>OX439485.1:74279535-75479535 GCA_949320155.1 Melangyna quadrimaculata | reverse complement strand
CATCTTGCAGAAACTTTCTTATTCAGCATCAGACATGAAACTAAGAAACCATGTAAAATATTCTAGACGCCAAAAATCGTAAAACAACAAAAAATGGGACTAAAAGTCTGTTACAGTTTCGTGCATAGCGAACGGAGCAACTGTTTACACGAAGACGAATACGTAGGACATAACTAAGCAAGAGAAAACAAAATTGTGTATGTATCTTCGAATATTATCATGAACATACATGTTAGTAGATATTAAAACACTTACAATAATTTTTTTTTTTTTTTTTTTTATTTTCTGAAATTCGTTATTTGTTCGTTATACAGAATACCTAATGGACTTGAAAAACATGTTCGTTATATCGATCATTCGTTATATCTATCATTCGTTATATCGGCATTCGTTATACTGCTCCACCACTGTACAAGTTTTCAAACAAATAATTTTTGGATTTCAAAAAAACATTGAATTTTTTTTTTTTTTGAAAATACAGTATGTTGAAAACGGGCTAATGAATTTTTTTTTATTTCGTGTAAAATTGTAATTTATTAAATACTAAACATTGCCTTAAAAGATTTAATTTTTGAAAATAAGCGAAAAAATGTATATATTTTTTATTTTTTTCTTATTAAATTAATATTTATCAAATAAATCAGAAGTCATACTTGATTTTGAGCTCTAACTCTCAAAGTCATTAAAATAATAAATTTATAGTAGTTTAAAGTAATAACTTATTTATTTTTTTTGAATGATATCATAATATTTTGGAATTTATAGCTATGTAATTGTACATCATCAATTTATAGCTACTTTAAAGTTGCTAGCTACGAGATTTATTATTTTTTTGTTTGTGCGATCCAGTCGTGTCCATTTTTTTTTTTGTTCATTTGTCCGATTTGGCTAATTTTTTGTTTAAATAATCGTTATACATTTTAATTATTTAGTGCAAAAAAACAAGCAAGTGTTTGTAATAGGTCGCATAAGTTGTTTTTTACTTTGTAATCAAGGGATAAGAGACAAATAGCAATGTCTAGAAAATTGGAAATTTCGGCAACTGAAATTGTTATTCCATGAATTGTTCTTGTGACCATAACTCAAGATTTGAACGATATTGCAGAAACTACAGCTCCAACTTTATCACTGTGTTTGGGGAACGTTTAAGTGATAGATTAAAAGGAAAGGTGATTTTTTTTTTAGTGGGTACCTTTATTTTTAGAATGAAATGGTTTTATTAATTATTCAATCAATTATCAATTTACTAGAAAATGTTATATTTTTCCTGCTTTATAGGGCAAGTTCAAGTTTTGCGGCAAAAAATGAGATTTTGAACAATTCTAACATTCCAAAAAATTAGATTTTGTCGCGATGTACATCGGTCTGTGCGTGCGTGTGTATGTAAGTCCACTGTTTGCAGGGGGAATCACATAAGGTCTTACAAAAAAGCTAGAGCGTATTTTACCCCCTCCCCCTATTAGACGGGAGAGGCAAATGACTTAGAACAGAATCAATAGGGAAAAATAAAATCAAATAAAAACTCATTTTTTTGTTTTAATTTGTTTTTCTAAGTTTGCTTGTGTTAAATCATATTTAAACATGTTTTTAATATATTCTCGTTAACTATATAAAAATATTATAAAACCATTACTTACAATGCCTACGATAGCTACAATATAGTGGATAACTCTAACCAAAGTTTCTAAATCAATTATAAATATTTTTCTATATGTACCTTTAAAATGGTCTTATTTGAGAACTTCGTATTTGTTAAATCTGCCTAACCTTATTCTGTTAAACAATTTGTATCTTTGTATTACCTACGTAAGATACCTTCTATTTGTTATTATATGTGACGTACAAATTCAAGCAGCTTTAAAAACAATAGAAAATTGTAGAATTAGTATTCATTATGTTAATTTTATTTACGTAATCTGTTGGAAGTCTCTCTCAGAAACGTTTCCTATACTTAATTAACTTTTAAAGTTATTTAAGGTTTTAAGTGCTAAATCTAGAATAAGAATTCATTTTGATAATAACGTGTTATCAGTTTGTTATACCAAAATAGCTGAAATAAAACTTATTTTCATTCAATCGATTAATCGACGAGATAGATACTATGTATACTGGACACTGGGGCCAAGTTGTATTCACTAGAGTAGGTTTAAGCGAGTCTTTTATTTAGGCAGAAATTAGGAATATTAGTTTGCACACGTTCAAAATATTTTTATCATGACTTTTTAATCTTACTGTCTTAGAAAAAAACAACATTCCAAGAGTATAAAACAATAACAACACTTTAGACTAAATCTCTATTATATAAAAGAGAAATGTCGTCCGTATGTGCGCGCATAACTCGAGAACGGATCGTTAGATTTTCACGATTTTGGACTTGATGAATTTGTATGGACCCAAGGAAGGACATAAGACAGTGTAGAAAAATCCCGAACAATTTTCAGGAAAATTGGAAATCAGGGATCATCATCTTTTAAATGCATATCTCGAGAACGGTGTCCTCGATTTTCACGATTAAAGGCTTGATGGATTCGTATTGTCTCAAGAAAGGACATAGGCCACTGGAGGAAAATCCCGGAAAATGTTCAGGAAAATTGGAAAACATCCAGTTTTTAGTGCATAACTCGAGAACGGTTACTTCTATTTTTACGATTTAGGGCTTGATAAATTCGTATTAGCCCCACGAAGGGCCTGAAAGCATCGGCTTTATTTCAATACGTGGAGAAAATGCAATTGAAAACAAACATGCGAGTCGCTTTATACGAAATGACCAGTTCGCTGCAGATTTCTCTAGGCAATTTATTGGCGATGGGCAATGGCGTGATACCAGTGGATTTAGACACCGGTCTTATTGAATTTCCACCGATTTTTTGCCACTTTACAAAACGCCGGAAGAGCTCATCGCGAATGTTTTTCTGAATTTCACTCAAAATTATGTTAACCATGATTGGCTGAGTTCACGCGCGATTTCGGTTGCGAAAAATAAGAATGTCGATCATTTGAATTTCGTCATTCAAAATCAAATCGCCACCGGTACATTTATTCCGTGGACTCCATGATGGATGAAAACGAGGCCACCAACTATCCCACGGAATTTTTGAATTCTTTGGATGTTCCGGGCTTTTCACCACACAATTTAAAATTGAAAGTCGGCTCAGTTATAATTTTGCTGCGGAACCTCAATGCACCAAAACTTTTTAACAGAACGCATTTGATTGTGAAGTGCATCAAATCTAATCTTATATTCAAGCCACGATTTTGAGGGGAAAATTCAAATGCAAAGATATTCTCCTTCCACGGATTCCGCTTATTCCGAACGATTTGCCATTCGTTTTTAAGCGACTTCAATTTCCAGTGCGTCTAGCTTTTTCTATGACAATTGACAATCAATAAGTCGCAAGGACAAATCTTGAATTCGCATGTTTTTTACATGGTCAATTGTATGTGGCGTGCTCACGTATCGGCAAACCTACCGCTAAGTACGTGTACGCGCCTGAAAATGAAACGAAAAATGGTGTTTACCATAAATCTCTTCAGTAACACATCGACATTGTTAATTTAGTTATTTTTGTTGTATTTAATAAAACTTTAGATTAAAGAATTTTAATTGACCGAATTACATGAAACATCGTTGTGCATCATGCTCGGAATTATTATTTTCTTTACATAAATGAATTTAGGCGGAACGAAGTTCGCTGGATCAGATAGTATTCTATAGAATTAAAAACACAAAATAAATTACGAAATACCACAGCACCCAGTCTATCCTTAGCCTGAATATCTTCAAATTAATGACATACCCTTGACATCTAATATTTTAATAATTTAAAACAGTTCATCTTAAATCATGTTTCTTAGCTTGTGCAGCACATTGTTGACCGCTCAATGGAAGAGATACAAGTTAAGAATATTTTATTGTCAAGGAACTCACAAAATGTCATTATTTATTAGCATTTTGCATAATTTTGTTTGAATTTTCAAATAAAATTAACATGTCCCAAAATAAGATACACATAAATACAATAAATGTATTCAAATCAAATAAAAAATTATCACCTATAACAAGTTTCAATAACAGTAGTTATCATCCTCCTCAAAAAAAGTGAAACCAGTCAAACGATATACATAATGCTAAAAATCGAATCTTAAAGTGTTGATTATGAAATTCCATAAAATCAGTTAAATGTTTATAAATTGACACATTTTTGCAAAACTTAAGAGACGAGAATATCAACAAATTTTTCTAAACCTGTTAGAAGATATTTTTCTAATGTTCCTGAATTAGAAAAAAAAACGGTCAAAACGCAAATTTTAACTCCTTTGTTTTAACGGCACAAACATCTATGGCTCATTTATAAACGTGATTAACAAGAGCAACAAATATTTTCTTGCAAATACTACATAAACTTGCTCTTGTAGTTAAAAGGTAAAATGTAGGAAGACATTACCGGCGTTTTTAATGGATCTATAATATTGTTTAATCATTAATAACCATATAAAAAAAAAAACAAAAGTCAAAAATAAAAAAAATTGTATTTTTTCGTAAAACAAAATTATTTATACAAAATTTAAATACAATATTTTTGTTGAATAACTAAGAAGCACGCGAATGAAGTTGTGACAGAAAAAATAAATACTCTATCCCAATGACGATAGATATTTGGGAATATACCAAAAAAAGGAAATTGGGTCAGAAAAAACCTCAAACCTTCATTTTCGTTATTCGAATTTTTGCCAAAAACCTAATATGTATGCAGGAATATTGAAACTTTTTTAAATATTAAATATTAAGAATTTTAATCAAAATCGTTAAAGCTGTTTTTAAGAAAACTTGATAAAACTGAAATGTTTGTTTAACAGCTAACCCGTTCTTAATGCGCTTGAACAAAAATCTGAATTTTTCGTCCCAGAACAAGCTTAACACTTATTTTAATGGCAATCCGTTAAACCGTTAAGGCTCTATCTCGAAGTACATTGTACATACATACATTGGACGACTAAAATCTTTCCGAGAATCCTTTTTTAGGACTTCTCCGTAATTATAATGTTTCGATTTAAATAAAGATATTTTTTCTTCACAAAAAACTAATGAAACAAGTTTAAAAAAAAAAAATCAAATCTCAGATTGATCTTCTTTGCGAAAATATTTTTTCTCCACGCTTTCGTAAATTTAAAAATATTACTAGGTTTCTAATTTAATATATATTTTTTACGACACTTGCACTCAATCATCTGTTGAAATAGAAAAGTTATGATAGAATAAAGTTATCAACGAAATTATAGCACGATGCGTTAAAGTTACATATATTTTATATGTCAGGAAGAATCGTAAGGGAAATTCGATGGACTAAAATGTATCTAGTCTTATAGGCTTTTATAGTTAATTATTATTAAATAGAATTGAGGAACCAAATTTCTCCAGATTTACAAGAAAATTGTATGTTTCTTTATTTCATCTTGACCGGTATGATCAGACTTTCTAGGGCAAAGAAAGAGCCAGGTTAAACTCGTATACTAGGGCGTATACGTACTTTTTTTTAATATAATAAGATAAATCCCAACTAACAACTTAACTTGTGAATGGTACAATTTTAAGAAATTAGTAGTCTATAAAATGTCCCCTACTTTAAGAAAACGAAAGCTATGTTCAGTTCTTATTTGCAAACTCTAGTGGAAAATAAAGTTTTACTAGCGTAATATTCGACCAAGAGCCCACAGCAGATTTGGCGTACGAAAGTGAACCAAAAAAGAATTATATAAGTCGAAAGGTGTATTAAACCTGATAAAAGGAATACAAGTCTTGCAGTCCTTGGTGGCGGCTGTTAGGTGGGAGGGGCAATTTTCTAAAAAATTGACTTAAAACAGAAAAAAAAAATTATTAAAAAACAACGGTA
Source organism: Melangyna quadrimaculata (assembly GCA_949320155.1). Classification (NCBI taxonomy): domain Eukaryota; kingdom Metazoa; phylum Arthropoda; class Insecta; order Diptera; family Syrphidae; genus Melangyna; species Melangyna quadrimaculata. The sequence goes on along the minus strand of OX439485.1, from coordinate 75,473,644 downwards.
ACATGTTAAATTTTCATGAAAGGCCAGAAGTCCCTTCTTTCATTTCTTTGTTAAATAAAGTTCTTTGAATGAATAGTTTTTGAAATATTAATGTTTGAACTCCAAATTTTGAAAAAAAAAAAATTAAAAAAATGGTAAAAAATATTTTTTTTTCGCAAAATTTCACGTAATTAAGTACTATTTTTGTTTCCAAAATTCAATGCCCTTATCATTTTGTAGTCAAAAACTGAAAACCGGATGGTTCTAACACTTTTGCTTTTTAAGATATGAAGAAGTAAATGAACCACCTTTTTCATAAAAATAAGACAAAACCGGCTAAATTATTATTTCAGTGACCAGTTAAAATAGGAAAAACATGCGGGAAAAATTCTTACATTTTTGAAACTTGGTGGGAATGTCGGGTTAACCAACAGAATAAAGAATCAAAAGAGTCCATACAAATATCTGTATCCCGGTGCTTTTTGGAGGGGGGAGGTATGACTTATGGAAATTAAAAAATTATGTTGAAACAATTTGGACATATATGATACATGATTCTAGGGTATTTTTCAATTCTGAATCTAATGACATCAAAGTTAAGGCGATACAATATTCCTAAAAAAGTAATGGTCCATTTCATCCAGAGATGACTGTTTTTCAGTAAAACTGGTAAACTATTAAAGAAGTACTTAGAACAGAATGGTACATTGATGAAAATTTGTATAAATATTCAATTTGTCATTTGACGATTGGAACATTTTTAATAAATTTCATCCCATTCTTGGGATAGGTGTTATGATCAAAATTTCATACCTTCCCTTTCCCTTAAGAAAAACACCCTTTCGTCATAGATATTTTTATGTACTCTTTTGATCCTTTATTCTCATGCCCAATTGAATATTTATACAAATTTTCATCAATGTACCATTCTTTTCAAGGTATTTTTTAATAGTTTACCAGTTTTACTGAAAAACAGTCATCTCTGGATAAAATGGACCATAACTTTTTTAAGGAATATTATATCGCATTTTTTGATGACATTAGATTCAGAATTGAAAAATACCCTAAAATCATGTATCATATGTCCAAATTGTATCAACATAATTTTTAATAAAGCACCTGCGGGATACAGATATTTTAATGGACTCTTTTGATTCTTTGTTCTTTTGGTTAATCCGATATTCCCACCAAGTTTCAAAAATGTAAGAATTTTTTCCGCACGTTTGTCCTATTTTAACTGGTTGCTGAAATAATAATTTAGTCGGATTTGTCTTATTTTTATAAAAAAGCTGGTTCATTTACTTTTTAATATCTTAAAAAGTAAAAGTCCTAGAACCATCCGGTTTTCAGTTTTCGACTACAAACTGATAAGGGCATTGAATTTTGAAAACAAAAATAGTACTTAATTACGTGAAATTTTGCGAAAAAAATATTTTTTACCATTTTTTTAATTTTTTTTTTTTTCAAAATTTTGAGTTCAAACATTAATATTTCAAAAACTATTCATTGAAAGAACGTTATTTAAAATGGAAATTAAAGAAGGGACTGCTGGCATTTCATGAAAATATAACAGGGCATTGTACATGTTACCGTTGTTTTTAATAATTTTTTTTCTGTTTTAAGTCAATTTTTTAGATAATTGCCCCTCCCACCTAACAGCCGCCACTAGGGACTGCAAGACTTGCAATTCTTTTATCAGCCTTAATACACCTTTCGACTCTTATAATTTTTGTTTGGTTCATTTTCGTACGTAAAATCTGCTGTGGGCTCTTAGACTATATAGGTTATGTAAGACTTTGTACCAAGTTATGGATTCCTTTAAAAAAAGCTGAACTTGATGTTTTCATCAAACTTGCTAATAAAATAAAGAAGATAAGAAAAGTGGCTCCTGTTTTAATTTTTTTCTTTGGATCATAAATACGGCACCTGCCAAAAACAAAAATATTTTTTTTGTTCAAAAACAGCTTCTACGATTTTCATAAGAAAATCAGTTAACATAAATATTATACGTTAAAAATTTTGAATGTAACAACAACAACTAAAGTGTTCTACCACCAAGTTATTTTGGCTGAAGTTATAGCTATTTCACGAGTGCCACCCCGATCATCAGACTTCTTTGTGTGGTGCTGAGTCTTAATATGTTCATTTTTATTTGAAAAGCTTTGCCCGTGGGGATTGAACTTAAGACATCAACTGTGACTGGAATTCGGAAGCCGACGACCTACCCATCGCGCTTCCGAAGCCACATGTCAAGCTCCATCTCAGTGCAGGTTTAGTTGCTTATCACATGCTTTTGAACGACTAGCATTTTCATTAGAGTACACAAGCTTGCTGTTGTCACATTCGGTTTCTTTCTTTTTTCTCCGTACCCGATTCATATGCCAACAATTCGTTGGTCATACAAGGGGAGTAGTGAAAGATTTGACGCTGGTCAAGGGTTTAATTTGAAATTTTTATTAGGATTTTTGTATGAACTAAAGTTCATACAATGCAGTCACGCGTATTTTTTTTTTCAATAATTGATAACTCTTATTTATGATCTAACCATGTTTTTGGGTTTTGAGTTTCTCAAAAAAGGTTTACTTGAATTTTTTATTAAAGTAGTATTTTATTCTAATATTTAAAAAAATGTTTTTTTTTTTAATTAAAAAAAAAGTTTAATTTTTGTTTTTGAAAACTCTTAGTTATGAAAATGGATTCGTACATATTTTTTGAAACTTTGTAAAATAAAAAAATAAATGTTTGTGGTCTTTAATAAGTGTGACCTACATATGCATATTGTTAGTAACAGTAACTCCCTATAGAACTATTTTCTATGTTTTCGGCTTTATTATTATTGGTTGAACCGATTAAATTTATTTTGTATGTGCAGAAGTTTCCCAAAAGTATAAACATAGTAAAAATATAGCACACCCAAATTTTAATAATTTTAATTTAATTTTTAAAATGTATATGAGTGAAGATGAAGAAATTTAAATATTAAAATATTAAAATTTCTACTGATATAAGTGGAGTGAATGAATAAAATTCAGGTCACTTGTTCTTTTTAATTTGAAAATTTAAATCTCAATATTAATAATTTATAAAAATTTTATACATAAAAAAATTATTTTTTTAATCACGTTCCAACGATTTTTTTTTTTTTTTTTTCATAATGTCAAATATGTTCAAGAAATCGACTGGCATCTTTTTTATAAGCTCAAACAACGACAGCTAAGAAATTAAAGTACCTATACTTAAAGAAATAAATTTCACGCTTTTGGAAAATATTTGTATATCCATGTTTTTCGATGTTTCTGAAATTTTTCATAAATAACTTGAATATAAGATTAAATTAATAAGGGTAACAATTTCAAAGTTGTTATTTTTAAAATGATTATTCACATTTTGTCGCTAACGACATGATTAATTTTCAAACTCAAGATTTTGGAAAAATGATTTTAAAGTTTAGAATCTCACTTTCATTAGGTAGGTACTGGTTTTGTTCTAAATATTTAAGTTTTAGCTAACCACATCAAACCTAAAGATTCTACGGACGGCTTCCAATCTTTAAAGATAAAGAAATCAACTTTTTCATAAAAAAATGAAGAATCCGGCTACAAAAAATGTGTAAATACATTTTTCTAGTTTTTGTTAAAAAGTTGAATCCCTTATTATCTTAAAAATGGATGTATATTTTTTTCTTTTTGTTGCATCTTATAGTGAATCTCCCAGTATATATGATAATGTTATTGCAAGTACTGCTGCCTTTCTAGACTTCTATAGCAAATGATTAAATAGAATTGCGGAATAAGATTTTTATCGTTAATATTTCGCTAATTCATCCTGACCCATTGAGATCACACTGGCCAAATTAAAAATAAGAACCAATTAAAAGTAGTGCACGAGGGCGTATACATCCTTTTTTATTTGTTAAAATTACAGATATTTTGTTTTAAGAAAATCTTCTCAGTGAAAAAGTGCCTATGAAGCCTTTCTCATACAAATTTGTACAGGCATACATTTTGTTCTGTTTACATTTTATTATTTTTTTTTCTCTACACGGTTTATTCTTTTTTTTTTTAATTGATTTGTATGAAATTATAATATTTAAAACATATTTATAACATAGTTTAAAATTTAAAAATATAATCTTTTGTTTAAACATAGATTTTTGAATTTTTAAAGTAAATTTAAATTTTAAAATAAATAGTTACGCTCATCCCTGACTCACTGACTGAATGATGCATAACGCTGTAATGCCAAAAAAAAAAAATAATTTTTTTACAACAAAAAAAATATATTTTTTTTTACAACAAAAAAGTATTAACTTTTTTCCAAAAAAAAATACTTTTTTACAAAAAAAAAAAATTAACTTTCTTACAACCAAAATAACTTTTTAACAAAAGTAAAAACTATTTTTTTATAAAAAATACCTTTATACATAATAAACTAGATAACGCTGCTATGATAATAAGCTAAGATCGGGAAAGCGGTTTCTGCTCTTAAACGAGTAATCGGAAAAATACAGGCGATATGTCGGAAGGTAGGCCTTGAACAGGACAACATTGGTTAAAATTTTTAGGATTCCCACTTTTCTAGAAGTTAGAAAATAAATTATAAACGGAAAATAGACTCCTGCTCCTAAACGAAAAATCAAATAAATACAGGCAATATGTCATAATATAGGTCGTAAATAGGTCTTATAAAAAAAAAATCGGGTGGCACAACGGCTCATGAAGAACCAGGGCCTAGTGACTAACAACTCGCAACCATTCCTGTGTGCGCCTTTCGACAGGAATGGAAGGGACCTACAATTTTATGCCGAATCCAAACGGCTAGACGAGAAGCAGTTATTCGTGACAAGTGATACTCTTGAAGGATTTGTCAATTCCTCGTAAGAGGCAGTAGCCCTGAAAAAAAACTTTTTAGTTTTTAGGTGGACAAGGCTGGGAAGCGATAGGTCTCAAATAGGCTCAAATTGGGTAAAATTTTAAGGGTTGCCACATTTTTAAAAGTAACTTTTTTTTTGAAAGTGAAGGGTGAGGTTGTCAACTAAATTATATACATATTAACGCTCAGTCCTGACTCAGATGAAATAACATAACATGTTCGACGGGTGCCTTTGGCGACCTTCAACCTACTCAACATAAAAAAGGGCTTTGCAACGGAGCTCGGTTAGTTGTGGCAAAGCCTATACGACATTAGATAAGGGATAAAATAATTTCAAAATGTAATTTTTGTTTTGTCGCGATGACGATTTGCAAATCAAGTGAATGTTTTTATTAGATCTAATCCGCAAACAACATTACTGGATATCCAGAGAAAATCCACGCGCAATGTTGTTTTCCAAGAAGTTCGTCATTAAAAACATTTTTGTGTTATAATCACTCAAATAACTTCCATCTTCATCATTAAATCATTATTAAATTATGTATTTATTTTATAACAATGTACATAAAATATATATATAAACATATTAAAAAGCATCAAATTGAATTTTCATAAACATTAAATTAAAATTGTTCTTATGTATGTTCATAGTCTTTCAATGGTTGCCTTACAACCTATTTATAATAAAAATCGGATTCAACGGGCGCCTTAGGCGACCAGCAAAACACTAGTTTTAAAATAAGAAACAACAAAATAATTAAGAATGACTGCAATAGCTAAATGAAAAAAAAAATCTTCTAAAAGTTGTTAGAAGCACTATGACATACATTGTTGCAAGTCTCCTCACAAAAGTATTGGCAAATAGCTGTGCTATGAAGACCTGCTTTCACACATCCACAAGCTTTTTCGCAATTTTTGGTACATTTGCAAGAAATAAGCTTGAGGAGTGAACTTAGTGCCGGATCTTCATCGCTTGTTTGAGGCATCCAATCCAACGTTGTTTTCTTCCACCACCAATCACAAGGAATTTTTTCATCTATTTTTTTCAACCACTGTAGAACTTGAAAATATGTCCTATATGAGTGATATTTTGCTGCTCCTTCTGTTGGGGGAAGATTTGCAAGTTATTTGCGTAGATGAGCTTACAAAGCACTTGTACCGCATATCATTTAAAGAATTCTTAGATGGGTTTCCTCCATAAAGTGCTACCAAAAACCTATTTCCAGCAGTAACAATGTCCTTGGGATCGACGTGATCATTTCTGAATTTTGCAATTATATACATAACCGACCTCAACATTTATTTCCAAATTTAATTTTTCCCATATCGAAAGTTGCTGACGTCGTGCCACATCCACTAAATGCATGTAAGAACAATATATTTTGACTTAAGGATTGTACATGCTTCAAGCTGGAAGCCGAAAATATTTGGTCCGGAGATTGACCATGTTTTGGTTTTCGGAAATAAACGTTGGTTACATTTTCGGGGTACAATCCAGTAAGAATAACAAGAAGGTCTTTGTCATTTCCAACTATGAAAACGGACTCATTGAAGGGAGCTTCAATAAGAGCATACTGGACAATATAGTTCGATCCACATCTTCTTCTGTTGCCATAGCACTAATTCTGCTGTTGTGAAGATGATGAAGGAGTAGAAGGATAAAATTCCGTTTGTTGCTTTAATTCGTAAGGAATTTCTGCTGACCCATGAAAAGAATTTAACTGTCGGAAAATATACCGCGGGCTACTTCAATATATGACGGCTATTGGGTCAAACTTCAGATGATACAGTAGGTAAACAAACAACTTCGCATACGAAAGTTTTTTTTATAAATTGTAGGTAATTTCTTTTTGATTGTTTTTTTTTCGAATACCCGTATACGTATATTTTTAAACATTGGAAAACAAAAAACTCATGATCAATTGATTTAATAATAATAAAATCCCCTAATAATGTAACTAACTGTAGAAGAAAACTAAAAAAGTTTTTTTTCAGGGCTACTGCCTCTTGCGAGGAATTGACAAATCCTCCAAGAGTATCACTTGTCACGAATAAGTGCTTCTCATCTAGCCGTTCGGATTCGGCATAAAATTGTAGGTCCCTTCCATTCCTGTCGAAAGGCGCACACAGGAATGGTTGCGAGTTGTTAGTCACTAGGCCCTGGTTCTTCATGAGCCGTTGTGCCACACGATTTATTTTATTTATAACTGTAGAAGCAGTATGATTACAATTTTAATAAAATTTATGAAACTAGATACAGCAATACACTTAATTTTGATACATACATATGTTTGGTTCTTTGCCCAGTTATTGTATATATAAAATCAATATCATTACATGTAAGTACTTAACTCTTATAAGCTGAGTCCTAAAAATACTAAATTGTGAATTTTCTGCGTTCACCGTGGAGTACTCATCAAAATTCAAGTCCAAAATTTAAGTTAATAATCTCCATCATACTTAAGAATTTCAGATTGTTAAAAATATAAAATTCAAAAGCTCAAAAAAATTGAACTCCAAAAGTTGAGGTTTTCAAAACTTTTCTGCGACAAAAATCAACACATATCAAAAATTTCTCAAACATGGTTAAAATATTTGTTAATTACCCTTCCAAAAATGTTAAATTTATTATAACAAAATGTTCATTCTGATTTATACTGCAAATTATTTCGAAAACGTCTACTTCCCCGTTTTCGACTTTTAAACGATCATATCTCGATGCCTACATTTTTCGGATTTATTTTTATGTTTACCTAAGTCTTTGTTATATTTTTTAGTCTACAGATTACAAAAACAAAAAAACTCCTGTACACCCCTTCGTTTATAAAATAGAAAACACCGTGTATAGCGGCAACCCTGCAAGGGATCGATGGTCGAAAACTTGGACTTAAGCTTTTTATAAAGTTATCTTACGATGCTAACAAACAAATTGCTTCCCCATATCTTTTTTAAATTCCCATAGGAGGCAAGACTAAATAGACTGGACTAAAAAGCTTTTGAAAATTGTAAATGCTGACCCTGATCCTCGAAGTAAAAATATAAGTTACCATGCAAACACAAAAATAATTATATCTTATGTTTACATGTTTGTACATACATATGTATGAATGTAGGTGCCTTGTTTTTGCGTGTTCACAAAAAGAACACAGAATAACTGTAGGTAATTTAAAAATATAAAAACTATCTAAAAAAAACAACAAAACTAAAATGACTTCGTGTAACAACTACAAATACAACAAATTATTATAAAACCGATTATTCTGGACATGCTGTTTATATTAAATTTATGAGTAACACATCACAATCTAAACAATAACAACAATACAAAAATCGTGCTATTGAAAACGAAACCAAACATGGTAAGTTTATAGCCTCTTGCTCTTACTTTCATTCAAAAGCCAAAGCAATAGACGGCAGCAATTTAGCGCAATTAACATTAAAGTTCGAGTTGATTCGAGAAATTACAAAAAAGCTTTTCGCATGACTGATTCATAAAAAAGTTCTCAAAATTTACTACGCCTCTTTGGTTTTTTCCGTTTCCAGTGGGTGAGATGTTTTGTTTTTTTTTTTTATCTTGTGAAATATTTTCAACACAATACGAGATGTCTCTGCGAAACTAACATGGATGGCGAGGTAGTTGGTATTTTGCGTGTTGTTGTTGGTAGGAAAAAGCTTACATTTTTAACGAATCTCACAGCAAAGGAAATTCAAACAAAAATAAAACACAATAATATTTTATTAATTTTGTCTGCACATGTGTATGTATGCCAACCGTATGTCGATCCACCAAAACAGAACATAAATGTTATAGTAATTTCGAATTTCGGAGGTCAGAGCCAAGCGCCAATTTTTAGATAAAATTATTTGTCAAGTTGACATTGAAAGGTAATATTGTTTTTTTTTTTTTCTTTTTGATTAGAGGACGATAACGGGGTTTATGAAGCAGCTGTTCCTAAGAACGGGGATTAATAATCACAGTAATCACGTCAAAGATAAATGTTATCAAAAAACATATGTAACTAACACGCTTAATTTATCGGAACACATACAGAAGATTAACTTTAGGGTGACATTCTTTAATACTCATACGAGTAACTTATAGATAAGATGAGTTTCTTTTCATTATATTTTCAAAGATTTAAATAAGTTGTAAATTAGAAATAATTTGGATGTTTATTTTTATTTGTTCTAGAAGATTAAATTATCAAAATCGGCACAAGTGTGAAAAATTAAAAATATAGTAGATTTATTATTGTTCTTAGTAGACGGTTTTGTTATCTAGTTTTGTGTTTGTAGATTAAAGCTCATATGATTCCTAGTCAAATAAAAGAATTTTATTTTCACGATAAAAAGCCATTTTAATGGATATTATTTTCGGCATAGATACTACGAAAAGTCTTTTATAATTTGATTTTAGTTTAACAAGAAATTCGGCTTTAGAATTTCCAAGAAAGTTTTTTCCATGTTATTGGTCTCAGCAAGGTATTAGCTGGTAAGTGAGGTTTACTTCCTTTTTTTATAAACATGCCGCGCACTAAAGGGGTTTCTAATACCCTTAATATGACAAGCACAGTGCGAGCGTTAGGCAAATAAGGAAGGATTTAAAAGGAGATACCGATGCACATATGGTTTTGAAATTCTGAATATCCAAAGGGGGGGGGGGAAAGGACCAGGTAAAGCATTACACATTCTTGTTGTGCGACTCAAGAAAGAATCTCTATACTAAACTGTACGTCCGAAGTTGGGCTCAATGGTAGACTGGTGAGCATTCCTAAAAGCTCGAGTATTGCGGTTGAATTGTTTAAGGGGAGGAATGCAACACTGGAACACTGTTCAGGTGACACTGAGGCGGTGCTCGAGGGATGCTATTGTTGCCGTTATTGTTCTATCCCCTATCATTTTTAGGGCCCTTTTTTGAATTCCGCTTCGTCCACCTAAAAACTAAAAAGTTTTTTTTTTAGGGCTACTGCCTCTTGCGAGGAATTGACAAATCCTCCAAGAGTATCACTTGTCACGAATAAGTGATTCTCGTCTAGCCGTTCGGATTCGGCATAAAATTGTAGGTCCCTTCCATTCCTAGTGACAGGCGCACAAAGGAATGGTTGCGAGTTGTTAGTCACTAGGCCCTGGTTTTTCACGAGCCGTTGTGCCACCCAATTTTTTTTTTTTTTTAATTCCATCCAACAAGCTTAGCTGAGTAATAGGAGCACCTGCCCATATATGTGAATTATACTCAAGCTTTGGATGAATAAAGGCTTTGTAGATAACAGCCAGATCAGAGGGGTAAATAAATACTTGCATCTTCGGAGGAAACCTAAGCACTTAGCAGCGTTTTTGGCGACGTCAAATATGTGGTCATTCCACGTAAGGTGGTCTGTGACACACATACCGAGAACTGATAGCTTTTCGGTTTCCTTGATGCAAGGAGTGGGTTTCGCTTTAACGACAAAAGACAGCATTGAGTTCTTGAAGCATTCAATTCTACGCGATTTTTGATTCCCCATTGGACAATGCGGTTTAGATAAGAATTTAATGAGCTTATCATACCCTGCCGTTCAAGTTCCACATCCGAAGGACATATGTGAATCTGTTAACGAATGTGAGAAGCTGAGGGTACTGTCGTCAGAGAAACAGTTTAAAGGATTAGAAGTTTCAGACAAAAGATCATTTATGAATATAAGGAAGAGAGTCGGAGACAAATCGGAGCCCTGGGGCACACCATAAGATCACCAGTGGACCTATTGCTACGAAAGCCGTACTGCCGGTCATTAAGAAGCTTTTGTTCTTTGAGATATTTCTTGATCTGGAAATTAATCAGCGTTTCCATGACCTTGGAAAGAAGGGACGTAAGTGCAATTGGTCGATAATTCGAAAGCGGGGGTTTTAAAGTTCAGTTAACACAAGAACTCAAGCCGTTCGATCACCAGCAACGTCGTATCTTCGTTGATTGGGTCCTTGAGATGCATCAAAATGATCCAGATTTTCATCGAATAATCATCTTCGGTGATGAGGCCTCGCCTCATTTACGTTACGTTACGTAGCAGAATAGTCGCATTTGGGCCTCGAAAAATCCAAGAATGATTTCTGAATAGTCTCTCCAAATTTACTTTAGCCCAATCTTAACATGTGACACATGACTTAGAGGAAGTTTTCAATGCTGAATCTAATGAAACTAAACCCAAAACATTGCCACTGTCCTGAAAAAAATTATGGTCCTTTATGTGTAGGGAATATTATATTTTCAACACAACAGGTAATTGGTACAGTAATTCTTTTGAAAATAATGACTCATTGATGAAACTTAGTATACGTGTTTAATTTGGCATACGAATCATGAATAAAAAGGGTTCATGCAAATATCTACAGTTAAAGGGTGTTTTTTTGAGGGGAAGTGGAAGATAGGGAATCTTTACCAAAAAACCTTGGGCGCAAAATCTTACCTTGATGAAAATTGGTTAAAATCTTAAAAAGGACATTATTATCAAGAATCAAAAGAGTCTATAAAAATAAAATGCAGAGAAGGGTGTTTTTTTGAGCGGCACAGAAAAGAGGTTACCGTTATCGAGCTGAAAAATTTGCTTTGGTAAAATAAATGCATATGCCACATGAGTTAAGAGTGACTTTTAATGTTGAATCCAACAAAACAAAAATCAAAACGATGCAGTTCCCCTTAAAAAAGTTAGAGTCCTTTTACCATGTGAGGTCCACTATATTTTCAGTACAACAGGTAAATTGCACCGAAATCCTTTTAAAAATAAAGATCCATTGATTGAACTTCGTGTAAATGTTCCATTTGTCATTAGAACCATGAATCAAAAAAGTTTATAAAATATCTACTTTTAAAGGGTGTTTTTTTAAGCATAGTGTAAAATGGGGAACTGTTACTGAACACCCTTGAAAAAAATACTACCTTCATGAAACTTAGCCAAAATCTTAAAAATGACATTAAAAGCAACATTCAAATAGTCTATAAAAATAAATTGTAGGGAAGGGTGTTTTTTTGTACTGAAAATATAGTGATCCTTACATGTTAAAAGGACTCTAACTTTTTTAAGGGTAACTGCATCGTTTTGATTATTGTTTTGTTGGATTCAACATTAAAAGTGATCCTTAACTCATGTGGCATATGCATTTATTTTACCAAAGCTAATTTTTCAGCTCGAGGGGAGAGTACGATAACTTGGGCGCCGAAAATTTATAACGGATTTTTGAAGAAGGGTTAAATACAAGCATTTTTTACTACGAGAGGGGGCGGGTCTATCTCACCTCATTTAGGAGGTAAGGGCGATTTTTGATAAAAACGACTTAAATCGAAAAACAAATATAAAAAGCAACGACAATACCTAAAATACAAAATAATCAAGATTTGAAAAGTCAGAAGTCTAATCTTTAATCCTACATTTAAATTAAATTATTTGTGTCAATAGTTTTCAAACTATTTGCATTCAAACTCAAAATTTTGATTGGATCAATTTTGCTCAAAATTGTGAAATGGAGAAGTAAATTTTCTTTTTGTGGTCAATGCTCGTATTAATTCTGAATCGAACACAAAAAACCGAAAGCTTTTACGTCCTCTAGTTTTTGAGAAAATTGAAAATTACTAGAAGTACTTACTTCTTTTTATACATTTACATTTATCATAATTGTACATAGCTGTTGATATTGGAAACAGAGAATACATTCAAAGTTCCTTAAATGCAAATGAAATTTGGCATACACTGAACCTCGCACATACCCTAAATCCTGTAGTGAGCCCAAGCAGGGGGGTTGCATACATACCTCGCTTTTAAAACGCCCGCCTAATGCTGGACACTAGGACTTTATTTAAACATCAAATTTTGCATACACAGAACCTCGTACATACCCCAAATCCTAAAGTGAGCCCAAGCAGGGGGGTTGTAGGGTGACAGCATGCCCCCCAAACAAACCTTACTGTTTATACGCCGTAAGGCTGGGTGTTGGGAGAGTATGAAAAATTAGAGTCAATTTGTGTAAGAATTAATCCATACGGTATCATTACCAATGTCTTCTTATTCATTCATTCAAAACACTGTAATACAATTATGTTAAATATTTAAAAAAGCAAACACTGTTTATAAAATCTATCTATCTATCTATCTATCTATCTATCTATCTATCTATCTATCTATCTATCTATCTATCTATCTATCTATCTATCTATCTATCTATCTATCTATCTATCTATCTATCTATCTATCTATCTATCTATCTATCTATCTATCTATCTATCTATCTATCTAATCCATATTCTATTTTTACTATCAAAATAAGACCACGTAAAATACTCAAGCAAAAAATAATTAATTGAATAGTAGTTATGGTAATTTTTAATTTTCTCGAAAACTAGAAGAAATAAACTCATTTTGTTTTCGGTTTCTGATTAAGAATTAATATGAGCAACGATTTCTAAGAAAAAAAAATATAATATAAAATCATAAAGTTTTGAAAAATTTTTTTTCAAAATTTTGAGTTTGAAAGTAGTTTTTTCAAAAACTATGGATAGATTTCACTTGATTTAAGAACTGGCTAGTCAAACAGAGTATTGGCTTTCAAAAAAAATATAGTTCTTAATTGTAGGTATTACCGTTATTTTTAAATGATTTTTTTACATTTTAAGTACTTTTTTCATTAAATTGCCCCTCCCACCCAAACGGGGGACGACGCCTCTACAAAAATCCCTTATCAATTGTTGGCGCCTTAGTTATCGTACTCGTGCCCAGCTCGATAACGGTAACCTCTTTTCTGTGCCGCTCAAAAAAACACCCTTCCCTGCATTTTATTTTTATAGACTCTTTTGATTCTTGATAATAATGTCCTTTTTAAGATTTTAACCAATTTTCATCAAGGTAAGATTTTGCGCCCAAGGTTTTTTGGTAAAGATTCCCTATCTTCCACTTCCCCTCAAAAAAACACCCTTTAACTGTAGATATTTGCATGAACCCTTTTTATTCATGATTCGTATGCCAAATTAAACACGTATACTAAGTTTCATCAATGAGTCATTATTTTCAAAAGAATTACTGTACCAATTACCTGTTGTGTTGAAAATATAATATTCCCTACACATAAAGGACCATAATTTTTTTCAGGACAGTGGCAATGTTTTGGTTTAGTTTCATTAGATTCAGCATTGAAAACTACCTCTAAGTCATGTGTCACATGTTAAGATTGGGCGAAAGTAAATGTTTGCTTTTCATACACCGCAACCTCCCCCCTTTCCCCTTAAAAAAACACCCTTTGCCACGAGATATTTTTATAGACTCTTTTGATTCTTCATTCTTATGGTAAAAGTAACGTTTTCACCAAATGTCAAAAGTAGGAATTTTTTCATTTTTCAAGCGCTTTTGTGTAGGTACTATCTTACCTGTACTACAATAAGAATGAGGAAGTCAGTAAGAAATCATAATTTGTCTGCGCAAGAGATCAAAATTTGTCTGAAAAGTTCCTTCATCTAATTTGATCGTGAAAAGTTTGCCGGAAGTGTTTGACAATAAATAAGACAAAACAAAACTTAATAAGAATGCAACGCAATGACACCAAACAAAAATTTTTAGGTCGCATTTCTAATCGTTTATGTACTTACCTTAACCAAAGTGTTTACGTGCTTAGATTGCTACTTTTTTATCCCTCACACGAATCAAGATCTGTTTTTTGCGTTGTTAAGTTTTTGTTTTTGATGGTGTATATTTTTTTTTTGGCAGTCCGCCACTTAACACTTAACACACATGTGCGTTGTTTTTGTTTCAGAACTTGTTGGTGCTGTTTACAAAAACAAAGAAAAAGTTCCCATCAGTATCAGAATTAAAGAAACAACAAAAACAAAAATTGCCAACATTTCCATCGGAATTCAGCTACTACTAAGTATACCTAGTCTGATATTGAATCGGTGATAGTGAAGACAAAGGAAAAAGTTATTAATTATAAATTTGTATCTTTTCATGGGAAGTACTTTCATAATAAGTGTTTCAATTAAAAAAAAAAAAAAAAATAATTACAACAGAACATAATAAAATTATTGCGACGAACTTTTTCTTTGATAAATCACTTTCGAATTAAAAATTTCCATTTGTGTGTTTATAGGTTTCAAGGACACTTGAGAGTCTGTTTGTATTAACTTAACTAGCGATATATATTATAGACATTAGAGCATGTTATATAGATTCATAAAAAAATTGATTTCGGGAAAAATTAAATAAACATGAGAGTGCTGGTGGTGGTGGATGGCAGGAAAATTCCGATTTTTTTGATATTTCTTTATTATTTATTTAGGCCAGTTTGCTGATACTAAAAATAAATACTTATGTTATGTTATTAACGCTTAAGTGACACATATTGCTTTGCACCAAATGTAAGCTTAAAGCTTAAACATAAATATCCTTAAGTTGAACATAACTTAGGTGGCAGAAAAAGGTAACCTCTTTGATAAGTTACAATAACAAAACTTCACAATATCATTTTTTATAGAAACATAAGAAAAATACTCGGCGATTTTTTAATTATCAGGCTTCATTGAAAAGCCCTAGATTGACGTTTTGACAGCGATTTTGCTCATGAGAGTTATAGTCCAAGCGGCGACCGTAGGATCACTTAGCTCATAAGGTAAGGGGTTCTAATTTTTATTTACTTCCCTGATTTTGTCAATCTAAGCCCGTCCATTTGTCACTTAAATAGTCTTTCTAGGGCAACATGTTCCACAGATATAGCCACAAACAAAGAGTGCAAAACGGCTGCGTTTTTCAAGATAGCGCTCTTACGCTAACGCAGATTGCTTGGGACTTTTCACATATGATTAAGGACACTGTTCTGAACATGCCCACCAAAAAATATACCAGTTAAAAATTTTGTCCGGGTCAAAGTCTAATTTGACTGGACTAATCTGAAAAAGAAGTGATTTTTGATTGAAAAAAGGCAGCCTATATTTTTTTGATAGATTAGAGTCTAAGCTTTAATTTGATGTATGTTTTAAGCTCTCACCTTTTCAAATTTTAAACATTTCACCTGAAAATGTAGATATTTTGGTGTATTTACAAGGGCATGCACCGTTTTAAGAGGAGCCAACCTATATTTTTTAAATATAGCACCGTCTGGGCTTTAATTTAATGATACCGGGTTTACTTGTGTCCATATTAAAAAACAATTTTTTTTATACAAAACGTATTTGAAAACTTTTGAGACTGAATTAAATCTATTTTTTTCCTAGGATTAAAAGACTTAATAAAGAAAAGGTCTATTTTATTAATTTTCTACAGATTGTCTACTTTTTTATAGTATATAATACTTTATAAAACTCGACCAAAATGAAAAGTTGTAAGCAATAACGTGTTTCTAACATTTTTTTTCCTTTAAGAAGGGTTGACACGTACACCTACCCATTTTGAAAGTGGCAACCCTATTTTTTTATTTTCAGTACAGTTTAATCTTGAATTTGATACTAGTTTTACCCTCTTACTCGATAAGCTATGTCATAGTTCTAAAAAAGTGCTTTTCAAAAAGGGTTGGCAACACCCCCTACCCATTTTAAACTAGGCAACCGTATATTTTTCGTTCTTTCTCGTCAAGGCCTATAATTTGGGCGTAGTTAAAATCTCTTACTCGATGACCGACCGGAAGTGGCCCGTTTTAGACGTCACCTACCCAAATTTCGCTAGGCAACCCATGTGCGTTGAGTTTCTCTTGAATAGATCTATCGACTAAGGGGTATTAGAACCTCATACCTTATGAGCTAAGTGATCTTACGGTCGGCTCTCCGCCTATTATGCATATGTAGGTATAAGAAGATAATAAATATTTTCTAGCAACAGAAAATAAATTAAGTTGAACAAAAAAACCATGTTGAACTTAGCTATGATGTAGATTTATGTTTCGTATTAGCAAACGGGCCTTCATCTCAAAAGAAGAAGCTTCAAATATTCTTATTGATTTTTTTCTATATTTAAAGGTAAAAAGCAAATAATTGTTACATTTGCATACTTACTTAGGGGCCAGTTATAGCTAGCATTGAAAAACATCATTGAAAATATTAATTGTCAGTTTTGAGAGATTTTGAAGAAAAGACAAATGATTATTTTGATACCAAAGTAAAGCTAATTGACTTATTAATTATTTCTAGGTAAAACGAAATTCAATTTGGCACAACTTTTCCCATAAAATGACTTTTATTTTTTCAATGTACCTGTAGTACCTTACCAATTATCATTGAAAAAATTAAATGTTACGTTATGGGGAAGACATGGGTCAAAATTAATTTTTTTGGAGGAGAAATAATTTGAAGTCGTAAGATGTATTTCTGCATTAAAATATTCAATGAATAAACTTTCTAAGGGTCTCAAAATCAACAGCTAACTTTTTCAATGATGGTTTTTAATGATAGCTTTAACTGGCACCCTAATTCCAATTTGTAAAAATCCACTCACAGTCAAAATATATTCCGACAAAATTTAAGAATCCCGCGACAAAAATTACTCAAAAATATCCATGAAATATAACATTTTTTAAAACGATAAAAGAGATAAGCGAAAAATATGCAGATTTAGTAGGGCTGGCCACGAGACGAGAAAAGTCTCGGTCTCGATCGCATAACGAGACCGAGACGAGACGCGATGAGACGAGACGAGACGAGACGAGACGAGACGAGACGAGACGAGACGAGACGAGACGAGACGAGACGAGACGAGACGAGACGAGACGAGACGAGACGAGACGAGACGAGACGAGACTGCCTTTTAAGCAACCGAGACGAGACCAGACTAAATATTTCGTTCCAAAAATCAACTGTTTGTCCGGAAATCTTATTTTTCGGAGACGAGACCGAGACAAGACTGAAAATTTTCGATTAAAACGCGACCGAGACGAGAATTACAAAAGTCTCGCAGAGTCTCGTCTCGTGGCCAGCCCTAAGATTTAGCCTAATAATCGGGTGTACCAACATCTGCAGGAAAAGAAACTTCATTCAAAACTAAAAACAGCAAGTATAAACAACCAAATTGTGCACTTTTTTTTATACGTCAATCTGTGAAAGAGGAAATTGACACTTACATGCTATCAATTTGTGTGTCAGACTATACCTACCTTGAAGGGCTTGTCTATACTTTTATTAATAACGACTAAATTGATTATTAAAATTACAAAGTACGCGTGCCTACTTGGATTTTATATTTTTGTTTAACAATCAATCAGAAAATTGATTAGCTACATTATGTACATATGTATGTATGTTTGTACTTGTTGCTTAAATCTTAATAATAAGTAGAAAGTTTTTAAGTCAATACTTTGAAATATGTTTTCTTATCTTAAGCATTATTAATTATTAACAGACATTATTTTATTTATTTACATTTACTTTTAAAGTCAAATGATTTGAATTTTAAAAAGTTTTAAACGAAGTGGTGATACGAGTATCTACAGTCAACACAATAGGAACACTTATGTCTGTTTTTGATTTTCTATGAGTTAAATTTTAATTTTTGTGAACTTGGGTGATTATTTGAAAATATTAATATTTCGGGTTCCATAACTTTTAGTACGAAACAAAAAAAAAATATCTTAAAGGTATTCAGTTAAATGGATTTTATTTAAACAGCTTTAATAGGCGCCACTGAAAAAATTATATGGCTATTATCTCGATCCGCAGTACACACATCTAAAGTATTATACTGCGCAAGTTGTCAGAAATTAAATAATGACTGTCTTTGTGATTTATAAGTAAACAAAAACAAATATGCGATGATTGTTTAAAATTAAATTTGCTTTTGATTTTGACAACATGCGCAGAACTGAACAAAAATAAAACGCTAATGATTTAACTTGTAATATATGTACGTACCTAGATCTCGATCTAAATAAGTAAATTGTCATTACCTTGACGTGTCCTCAGGTCTAGCCACCTCACAAAATAGTCCAGTCGGAATGTAATTTAGCGTGCAAAAAATTAGTTAGTGTTGTGATATCGCTAGAGGGGTTCATAGAGAGTGTTCAGTGTGTTTTTCAACCTCCTAGCTCTTTGGCGTTGGCCGCCATCTTAAATTTAAGGTGAACTAGTTTTCTTTAATTAATTCGGACATTTTTAAATTTTGACAACAAAGGACAATGGGCAAATTGGGCCCAGCACCAATTAAAACGGCCTTCATATCGTATATAGGTACATGTTTATGCATTCATTATCCGTTAACCGTTTGTCCAAATTCGCTGTGTGACAAAAGTTATTTAATTTTGAATAAAATGAGTTTTAGGGTCACAATTCCTTTTTTCCATAGTTTTTCTTTAATATTTTGTGTATTTTTCGCTCGATTTAAGTCATTTTTTTAAATTAAGTTCTTGAACCTATATGAAGGCCGTTCTTATTCGTGCTGGGCCCACGCTCCACACATCATACAAGCTAAAGAAATTTAAATATTAAAATTACTTCGGTTTTAAATGGAGTGAATGAATATAATTCAATTAAAAAGTACAAGTAACCTCAACTCCAGAAATTAGTGTTATTCGCCCAGGTATAACAGTGGGCTCTTCAGTCAGTCTTAGTAGGTTATAATTATATCAGACTGACTGAAAGCCCACTTTTATAACTGGGCGAAGCACACTAATTTCTGGAGTTAAGGTCACTTCGACTTTTTAACTGTACGATAACTTAGGTGACAGAAAACAGTAACAGATTCTTATAGAGGGGTTATACCCGAGTATTTTTTACTTTAGAAGGGGGTATTACTCCCTTCGTTTAGACAAGAGCGCCACTTTTCTAAAATAAAAAACTTTATAACGAAAAAAAAAAAAAAAATATTTTTAAACAACGGCAACACCTACAATAAAGTACTATACTGTTTTTGGAAGTCAGAAGCCGGCGCCATGACATTTGGCCATGCGTCATATGGCCATATTTCAAAATATGGCCATATGTCACATTTTGCAAGTGTCAAATGGCCATATTCGAAAACATGCCCATTTGACGCTTTTTCAAAGTGTGATATGGCCATATTTCTTTGTGACTTTTGGGCATATGATTTAATTCTCGAATACCCACTTATGTGGTTCAAAACTCAATAAATAAATTGTGGACCTTTGACCCACCCTGATGTGCCAAATGGAAATTTTATCTAAATTATTTTTTAAAATGTTCTTTAAAAACAAAATAAAAATTTTTCAAAACCACTCTTTGAAAACGTTTACAAGTATTTTTAAAAACTCCGCTCGAATTTTTTTAAAATACTTGCAAACGTTTTCAAAAAATTGTTTTGAAAAAAAATACTATCTTTAAAAACAAAATTAAAATTTTCCAAAATTACTTTTTGAATACGTAACCAAGTTTTTTTTTTTAAAATCGCGCGAATCTTAAAAAATACTTGTTAACGTATTCAAAAAGTTATATTGAATAATTTTAATTTTGTTTTTAAGGATAGAGTTTTTACAAGTATTTTTGAAATTTTTTTAAAATTTCAAAAATTTTCCAAAATAACTTTTTGAATACGTTAACAAGAATTTTTTTAAAAATTCGTGCGAATTTTTTTAAAAATACTTGGTAACGTATTCAAAAAGTTATTTTGGAACATTTTAATTTTGTTATTAAAGATTGTACCCAGAACATTTTAAAAACTACTTTACAAACATAAAATTTCAAAAACAAAATTAAAATTTTTCAAACAAATTTTTGAAAACGTACATAAACAAGTATTTTAAAAAAATTCTGGTGAATTTTCAAAAAAATCCTGGAATACGGGCGAAATTATAAAGAAGAATAATTGTATACGTTTTCAAAAACTGGTTTTGGAAAATTTTAATTTTGTTTTCAAAACAACTTTTTGAAAACGTTTATAAGTTTTTTGTTAAATTCACGCGTATTTCTGGCCATAATGACCATATGACACTTTGTAAAAGCGACATATGGCCAAATGTTGGAATATGGCCATTTGACGCTTTTACAATGTGTCACATGGCCACATTTCAAAATATGGCCATATGACACGGCACCTCAGAAGCCTGGTCTCTTATATTATTTTTAAGTCAACTCGTTTCTAGAAATTGTTTTTGGAAAAACTGATTTCAAACTCAAAACTTCAAGAACTAAAATGGAAAAATTCATAAGCAATGTACCTTAAATTCAAGATGGCGGCCAACCCAAAAGATCTAGGCGGTCGAAAAGAATTATGAACACTCTTTATGAACTCCTCTTAGGATTAAGAGATAAAAAAACACTTTTTAATTTTTTGCATTTCAGAATTCATTTTTGTACAATTCGACTGGGCTTAAAAGAATTTTAGCTACTTCAGTAAACTCAATATAAAACATCATTATATGATTTTTAAATTAAAAAAGTACCGGGATGGGTTATATTGTACCCACCTTTAATAAAAAAAAGCATACCATTTCAGTTGGCATAAATCGTCAAAAAGGAATGACATGTTAAATTATATACCATTCAGAAAATTAGTCATGTGACGCTCTATTACTGTTAATTAAATTAATAAAAAAGCTGATTTGGAAGGGGGTCTATATACCGCCGTTAAGATGGGAGGGGCAATTATCTTAAAAATTGACTTAAGGTAGAAATAACACTGTTGAAAAACAATGGTAACACCCACAATTTTCTCCTATAGCTTACCTTAAGCCAAGAAACCCATTCTTGAATTTATTGTTTAAATAAAGTTATTTTACAATTCAATTAAAAAGTTCAAGTGACCTCAACTCCAGAAATAATTGTGTTTCGCCCAGGTATAACAGTGGGCTCTTCAAGCAGTCTGTTTTACCCTTATTATAACCTTGTCGTTTGTATAGAAGGCACCGTTAGTGTCAAATCTGGTATCTCTGATTTTTTGCTGAGTTGTACAGGATATTGGCCTAGTAAATAACCTAAGTTTTCGACCTCGAGCGGCATCCGCTTCAGGGTCAAAAATCAGAAAAACCGCGATTTTTTCGCGCTTTTTTGTTATTGGTAATTTTAGTCCTAAATAATAAATTTTAAATAAAAGCATTGTTTTACGAATTCAAAGTAACTTAATTTGCTTCAACTTGAGACCGAAGCCAACTCTCTAGACCCAATGGTTTCCAAAATACAACAATTCTTATCGCTAAATTTTAAAATGCTGTATTTTGGAAACCATTCGGTCTACAGAGATGGTTTTGAGCTCAAATTGGAACAAAAAAGGTTACTTTGAAATCGTAGAACAATGTTTTAGGACTAAAATCGCCAATAACTAAAAAAAAGGCTATTTTTTTAACCTTTGCATTTAAAATGCATTTAAGTGGTAAAAGCGCTTTTCTAGGCTATAAGAAATAGTTTTGCATAGCTGTCCACCTGTTAAACGCAATGGATATAAAAATAGCTGTTTTTACAAGAGTGGTCGGACTCGCCACAACAGCCAACAAAAGTCTGTCCGACCACTGGTTTTGTAAAGAGGACAGTCTAAGCTTTCATTTGAAACCCCATTTATAGAAATCTATCAAGGTTTAGGTATCCTAAGCCAAAAATTTAAACGAAAAATTGCGTTTTCTACCCACTGGCACCTGAGAAACCTTGTCCGATCAGCGGTATTGTTAATGTTAAGACTAAAGCTATGAATTGGCATCATTCTTTTCTGACGCCGCGATGAGATAGGTAAACCTACGGTCGCCTCCCATACTATTGTATTGTCAAAAATAACGATTTTTCATAAGACATCCACAGGTTTTTTGTATTCCCTAAATTTACATCAAGTGCCCAATAGTCAGCTCAGATCCACATCTATCATTTTTTACCATTCCTTAAATTTGGATTTAAATGTCCGCTCTATTACACTCTATCATAAAATTATCTTTCATGGTTTTCTATTAAATCAGTACGACTAAGCTATAAACCCACATTTATCTCAGTCACATGGTTTTTTAGTCGCAAATCATGGGACACATTATTTTAGACGCAATTCACATAAACAAATACATTTATTCAACAACGAAAATGGCAAATGCGTTTCTAGCCTTATAAAAGAAATGTTTAAGTTTATTATGATTTGATAACAATATTATTTTAAAAACAACAGGAAAATTTTTAAATTACAGTTTTTTTATTTAATATTCTGCGCTACCATTTACCAACTAATTCACACCAAATAACCGTTACATCATTTAAGCTTATGCGGTTCTATTCCAACAACTACAACTAGCAGTTTAAATATATTATTTTAACAGTTTTATACTTACAAAATATCGACAAATCATTTTAAATAATTTAAAATTCCTAAAAGTATACAATAAAAAAGATAGATATAAATCTCAAAGCTTTTTTTGTCTCTTATGCTGATATAAAATTAATATCTCATGAGATTTGGCAAGTTAAAATTCAAATAATAAGAATTCTAGCCTGTTTGTTTATATATCGCACGGAAGTTTATTGTTGTCATACAGAATTTACTAAAAAAAAATCTCGAAAGCAATATACCAAATATACGTACATACCTACAAAGATTCATAATTACAGGCTTAATTTCATGAAGTTGCAGTCAAGGTATGAGGTAAGTATGAGATTGAGAATTTGTTAAAACTTTATGTTTTGCGATATATAAATGCCTATGTACATTAGGGTGGATCGATTCGGTATGAAAAAAATAAAAATTCGTCAAAAAGAAATCGGCCGCGGTCCAAACGTTGTATTCATGTATACAATTACGAAATCCAAAATATTTTTTAAATTGAACCATTTTTAGTACTGCTCCAATTCAGTTGAATTTTAAACAGGCATTATTTGTTCAAACAAATTTTTTAGCGAAAATGTATCTTATTCCGCTTAATATGTTTAATTTGAATCCTATTACAGGCAACCTGTCAATAATTTGCGTAACAAATTTTAAACTTTCACTACACTGGGGTTATTCCGTTTAAAACAAATTCAAATAAAACGCAGTAGCAATGCATTTTCCCGTTTAAATTAGTCAAACATATGCTTCATTCCTTTCGAATTTGTTGTATTGTGATGTGCTTTTGTTTTAACTTAAGAAAATGTCTTTGTCTACTCTCCGTAGTGACACTTGCGAGGAGATCTCCGAAAAATTATTAAATCTCTGGCAGACAGCTTCGATCCCTACTATCGAACACCGTTCAGTTATAAGGAAGATAAAGCAGTACCACGAAAGTTACAAGAATTTACTTAAGCCTTATAAATCAAGAACAATTTTGGATTCATATCAGAAGCGCACTCAGTATTTTAAGGATGATGCAAAATCTTTATACGATATAGCTGCTTGTAAGTGTGATGACTTTGTATCATGTAAATGTGAAAAACAGCTTAAAGTTCCAATATTGGAGAGACCTTTTTTGATAGACCAACGAACCAAGCGTAAAATGGGCATTGGCAGCATAGATCTTAAAACTTCAATTAAAAACTCGAAGAAATTGACCCGAAAAAGAAATTATGAGATTAGAAAGCAAACAAATCTCCATGACCCTGCCCTCCCTACCCTCATACGTCGACAAATTCCCAGTTTATTGAATACGAGTTTACTTCTGAAGGGGAATCAGAATATCAAATTCAAGAAGAGATTTCGTCAGAAATGGAGCCGTCAACATCTTCGGCACGACCAAAGAAACTTTTGAAGTCATCGATGCCTACTGTCGCTCATGCTGTTGATAGATACGGTATTTCAGACAGGGCTGCAGCAGCAATCGTTACTGCAACACTTCAAGACGTTGGTCTTATTACGAAGGAAGACACCGACAATGTAGTAGACCGAAACAAAATAAGGCGAGTCCGTGATAAGGAAAGGGGTATTCTAGCCAAGAAGCCTTTGTTAATAGATGGTCGGAAGGACAAAACGCATTCCATGATTGATTCTTCCAGACGAAAAATGGTTTCCGAGGAGCATATAAGTCTGGTCAAGGAGCCTTACTCAGAATATATGGGACACATTTCCTTATCCAACGGAAAAGCAATTACCGTAAGTAATGAAATAAAAGACTTCTTAAATGAGAAGGGTGTGGACTTGAACAAATTAGTTGTCGTTGGATGTGATGGAACCGCTGTCAATACAGGATTTAAAGGAGGTGTAATAAGATGCCTGGAACAACAATTACAGAGGCCATTGCAATGGTTCATCTGTCAACTCCACGCGAATGAACTAACATTGCGACACTTATTTGAGCACCTTGACCTACGACTGGCCCACGAAGCTTTATAGGACCAATAGGAAAAGATCTAAAAGATTGCGAGATTCTGCCTTTGGTAGTCTTTAAATCAATAAGATGTACCTTACCAGATATATCGAATGCTAAAGATCTGAGCACCGATCAATCGTACCTCTTTCAGATTTGTGCCTCTATTAATTCTGGTCACTGCAAAGTCTTTCTCAATATAACCCCGGAAAAATTGTTCATTCCAGATGACTTACCACGGCAAATAGAATTCTGAGGTTGTATGTATCGACAGATTCTCCGTCTGAAAATTTGTTACACCTTGTTTATTTTATTTTGAAAGTGTATGCTCCAATGTGGTTTTCCATTAAAACAGAGCCAAGTTGCATCAATGGATCAAAACACTTGCATAAAACTATAGTTCTTTCGAGATATATGCCGGAGCACTTGAAAGTTGTGCCAGATCCTGTAATTCAAAGGAATGGCTTTTTTGGACATCCTGAAAACATTCTTCTTACGATGCTGGCAGATGAAAGGAAATCAATAAACGTGTTAGCCTTGCGAACGATTTTGAAATGCAGAGAAACGTTGTATTCCGGTTCAAGAATTTTTAAAGTTCCGGAATTTAACTTCAATGCTAAGGACTACAATGACATCATTGCTTGGAAGTAGTTGATCGTAACCGAGCCACCACTACTGAAAAATATTGAAATTGAAATCTTAAAAGAATGTATAAAAACACCAGACAAAATTTATTCAATGATGTTGCCTATTCGGAAGGAATTTCCCTGTCACACTCAAGCAACGGAAAAGTGTGTCAAAATTGTTACAGAGGCCTCAGCTGCAGTATGCGGTGCAACCAGAAGAGATGGGTTCATCAGAACAACACTTTAATCCCGCAGAATAATGCCTGTTTTTAATTCAAAAAAAGATTATAAAATTGTTTAATCCTTATTTTAAATACTTTGTTCATGATCAAAATATTCAACCACGATTTTTAAAGAAAATATTTAAATAATAATATTGTGTATTTGTTCTTTAAAGCGTATTTAAACTTGAATATAAATTGAAATAAATGTTCTACTTTATCCTTAACATAAAATTAAAAAGTCAAAAAAAGTTTTTTTTTAAATTTTCAGGAGGCTTGGGGCGGTATACAAAATTTTTTTTGGAAAAGTTTAATTACACCATTTTGTTTGGTTTTGATGTTGACAACTTTCTACCAATGGCCGAACTCGAAAATAAAAAAATAAAAAAATCGATCCACCCTAATGTAGATACCTAGATACACAAAAGTTTTGTATACCAACAATTAAACAAACTTTTTGTTTGAATTAAAAAAATTAAATATTATACGATTATGCGGTTGGTACTTAAAATTTCTAATGACATTATCTAACTGTTAAAAAAATATTTAAAAAAAAAACAACAAAATATTCTACAATTACAAATATTAAAAAAAAAATACTTCAATTTTCTATGCAATTACTTTCATAGAAATGTTTGTAAGTCCTAAAATTATTATTAGTCTAGGCAAATTAGGATACAATTGAAACTTGTTGTGGATGTAACATATAGGATCTTAGGTTTTTGTGGGATTCGATCAAAAATAACATAAGCAACGATAATATGAGGTTGCTCCCGCTCAAAAAGTGCGCTATTCGCAGGAAAAATCAAAACGTGCAAGAAAGTGAATTACTCACTCCCTGTTTTTTGTTATTTTTCTATATAACTTTGGAAATATGCATCTTAGGAAAAAAACATCAAAACAAATTTTGTTTGTTATAAAATTCTTCACAAGATGACACTAACTTATATAAAATTTTCTGGTGCTATATTTTTGTTGCTATACAGCATTGGAGTCAGAAAAAAGCTGTAAAAAACAGAGTAGTTTTGAAACGCTAAAGTGACAGATAAAAATGTTATAATTCTACTATAAATGTGGACTCAAGTACTCTAGGGAATTACAAAATGAAATATTGAAACCCGATTCAAATCGGTCTAATAGGTTCGGCATGAGAGATAATGTTAAATAAGTGCACCGCGAAATCGTTACGTCAATGCAGTGGTCAAAGTTAGACATTTAAGCTGGCTCAAATTTTTGAACACATACTCGAAACCCCTAACTATTGTAAAGTATCGTCATAAGTTAGTTTAGTTTTAATGACTCCTCTATTTCTTAACACAATAACATTTTGTAATATAAATTTCTTAAGCCTACTTGGTATGGCCTATATGGCCGTCTACCAGACTGACATTTTGAAATATGATTACATTTATAAGAATTATAGTAAGTATTAAAAGTTTGTACTGATTTATATTACTAAAAATCTTCTTCAACTATAGCTTTTCTATATCGTAGTGCTGTGACAATATAATTGTAAAGTGCATTCCATCCCTGTTCGCCGTTGAGTATGCTGAGCATTTCTCTTTCTTCCATGCTGCGTTTGCTGAAGTATCTCAACCGAAATTCCGTTAGGATTGGGCATGTCGCAATAAAATGAAATGTATCTTCACGCGTTTTCATATTACAAAGACTACACAGTAAAGGCAGATCTGGTCGGTGTGGAACCAAATTAAGGTTAAGCAATTCTCCTCTCGCTTTGAAAATAATATTTATTTTATTTAATGAGTTGCTATACAGAAGGTACGAGTTTTGCTGCAGGTTGTAGATCAGACGGCTATAGTAGCATCTAAAAAGAGAAGAGTTGGCCTCTGATGCATATCTTTGAAACAAGATGCTTCCAAACTTCTCCAGAATCTCATTAAACTTTCTCCAAAGCATTGACGGTTGTTCCCTTGTAGTTATGTTTATAGTAGTGCCACAAGTTGAGGCAAGGGTAGCCCACATTCTCCGAACATTGCTCCTTTCTTTGGAGAGCTGCTTTTAAAACTTTTTTTGGTATCCGATTATCTCCCATTTCAATTACCTTTACAATGTAGTTAAAGTGCATGGAAAGAGTGTCCATAATCAAAGGAGGAATTCCTGTTTCTAGATAAACCATGTAATTTGGAGTATTCTTTGGTAATCGAAATATCCTTTTAACGAAATATTTTTAAAATTTTTCCACAGGCTCAAAGGAAGAATGTCCCCAAACTTGCGACCCGTAAACAACTTTTGTTTAGCACTGTGCTCAACGTACTTGTTCTTGATGCACCGTTCCCATACCGACGAGATTGCACGTTTAGCCTCCGCCAATTTTCCCTCCAGATGCTTCTTAATATTCAGATTTGAGGTTACCAGAACTCCTAGGTATTTGTACTCGCGCACAATTTCAACTGCCTGGCCGTTACACGCCCACTTTTTGTTTCTTGAATACCTGCCGCCTCCACCTCTGAAAATCATCATTTTCGATTTTTGCAGATTAACTTCAAGGTTCCATCGATTGCAATAGACCCCAAGCCTATTTATCATAAGCTGCATTCCATCTACTGTTTCGGAGAAGAACACGATGTCGTCCGCATACATAAGGGCTGAAAATTATAAATAGGAGGGCGCTCAGAATACAGCCTTGCTTGAGACCAGTAGCTGTTGCAAACTCTTCAGATATAGACTCTCCATCTCAAACGTAAGCTAAATTGTTGTCATACATCGCTCTTAGCACGCTTATAATTTTGCTCGACACTCCTGTCACACAGAGTTTGTAAAAGAGCGCTTCACGATCGACAGAGTCAAAAGCTGCACGAAAGTCTATAAAGAACATGTATAGTTTTTTCTGTCTCCTTTTATATAAATCCGCATATATCCATAATGAAAAGATATGGTCTATCGTCGAGTAACTTTTCCTGAAACCAGCCTTGAATTCTGATAGAATTTTTCTGTCCTCTACCCACTTTGACAGTCTGTTGTGAATGAGTCCAGCAAAAAGCTTAGCGCAGGTGTTAAGAAAAGAAATCCCTCTGTAGTTTGCAGTAGCGGATCTAGGATTTGGCTGTGGGGGGGGCTTGGGTCTCCAGTTTTGGACATACATATGAACTTTAAAAAAAAATTAAATATCTTTGTTCCAAAACGGAATATTTTTTTTTTATACAAATCAATCAAAAATTATTAGATAAAATTATCAATGCTGCCGTTTGACAAATTTCGAAGTCAAATGCTATTTTTTTTTCAAAATACTAGAACGAAATAAAGTTTAAAACTTTTTTTTTTATACAACATAAATATATATTTTTAAGGCTTTTCTTGGAACATGTACACTTAAAAATTATCAGTCTCAAAAGCTGAAAATAAGCTTTTTAAGCCACAGAGGAATCAGTTGTCAAACCGACGTTTTTAATGAATTTAATAACAATTATTAATTGGCCAACCGTTTAAGAAAATAAATATATGTAATATGGCTTTGCATATTTGTTAATAAGTTAACATTTATCAATTTTTTCTTTTAAAGAAGAAACCTGTTTACATTTTTTAAATAAGTTTGTTATTTTATAAATACATATTGATTTTTTTGAAATAAGTTAATCTTTATCAATTATTCTACTCTTTTCTAAGTAGAAGAAACAATAACATCGACTCGTTACATGTATTCGCTTTATATACATATTTACATTTTTAAAATTACATTTACATTACATTTTACATTTTTTAAATAAGTTTAGTTTAGTTTAGGAAACAAATGCACTCGAAAATTATTTGTTTTTTGTTATTTTAAAAATACATATTGAGTTTTTGCAATAAATAAATTTTTATCAATAAGTGGAAGAAACAACGATTAGTGAAGTTTCATTAGTGGAAGAAAAAAAATATGTACTGAAAAATTATGTTGTGTTGTTATTTTATGCATATGTATTTACATTTGTAAATAAGTAAAGTTTTAGCAATAGAATATAAATTAAGTGTTTTTGTTATTCACATATTTCCATATTTACAGTTTTAAATAAAAATAAATTCTAAATTCAATATTTTGAACATAAAGCTTGATAGACACGAAGAAAAAATCAATGTTCTAGAATGCCAAATAAGAAGGAAAATATATATTTTTTTTTAATGTAGGAAAAAGAAAGTTGGCTGTTGGAAAACACCATTTTACAATGCCTTAGTATTATTTTCAACTAAAGTATTTCGTTAAAAGATTTGGACTTTATATTATACATAGTGTAAAATCGCTGATAACAGACATTTTTGAATCCAATATAGTAACAAAAATAATGAACAAATTTCCATATTTGACGAACTACTGAGGGAAAATGTCGAAAAAAAGAAATTGTTAAAAAAAGCTGAAGCTATTAGGAACATAGGTGTAAGTGCAACAATCAAAATAAAATATAACCATCTGATACTCCAGGACAAACAACTATCAGAACATTAATTTATCAGCCATAAACGTCAATTTTCACACAATCGAAACGAAAATTATCTAATGAAGACGATAAAAAACCAATGGACTCAGCATCAGGTACAATCAACACAACAAATTACCACAAAAACGCAAAACAACAGCTTGAAAAAATATCGGCTTTCGTAAAAATTATTTAGCCCCAAATTCGTATAATGAAAATAATGTGTAAATTGTCTAGCCCCCAGTTAGTTTATTTTTATAAATTTTCTTGGGGCTTATTATTTAGCCCCAATTTAGATTTTTTTTCAGAAAATAGTCTTGGCGCTTGAAAAAATAACAGCTTTCGTAGAAATAATCGAGCCCCAAATTCGTATAATGAAAATAAAGTGTAAATTGTCTAGCCCCCAGCTCGTTTATTTTTATAAATTTTCTTGGGGCTTATTATTTAGCCCCAATTTAGTTTTTTTTTTAGAAAATAGTCTTGGGGCTTGAAAAAATAAAAGCTTTCGTAGAAAAAATCGAGCCCCAAATTCGTATAATGAAAATGAAGTGTAAATTGTCTAGGCCCTAGTTCGTTTTTTTCTATACTATTCTATTTTCTCTTGAGGCTTAGCCGGAAACCTAGGGCTAGGGATTTAAATTATTCAGCCTCAACATAGTATTTTTCACCAAATTGTCTTTGGCTTGGAAAAATACCAGTTATCTTGAAAATTATCTAGCTCTTACATCGAATAAACAAATAATGGTGTAAGGTGTTCAGCCCCAACCTCGTTTTTTTATCAAATTGCCTTGGGGTTGAAAAAACACTGCAAACATATTAATTGCTTAGCCCAGAATGTAAAACCTTTCAGGCTATTATGAATCGAATTTTACAAATTGGCTGTGGGGGGGGGCTTTAGCCCCTATAGCCCCCCCCCTGGATCCGCTACTGGTAGTTTGCTGGGTCCTCATAGCTACCTTTTTTGTGAACGCGCAAGATAATTGATTTTTTGAATGCTTCAGGGACTGATGCACTTTCGAAAATTCGATCAAATTCGGATGTTAATAAAAAGATAAAATTTTCCGTTGCGTGGTTGAAGAATTCGAAGGGGATACGGTCACCCCCCGGGGCTTTGTTTAATTTGACATTTGCGAGAACTTCTCTAACTTCTTGGGTCGAAAAAGGGGCATCTAAGTAATCATCGCTAATTAAAGGAGCTGCATATTGTGTCAAAGGTCCACTTGTTGTGTTATTGAGAAGGCTGATGAAGTACTCTCTAAGATAAGATGCCTGTAAGCCCAGAGCAATAAAATTAGTTTTTGTATTAAGGTGCTTAACAGCTTTCCAGCGGGTGTTATTTATAATTTCTACATTTAAGTTCTCAAAGGACACCTTCTTGGAATAGCATAGTCGTTTGAAGTTCCTATTCGCATCCGCATATAAATTTTTAAAAATTTGCAGGTTTCGGGATCTTAGAAGGTTAAGGTATTTAAACGACAATTCCCTTGCTTTGATGCAGTCTACATCAAACCATTTTTGCTTAAATATTGCTTTATTTTTCCGAGGACTGGTTTGCGGGTTTGCTTTTTTAATAATTTCTGAAAGGGTGTTTATATCAGCACGAATATCTAGATTTCCAAGCGCCTCCAATTCTTTGTTTAAGTTGGTCTGATATGCGTTTCGGTTCCTGTCATTCCATATCAATTTTGGGACAAGGTTAAGCTGTTTTGTGCTGACTGGAGATTGTGATGTTGTGAACGAAAGAACAATTTCAAGAGTCATGTGATCTGAAAATGTATTGATTCCTACTTCAAAACTACTCATAACATCGTTCCATTTACCAGATATGAAGCAGTAGTCAATGAGTCTCCTGTACAACTTCCATTCAGAACATGACAGTTGAATTCATCTGCAAGCTCCAAGATTATCGATCCCTTGCTATCACACAAAGCATCTTTCGATTAACGGTTCAGGTTGTAGAAAAGGTAATGTGTACTGATATAGTTGTTCTGAGATATACCAATTCTGGCGTTGAAATCCCCAATTAGCATTATGTTTGTCGAATCAATGTCTTGCAGGTTGTCACACAGTTTTTCCAAAATCTAATTGCCAACGATTACAATTCAGGTAAACTGGAACTAAGTACATTTCAATCTCGACATCCAACACCCAAGATTCTTCCGTCCTTTTAAACTTCAAATCCACTCCAACAAGATTTCTGCGATAACCGAAAAGCTCTCCCCCACTGCCACGACCAAAGATTGATGTTTTAATAGCATAATATTTATTTTATTTTTTTAATAACTTTTGTTGCGATCTTAAAAAGCGCAAAAATCATATGAAAAATGCTTTTTTTAATAAATACAAATAATTATTTATTAAAATCATTATCGTTAGAGAACGTGATAAAAGGCTTTTTTCCAAGTTTTCAACGTTTGGGACAAAATTGCAATAAATAATAAGAATGTAGTTTGATCGGAAGGACTTTTATAGTGGAAATATATCATCAAAATATTTTAATTATATTTGAAGAATTTGTGATGAAAATGTAATTTGTTTGGCGTAGTAAATTTTTGAGAAAGAAATTTTTTAATACAATTTTAGATTTTTTTTGATTCTTATCCTTTTAAGGGATACGCATACAAATGTTAAATTTTGGGGAGTGATTGAAGTTATTTGAAATTTGTATGCGAAATTGGGATTCACCAGGTACTGTTGTCCATGCATCTACTGCTTTAAAGTAAAAGAGCTTCATAGCATTAAAAGATAACGGCAGCACTACAAGGAGCTTAATGGTTTTATTATTTATTATAATGGTCTTAAATGTCAAAAAAGCCTAATTTTATAAAAATAACCTAAGTATGCTGGAGTATTAAAAAATTGACTTTTTTGTCATCAACTAAGATTATTTATAAAAAAACAGATGATGTTAACTGCGATGATGTCAAATTAATTTCGGATGTTGTTTGATTTGTTCAGGTTCTAATTATAATGCTTTTTTTTTAAAAATATCGCTCGTATACCGAAACGAACTTAATCCATTTTCATATAAAGATAAAAAGAACGCATAGGTACCAACTTTCATATCAACAAAGAACTCTTAAATATGTAACTTAGTCTTTGATTTTGTTGCCTTGGAGCTCAAAACAAAATTCCAAATAAATTAGAATTAGGTCTTGAATAATAATGAATTTAGCTTGAAAGATTTATTTTAATCAAAATAACCTGTTCCCTATATTAACCATCATCCACAGTCAATTAACGCATTAAAGACATTCAAAATTTTAAATATTTTTGTATATGCAGACAGATATAATGGATATACTCATATCGTACATACATTTTTGATTGACCTTGGTTTAGTACGTTTTCTAGAATACCTATACCATGCTCATGCAAAAGGCCTTTCTCTTTTTGGCCAACTTCAGATGTGGGTATAGTAATTTACAAGAATACAGAATACAATTTTACAATCTACATACCTACCCGCTTAATTGCTCCCCTGACAAAATATTATACAAAAAAAAAACACATTCTCGGTTATGGCTTTCAGAAATACGAAATCAAGGTTTTGGTATCATTTGATATTGTCTATATAGAATGGTGCAGCGCAGTAATAGTTAGATGCAGTAGAGTAGTTAAATGATAAAGCGCCTTTCTGCAATCAGATGAATTGACATTCATAATTTGAGTGCCGAATTTTTAGCAGAAAAAAATGTCCTTCAATGATGATGGAGTAATAATCACAAAACAATATCGAACTTAGTGCGATTTAAAAAAAAAATAATGCTTAATCAAGGAAAATAAGACGTGACTTTTGATATAGAATTTTATGGATTTACTATTCCCATTGGAAAAACTAAACATTGAGAAACATTATCCAAAATACTCTGTCTTTTTCTTTACCTATCAATCTGTATAGAAACATTTCGTTCAAATCGGTTGAGCTCTTTTTGAGAAAGTCGAAAATAATCAAAAGCATGCTTGTTTAATACAATTTAGCAAAACAAAACATAGAAAACATCGCACGACAACACTTGGATTATCCCAACTATAAATTGTTATTCCAAAAAATTATCAAGCAATAAACTATTAATTTTGTTTTAATACTGTAAACGCACTCAGGGGGTTTTTGAAGCTCCTAAAATGTAAAATTAAATAAAGTGCGAGCGTGAGAAAAATAGGGAAGGATTTAAGAGGAGATACCGATGCACATTGAGTTTGAACCTTTCAATACCAAAATGGAAGGAAAACTGGAGCAGGCTAAATCATTCCACATTCGGGTAGTGCGGCTAAAAAAACATATATTTACTTGACAGTACGTCCCGAATGTTTTAGGGAAGGAATATAAAAAATAAATACCTAACTTAATATGAATCTAGAAAAATAACATCGAAAACATTGCACCACAGAATGGATGTTGTTATCACTAAATAAAGGCTTACTAGCGGTATATTGTAAAGCAACAGATATTTCAATATAAAATACACACGGAGTTATCCCATTTCAAAGGAGTGCTTTTCCAACTTCAAATGAATTTGGCAAAGGAAAATCAAAAAACATAGAAAACATTGTACGAAGAAATTGAAATTGTCACAACGAATTGTTGACTAACTGACGGCAATAAATTATTGAGCAATATACGAAATTTGAACACTTTTTCAAGGTCGTGTTTTGTTCAATTTAAGTACTCATATATGGATTTACAAAACAAAAAAAAAACATACTTAACATTGCAAGACAAAATTAAAATGTTCACTAAAGGTTTTTTGTCAATTTACTTAACAGCAAACTATCCACAGCACCCTCTTTTTCCTTTTGGAGAAGTAATGCTGTGTTCCATATAAAAAACGAGTAGGTATTATCTGGGGGATTTTGTTTGGCTGTTTTTCATTTCGCAATGTATTTTTTTGCAATTTAATCATTTCGCAATAAATTGTTTGGCAAGTTTTTATTTTGTTATGTTATTGCTTCGCAAAATAATCATTTCGCATATTTCACATAGCAATTTTTAACTCGCATTTTATTATTTCCTATTTGCCTTTTTCGCGAATTATTATTTCGCATTTTACTACCATATATTTTATTACCGCGCAAATTATTATTTCGCATTTTATTATTTAGTATTTTATTATTTCGCATAGTATTCCTTAGCTTTTAAATATGTTTTGCCTTTCGATATTTTAGGTATGTACATGTTTATGAATGTCACGCAAATTTCACAAAAACATGTACCAAAAATATCAAAAGGCAAAACAATTTAAAAGCTAAATAATACTATGCGAAATAATAAAATGCTAAATATAAAAAGCAAAATTGATCATATTCGGTATAAGCATCCATTTTGTGAATCCTCTTATCTTACTAAGATGAAATCAAAAAAAAAAAAAAAAACATCACTTATATTTTCAATAAATTTATTTAAGGAACCCATATTTGAACTCATTATTCATTTAAAAAATAATAATAATAATAAGAAACCACGAATACATACAAAAGCCACGAAAAATGAAACAGCGAGATAACGAAACTGCGGCACG
Source organism: Melangyna quadrimaculata (assembly GCA_949320155.1). Taxonomy (NCBI): domain Eukaryota; kingdom Metazoa; phylum Arthropoda; class Insecta; order Diptera; family Syrphidae; genus Melangyna; species Melangyna quadrimaculata. The sequence goes on along the minus strand of OX439485.1, from coordinate 75,437,888 downwards.
GCGAGGAAACGAAAATCCGGTCGAAACAACGAAATTTCGAAACAACCAAATGGCGAAGCGGCGAGGCAACAAAATGGCGAAACAACAAAACCGCCAGATGATGAATCAGCCAAATAACAAAACGCGAGATAAAAAAAATGGAAAATAACAATAATCTGAATGAAATCTTGCAAAACAAGAAATTGCCACCTAATCATTTAAGATATTAAAATCCGCGAAAGAACTTCTGCGAATGATCGGTTTGACGGTTAACTCAAAGGGCAAAAGAAAATTTGCGAAGCAACTAAAACTACTAAGTCTGCTATTACACTATGCATCTAGACGCGTGCAACTTTTCGAACATATGCATGTGCAAAAGAGAAATCAAATCCGAAAAGATGAAACGGAAGAAAATCTGTCGTGTGTCGCGTGGGTAAATTATTCGTGCAACAAGAGAATTCGAAAAAGTTCGAAGAAGTTGCACGCGTCTAGATGCATGGTATAATAGCACACTAACTAAAAATCCATTAAAATGTATTTTGATAATTGCGAAGTAAAAGTTGCGAAACCATTTTCGTCCAAACCGCAGACACCCAAAAACACCTATAGTTTTTGAGTAATTTAGAAAAAGAACGTGCATTTTTTCCCCTTTACCACCCCCTCCCCTTAAATGCTTGATTCACCCCCAATTTTAGGGTATTTTTCAGAAAATGTTTAGGACAAACAAATGAAGCTTTATTCCAAAATTCAGCTTTGACGAATTTTTTTCGAAGTAAATATCTTATTTTCCTAGACTATAATTGATATGGGAAAGTATCTAAAAAGTCATCTAACTTGTTTTTTCTCCAAAAAAGGTTGTTATTCTTGCATACGTCACTATGTGTGGATATTTTCTATAAGCGTCGCTGATTTAAGAACTATGTAGATCGTCAAGGAGCCACCTTACCTGTACCGGCCCAGTTGCACTTGAAGGTTTTGCCCTATTAAAACTCCACCATAAGGTGTCTAACCAGCTGCCATGGCTAACTGTGGCTGCTAGCTGGTATACTTTGCCAACGACCTTCAGACGCCCATTCTTATAAGTGTTTTTTTTTTTGTAGCTCATTCTTAATTGTTCATTCTTAATAATTCTGAAAATTGTTACGACACGATATAACAGAAAAATAAAATGTAAACAAAAGTTACAATATATATATTTTTTTTAATATGCAATATGTAAAGCTGTTATTAATTTGTTTAATCTGTTTCTTGAAGTTTTTAATTCTTTCGATAAACATTATAATAACAGTTTGCTAATTGCTCATATTTTATATGTATAAGTAATTAATACGTGGAAAGTTTTAATTAAAAATTAATTTTAAAAGTAAAAAAAAAGGATTTTTTAACCTACATATAAACGAGTATTATTATAGTTATTGATATTTTAAATTTAAATAATTATACAATTTGGTGCAGTTACTAAACTGCACAGGTGGTTTTTATTTATTTTTTTTTGTTGAACTACATTGTTGTAAGGATCTTGTTTTTTCAAGACCTTGTCGAGATATAAACAAATAAAACAATGAAACAATAATTGCAAATTATTTTTGTTTAATTTAATATTTTGAATAATTGCTGTATGTATAAGCACTTTTGTGATAAGTCGTATTATTTTATCAGCTATTTGCATAATGTTTTCATATTCTCATTTCTATAAATATTACAAGGTCATACAAGCAAGGTGGTTTATTTACTTTTTTTTTTTTTTGGAATTTAAGTTGGATGTTGATTGCTCCCTCTGAATTATGATAACAATCTGGTAATGCTGCAAGATTTTATGATGTCGTAGGCAAGGCCGTACAAAGACAAATATTTCAGGGGGGGGGGGGCGACCTGCTTATCCAAAAAATTTTAGTATTTTAATTTTAATATCGATTATTGAATTTAACTGTCTATCAGCAAGTTATAGGCTTCTTTAAAAACATTGGCGCAAAATTTTAGTCGATTTAGTACGATGTTAAATCATTTTTAGTATGATACTAGGTTAAAAGCTTTATTTTGCTAATTGTAAACTAGTTTAGCATGGTACTATCTCCTAAAATTTTACTAAAGTTAAAATCATCAAAGGCTTTTTTATCTTTTTACTATCGTACCAAATCCATGACTCTTTGACGTTTATAAAAATCAAAATCAGGAATGTTTGTGATTTTTTGTACGAGCTGTTTTTTTTTTTGGACGTGTTCAGACGAAGTTTATGGAGAAAATTGGTTTCATATGATACTAGTTAAAAAGTATTCAAAATTTAAAAATTTTTAGTAAACTGTTAAAGAATTAGTCAAATGTTAAGATAATTTTGTGCGATTTTTCCAAAACAAATTTCAACGGAATTTATTGCCAATAGTTTTCTTTAACAATACTATCAAGGGTGGCCCACTTCGCGAGTTCAAGGATTTTTACTCCCTTTTTGGGTCCTCTGTCCTGCTCACGCGATTCTGTTGCTCCGCTTAGGGTATGCTGAGTCACCAGACATGATATGACATAGGCGCCTAGATGCCTTGTCAGTTGGTGTGTTTCAGTTTATTTGTAATAAACAGTAGGTACCTTGGGTTGCACGCTTTTCTAACTCCCTTTTTGGGGCCTCTGTCCCGCTAAATTTTGATCTTTATTTAACTTATAACTTGATTGAAACAAATAATAAAATAACAAGCTTCTGGGTTTCAAAAAACCTATAATTTTGGCATTGTTAGTGTTGGCGTTGTTTTTATTTTTTTTTCATTTAAAGTCACTTTGTAGAAAATTGCCCCTCCCGATTAAACAGAGTGAGATTAAGCCCCTCAACAAAAATTCGTTATAATTTTGCTGCGCTGCGCCGTAGTTATTGTATTCCCCCACATTAATCCCCAAAGTAAGATCACCGTTAATACCAAAAAACTTATAAAAAAGGAGTTAGAGTAATTTTCAACTTTCTCAAAAACTAGAAGACATTTAACTATTTGGTTAGTTTGTGTTCGATTCACAATTGATACAAGCATTGACCAATAAAAGCCAATTTCTTCATTTCACAATAAAAAATAACTGTTATAACCTTTTTTTTTTCGTTTTTTTTATCAAACTTTTGAGTTTGCATGCAAATTTTTCGAAAACTGTTAACAGGAATAATTTAATTTAAATCCAGGATTAAAGAACAAATTCCTGGCTTTAAAAACCGGTAAAGTTCTTTATTGTATGTGTTGCCGTTGTTTTTTAATATTTTGTTTTCCATTTTAAGTCACTTTAAGTCATTTTTTTTTTCTAAAATGCCCCTACCATCCCACATATATTATGTGGGTTATATCAGGCGGTCAAATTTCCAGATGGTTTGCCATTGTGTAAGTACACAGTCAGGCGAAATAAAGTGCTAAGGAACGCAGGGGGGGGTTGGTGTTCAAACCATCCCCCCTCCCCGAAATGTATGAATTTAACTTCCTCACCATACAATTTCACTTTTAATTTTTGAGTTTTTAGTTTGAAACCCCCCCGAAATTTTTTTCTGCGTTCGCGCCTGTACACAGTAAACAAAAACAAATTTGTTGACTATTTGAAATTCAATTTTTGTACTATTGATTTTGACAACATGCGCAGGACTGAACAAAAATGAAAACGCTAGTGATATTACCTGTAATATATGTATCTTGAGATAGACCGCCCCCTCTCGTAGTAAAAAATGCTTGTTTTTGACTCTTCTACAATAAAACGTTATCGATTTCTGGCGCTAAGGTTATCGTATTCTCCCCATATTCTAAATAATAAATTTACAGTCGAATATTGCAATTTTCATCTCTATCAATACACTATAATTTTGTGGTCAAAATAGACCAGTCGACAAAAATGAAATGCATGCCTGGGTTGCATATACTTGCTTTTAATTGTATTATTTAAAAATATGGAAAGAAAAGAGCATTCATTTATTTTTACTTGTGATATATGTATGTATAGGTATAGTACCTGTGGCAAGATATGTATTCGTAAAAAAAATCGAACTGGAGATAATAAATTTCGCGAAAAAAGTGGGTCCCGCAATTTTGTCTGTCTGTCCTCACCCCTACAGCCTTAACGACTGAATCGATTTTCTGCAAACTTGATACATAAAGTGTTTTCTGACATATGCCCACCTGTTTTTTAAATTTTTTAGGACCAATTATAATGGTACCTGCCAGTGGCGGATCCAGGGGGTGGCTATAGGGGCTAAAGCTCCCCCCACATGCTGTTCTTATAATTGATTGAAATATAGAAATCAGAATCAGGAGTCAGGCAAAAATAACGAGGCTGGGGCTACGCAATTTATATGCTACGTATTTTTTTTCTAAAGCCAAAATTAATTAGGTTGGGGCTGAAACCTGAAGGGAATTGTACAAAAAAAACAAGTTAGGGGCTACGAATAATTGACAGACAATTGGAACGAAAAAAAACAGCTCGCGAGTAGGTCTTAACAAGAATTGGACAAAAAAACGTGGTCGGGGCTAACTCCTTTAAAACTTACCTTAGGTATTCCAGAAAGTTTTTGCGCTTGACTCAAGGGACTGTCAAGTCCAAGTTGGGACTAAGGCTTGAAGAGATAATTGAAAAAAAGGCGTCGGGGCTTAACAATTACCATGCCAAATTAAACAAAAATTCACCCTAAGAACTTAGCTAACTTTGCAAGAAAAACGCAATTGGGGCTAAAACCCAGAGGAGAATTTGGGAACAACAAATCAAAATCAGATTTTTCTCTGGGCACTCAGAAAATCATGCGTGTGAATATTTGCGATCCCTCTAGACTGACGTGCAAATTTATTGACAGATTTTTTCTTCTGGTGGTTCAAAGCTTGACGCGGCTGAAAATTGAAGGTATATAGATTTTTTTTCTATCTCCACTTAAAAGCATTTTAAATGTTAAATACTATAGATGTTATTGTACTTTATATGGAAAACATTTTAAACCGGGGATAGAAGCTGATATAAATGCACAAATAACACGGCTATTCTAAAAGGAAAAGTGGTAAATGCCAAAATTCAATTATTTAGATAACTTTGTATATTTTCACAAAAAACCCTTTAACCCGGGGTTTAGACGAGCGAGTAGAACTAGTAGCGTTTATGTGTGTTTGCGTATCTGAACACGAGAGAGTCAACTAGTAGCCCAAATAGTATAATATTTTTGCCTGCGAGAACCCTGCCAGTTACCCGGGGTTTAGACAAGCGAGTAAAACTAGTAGCATTTTTATCATAGTGTTAGTTGTATGGATGTATGTGTGACTAGGAGCTCTCTGCGCGTTTTGTCAACTAGTATGATTTTTTAAAAATATTTCATACAGAAAAATATACAAATTGTGGAAACTATGGAAACAAAACAAATAAATGAAAAAAATACACTACACTAGTAGGATAACTGGCAGGCTACTCGCAGGCAAAAATATTATACTATTTGGGCTACTAGTTGGCTCTCTCGTGTTCTAATACACTAACACACATAAACGCTACTAGTTCTACTCGCTTGTCTAAACCTCGGGTTATCCTGCTAGTGTAGTGTATTGTTTTCATTTATTTGTTATGTTTCCATAGTTTCCTTAATTTGTATATTTTTCTGTATGAAATATTTAAAAAAAATCATACTAGTTGACAAAACGCACAGAGAGCTACTAGTCACCCGGGGTCTTAACCCCGGGTAACCTAAGCTAAAACTTTTTTATATATAGTTATAAAATTAAGTTGTGGACAAACAAATTGTATTACTGATCCTGAACTTCATTTCAAATTTAAAGGTCAAATCGTTGGTTTTCACAGTTTAAAATGAACCTCAGTTCAATAGAGCTAAGATTAATATGACTGTATGATGGCAATGGCAATTTTCAAACAAATCAACATCATCACAATAGTTAAAATAATTTGTTCTTCAAGGGAAGCGTTTTTCTCTTTTCACTCTCACAACGCTCGAAAACATTAAAAAAAATAATTTCAAAGAGAAAGGAATATAATAACTTATTATTATTATTAAATGGCAGTTGTCAATTTAGATTTGAGAATGATTATAACGATCAAGTGTTCTGAACGTTGAACTGAAGTTTAAATGGCAGAATACATTCGTTTAACTAGAACTACAGAATTATTTAAGTTCAAGGTTTACTTTGAAACCGAATCAAGTACTGAACTTAAGTTTAAACTTATTTTGTAGTTTAACTTGTGAAACTGGCCATTAATGTCTTAAACTGGATCTACCAAGCCCCCCCCCCCACACAGCCAAATCCTAGATCCGCTACTGGTACCTGCCGTACATTTTCTTTGATTTTCTCGAAAACAGTTAAGTTGAAATTTTTCTTTTTTTTTATGGTAAATCTTCTAAATAGTATAAGCATTTTTTTTCTTGAAAACTAAAAAAAATCTTTTTTTTTTTGAAAACGACCTGGTCAAAATGTTTAAAACTAGGTGTGAAATAATTTCTAACTATTTTGTAGAATACTTAAAAATATCATGTGTCCAGATTCAAAAATAACACATAAATGTTGAAAAAAAATTAAGAGAAAACTTATTTTTTTCGAAAACAGCTCCAAGAATTTTATTAAGAAGATGTGCGTTTACTATTAAAGGTATGATCAATATTTTGACAAATTACCAATGACGGTTATTAACGGTAGCTGTCATAGCACCGAATTTTTGGTTTTCAAATTTCTCGTTAAAGGCTACACCGGTTTCAATCAAAATTTTTTTACAAGAGCTTCTTCACAATTCAAACAATTTTGCATATACAAATTTTCGAAAATATAATTTAAGGATTTTCAAAGAAATATTCAATTTTTTTGAAAATCAATATCTTGAAAACGGGCTGATAAATATTTTTTTTATTTTTTGTCAAATTGTATTTTATTAAATACTAAATGTTGGTCTACCAGATTTAATTTTTGAAAATGTGCAAAAAATTGTTTATATAAAAAATTTATTTTTAAGAAAACTGCTCTAACGATTTTTGAGTTTTTTTTTTTAATATTTTTATATTTATCAAACAAATCAGATAGCATACTTTATTTTGAGCTCTAACTTTTTAAGCAATTAAAATACAAGTTTATAGTAATAATTTATTTATTTTTTTTTAATGATATTATAATATTATGGAACCGATACATTATGTACCTCATCAGCTAAGGTTGTTAGCTACGAGAGCAAGTTAGTGCGATCCAGTCGTGCAGTTTTTTAATAGCAGTATAAAACAAAAAACTTTAAACAATTGGGCTGTACAATGGACATTTTATCGTTCAAAGGTTCCTCATCGTTATTTTCTTTTTTCTATACAAATTGTATGGGCAAAAGTGGGAAAAACTTTTGAAGTGCATTACATCCCAACCATTTTACTTGGTTTAATTTTCCTAAAAAATGTTTTGATCTCTTAATTGATAAAATCTTTCGTTTAGAAGATAATCAGTTCTGAAATATAAATATTTTTTTCAAAATTTTAATTAATTATGTATAGTCCAGTGCAAATATAATCTGACCCAGCAAATTGTACCACCCCCAAATTTTTTTTCCTTATATAGAGTTGATTGAATATGATAAATCTCAGTTTTCGCATTCGTAACATTTACCGTTTTTCCGCCATCTTGGATTTTATGTTTAACTAAATATCTCGGCTCATATTAGTCCTACAAAATGGAATATGGAATTTAATAAATTTCCCATATTCGGTACTCGGAAAAAATTTATTGGTGGGTCCAATTAGAAAATCCGTTTTGCATAAGTAAAGCGACAAACTAAAATTAAAATCTTAAAAACGGTTTTAGCAAAGGGAAAATTTAACTATAGCGAGCCCAAATCGAGATTTCCAGCCAAGATCTCAGACTTAAAAAAAATTTGTTCTGGTATAAAACATTTTTTTTTAATAGAAAAATATTCATAACTTGTTTATTTATTGAAATGCAGAAAAAAAATGTACAACAAAATTGTTTGAAATTTGAAGCCCAACAAACTTGTCGTAGAAAGTTTTTCAAATTTTTGATTGAAAATGGCCCAAATTTTGGAAAATACTAAATTTTTTGTTGGCCTGTAACTTTTTAAATATTATCAATAACATTCAATTAAAAAGTACAAGTGACCTCAACTCCAGAAATAATTGTGTTTCGCCCAAGGTATAACAGTGGGCTCTTCAGTCAGTCTGTTATACCCTACTAAGACATAAATTTTGGTCGATGTTTACCGACTCTTACAAAAATCACAGCAAAAAGATACTGTGAATTTTATTATTCTAGGGGAATTTGTTTAAATTCGTGCACCCAGAAAATAAATAACCGTGGTCAGGTTTTTTTTATAATAAGAAGATGAAGAAATTTAAATATTAAATATTGCTGCGATTTTTGTAAGAGTCGGTAAACATCGACCAAAATTTGTGTCTTAGTAGGGTATAACAGACTGACTGAAGAGCCCACTGTTATACCTTGGGCGAAACACAATTATTTCTGGAGTTGAGGTCACTTGTACTTTTTAATTGAATTTTATTCATTCACTTCTTCATCTTCTTATTATCAATAACGAAAAATTGTTAAACACATGAAATAGGAAATTTTATTCTACGCAGATATTTAGTAAAACATAAAATCCAAGATGGCGGCAAAACGGTAATTGTTACGAATGTGAAATCTGAGATTTATCATATTCGATCAACTCTCTATCGAATAAAAAAAAAAATTGGGGGTGGTACGAGCTTCTGGGTCTCCCATATATATTTTTATAATTGCACTGGACAAGTATGTATAAGTACAGAAGTATATTTTTTTGGGTGACGCTCTTATTAATTTTTATTCGAATAGAAAAAAAAAAATAAACAAAATAATTCTTAAAAATCTTTTGTATTTCTATGGTTACCTATGTTTTTTTTTTTTTAATTTTCGAGTAAAAATAGAAGACATAAAAGATTGTTTTTTTTTTCATTTGAACATTCTATTTGGAAACAATAAACTTGAAAAAATTTACTTTAAAGAAAAAAAAAATATATTTAAATATATTTTTAGAGTTTAATCAGCTACTTTTCCAGAAAATTTTGAAGCTCTACAATATAACTAAATTACATATAAGAAACAGACATACAAATCCATTTTACTTTTTATCCCCGAAATAAAATATACGCGTAATAAGAAATCAAACCTTTTGTACAGTAAGATATACAAACTACAGTGTATGTTTACCACATCTTTTTACAATACTAACAGTTTCATTTTTTCGTTTTTATATAAAAAAAACTTTATGTTTAGCTGTATATTGTCTTTCTCTCTATGATAAAGAAAATTATATAATATTTATTTAGTAAGTTATCAAAAATTAGCTTTTACTGCTATGTGAGCAACATTTTTTTAAATCTATATCATGATAAGGGGATTTTTCCTTAGTTAAATTTAAACTAATAGAATCAACACATTCATCCAAAGGAAACAGAGGACACCTTTGTTCCATCAGTAAATCAAATTCATTCAATTCAAATTTCTCCAACTTTCGTTTCTGTCCTCCTCTTAACACATGCATCACCGCAGTTTTGCTTGCACATATTTTACAAAATGGATTCTCCGAATTATCATTTGTTAAAGCACAATTAAAATGAAGTGGTCCATTACATTTCCAACAAAAAACTTCCGATGTCGTCAATGCCGTGTCACAATTTAAACACCGAATTGCATCCTTAATATCACAATAATTATTATTATTTCTCTGTAAAGCTTCTTCGTGACTTTTGCTTATTTCTTTTCGAATTTCACTCACTTCATTCATTTTTTGTCTGAATATTTCTATTTTTGATTTTAATTCATCTTCAGTTTGCAATTCAAAATTAATTTGCTTATGCAATAGTGAATTAGATTGCCGATTACCAAATAAAGCCTCGAATGGAGTGCGTTTGATGGACGGATTAAAACAGCGGTTTCTTAAGCTTTGAATTATTCGAAGACTGGAAATCCAATTGTTTGAGTCATTGTGTGATATCCAACTGGCAATTGTTTTGAAAATGTCTTGAGAAAAACTCTGGATTGTATCTTCGTTAAATTCTCCTCGTACTAGTTTGACGTTCCAGTTTTCGGAGAGGTTCTGAAGAATCTAGAACAAACTAAAATTAAACGCTTCTCTAATAGATTACCATAGATTAGTCGTGGTTTAATGAAAGTGAGTAGCCAGCTGAGCAAAACAATTTATAGGCGTAAACAATAACAAACAAAAGTGATTATAAATATTTAGATTTTTGTATGAAAACAAAAAATATTAATATATAAATATAATTTTTTCTGTAAAAATTGCTGAGCTGGCTATAAGCTCTCACCAAAACACGGCTACTGTTGAACAAAATTTACCTTTTCACAAAATCCGTATTTATTGGAGCACAAAAGGACATTAGGTACTCCAATCAGGCAAAATATATCGAACAAAATATCAGCAACTTCTTCCGAAGTATTCGTCTTCAAAGGGCGAAGGATAAGAAATTTGGTTGTATGGTCTTGAAAGCTTAGAACGAATCTATAACCTTCATCTGTAACCACTTCCATGTCAATAACTCCTATCTGAAAATTTAACACAAATCTTAAAAATATCTTTACAAAAATAAAATACATTAAACCCACCTGGCAACGTGAGCTCAAGTCTTCAGGTAGTGCATCCACCTTAGCAATCAAAGATTTCTCCTTATATTTCCTCTTCAGAGCACAAGTTTGACACAACTTCAAATAGATAGCTATAACCTCTCGAGTAATATTACAATACATCTTCTTCAATTCCAACTCCATGCCCTTCTCTTTCTTATGGCCAATCCTCAAATGAGCACTATGAATCGCCTCAAACATATCACTAGCCATACAGAAGTGTATAGTTTTTTCATTTCGCTGGACCAACTTATCACAACCATCAATCTTGATTATGTCAAACCTTTTGAGTCGACGATAATGCATCCCTGACAATTCTAAGCCATAGCGTCGCCTTTCAATGGCTTCTTTAGTCTCTAGCAGTAGTTCATTGTACCGGTCGTCTGTCATCAGCAGAGTTCGTTCTTTCCGGACTGCCAACAGCTGATTTAACTGATTCTCGAATTCAGCCTTGATCGTTAGAAATGCGCACATTTTGTTTGCTTCGATAGGTACGAGTACTCTAAACTGTTTATAGATACTTGTTGCTCGCAATGCTGAATATTTACGACTGCGAAATAAATTTTCTACCCGCTAGGCGGAGATTGCTAAATGTTATGTATGTGCACGGAGTCAGCGAGCAGTATAGATACTTAATTGCTGTTGATACTTGAGATTGAGATTCACGTGCAATAGCGGATTTTATCATGTTGCTAAAGAAGGAATTTGCGTAAGGCGGCTAGTTTTAGGGGGTTACGAAATGGGGATATTTTTGGAACCTCACAGCCTGGAACTAGAGATTATTGTTTTATCTTGAGAATTAATTTATTTCCGGACTTTCATGATACTAAGCAGTAGGGTGGGTTAAATTGCTGCAACGAAATTGCTTTCATTTCGATGATACCAAGTTAGTTTCTTGTGATTCAAAACAAATCTGTAGAAAATTGGGGTCAAAATTTTAACGTTTGAAGATCCCTCATCGCTATTTTCTTTTTTCCATATACAAATTTTATGGGAAAAAATTGGGAAAAACATTTTCAAGTCCATAACTTCATAACCTAAAGGGTTTCTGAAGAAATTAGTTGACATCATTTCAATAAGAAATTTAATTTTCTTAAAAAAAGAACTTGAGCTTTTAATTTTTAAAAGTTCCGCTCAAAAATACTAATGGCTTCTTAAAAATGCGGGATGATGCTTTTAATATACTTTGCTCGTCATAAGGTTAGAAGCAGGCTTTATGTGAAAAGTTAATCTGAAATGTCTCCATTGGTATGCGAAAGAGATCAAAATTTGGTATGACACAAGAGAGAATGTTAGTTGTACCATAGAACAACTTATGTTTGAGCTCCGAAAAAAAGTTAACGGCAGATAAGGGAATAAATGTTAGCCGAGCCACTTTTTTTTAGTAATTTTATCGTTTCATAAGGTTAGAAGCATATACAAAAAATGACCAAAAACGATGGTTTGAAAGTTTTTTTTTTTTAATTTACTTAGTCTTATTTATGTGCTTGTAATTTGGGCTGCTGGCAGCTTTCAAAATAAATTCAGAAATTCGATCTTTAAGAGTTTCGATCTTTATACAGTGATTCCAAAAAGTCAAGTGAAATTTCACTCAATCTTTATACAGTGATTCCAAAAAGTCAAGTGAAATTTTACTCAAGGCTCAACTTAATGGCGTGAAGCAGCTACCCTTCTTCGTATACTTTTCGTGTGAGCCTTCCCCTAATATTTAATGTTATCTTCAAGTCCGGTGCATAGGGGGTTAAGGGAGCAATAGAGCATTTTGGATTATACAGGGTGTCTACTACTTTATATACTTCTTTGTTTGTTTATAACTTTTGATTAACTGAAAGAGAATGGATCTTATATTGATAAATGTTTTGTTTAATGTTGGCAATTATGTGTGGAATACAATATCAGGTACATGTCCGCCTCTGTGAGTCTCACAAATGCGAGCCCTTTTGAGAATATTTTTCATTACATTCTCACACATTTCACGCGGTATTTTATTAATTTCATCACAAATATTTTGTTTGAGTTGCTCAAGCGTTTCTCACAAAATGAAGTCCGGAGCAGTCAAATCAGGTGGCCGTGGAGGCCAATCAACATCACCATTTCTTGAAATAACTTGTTGTGGAAAGAGGTCTCGCAGTAATTCCATTGTAATCCTGGCTGTATGCGATGTGGCACCGTCTTGTTGATACCACATGTTAATCAAGCATGCAGTTGTGGCGTTAAAAAGTTTTCAATCATCACGATATCGGTCTCCATTCACAGTTACCGTTACGCCGTTTTCATTTTCAAAGAAGTAAGGTCCAATGATTCCTCCTGACCTGACTGTAACTTTTAATGGATGCAAAGGTGACTGATGAATAATTTTAGGATTTTCCATTGCTCAGAACCGACTATTCTGTTTATTCACATATCCATTCAAAAATTAAAAAACTCCCAAAAATTTGACGTAACTTTCTCATCGTCACAGTTATCGATGATTGATTTTGATAAAATGTTTTAGCGATTCACTACATTGGTTTATCGTATAATTTTCCATAATAAATTTGCCAAGTGTCTACTTCACGACTGCCAAATATGGACTGTCAAAATTAATGTATGGCAGCAAAACAAAGTAGTATACCTTCCCGGCGGACACCCTGTATTTGATGATTTTAACACCCACGCAATATTTTGACAATATTTTGACAGAAAATAAAAGAAACAATATGGCTGCCACGAGCTGCTAATTTATGAATAGGGGCGATTTTTGTATGAAAATCCGTGAAGTTCGTCTAAGAAGATCTTTGGTTTGCGGAAATAGTACTTCTAGTGACGCTTTGTAGTACCACGATAACTGGAAACAAATCACCTTGGTACATTCAACAGCCAAGTTTATCATTCCATAACAGGATATTACTCCCGAATCATTACGCCTTCTTCCCTTTTATGATGACCGTTCAGAAATTGCTCCTCTTTCCTCAACAAGATGGTTGTAACAATCTTTTCAACGATGGAGAGTAATTTCTGAACAGTCTTCACACAGCGAAGAAGGCGTAATGATTCGGGAGCAATATCCTGTTATGGAATGATAATCTTGGTTATTGAAAGTACCAAGATGAATGGTTTCCATTTCCAGTCATCGTGGTACTAAAAAACGTCGCTAGAAGTACTATTTCCCCACACCAAAGCTGTTGTTAGACGAACTTCACAGATTTTCATACAAACAGCGCCCCTATTCATAAAATGGCAGCTCGTGGCGGCCATATTGTTTGTTTTATTTTCTGTCAAAATATTGTCTTTTAATCAGTTACTAAAGACAAATCATCATGGTAAGTTACAGCGTCGAGCAACACGTACAATTGATAAAACTTTATTATCAAAATGGGTGTTCTGTTGATCCCAATTTTTGTCGAAAAATCATCTTTAGCTATGAGTACCATTTTTGGATGAATGGGTACGTGAACAAGCAAAATTGTCGGATTTTGGACGACACCAATCTACGCGAGATTCACGAGATGCCAATGCATCCAAATAAAGTTACTGTTTGGTGTGGATTTTGGGCTGGAGGCGTCATCGGTCCGTACTTCTTCTAAAATGATGCTGGCCAGGCCATCACCGTCAACGGCGATTACTATAGATCGATGATCTGATCACAAACTTCTTGACGCCTGAATTGGATAACATGGATACCGAAGACATATGGTTTCAACAGGACGGTGCTGCGTGCCACACAGCTCAAGACACAGTCGATATTCTGCACGAGTCACCCTCAATATTATTTAGGTATTTGTGTTTTCCAAAGCTTAATTCAATTATTAATTTAAGTTCATTGAAGTAAATAAATTTCATCGAATTTATCGAGTCCTTTTTGAAGTAAAAAAAAAAAACAAATACGTTGACAACGGTGTCACCAAAATGATAAATCATTTCTGTGTATTTCTTAATCCGCCCCTGATAAACTTGGAATAATAAACAAATTTGTTCCAATCTCAAAACATTTAATTCGATTATATTATTAGTTTGTGAGCAGACGCAGTGTGTATGTATTTTAATATAGATTTCCCAGTTGTGGCATGGCGAGACGCTGCTGTCGGTGACGATGAAAAACACCAAGAACAAATAAATGACCTTTTTGGAAGTGTTTGCTCCCTGAGAGGGAATCACGTGATGGATTTAGTGTTAATTAGCAGTGTTTTATCAAATTGCTTAAAAGGGCATTTTATTTATGAACATACATCGGTAGCAATACTCCTATTATTAAGGGATTATAATTATCTTGAAGCTTGTTGAGAATGCGTAAATGGTTACCATTCGTTTAGAGTTACACGGCAAAGTTTTGCAATAAAAAAAAAGCTTTTAAAGTGTCTAACGTGCAGAATATTATTTTATTTAAATATTTGAAAACTTAATTTAAGAAAAATTCAGTAAGGCACACATTTATTGGAATGAAGCTGATGGGCTGGTATGAGGGACAAAACGTTTAGTACGGAACAAAAAGCGTTCAAAGGTTTATATTGTTCAATATGTTTGTGTGGAGTCTAAACTTCTTCTTCTTTAGAACTCGAAATTTGCCCAAATTCACCCATGCACTTATGAGCATGCAAGTGGCCACACTGGTCATTTTTAAACATTTTTCACAAAATAGACCACATTTGAGAATTCAACTTAAGAGACATGTTGTTGAAAATAAGATTTTACCTCAGTATCGATGGATTACAAATTTTCAATTCAATCATTTTTGTTTTTTAATAATTTTTTCCTTACACCAAGTTGGTTGCCAAATTAGAAACGTCAAAGTGCAACCAGAAAAAGTCTTGAAATTTTCATTCCTGCTTTCGTTAATTCCTTCCCTCTTCATTTCCACACCCCTCAACCAATCTTTCAAAAAGAAGAATGGTGTAATCGGGCTTTTTGAAATAGGACGCCAAATGTCACGGCACCCTTTATCTACTACATTTGTTGTCAGACATTCACTCTAAAATTGGAATTTACAAATGAGAAGGAATTCATCTAGTTATTTGTTTATTTCAATTAACTAGTTAGTTTTTTAACTTTGCAAACAAAACTTCGCGACCAAGCAATTTATTTCAGTGTAAGCGAAAGTTGTGCTTTTGCTTGGCAGAATGACAGCACAAACGTAGCGTTTGCATTTAATCACGACGTTAAACATGCGTTTCTTTACTTTTAAATTTAAAGTGGCATTTAGCGTTAAGCTTAGTATTAAATTGATCATTGGGTGTGGTTCATTATTTAGAGTCTACTTAAATATTTAAGCGGTTTCCTTTTAAAAATGCAATAAAATGAACAAAATTTAATGCAGCACAACGTCGTGTCGATCAAGTGGCTGCCTTGTCTGGCTTCGCAGCAGCGCATTCTGTCACTCCAATTTATAAATTTTTTGGACAGTTCTTATCAACAAAAAAAAAACATTTTTGATCAGCTATATTAAAAGCTTGTACATCTTCTTTTCTTCAAATATGTCTTGCGAGCATAGACAGTAAGAAATTTAAATTAACGTTTATTCGATTTTTTTCGAAGCGGCAGGTTATCATTAACTCGTGGATAAGCAGTTAGATTTCTGCCACTTAAAGCTAGCTAAACCAACATTTAGTTAGCTAGTTAGTATCATTATTTGCTAATTGACAATATACAACCGGAAATGCGAGGTAAACTGAGGTCTTCTCTGAAAGATTTATTGTACGTTCAAAGGTACGAGTAAACTTGTAGGTATAGACCAGGGATGGCGAACCTTTTTATAGCCTCGTGCCATTTTTTAAAAATAAATAATTTAAAATGCTTTTGGCGTGCCAATAAACATTCTTGATCTATTTTTTTAGTGGGTACTAGGAACAAAAATTTATAATGTTACAATGTGCTTAATTTTATCTGTAATGTTTGGGTGGACTACGATTTTTTTTTTTTTTCGTTTAAGTCACCGCTTGATGGAATGAAGTTCTTTTGACTCTTAAAACACTAGAAGAATTTTATCAGATTGTTAAAATGATTTTAGAGATCTTGAGCATCAGTTTTATGCAAAAATAGCATACATTTGAGCTTTTATAAATATTGGGTTTTCAATAATGATTTTGGTTTCAATAATGATTTTGGTATCAAAATCATATTTAGGAGAAAAGGAAAAAGTGGGCATATATTTTTTTCATCTCAACATAAAAATGAATAATGTATTAGGTAAGAAAAAAGTCTCAAACCACCCCTATATAGGTAGGTAGGTAGAAATGGCGGCCACGGGCAGTCTAGCCCATAGCCCAATTAGCGCTGAAGTGCGCCGTTTTGATACCATAACTCGTTTGAACCTGTGGATGGAAGTGAAGACAGAAAATATGGGCACATCCTCAGGATATCGTCCCTTTTTATTTAGTTTAGAATAGGATTTTGTTGTCGCTTTTAGCACAATCATCGGAAAGTAGATCACTCCCTCAACCAGATCAGCACCCGCACCCGCACCATCCACAGTTAGCCCACTAGGCAGTTCGTTGGCTGGCACTGGAGCGTCCACTGATCTGATTGGATGATCATCCAGCCGCTGTGCACCACAAACCCCCACCAGAACCCTAGTCCACTATCTTGTGATCATAGGGAATCGACGGAAGGTATAATGCAGAAGTAGCCGATATTTGTCCTAGATCCATTTCGTGGCGTTGAGAAAAGAAATCAAGTCAAGTCGTCAAAGAATGCTCTTCCGAGTGACTGTTTTCTAGCTTCGGCCAGAGCAGGGCATTTGCAGAGGAAATGAACTACTGTTTCCTTTTCCTGCTGGTCCTCACAGCTCTGACAGTGACTATTGTGAGGTATGCCCAGCTTTGCTGCATGCTCTCCTATTGGCCAGTGTCCGCTACAGGTTGCAGCTACCCTGGCTATGTCTTGCCTGGGTCTGCGTATTAGATCAATTGTTCGGTTCTTGTCATAGGTGGGCCAAACCTTCCTAGATACAATACAGTTTGATAAACTGCTACACCTACGGTTTGCTTTAGTAAAATAAATTGAGAGAATGTTGCCCTTCACAACTCCAAGCGGAATGTTGACTCTTTCCGCAAGTGAGCCATGAAGGGCTAAACCTTGCCTGGCCAGCTCGTCAGCCCGTTCATTGCCCTCAATGCCACTGTGACCCGGGACCCAGATAAGAGTGATATTGAAGTCAGTGTTCAGACCCGCAAGCTCATTCCGGCATTGCTGGACTAGTTTGGAGGATGCTGTAGCTGAATTAATGGCTTTAACAGCCGCTTGACTGTCTGTAATAAATGCTGCATTACGGGTTTGGTTTGGATCTGCTTTTAGTAACTTGCAAGCTTCCCTGATTGCCAGCAATTCAGCTTGAAAGACGCTAGCAAGGTCAGGTAGCCGAAAGGACTTAGATGCATTTAGAGACTCAGAGAAGATTCCTGCACCAACGCCACACTCCATCTTTGAGCCATCAGTAAAGATAGTTGTGTCGAAATTTTTCGTCACGACGTTATCATTCCAATCCTTCCTGGATGGAAATTTAACTTTGAAATCCTTACTGATACTCATTGTAGGGGTGCAGTAGTCAGTGGGAGTCGAAAACATTTCCATTGGAATCAAGTCTGTGATATTGCTGTGACCATAGGGCTTGGCAAACCAAGAGTTTGATTCTTTAAGTCTTAAAGCGCTGCAAGATACTAGATATTCAATGTGTAAATCAAGTAGTAGAAGGTGCAGAAAAACACTTAAAGCATCAGTCGGGCAGGATCTTATAGCCCCTGTCGTGCCAATGCCAGCAGTTCTTTGAACCTTCCTAAGTCTATCGATGTTATATTTTTTGTTATGTGAGGATCGGTCGTACCACGGCTGTGTACGTCCACAGGATCATCTTCGACTGAAGCCCCCACTTTTTACCAAAAGTTTTACTACAGACATAGAATGCTACACAGGCCTTCTTGACCCTTTCTTCAATGTTCAACCCCCAATTCAATTTGGGGTCGAGAATAACACCTTAATATTTAGCTTTAGAGGAGAGTGAGAGTGTTTGGTCGTTGGGTCGGGGTAGAATGAAGGGGTGTATCTTAGTCTTGGTAGTAAATAGCATCAGTTCAGTTTTGCTTTGGTTAACTCCTAGTCCACAGCTCGTGGCCCAGTTGCTGACCTTCCTTAAAGCCATTTCCGTGATCTCACTTAACGCAGTGGTAAACTTCCCTGACACTAATATCACCAAATCATCAGCATATGCCACCGCCTTTACTCCACGTCTTTCCAACTAAACAAGAATTTTATTCATGACTAAAAGCCATAGAAGAGTCAAGTTTTGACTGATTTTAAGTATCTTTGTGGTTTTTCAAAGAAAAAAGTTAATCCTTTTTTATAATGTACATTTTTTTGGTTAAAATACAAAAACTTGCAGATTTCTTACAGCTATAATTAATAAAAACAGCGCTTAACTCACCTATCGTGTGAGCATAAGTTAAGATATAATTCGTGAATTAAAACGTATATTTACTTTTCTTATTTAACCCTTCGCTAAACCACCTTCCTTGTAAGTTAAGCTAGCTCGAAAGTGGCGGAATCTTACTCCTAATCCACGACTTGATGATAACTCGCCGCTATCTTCGTTTATTAATATGGGAATTAGGTGTTTATCTTAAATTTACACGTATTTTCTAACCTATTTAATCGTTCGAAGACCATTTTTGGACACATGCTTGAACTTTTTCCCTTTAAAATAAAAAATCATTTTAAGTGTTTGTTATACCGATTCAAATGACCTCAACTTCATCTTAATCGACCAACAATTGTGAAAGTTATGAGTTGTGTTTCTGTTTCGGAAGAGCTTTTCGTCCTTAATATTTGTAAGACATTTTTGAAGAATATGAAAAGCTTTTTAAGAAAATTTTGCCTTATTGGTATACAAAAATTCATATCTTCTACAGTTTCTGGTCGATTTAGATTAAATAAGGCTCATTTGGATTTGTCCTAAGAACACTTGAAAACAAATTTTTAAAATAAAAAAGGGAAGACAAAGAGAAGAAAACTAAACTCGATGTAGACAGCTGATGTTGTCACTCAAAAATGCAATCGGATTTCTCAATTGGTGGCGTGCCCATGATATTTCGTAGCGTGCCACCGATTGCACGTGTGCCATTGGTTCGCCATCGCTGGTATAGATTAGAGTGTATCATATTGTGATGGAATTGATTTGCTTAGATGTTCTTATTCATTTTGTATAGCTGTCAAACTGCATTGCTGTACTTGCATTTAGCCAGTTGTCAATCAAAAATTAAATAATTATTGTGAAAATATTGTGATTATTTTTTTTTTTTTTTAAATTGGGTTTGCGTAGATACTTTCGTATGCTCGTGCATCTCATAACTAAAGTCAATAATCGCAGCGAAGTGCACGATGTTGCAAATCGTGCTTTATTTAAAACACTTCGAATATTGTAATCGTGTTAACTCAGGGGTTAATGAACGATAAGCTTACCCACCAGCACCATCGCCACCGGTCGGCGCGGTTGTGTACTTACAATTAATATAAGCAATTACATATTGATAGTGAAGCATTCGCGTTGAAAAATAAGCTTTAGTTTTTTATGTAGCTCTTGACCTCGAAAACCTATATGTGAATACAAAAACAGCTAGCGATAATATGGGGGTAATTAGTTTTAAGGTTCTTAATTAGGTATAATTTAATTTAAAGAAGTTTGATAAGCCTTACAGAGTTTCACCAGAAGTCGACACTTGTGAAACTCTGTAAGGTTTATGTATCAACAGTTTTTAAAATTGAAAACAAATATATACAACACATAGGTATGTATGTTGTATGTATTCTATGTATGTACATCTTATCTTATTTTTGAAGAAAAAATAATTGGTTTTAGTTTTTAGAACGATTGTATTTCTTGAGTGACGTTTGACCAATTGAAGAATTGAGCATGTGTGTAGTTAAGTGTGAAGACGACCAAAGAGTGGACAGCAACCCATAATGCAATACTTTATGAATTATGATACACCAAATTTTTCATTTTGTTCTTTGAGTCAACAAACAAAACTTAAGGTTTTCCTAAAAACTCGCAATTAAATTTATCAAAAAGGGTTAACTACCACATGTTCATGTTCAACCAAGTTCAGGCACTGTAAATCCAAAAACCGCAATAGACTCACTCACTGAGTCATTGACAATTCATCAAAACTATGGAGCACTTCCCCAAACCATATTTTAGTTTTAGTAGGTCTTGTGGTGCATACAAGGGAAAAGATTTGAGGTTTTCCATTAGCAGATGTGGCATCCGTTTATATTCTCAGAATTATTGATATTAATTATTTGGAGAACTTTTGATTGTCGTAGAATGATGACATTTTTGTAGAGCCACACAAAAACAATTCTTCTAAAAAAATCCTATACGGACAAAATGGCTTACTTAGCTCTCGCCTAAAATGGCATAGTGTGCCATTTTATACTTACCCTTACATTATCATTTTCCTTATAGTGAAAATGGTTGGAAAATATGAAGGATCTATAGAGAGGCAGTCGTGGACCGAGGACGTATTATCAAAAGCCATAAATACATCAAAAACGTTCAATGAATATAACATTTCAGTTTGAATGTCAATTTTTGCTGAGATATGGGACATTTTCCTTAAGGGGGGGGGTGGCATTTTAGGCCACCTTCCCCTACAACATTGTATTTTATTAAATACAAAAATTGTGCTAAGTACATTTTATTTTTAAAAATGTTTATTAAGAATTTCTATATATAAATACTAGCTGACCCGGCAAACGTTGTTTCTACCATACAAATTATTTATATTGAATATTTTTGTTGTTTAATAAGAAATAACATTGAATTGTTCGTGTGTTTAAATTTTTTAATAAGGATTCATAAAATTGATCTAAAAAAAATTGATTGATAAAATAGAACGAAGGTTTATCGATGACATAGAAACTATTTGAACGAAAGTGTGTTTGACGTTTATGCTGTCGGCAATGACGGTGCGCATTGTCATTCGATAAACAAAACTGAAACGTTCGTGACTTTTGTGTTTGTATTGAGAGGTAAAATGCGGCGACACTATATTGGTGCTGAACATTACAGAAATATCGGTGCAGTCAAGCATTTTATTATGTATCTCGTCGTTGTGTGGTGCAGTTCTTCTAATCTAGAGATTTTTTAGTCCCGATCTCGGATGCAGCTGTACCGGGCAGTTACCTCAAGTACGATGATAGTGGGCAGAACTTGTTCGCACTGAGGATAGATTTCACGTGGCTATCGGGGGATGGTAATCCCATGCCCGAGTACGATGACGGTTCATTCTTTCAATCGGATATGTGGGGATTGGATGTATCACTGCGTTGTGATACATTAAATAATATATTATTATATATCAGAGTGAAGTCAATGAGGCGGACCTTGTAGGTCTTTTTGATGCCAAATCTAAAAAAATAAAAAATATTTCATTAAAAATAAAAAAAAAAAAAATCTGGATAGGAACACCCTAATCACCTAGCGGTATAAAATAGACTTTAAAACCTATTCTCATACCTACTAAATATACACACAACATTTCTTAAAAATCGGTCGAGCCGTTTCGGAGGAGTTCGACCACAAACACCGTGACTAGAGATTTTTATATATATTAGGGATCATTTTTTAAGAAACCCACTTTAACGATTTTTGATTTTTACTTGCTCTATAGGACAAGTAATGGTTTCGGTTTGGTGTCAAAAAAAAAATTGAGATTTTAATCAAAACTAACATTATGATGATGGAGAAGTCCAACAAAATTATTTTCGTCAAGACGTTCGTCGTTCTGTTTGTCTGTGCGTCCTGCTGTAAATCGAGCTACAGTATAAACGGTTGGACGGATTTGCTTAAAATTTGGTGTGAAGTGTTTATATGTGATTCCCTAGAGGAGAAATTCGAATTTTTGTTTAAGCTCATCTAGAACGGGTAGCTGCCATACAACATACAACACTTTCGGTTTTATCAAGTTTTCTCAAAAGCGGCTCTTACGATTTTGATTAAACTTTGTGCATATCCTCCCTTATTCAATGGTTATTTTAGTTCCCGTATTTAGGAAAACTACACCATGGAATAAGAATATTCCGGACTCAAATAGAGCAGTAAGCAATAATTTCCTTTAGTTTGAGCCCAGAAAATTCTTATTCCATGGTGTAGTTTTCCTAAACTCGGGAGCCTAAATTACTATATTTTCCTTATGAATACGGGTTATCATGTTTAGACCAGTTCTAATAGTACTGCATACCATAAAAATGCCTAGGTTTTTTTTTTTTAATTGCTTTTTTGTATATTTATTTAGGTATATTCCCTATCTCGTCATTAGATTTGTTGATTTTATCAATATTTTGCTATTCAGTATTTCTCATGTTTTCAACAAATATTGCATTTAAAATTTGTTACGAAAAAATAAAATCAAAGACATTTTTTTTTATTTTTAACTTTTTTTTTTTTAAATTTGTTTGTATTTGTTCTGTGGTATATTTATTTTTTACAAAAATATTGTCTTTATTAACAAATATAATTATTTAACTTTTAACAGCTTTTATATATCTTGCTTAGACACGTCTGAGAACTAGAATGGACGTTAAAATACAAATTTAAAACTAAGAGCGAGACCAACAACTTTTTGTCCCGCTTTTATGTCTCAGTTTCAGTGTTTCGCGCTCGGTGTGCGACACCTAGCTACGAAACTCTGAAACCTAAACATAAGGGGAATAACACATTATTACGTGTATTAATAATTTTATACTACAAATCAAACAAATTCAAAATTGCTATTTTAACATGTTTTTATTACTTTTTCATTAACAATATAAGAATATTTTTAAACCATTATAATGTCTACACTTGAGAGCTACGAGAGCAAGAACGTGCGATCCAGTCGTGCATATTTTTTTTATTTTATGTTTTGCAAAAGAGTTTTTCCTTAAAACCGTTTCTGCTAATCAAATTGTTTACAATTTTATGTAAGTTAGGAAGTATTTATACATTTTTGACGAAAAATGCATGGTTTTATATTTTTATGGCAGCAACTCAACATATAAAGTAGGTATGTATTTTAAACATTCCATTGTGAATTGCCTTGAATAAAAATAAAATTAAAAAAAAAATCTATAATATGAAACAAAAGAATAATTTTAAAAGACAATTATAATTTAGCTTGCAATTTAAACTGAAGCATGGCGAAGTGAATTTTTTTTTTTTATAAATACACTGGACATTCTATAGTAGATTTCTTTGTTAATTCTTATTTAACAATAACAGTTAAATTGAAGGCTTTTTAAGACAACGATCAAGGACTTGAGATAGAGACTGCTGATGCTGATATTTGTATTTCGCACCTTAGAGAATGCAAACCATAATTCCATGGTCAGGCAGCCAAACCAATCACGATGCACAGCTGCTTGCATAGAGCGAAACCAATTATTATTCTGTGACTTTTGCTCTCCTATATCAAAATCCGCATCGCGCGGATTTGAAACGCCTTCTGATAAGACATAATCTCTATAATGGTCTCGCCATATTAATTTAAGGCTATTATAAAGTTTGCCTTCTCAGCACGCAAAGTTATATTTATTTTAAATAACGCTCGTTGCTTTTGCTATACACTTAAATCAGCACACCAAAACCGCAACCCTGATTGTGTGCGAATAATATTTTATTCTTTTGGTCAAGTCACTAGGTACGCTAGAAAAAAATAAGAATGTTCAAACATGGTTACTATGCTGAGAGTTTTTACACACCCACGATGTATTTTTATTCGATGTATATTTGCTATCGCACCCCATGAGCCCTCACTTAATTACTTAAGATCCAGGATCAATGGACATGTATATGTACAGGATAGCAACGGCGTATACAGGGGGGGTGTCACGGGGTCATGTCCCCCCCCGAGAACTCAAGATTTTTTTGTTGATCTGAAATAATTATTTAGTAACCACATAGAAAAAAAAATGAAAGTTGGTTACTTAGAAAGCTAGTAGGATTTTTGATTGTTAATTTAGAATTCAATAGAGAATTTGAATGTTGGTAACTTCAATTCAATAAGAAATTTAACACAACAACTAACTTCTCATATGATAATACATTCAAATCTTAAAATATATGCATAGGCTAGTTTCCGTTTTGAGATGACAGCCAAAACCTGTTAAACCAAACAGAAATCAAAGTGCGGAGTTGTTACCAAATTTTCACTCAGTAAAGTAAAAACTAATAGGATTTTCAAAAAAAGAACATTTTTTTTTCTGAAAATAAAATCTTTAAACACATTATAGATCACATACAGAAATTGTTTTGTTTGATTTCTGTATGACAAATTATTTTTAAAAACAAAAAAGTGATAACTTTCGATTTATAGTTATTCTAACCAAAAAATATTAATGTTAACGATAAAAGACATAAATATATAAAACTATGATGAAAACCTATTACGAAAGGATTTTGTTTGCTCTTATTCAATATTTACGATCGAAAAATATTGTTATTGATTTGGATGTGGATTACTTTTACAAAGTAACTTATGAATCCCATAATGCAAAAGCCAATAGCTATGGTAAAGGAGATTTTTTGGAACTCCTTGCGGTGAACCGTTTGACCAGTCGGATGGAATTATTGACGAAAAGCGACTAGGCTCGTAGAATTTAACAATTTTGTCCATTATTTTTATCAGAAAGGCTTACTGGTAAGAAAGATTAGGTATATTTGATGTACATATTTATTTTGGAAGGTGCCTTTCACTTTTCCATCGGTGGCAGTCTTAGTGACATACATTTTTTCCAAATCAGAGGCATATCGAAATCACTCGTGAACTTTGTTCACACTATTCTTGAAACGCAACGATAAAGAATCTTTGTATTCAATTATAATACGAATATGTAATGTATTTTCATCAGCGGGAGATAAATTGGCTAGGAGCATACACCAGCTCATCTGCAAAATTTGGTCGCAGGAAAATATGCCCGATGAATGGAACCTCGGTATAGTGTGCCCCATCCATAAAAAGGGAGATGTTCTGAAATGTACCAACTACAGAGGAATTAGTCTCCTAAACGTCGCTTATAAAATCTTGTCGGCCATCCTGTGTGACCGCTTTAAACCTTTTTTCAACGATCTGATCGGCCCCTATCAGTGCGGTTTTAGGCCAGGCAAGTCAACCGTCGATCAAATGTTCACACTCCGACAGATTTTAGAAAAATCCCGGGAATTCCAGATCGATACACACCACCTGTATCAAGGGACGAATTATACAAACCCATGTCGAGTCTCGGCATCCCTGCCAAACTCGTCCGCCTGTGCAGGATGACGATGGAGAAATATCGCTGCTCCGTCAAAATTGGTAAGAAGACCACCGATTCCTTTGATGTTGAGAAAGGATTGAGGCAATGCGACGCGTTATCATGCAACCTATTCAACATCGTTCTTGAAGCCATTGTACGCAACGCACATATCAACACCAGCGGTACAATCTATCAAAAGTTCGTTCAATTGCTTGCATATGCGAATGACAGAGACATTGTCGGCAGAACGAAGCGAGCTGTGGCAGGGGCATTTGCGAGCATTGAATCGGAGGCGGCTAGAATGGGATTGGCGGTTAATGAGGACAAGGTGAAGTATATGCTGTCATCGAGAGAGGAATCTCAACATCGTCAACTCGGGCAAAATATCACGATGGACAGATATAACTTCGAAGTTGTCAAGGACTCTGTCTACCTGGGCTCCACTATTACATCGCAGAATGACATCAGTGCAGAGATCAAGCGAAGAATTACTCTTTCCAACCGCTGTTTCTTCGGTCTAAGAAGGCATTCAAGTAGTAAGGCCCTCTCTCAGACAACCAAGGAGACTTTATACAAAACCCTAATCATCCCGGTCCTGCTTTATGGGTCAGAAGCATGGACACTGAAAGATTCGGATAAAAATCTGCTAGGGTGCTTTGAGAGGAAGATTCTTCGTGTGATTTTCGGTCCGGTGTGTATCGAAGGAGTATGGGGGAGAAGATTCAACGACGAGCTATACGGGCTATACAGCGACGTTGACCTGGTCAAAAAGCTGAAAATACAGCGGCTGAGATGGCTGGGGCACGTGGAGCGTATGGATAGCAACGCACCTGCCCGACGTGTCTTCGAATCCAACCCCGATGGGGTACGCAGCAGAGGAAGAACCCGTAACAGGTGGCGCAATCAAGTGAATGACGACATCAAAGCACTCGGTGTGCGCAACTGGAAGCGGCTAGCTAGGGACAGAGCTGGCTGGAGGGGCTTGTTAGTTGAGGCCGAAGCCCTTACTGGGCTGTGAGCGCCATCAAAATTAAAGTAAGTAAGTAATGTATTTTAGTTTTTCCACTATTGTAAAAAGAGCAATTTGCACAAGTGGTCATTTTTGAAAATCAGAGCTATTGTTTTCATTTTCAGTAGTGAATATTTATATCTATTTACTAAAATTAAGAAACAGAAAACAGTGCACAGTACCTATGATATTTTACTAATTTTTTCTGCAACTTCAATTCGCTGAAATAAAAACTTTGATAGGATTAAAATAAATTGTGAATAAAATTCAAAACAAATGATCAAGCGAATCCAAAAAATTTGTTTCCTCAGTATTTTCACAGCTAGCTTAACTGATTGTCTTTGGTCAGGCAACTGGAGATTCCTGTATGCTGTTGCTGAGGCCCTCCGAAATAAAAAATGTAACAGTCAGGAATAAAAACGAATAGCGTGTTCACTGGTCCAGCTAATGAAGGTTCTTTCGACTCAGTTGTTTATTTTAATTTTCTTTGGAACCGAAAATGAGGTAATTTTGCAAATACCAAAAAAGTGTTTTCGTCTTATATTTGCTAATTTTTTTGTAAAGGTAGGTAGCTCATTTCATTTTGAATAGGCTTTGGCAGTTCGAAATATATATTTTCAACGAAATTGCCTAAATTGGCGTAGTGAAAATGTAGTTTTCGATGACTTTGGCGCATAAATCAGGCTGAATTTGACCGATGGCATCGATTATGTTGTCTTTGAGGGTCGAGGTGGTTTGCAACTTATTCGCATAGACTGCGACTTAAAAAAGCCCCACAAGAAAAAGTCCAAAGGGGTCAAATCACACGATCTTGGTGGCCAATTCACGTTGCCTCGGCGCGAGATAACCACACCATGAAACCGCTCGTGCAGAATATCGATTGTGTATTAAGCTGTGTGGCACGTAGCGTCATCCTGTTGAAACCATATATCCTCAGTGTCCTTATCATCCAATTTAGGCCACAAGAAGTTGGTGATCATCGACCTTTAGCGATCGCCGTTGACGGTGATGGCCTGGCCAGCATCATTTTCGAAGAAATACGGACCGATGACGCCTCCAGGCATCCAACCCAAAATCCACACAAAACAGTTACTTTATTTGGATGCATTGGCACCTCATAAATCTCGCGTTGATTAGTGTCGTCCCAAGTCCGGCAATTTTGCTTACTCACGTACCCATTAATCCAAAGACGGGCCTCATCGCTAAAGATGATTTTTCGACCACAATTGGGATAAACTTCTAACTGCTCTAAAACATCATTTGCACTTGTTGCTCGACGCTGTAACTCACCATGATGATTTGTCTGTAGTGAATGATTAAAAGACGATATTTTGACCGAAAGTAAAAGAAACAATATGGCCGCCACGAGCTGCCAAAATCAATCCGTCCCTATTGGAAAACCCTTTAGTATAGTTAATTATGTTTTTTTCGCTTTTATTTTATATAGCTACGCACAGTAAAATATAAAAAAAAAAAAAAAATATAAGGCACTTGACTTTTAACAAATATTAGTTTGTGTTATTTTTTTTGCATGACCCCCCCCAAGAACTAAAGCTGTATACGCCTCTGCAGGATAGGTTAGGCAGGTAGAAGGTAGTAATAAAAAAATTCACTTGAATAAAATAATTTTGTAAACCAGTCCACGGTGTTTACTTGTTGCACTAAAATCATTTAAAAGGTCAAGGCCAGCCATCGATGTTTACTTGATTTACAAGGCAATTATTGGTTTCATACAAACAAAATGTAAGGATATAGTAAAATATAAAGTCAATTTAAAGCTAAAGTTAACTCAAGTCAATGCGTTTGGCCCAAGTATGATAACTGATGGGCTCATCATTTAGATGCTGTCATTCATACACGTAACCCTGGGGGTTACCTTTGGGACACTTTAGTGTCATTTTGACACCTTTTCGTACCCCGGACACCAGGACACCTCTTTTTTAAAATAGTTGATTTTGGACACCTTTTAGAAATCAAGCTACTTTTTGGACATTTTTTGAAATAAACAGAAATTTCATCAGGAATTTGTTTGTCTTATATCATCAGTAAAAAATTTTTTGTCACTGGTAGCTATATCAATTTGTATCAGATATGAGGCTGAAATGATTACTAAAAATGGACAAATTAAAGAACATGAAATCCTTTCTATTTAAACCATTTAAACTAATATTCTAAAACATTATCAAACAATTATGTGATCAGTTGTTATACGTTTTTTATATACCAGAAATAATTAAATTGACTAGTACAAAGCCTTGGAAATATAAGCTAATAAAGCTAGTCTTGAAGATATTTTTAAACTTGAAAATATAGAAATGTTCTGATTCAAGTAATCTTAAAAAAAAAAAACCTTTAAATGAATTTCTTTATTCAAATTTATATTAGTTTGTAAGAAAATATTGATTTTGATTCACAGCAGCCCTTGAGCTGTGAGAATCAATGCTCTCGGCTATAAATGTTTTAGATGCACTGAATTGGACTTAGAAGAAGAATTTTCTCGTAGAAAATTATAGGGAGCAAATACTTAAAACTTAATGTCATTATTACTTATTAAGGGTCAATGACGCCCGTGCGTCATCATTATTTTGACACCCAGGCGTCATTTTTATTTTGAGGCCCGGGCGTCAATTTATTTTTGACGCCCAGGCATCTTTTTATTTTGACGCCCAGGCGTCAATTTATTTTTGACGCCCGGGCGTCAAATTGTTTTGACGCCCAGGCGTCCTTTTTATTTTGACACCCGGGCATCAAATTATTTTTGACGCCCGGGCGTCAGTTTATTTTTGACGCCCGGGCGTCATTTTATTTTTGACGCCCGGGCGTCATTTTATTTTTGACGCCCGGGCGTCAATTTATTTTTGACGCCCGATCGTCAATTTATTTTTGACGCCCGGGCGTCAATTTATTTTTGACGCCTAGGCGTCATTTTAATTTTGACGCCCGGGTGTCAAATTATTTTTGACGCCCAGGCGTCAATTTATTTTTGACACCCGGGCGTCATTTTTATTTTTGACGCCCGGGCGTCATTTTTATTTTTGACACCCGGGCGTCATTTTATTTTGACGCCTGGGCGTCATTTTTATTTTGACGCCCAGGCGTCAATTTATTTTTGACGCCCGGGCGTCATTTTTATTTTTGACGCCCGGGCGTCATTTTATTTTGACGCCTGGGCGTCATTTTTATTTTGACGCCCGGGCGCCATTTTATTTTGACGCCCAGGCGTCAATTTATTTTTGACGCCCAGGCGTCAAAGTTAAATCACTAGGTCAGTGTTTGTTGGTTAGTCACCACTTCATATGCGAAGTGGTGATTAACCAAAAAACTGAAATACTTTGAGAAAATCTGAGATTGCCTCTTTTTAATGGAAATTCATAAGTCCTCTTATAATATTTACTGTCAGTAGACAATGTCAACACAGAGAACACAAAAAAAATCAACTTCTATCAAAACACACAATGGCGGTGCACACTTTACAAAGCATATGAGTGGACATAGACGATGAACTGATGAACTTCTACATGACTTTTCAACAGTTTTTTTATCTTATAATTTTCCATATCAAAAGCAATTTTTAATCCAACGACAGAAAGGGTTGTTTTCTAAACACAAAGCAGAAAGTGGGTTCAAATCTATGAACTGAGGAAACCTTGCATGACTCTTCACTCACTAAATCATTGCATGACGTTTCCTTTTATTATTTGGCTAGTGAATTGATTGAAGAATTCAGCTATAAAATTCATTGGGGACGATATTTCGCGCTGGGTAGTAGCTCTCTGCGCGACTCAATAAATACATTTAATATTTTATATTCGTTGTTTTTTTAAAGACTTTCTGCATTCACCCTCAACTTAACAACTGCTTCTTGACGTACATAACTATAGGCGAATATGTTTCCAGAGTTAATAATCATTTTTTAATCGTTTAGGATTAAGGTTATCGTTGTTCGCTTCATATTTTGTTTCACTTAAACAAAAGATTTCCTCTGTAGATGCTTGTGTTATCAAGGTGTCTAGCTTGAAGAATGCCTGATAAGCTGTTCACTGAGAGGCAATGGTGTTCAAACTGCATATGAATCTTTTTACTTCAATATTTAGAATTCATAAGAACGTGGCTCTTATAATTGTGATGCCTACAAGTTTTTTCTTTGCCATAGTAACCAAATATTGGATTGTAAGTAGAAATATAAATGTTAAGGTATTAAAATATTGAATATATATGCACATACTGGCATTTGAAGACATAAAACTCGTTCCCGACAACCTGTTTTGAAGTTTAATTGATGCAAAAATAAAGTTGATGAGCAAACTTGAAACGCTATGTAATTTATTGAAAATATCTGGATTATAATTCTAAAACGGTTCGAATTATGTATGTACGTAAGAGTACATTAGCCTTTTCTTATCGTTAAATACTCGTGACTTAAGATTTTTTTTATTGGTGATTTGTTTGTTATTGATTTTTTGTATAATCAATCGATCAGATGAAATGGCTTGAGATCAATGAATTTTTATATCCGCTCTGAAATAATAATGTAATTAAGTGAAGAAATTTTTTTTTTTAAGTTTCCAAAACTGCAGTCATAATTTTGTTCTTGTAATTTAATCAAATATAGAGAGATGCGAGATGGGCAGACAATCCTTTTCATATTGACAAAACGCGAGAAATGAATGACTAATGGGTAAAATTATAAGCACGACAACCAGTCTCGATTGTTTTTAGGAATTGAATGTCCCGAGAATGGTTATTCCATAAGTTGTGTGCGATGTGGACTAGCTATATAGAGAAAAAAGCAACTCGAAAAAAATGACAGAAGAAACATTTTGACACGATGACACTTGCTAAATGAAAACCTATTATTCGTAATGATTCTTTTGATTGTTTTGGAATTTTTCAAATACCAATACATATGTGCAATTTCTGTTCCAATACCAACTTTGAGAACTGTACTCAAGTTCAGAAGTTAAACATTGTGGCTAGATATGAATTTAAATGAACTTAATTCGTTGTTGGTAATTAAAACCAATTAGATACTTTATGCTTATACTGTCAAGCTTAATAAATTCAAAAAAAGCTTAACCAACAACTTGAACATTTTCTAACGGAATATGCTATAGGTCAACAAGAAACAAATAAACAAACCACTTTTTACAAATCGAATTCATCAAAAGACGCTCGCAATTATTTTGCATGGATTTTTTGTATTCATTTTCACTCCAAGCGTCTCGTCGCTCATCGCGTTGTCATCGTTGGCGTCTTCTTCGTCGTGGCTGATGTATGTTTTGTCTTCCAAGCGATCATCATCGCCCCATACCAACCATCGAATTTTCAGGTTTTTCCTTTCTCTTTTCTTATTTTGTAATACAAATACAAATGCCCCCTGCCCCCACCAAGCACCAATCTCATTGCATTCAATCATTTTATTCTTCGCGGCAAAAATGTAATGATAATACCTTTAATAAACTTTAAATAATTATTTATTAAAAGGTGAAACTCTTATTTTTGTATTTTAAATTTCTTATATTAACGAATATTTTTTGCATCTTTATTGGTTTTGATTTATCAAAGCCGGAGTCGAGGTGTGCTGCGCGAAGAGCTGAAACAGATGAGTTTTTTCGAGGTGAGGCGAAATAGTTTGAAGACCAATATCTTGTTTTTTGAAAGAAAATGTTGAACCTTGCACTGCAGCCCCGCGCTGCTCTGTGCCACACTTGATTGTGTTGCTGAAAATTATACTTTTGGTTTTGGAATTGATGGCAGTATCGATTTTTAAGCGAATTTTGTGATAGGAATCGTATAAATTAAAAGATGATTTTGATGTACACGGTGTACTTGTACATTCGATAAAAAGACAAATTATAAAACACCTTTTAAATTCGATGGCTATTTTTTTCGTATTTCATATATTTATTTTCCATATTTGCTTAAGACATTTTATACAACGTATTCCATCGTGAATGGTCCAAACTGAAAGAGGTGGTGAAAGGCCAGATCATTAGCTCTCACAATTTTGTAACTTATACAGGTTGATTCAACTAAGGTGTGACAAAAAGCTAGAGTGTGTACTGTATAGGTCGAACCGAGACAATAACAAATCATATGAGACGGGGTCTATTCCCCCCGTTTAGGCAGTAAGTGCAATTTTCAAAAAGAATTACTTCAAACAGAAAACAAATTATTAAAAAAACAACGGTATCACTTACCTACACAAAAAACCTACCCAAAAATACCTTTTTGTAAATCAAGAACTTTACTATTAAAATGAAAACGGCCTTCGAAAAACACTGCCCCATATCTCGTAATACTAAACCCACTAATCCACCATGGTGGAACAGTGAACTTAAGGAACGAAGAACAGGGGTCAGAAATCGTTTCAATAAAGCCAAACTGAGCAAAACAGAGGAAGACTGGAACTCATACAGAGCCGCACTGAACTCATACACCAAAGAGTTAAGAAGGTCCAAGAAAGATACATGGGCTAGACGTTGTAAATCTACTGAAAGACCAAGTGAGGCGGCGAGGCTTCGAAAGATCCTTGCATTCAATCCCACGATGCCAGGATATATTACCGATCCCGATGGATCATGTCGAACTCGAGCCAAGAAACACATGAACTCCTTATGGAAACACATTTCCCTGGCTGCAAGAGCCGTGAAGACTCAGGTCATACACAATCAGACTCTTTAGATTTTATTCAAGCAACTCCAGAATTGGAACAGGTTATCACAGAGCAGAAGATTATGTGGGCAATAAACTCATTCAAATCCTATAAATCAGCTGGACCATATGAGATTATACCAGCATTTCTTCAACATGCTCAACAGATAATCACCCCAAGGCTAAGGGTAGTCTTCAAAAGTTGTATTACACGTAGATACGTCCCTACCAACTGGAGAAAGGTTAAAGTGATCTTTATTCCAAAAGCTGGAAAACCGACACACTCGACTGCAAAAGATTACCGACCGATCAGCCTCTCCTCGTTCCTCCTCAAGACGATGGAGAGAATCATTGATGTGCATGTTAGACACCTTCCCAACCCAAACAATCTGTGCAACTTCCAACACGCTTGCCTTAAAGGTAAGTCAGTGGAGACTTCGTTGCATGAGGTTGTCTCGCAAATTGAGAAAAGTCTTGAGTACAAAGAACATACCTTGGCGGTATTTTTGCACATCGAAGGAGCGTTCAACAACGTAAAAACGGAGTCCATTAAATCTGCCCTGGAAGAAGTTGGAGTTGAACCTGCCATTGTGGACTGAATTTATACCATGCTCAATGGCAGAATTATTAGCTCGCAACTTGGAGATATTATGGTCGAGAAAACAGTCACAAGAGGAACACCACAGGGAGGGGTAATCTCACCTCTCCTCTGGGTCTTCGTTGTAAACAAAATTCTAACAAGACTTAGGAATCAGGGCATTAAGATTGTAGCCTATGCAGACGACATAGTAATTTTGATATCGGGTTAGTACCTTACCACCATCAAAGATATTATGGAATCTGCACCTGAAGAACTAAATTCTTGGGCAGCACAAAACGGTCTGGGAGTTAACCCTACAAAAACTGATCTAGTTCTGTTTACCAAGAAAAGGAAACTAGAGGATTTTAGCCCTCCCAAGCTTAATGGAATTCCACTGAAACTTTCCAAAGAAGTTAAATATCTTGGAGTAGTCCTTGATTCCAAGCTAACATGGAAACGTAACACAGAGGAAAGAATGAAAAGAGCACTCTGTGCTTTCTACACATGCAAGAAAACCTTTGGTACGCGTTGGGGTATGCAACCACAAGTCATACAGTCGATGTACACGGCAATTGTTCGTCCCATACTTACCTATGGTTCGATCGTGTGGTGGAAGGCAGTAGAAAAAGCTAGCTATCTCAAAAACCTGAACAAGGTACAGAGACTAGCTTGTATAGGAATAACGGGGGTACAGAGTTCTACGCCACGAGCAGGGCTGGAAATTATTCTAAATCTTCCAGCACTGGACGAGTACATAAGATGCACAGCAGCCAAAAGTGCACTTCGACTTAAAGAGATGAGCTCTTGGAAGCACAGCGCCTATGGTCATGAGTCTATCTTGCAAAGGTATGACACAGTGGCCGAACTTGATATGACGACTGACTACGTACCACCGATACTAGATTTTTAAATACACTTCTCCATTTTAATTCCCGAAAGACATGGATGGGAACCTTACTCACTAATCAGTGAACAAGGCATCCCGTTGGTCAAAAATGGAAGAAGGAACAGGGGCAGGGGTGTTTTGTGAACCTCTCAATATTAGAGAATCATATAAACTCCCAGATGAGTGTAGTGTCTTTCAAGCTGAGATTTTCGCTATTGAAAAAGCGGCAGAAATGGTACACAAGAAAAAACTGAGCTCGTCAGAGATCACATTTTTCGTGGACAGCCAAGCTGCTGTCAAAGCATTAGCCAGTGAGACTATAAAATCCAAGACAGTGGCAAATTGCCGAGGCGTATTGGAGAAAATTTGTAACTCCAACCAAGCCAAACTCTGCTGGGTTCCTGGACATAGTAATAAAGAAGGGAATGATATAGCAGATGAACTGGCAAGGAAAGGGTCAATAGGAAAGGGCAAATAAAAACAAAAGTGAAATCCCGATCGGCGTCATTAAAAGGAAACTTGACCTAGTAACGAAAGAGCAAATCAATAACTCCTGGATTTCCAGGAACGATTGCGTTATCTCTAGAAGTTTATGGCCTAGAATTAAGGAAAAGGAAACTCAGTATATTTTATCGCTGAGTAAAAAGAAAATAAAAATCTTGATAGGGGTACTAACGGGTCATTGCGCCATTGGCACAATTGCCACCAGAATAGGTGCCTTCGCACCCGATTTCTGTAGGAGCTGTCAGGATGTTGAGGAAACTGAAACCATAAGGTTCCTGCTCTGTGATTGTCCAAACCTCCAAACAAATCGCCCCCGGTACTTCGGAAACAGGTTTGTTGGAGAACTGGACGACCTAGCGCAGGTCTCAATGGCAAATATGAGAAAATTTATAGAAAAACAGGCTTGTTCACAAATGAACCAGTCTATTTGAACCATAAGTTAGGAACACCTCTGTTTTAATTTATAAGGGGATCACAATGGACCAATAGGCCCCCGTGTACGCAACAGTCTAGGCTGGGCACACCCCTCCTAACCTAACCTAAGAACTTCCATCTTTCGTTTAATTTCTTAATAAAGTTCTTTGAATGAACAGTTTTTGAAAAATTAATTTTCAAACTCAAACTAAGAACAATTCGTTTAAATGATCATATCATCAACCGGTTGATTATCATCAACTTACTTTTTTCTTGGTTTTTACTAAGAGTTGTTTTTTTAATATCTCGAAAAATTAAAGTTTTAAATACAGCCAGTCATTATTGTTAAACTTTCAACAGAAAAAAAAATAGTACTTAACTATGTAAAAGTTTAAAAAAAAAAAAATGTCATGGAATTTTTTTTTATTTTTTATTTAAAAAAAGGTTGAGTTTGAAAATTGATTTTTCAAAAACTGTTCATTATAAGAAATTTATTTAAAAAGGAAATAAAAGAAGGGATTTCTGGCTTTACAAAAAGGTATGATAAGACATTGTAAAAATTACCGTTGTTTTTTAATATTTTTTTTTCTGTTTTAAGTCAATTGTTTAGAAATTTGCCCCTTCTCCCTAAGCATGGGGAGGATAGATTTTTGTCAATTTGATTTAAAAAAACTTTACATTTTTCAATCAATTTGTATCAAAAGTGTATTAGATAACATAAAATTAATTGCATCAGTTTCAGAATAAGACCGCAACTATAATGCTCGTAGGGGCACTGAAGTGATCGGACGAAAACAAGCGAATACAAAGAAATCAAAGAATACATCTCTAATTGCGGTTTGTCGCTTTTTGTTTAGACCGCTTTCGAACAAGGAAACTGAGTTTCCAGAAACTAGATAATTTTTAGGCGAGAAGGTTGTGAGGGGAGATTTGTTTCCTTCCCCTTACGCCCTTCTCGCCTACAAACTAAAAATTACTGGCAACTTAGTTTCCTTGTATGAAAAGGGACTAAGTTTCGTTCACTTTTGCTTTCTGCAGGGATCAGCGCACTGGAGCACACCGCACCTCCCTCAATGAATGAAAAAAAGAGAAAGATGATTGATTTCACTAGAGTACGAATGTGTAACTCCTCCTTTTAACTGTTTGCAAATATGCTTTTCGTTGGTTTTTGACATAAGCATTATTTTTACCTTAAGACTTAAGAAATATAATTAATTATGCGGTATCTCATACATTTATTTTGAACCATTTATAAAATTGAAGATAATTTGTCTTTTTGGAATTAAATTTTATCGAATACTATTACAAGTTAAGTTTAGTGTTTGTGATTGTGAGTGGAAAATAGAGAAGTAGACCTTGAAGATTGTAGTCACAACTACAATCGGAGTAAGGTCCGAGCGCTGTAAGGGACTCTCAAAAAATTGAAGGATGACTTAGTACTATTATTTTTTCTTTTAATTGTATGTTTGGCTGCAGTTTTCAAAAGTTATAACACTAATCACAGGCACAGCTATACGCTTAGCTGAATATTTATAGTCATTTTAACCCAATCAAATAAAACTAAAACATCTTTCTTCAGATAGTCCAACAGTAGAACTAAAAAAATAGCTTTTAAATTAAACAATAATTATAAGAGGTTAAAGACAGTCTACCGAAAATCAAAATATCAAAAACTAAAAACCTTTCTAAAAACTAAATATCCAAAAAACCCCAATAACCCAAAAAAAAAAACAAAATCCTGAAAACTTAATATCTTAATATCTGAAAGACCCAAAATATCAGAATTCACCCCAGAATCTTAATCCGGAATTAAGATTTGCTGAAATTTGAATCTTTGGGATTTTCGTTTTTCAGAGTTAAGAGATTTTAAGTTTTCGGGGTTATTGGTTTTCATATTCTCAAAAAATATAATCTAACCCAAAGACAAAATCATGGAATGAAAATGGAGCAAAGACAAAAGAAAGAGAAAATCAACAAGAGAAAATCCGAAAATAAGCAGTAATAAGAATAAAATTACTCGCGCGATTTTATTGCTTACTTTACAATTTGGTCTGCTTATTTCGGTTCAAGACAACGTTTATTCCGGCCTTGAACCATTAGCACCTCATATATGGGATATTCACAAAAAAATATGTCATCTAAAAGATCAATAAATGGTACCAAAAGGTCAACTAGTTTCAGAAATTGGTCAGCAATAGGAAATTTTTAATCAATTGCGAAAGTTTTTCAAGGTCACCAACTATTTTTAACATATCATTTATGGGATATTCGCAAAAAAAAAGTATACCATTCGAAAGGCCACCGACTTGTGATAAAAGGTCAGCTAGTTTCAGTAATTGGTTATTTTTTTTTCTCATGAATTTTTAAAATTTTGTTCAAGGTCAAAACTATTTTTAGCATCACCTCATTTATGGGTTATTCGAAAAAAAACCCAAACCATTTAAAAATTAATCAAATCCATATAAAAGGTCAACTAATTTCAGTAGTAGGTCAGCCATAGTTCTTGTTTTAATATTTTTTTAAAGTTTTTTTTTTTGTTCAAGGTCGTAGAGTCATATACTCTAACCTTGAAACAAACTTTAAAAAATAATTTAAAAAAACCTTTGGCTGACCAATTACCATTTAAGAGACAACGAGTCGTGGTCTCTTAAATGGAACACTTTTTTTGCGAATATCCCATAAATAAGGTGCTAAAAGTCTTAACGTATAAAGTCTTGAAAAAAAAATATTGACAGCCATATTATCGACTTGATTCAAAACTAGTTTTACAGCAAAACTAGTTCAATAGAAGTTTCAAGTCCCAATATTTGGACAAATCGACAAATCGGTATTATTAACTAAAGTTTTGGTATTTTAAACTCAAAATATTGAAACTGGTATACCTAAACTTTCATAAATAATACCAATATGTATAAAACTTGCAATTTGAAATCTCCATAAAACTAGTTTTGCTTTTAAACTAGTTTTGAAAAACTCAATAATATGGCTGTAAAAATTTATTATAAAAAAAAAACAATTGGCTGACAAATTACTGAAAAAAGTTTACCTTTTAAGTGGATTTGGTTAACTTTTAAATGGTGTGGTTTTTTTCCGAACACCCCGGAAATGAGGTGCTTAAAATAGTTTCGACCTTGAACAAAATTTTAAAAGTTCATACAAAAAAAACAATTACTGAAACTAGCTGACTTTTATCATGTGTCGTTGGCATTTCGAATGGTATTCTTTTTTTTTTTGCGAAAATCACATAAATGAGGTGCCAAAAATAGTTGTTGACCTTATAAAACCTTAAACATTGATTAAAAATTTCCCATGGCTGACCAATTTCTGGAACTAGTTGACATTTTTTGACTATTAACTGACCTTTTAGACGGCATACTTTTTTTGCAAATATCCTTTATACGAGGTGCTAAAGGTTCAAAACGGTTTTTCCGATACTTAAATATATTTTAAAAATGTGAATTCGAGTTTGTAGAAAAAAATCATCTAAAAAAAAAACAGAAAAAAACATAAAACTGGCATTTCTTAAAAAAAATATATTTTTGTTATTCGAATCAAATTTAATTTATACCAATAAAATGTCCCGTTTTATAAATTGTTAAATAAAATTAAAAATGCGAACGTAATAAAATTTTAAAATAAATGAAGCTTATCAAAATTATATGTATATGACTCATGATTGTATTATTTTATTATCTTAGCCTTTAACATTAAAAACTATTTTCAATTTATTTATTAACATACATATATTTTTTTATTTTCAGGTATGTTCCAATGGGCATTTGGTGTGGTGCATGGTCGTATTTTTATTTGAACTCATTTAACTGTTATTCGAAAAAAAAACTATAACAAATCTAAATACTAAGTAAAAAAGTAAAATGATTTGTTTTTGTTTTGCGCTAAAAATGAAAAATGAGTACCTTTATACCTACATATATGTAGTTACTGAGTTACATAAAAAAGATGGTTATAAATTTTATATAGAAATGTAAGTTTTTCAATTGCATTTATATATTTCCGAGTTTAAGTTGTGTTCAATATCGTTGGATTTCCATTTTTTTTCAAACGACAAATCCGCAAAGCGAGCAGAGTCAATTGCACACAACTTACAAAGTTTACTTTTGCTGTTGATTGAGGTTGAGACCATAGAAGTTCACCTTTGAATATGATATATGACTTCTTAAGCTCGAACTCATTTGATTTTAATCTCACTTTGTAATCCCAGTAGTTTGGAAAAGTTAATTGATCTTTTCATTTAAATGTTTACCTTTTTATCAGCAATATTGAATTTCATTGCCTTTAACACCTTTATAAATTACGGGGCTTTAACAGACTCAGTCCCAGCAATTATAATAATTTTTGAACATTTTCTTGAATCCACCAGTAGGTCCCATTAGGTAAAGTACCAAGAAATTGTATCAAAAATTCTAACAAAAAAGACCTTGCTCGCAAATTATTCATTTCGAAATTCTTATAAAACCTTTTACCACAAGAATACTTACGAATGTATATACAAACATTTCAGTAGAATGATTGATTTAGCAAGCTAACATTGCTGTCCGTGTCCATGCATTTAAGCTTGAATTTAAAATGCCTATAATACTGTACTACTTCTATTAGCCCAACAGCAAGCCACAAAATCACACAGGTTCTTTCTGGCCAGTTAGGTGTAATGAAACAAGTGCTCACCACCTATACCTACAAACACACGCTCACATTGTTGACTTATTCTACTATAGGTGCTGCTGGATCGCGTTGTTGATCCATTAAATGGGGCTTAAAGACTGCCTTCGGCAAGGCCGTCCGCGCCTCGTATACAACACTTTCAATAATTTTCAAATCCAACATCCCTTTCAGCATCAAACTGCAGCTGCTGTCGACGCTTGTTCTTGATGGTCAGTTTAAGTTCCATATCCCCCGCACCATAGCATAGGTAAGTCTTTTATAAAAGGCGTGGTAATCGTGTATAAACAGTGCACTCTAAGCACGTACATATATCTACCCTGTAATCGGCGTATATTATAAAAAAATTATATATTTTTTTTAATCGAGATGTGTTAGTATGGACTTAAACCTTAAACAGAAAAAATATATCATTTTCTCGCGCGTGGTCTCAGTCACTAAGTCCGCGGTATGCGGTGCTACACTATTGCTGGTTGCTGTTGCGGATGTGGACGGACGCGTGCAGCACTTACTTGCCTAGTAACCCAGAGGCGGTAATTGTATTAATTACCTTGTTAAGAAATTGTTAAGCGATCATTTTACTCTTTATACCTACTTTAGCTCACCGAATCTCTATTGCACATGCGCATTGTTTTGTGCACTTTCAACACCAACGACAGACGATGAACCAATTTAATTTTGAATTTTTAGTCAAAGAATTCACCCCAAAGCCAAATCGACACTGTTTCCATGGTTTGAAGTTAACTGCAAATTAGAAACCATTTGAATAGATTTGTTATTCGCAGTTAATTTATTGAAATGTGGTAGCCATCAGGGTATCAAATTTATTTTACATTTTAACGATTTTGTTTTTTTTTTATTTATGATCGGGGCGTTGTCAATTTATTTGTATAAGCACGTAGATTAATGTATTTTAAAAAGATTCAATCTTAATGAAATCAAAAGTGGTTTTACATAGGTATCGGCATATTAAAACGTCCACAACTTGGTGCGTGGTTTTCTAGGTAGACAACAAAAAAAGACACAAATTTAGCTAAAAGAACGGACAGAATATATATGTATGTAAGAGACACACTATTTGGGTGCGGCCACTGCAACTACATAAGACATTGAGCGCATTTTTGAAAGCAGACCAATGGCCACTTGCCATGGCTTAATGGTTAGAATCGAATTTAATCGGATTAACTTATATGGACTATTGCCTTTCAAGACCGGCTCGGCTTCTCTGTCTCATATATTCTATTCGATATATTATTAGCTAAGCAACCTTTCATTTATCATGTCTATATGTACGCGCTGTATAAGAAGTACCTACTTACCTATAATGGTACTTCTATGCTCTGGTTATTTTTTTTTTCAACACAGAGTATAATTTTATTGGATTGATATTATTATATTTTTGCTAATAAAACTTTTACGTCTTATTTAAATTGAAAGGAAACATTCATTTTTTATTGAAGGGTGGACAGAATGAATGTTTTTATAAAAAGAGACTAAACTGAGGCAAGATACAAACCAGAGTTGGATATACAACAAACAAAAACAACACTTTTTTCTCAGTAAGAAAACTTAAAACTAAAAACAACTTGTTCAAAATTAACAAAAGAACACTCAATATTATTTTAAAGAAATTGTTTTTGCAAAATATTCTACTAAAACGGTTAATTTTTGTATTTTAGCTACAAATTTATAAAATTACACTTAAAAAATAACGAATGAATTCCATAAAAGCATAAATTTAAAATTCCCAGAAACCAAACCAAAAATTCAACCCAATGAATCTTAAAAACGACAAAAAAATTGTTTGGTAAAAGCCTTTTCTTTTGTCCATAGTTTCTTGAAGGTATGAATTTTGATCCTTGTAGCTATTTCTGTTCAAACATAAAAATATTAATATTATATTATAAAAGATATTGAAAAATTAAAATGCCCTGTAAGCTTATTGCTTAATGGAAAATGACTACAAAAAGGGCATTTACGTACAATCTAACATCACTGAAATAAATGTTCTATTCGGAAAAGGGCTATCTGACAAACATTTGTCAACATTTTGTTGAAGATACATTTTTTTTCTCATCTCAAAAATAGAAGGGGGTACCGAAATGCTGGCTCAAAGATTCAAAAGAAACAAAGGGCTCCTAGAAATAATGCCAGAAAATTCATACGTGTATAAAGTTAGCAGGGCAACTCTGAAAATTCATAAACAAAAATATATAGTCCTGAGCTACATAATTTATTGCTTATTTGTAACGCAAAACTTGACGTCAAGTTAACAGGAAAACTTTCTCAAAAATGTAGATAAACTATCTGAGAGTGGATAAATGTTTAAAAATAATTTATTGTTCTAAATAGGGCTCTCAACTCTAGTGACGAAAAACGTTGGTCTAAAATCTGAACCTATTAAACTTGATATTTTGATACTGCATGTAAACGTTTGTAAGTGAAACCTTCGGAAGGGTACACATTATCAAATCTGTCTGACATAATCTGTGAACGTTAAGCAGGGTACAACTTATTAAATATGTTCGTATTTGATAGTGTGTATAGTATACACTTCAATTTGTTGCTCACAAATTTTTTTTGGATATTGGTTGAATGTTTGACGTCAAATAAATTTGTCAAACAGATTTAATAATGTGTACCCCACTTTAAGGAACTGCCAAACCAACGCGAAACCTTTGGGATGACAATGTATCACTTCCGCTTGTCAAAATATATTTCCGTATCGGTAAAGGAGAGAACTCACACTCACTGTGATCGTCATATTAAACCCCAAGACCGATGAAAATTCCATGGTCACACCGAATGTTTCGCTTTGGGTTGGGGGAGCATTTATTTTGGTATTGGCCCTTCAAGCAAATTTACTGACCCGCCTTCCTCGGCTCCATTTCAAGCATTGCAAACATGAACCTCTCACGCACACCTGCACAAGTTCCTTGTACGCACAGACATTTTATTTATATTTTCAATTAATTTTTTTTAGTTCATTATTGAAGGTAGCGTGGCGCAGACGATTGCTTTTCAGTGTCTTTTTCTTCTGAAAATGAAAACAATAATTTCCCAAATAAAACTACAAATAAAATTTTAATTAGTTATAATTATTGCGCATTTATATAATATTTGTTTGTACAAAATATTGTTAGAATAGCTTTTTATGCATGAATAGATTATTATTAATGCACCTTGCAACCTGGTGTGCTTTTTTGCGCAAGTCCGCGTTGCACGGACTCTGTGCGGAGGGCCAA
Source organism: Melangyna quadrimaculata (assembly GCA_949320155.1). NCBI lineage: Eukaryota > Metazoa > Arthropoda > Insecta > Diptera > Syrphidae > Melangyna > Melangyna quadrimaculata. The sequence goes on along the minus strand of OX439485.1, from coordinate 75,394,099 downwards.
CATTAGCAATGCGCATGAACAGTCATAAAAAGTTGTGTTTTTTCGATTCCACCAACTGAACGCACCACAAAACCCAGTATTATTCTACATTTTTGAGAAAGTTGTCATGCTAACTTAACGTCAAGTTAGCAGGTAACCCCGTATCTTGAAATCCAACAGCACAATAATTTTTTTTTTCCATTACAAATTAGCAATAAATTAGCAGCTCAGGACTATATATCTTTTTTTTATGAATTTTTGAAGTTGCCCAGCTAACTTAATACACTCAGAAAATTCTTCATACCAAATTCTTTTTTTTTTCCCTAGGAAAAAAGCCCAAACTTTTTAGGCAAAATTTCTCATTTTCAGACATTTTTTCCTAAAAATATTGTAGCGTTTTTTCATTTACAGAAATAAATAAACACAAAAAAAAAACAAAATAAGTTACAAGTGACCTTAACTCCAGAAATAATTGTGTTTCGCCCAAGGTATAACAGAGGGCTCTTCAGTCAGTCTGTTATACCCTACTAAGACACACATTTTGGTCGATGTTTACCGACTCTTATAAAAATCACAGCCCGAATTTAAACAAATTCCCCTAGAATAATAAAATTCACAGTATCTTTTTGCAGTGATTTTTATAAGAGTCGGTAAACATTTACCAAAATTTGTGTCTTAGTAGGGTTTAACAGACTGACTGAAGAGCCCACTGTTATACCTTGGGCGAAACACAATTATTTCTGGAGTTAAGGTCACTTGTACTTTTTAATTGAATTTTATTCATTCACTCCACTTAAAACAGACGTAATTTCAATATTTTAATATTTAAATTTCTTCATCTTCTTATTACAAAATAAGTTACTATATGAATATGTAAATTTCTTATCTGCAACGGCTTGCGCTGGCAACTTTATGTTGTACTCCGAGCACATTTTCATGTGTCTCCATTGCAAATTCACAATGTTTGGTGGAAGGAACTAACTTGTAATACTAAATATTACGTCCACTTCTTTTATTTCTTCAGGAGGTTCCTCCGCCTCTTTATCGTCCGAGCCGCTGTTGTTTTCGGTTGTGCTAAGACTGTCTTGTTTGAGAATTAAAATATTTTCTGACTTTTTTTCCAAATAGTTTTTGGAAATTTGGCCGAAATATATAAATTAATTTTCTGGCCTAGTTTCCATTTTGGTTTCTGGTGTTTTTTCCATTTGTGTCTGGCACAATTTTCAACATTTTGCCTTATATTCCACAATTTTGCTACTATTTTCTATTTAAAGCTGAAGACATATTCTGCAAATTTTTCTAAAAAAAAATTCTGGTGTAATTTCCAGGAGCCGAAACAAAGGTATTCCATTTTTTGTTTGTTTTTAAACTGCTCTATTTACATAACAAACAAAAAAATGGACACGACTGGATCAGACAAACTTGCTCTCGTAGCTAACAACTTTAACGTAGCTAGAAATTGATGATGTACAAGTACATAGCTCTTGGTACTAAAATATTATGATATCATTAAAAAAAAATTAAATAAATTATTACTATAAATTACTATAACCTTATTATTTTAATGGATTTGAAAGTAGAGCTCAAAATCAAGCATGCCATCCGATTTGTTTGATAAATATGAATTTATGAAAAAAAAAAAATCGCTGGAGCGGTTTTCTTAAAATTTAAGTTTTTATATATAAATTTTTTTGCCCAATTTCAGAAAATAAATCTGGTATGCCAACTTTTAGTATTTAATAAAATACAATTTTACACAAAATAAAAAAAACAGTTTTCAACATTTGTATGGAAGGTACCGTTATTTTTGAATCTTAAAACATGATTTTTTCAAGTAATCTACAAAATAATAAAAAATATTTTACACCTAGTTTTGAAGTCGTTTTCAAAATGATTTTTTATTTTCAAAATGTTTTCGAGAAAATCAAAAACCAAAAAAATGGCTGTACTGGAGGTACCAAAAATGACCAATTTTTTTAAATAAAAAAATTATCAAAAAGTAGTTTTTTCTTATTTAATTTTTTTGATTTTGTTTTTCAACAAACTCCTCTGACCCGTTTTTGAGATAAACGTCATTTTCCTTTTTGGCAAAAAAAAATAAAATTGTATGGCAAGTACCGGTATTTTTGGTCCTATACAAAATAAAAACAAAAACTTGCGGGCATATTATTCGAAAAACACTATGTACTAATTTTGAAGAAAATCCTTCCAGTCGTTTAGGCTGTAGGGGCGAGGACAGACAGACAGACAGAATTCCAAGACCCATTTTTTTTGCGTTCTCTGTAATCGTATTGTTAAAGAAAATCAATAATATCTTGAGTTCGATTTTTTTACGAATCCATAACTTTCCATATAGTTCCTACAGATATGGACATTAAAACAGAGACACTAAAAGAAGTTTTAAGAATTCACATATTTATTGATTGATAAGGAACAACAATCTTAAATTTGTAGCTCAGTTTTTTTGTTTTGTGTTTTTAAACTTAAAAGTGTTAAAAAAATTACAATAATATAAAATAACATTTTGTGAAGTAATAAATAGAAAAAAAAATAACCGATTTCGTGGACATTAAAATAGAAACTATTATTTGAAAAATCAAAATTAAATGTATAACAATTCTTTATTTAAATAGCAGATTTATACTTAGTTGCTCGACCTTTACTCTTAATAACTGCTTGACATCTGTTGGGCATTGAGTCAACCAATCGGCGACACCTGGCGATATAAATTTGGTACCACTGATTTTGCACAATCCTCCACAATTCGGCTTTGTTCTTAGTATAATGCTTATTAACCGCCCTCTTTAAATCTCCCCCTAAATGCTCTATTGGGTTTAAATCAGGCGATTGGGATGGCCACTCCATAACATTGATTTTCTGGTCCTTTAAGTAGGTTTTGCCAAATTTAGATGTGATGAGTGTTTGGGATCGTTATCCTGTTGTAGAACCCATTTAAGAGTCATATTCTCTTCAACGTATGGCAGCATCGTGTCTTTCATGTTGTTCACGTACATTACCTGATCCATTTTCCCTTCTTTCAGATGAATTGGTCCTACGCCGCCATACCAAGAAAAACAGCCCCAAAGTAGAATACTACCGCCTCCATGCTTAACTGTGTTTTCTAGGTGTATTGTGGATTGAGTTCTTTCAAAGGTGGCCTTCGAACAACTTTTCTGCCATCAATTCCGAACAAGTTGATCTTTGTTTCGTCAGTCCACAAAACATTTCTCCCCTTTTTAACTCCTTCTTGCCCAGTCCAATTGCGATGGTCATGAGCAAATTTTAAGCGAGCTGAGATGTTTTTGTTCCTTAGAAAAGCCACTTTTCTTGCGATCCTTCCATGGAAATTACCTTCAACAAGTCTTCTGCGAATTGTCTTATCACAAATAACAAGCTGTAGTTCAGCTCTAATATCCTTTGAAGACTTGAAAGGATAATTTTTTGAAGATCATTCGATCTTGCTATCTTCGCTTGTGGTTGTTTTTCTTGGTTGGCCAAGCTGTTTTTTGGCTCTCGGTGGCTTTATTGCGTTTGCAATTAACTTGAGAGATCTATAAACGCTCCTAGCTATTTCTCGTAACGATTTTCAATCTCTACGTAAAGCTAAGATGGCAGATTTCTCTTCTGGGGTGCAGTGTTTTCCGCGACCCATACTTCCCAGAGCGCACTTACTGTATTATAATCTGCAAGAAATTATTTATATTGTTGACACACAAATATAAACACGCCTTCATTTCAATCTATATCATTTTCTTTAAGAAACTGTTTATATGCAATCAGTTATCAAGCAACAACAAACTAACGGCCCTGTTAATTACATAAGAGAGTCTTACTATGTTGTTGATAACAGTTCAAATTATTTCGCATGCATGTTTCTATTTGACTTTACTTTAAGAAATTGCAACTGTCTCTATTTTAATGTCCATATCATGTATATATATAGCAAGTCAAAGAAATTCCACGTTTTGATGAAAAAAAAAAAAAATCGAACTTTTGTTACCATTGGTAACTTTGGTAACTTGAAAGCGGTTCAAATTTTCAAAAAGCTATATTTTTAAATCGACTTCCTTATTTTTCCTTTTTTTTTTTTTTGAAACTAGCTAAAAATCGATTTCTTAAACTTTCTAGATTATTAACAAGAAACTTCTTCCTAGAACCATTAGTAAGGGTTGTTCATAAATCCCTTACCACTGGTGGGGGGGAAATTATAAACCGCGAGTTAAAAAAAAGAAACCGAGTTGTAATTTTGTGTATGTTTTTATTCGAACTAACTTATTTTTATCTTAACCTACGCTTATATACAATTTTCTTCATCCTGATAACGATAAGTGAAATGATAATTGAAAACAAACACACACAAATTCCGAACCCAAGTTCAGAAAACGCATGCGATGAGAATTCGTGCGTACTCACATCAATCTGTTTGTTATCCTAAACAAACACAATTTGAATCATTATTATCACTCCTCGTTATCTTCCGAGTGTTCAATGTATTTTGAACATTCTGCCCACCTCATGATACAGGTAGGTGAAATCAATTACAGCTACTTTATTTTTTCTTTTTACTTATAACACAATTAAAATAATAAATTTTATAGCCGTAATGAATAAGGATACATATCCGCTTATTTGATGGAACTTAACTAGTTTTATTTTTGATTCATATTCCTGCATCACTTGTTGGATGCTGTTCTTAGTAGATGCATCAAAGACCACACGCAACTTTGTTGTTAGGCTATTCGCCCGAATTATAGCCTGATGAGGCAGATAGTATTTTCTCATGATAGCTTCTTTGACTTCTTGCTTGTGATCTAATTCCAAATATTCTTTCATAAACTTTGAATATTCTTCTTTTAGAATTTTGTCAGCTTCAAGTTTCCTTTCTAGATTGAGAAAACGGGCTATGGCTTGTTTTCTAGAGTCTCCAAGTTCCTTGTCTTCTGTGAGAGGGAGTGTTACAGTATACTGTCCATCGATGCCAACTTGTTTATGTTTTGTGTAAGTTTCCAGACATAGTTGATCTTCCGTTTTTGAGTTAGATTCATCCTGTGGCACCTCTTCCATTTCCCAGAACTGCTCCAGATTTGTAAGGGCAGTAAACTGGTTTTTACTAACCGTTTTATGATGTGGATGTCTGATTATTCCAGATGCTATTTTGATTTCCTCGAATAGTGCCTTACATCTTGGTTCCAAAGTCAATACATCTTCAGAGGGCAGTTTCACGAAATCTTGTTCATCATCGCCACAGTTTAGATCCATTGTTGGGTCATAATTTAATCCTAGGGTAATCAGTTGGTTGTTGCCACAATTAGGAATGCTGTTGGTTTTTTCAACATCTTGTTCATCATCGCCACAGTTTAGATCCATTGTTGGGTCCCAATTTAATCCTAGGGTATTAACAGCTTCGTTGTACTTAATTTCAATCAGTTGATTGTTGCCACAATAAGGAATGCTGTTGGTTTTTTCAACATCGTTTGCCAACCATTTCCTTAAAATTAACCAATGCCTTGTAAGTACTCTAGATACATTTTGTTGAATATCCATGCATTTCTCTAAACTGTTTGCTCCATTGAATACTGGAATTTTAACTTCCTCCAGCTTCAGTTGAGGCGACTTGGTCTGTATCTCGGGATTTGGTGTTGCTCCATCTTCAAATATTTTTTGGACATTAGAAGCGCTCTTTTCCGATTCTCCATAGATGTCTTCAATATAATTGTCATAATATCGGAGGTCTACCGTGATCTTATTATAAATTAATTTCAGCGCCTTGAATTTTTCCACCACGTCTTTTTCATCTCGGGATGAGATTTTTTCAGCTCCGACCGCCTCATCCACTTGACGTTTGAAGTTTTCATGTCGTCGGTAAAACATCTTAATGAGGTTTTTTTCCAATATTGGTGCAAACGTCGGCAGTGTTCTAGCACTTACTGTTGTTGTTGCGTCATCTTCTTGTTATTTCGTTGAAGACTTTGGAGCTGCGTCATCATTATCTCCTGGCTGAATCGGTGTATTTGCTGCATGAAGCAAAGCATTTATTTTGCTAACTTCCCTTTCAATGCACTGGAAATAATTCATTTCGAAATAATTATCTGTGCTGATTCCAACTTCCAAAATTTTTGAGTGGCTTAGCTGGAATTCGTTTCATATAGAACTTAGCCTATTCCTTATTTCCGACTCCGATTTTCGATTGGTTTTATTTCTGAGCTTGTTATAAATAAGCACAATTTCATCCCCTATTTGTTTTTGTGATTTGTACAGTTTATAATTTTTTGTCCATTTTAATTTATTTTTGGACTTTTTTTTTAAACCGCACTCTTTGTTTTTTACACTTCACTTTTAATTCGGTGTCTAAGTCCCGATTACACTTACTTCACTATCAGCCGTAAAGTACGCTATTGAAAATAATAGTTTTGAAAGGTGATTAACTATATTTTCTTTGCTTATTAGCAATTCAGAAAATTTCACCAATCAAAATGTATTATTACTTCTTATTTTTAATTTCCTTCGCCTCAATGACGATTGAGAAAATACAAAAATAAGGATCCGTTTCGAAGGACCAAATGTTCATAAATCCCTTACCACTGGTGGGGGGGGGGGTTAATTATAAACCGCGAGTAAAACAATAAGAACCGAGTTGTAATTTCGTGTATGTTTTTATTCGAACTAACTTGTTTTAACCTTAACCTACGCTTATATACAATTTTCTTCATCCTGATAACGATAAGTGAAATGATAATTGAAAACAAACACAAACAAATTCCAAACCCAAGTTCAGATAACGCATGCGATGAGAATTCGTGTGTACTCACATCAATCTGTTTGTTATCCTAAACAAACATAACTTAAATCATTATTATCACTCATCGTTCTCTTCCGAGTGTTCAATGTATTTTGAACAAGGGTAACTACAAAAGAAATGTTATAATCGTTAAGAAAAGTTTAATTTAACGGCTCTTCTGATTTTCATACACAAAATATGCGTTTGAAACTTAAAACAGGTGACTGGCAGGAAATCTGTCTCATTGTTGTAGGTATCTGATGCCACAACTTTCAAACAAAGTTTGTTAGACAATCTCATTCCCTCCATATCTTTATGGATAAATTGTTGTACCTACTTGATCTGACTTTATTGCAGTAGCTATACTTAAATGGAAAAAACTCTTTGAAACATTTAGAATTTTAGCTTACATGCAAAGTCCTTAATTCAAAAACTAAAACCTTTTATTTTTTTGAATGTTTGAATGTTCAACAACCACGTGAGTGGGCTACCACCATTGTATTTGGCTGGAATTATTGCAATTTCATGGGTGCCATACCAATCATCAGATTCCTTTAGTGGTGCTTAGTCTTTTATGTTCAATTTTTAATTTATTAATTAGTGCCGTCAATTGAGATCGAACTTAGACCAGCTACCTCTGAGGCCAATGCACTACGCATTGCGCCACCAAGGTCGCCTGATCATGCCCATCCAAAAGAAGGTTTTGTCTTTATAAATTGCATTTTGAGACAACTAGCATTTTTACTAGCCGCACCCAAGTTGGTTGTTGATCATTCGGGTTCTTTCTCTTTTCTTCGTACACGAACTTTTAAAACAACGTGATTGAATAGATTGTTAGAATTGAAAGTTTGTAAATTAACAAAGTTTTTTTTTTTTAATTTCCATATACATAATATTCAAAAGTTGTTACACATTATAAATTTAAATTGAATTGCAATTTTCCAATCCACTAAACCGATTAAAGAGCTTATTAAAAACATTTTGAATTGGCATGTTGATGCCGTCCAAACAAGAACTTTAAGGCCAACAGCGATCAAATTATATTTCATCTGATCAATTAACAGCAATTCAAGTTACCAAAGGTATAATAAACATATATAAACACTGCGGGCACTGGATAAATTTAGTCAGATAATAAAAATGTATCTGTTTTTGTGTGCTGCTGTGTTAAAATGACAAGTTTGCTGCTGACAAAGAAGAGCCTTGTATAAATTTGATGGAAACACAAAACAAAAAAAAAAAAAAAAACACCCCACCCAAGTGATAACACCATCACTCTGATTCTCCTTAAAGCATTTTGTACTTAAATACAAAAATGTCTTGTTACTTGCAGCAGCACCAAGTGATATGCACATTGAGGCAGATAATCTGCAATGACAAACAAAAAAAAAAAGATACATTCACTCCAGATGACAACGGTGGCGGCGATACCATCAGAGGCAAACAAGCTTCATATGCAAACATAATATACAAAAGTGCATCCAAGTAGGTATGTACATCTACCGAACTTATAGTGCAAAAGGCTTCATCCAAAGAATCAGCTGTCTGTGAAAACTACAATCGCTTGCTTGCTGGTTTGATGCTGATTTTTGCTATGGTGCTGGTGCTATTGATGGTGTGTATGGTTATTCGCTGATGCACAAAACGCAAAGCGATAGTTCCAAAGCAACTTTATGCAATCTATTCTGCTTTTTATTCTCTCCTTCTATTTTTTTTTTTTTTTTTGATTTTTTTTTTCATAGCTCAGGTTATATTTTTAATAGCGGACCAAAAAGTGAATGTCCACCGAAAGTCCTTGAAACAAAAAACCAATCTTACCAGTTAGGCGCATGCATATAGAGACATAGAGAGGCATGCCGTGCTTGCTTTCAAAATTGAATTGAATGCGCGATTGCCATAGACTCTGACTGAAGCTGGTATAGAGCTAGAGTTGGGGCCTCAGCAGCTCCCACTGCACCAGAACCATACCAATGGCATACCACTGAGGCCAGCAACACGAACTCGAATTTGATTTTTTTTTTTTGTTCGTATTTGTATTTGGGATTGCAGCAGTAACAACAGTGATAGTCAACTGGCTTAATCGGTCTGTATGCGATCCGACCAGAAACTAAAACCAACAACAACATCGTTTCTTGATTTGATTGTCATTTGTTTATAACCGACACCGACGACGCCTCAGTATGACAGCTACAGGTCACATGATAAGTCGGACTTTTAAGACTTATTTGACAACGCACCTTCGGATTTTTGGATTTTGATGGGGTAGCAGCACGGAACTGATGAAATAAACATGGCGGCATGCTTGTATATACAACCCTCGCGTTACGTTGCGGTTGCGTTGCTTTAACTTACTTCATTTCAATGAGCGTTGATCTGTAAAATCTCATATGCGTTACACCTCTTGCTTGTATTTGCGTAAAGTTGGAATTTTGTAACTTTTGCAACCTGATCTTAGTATCACTATCGTACCTACCTACCTTACCTCCTATATGCTCAAGTCGGCATGCGTTCATTTCAACACAGCACCAGCAAGAGCTTATGGTTCTTAGAATTTCAAAATCGACAGTCACAAAATTAATACCAAACAAAAAAATACACAAAAAAGGTATTATAGCTGAATGTTTGTTTTTTTACTGTAAATATGTAAATTAGGCAATTACAGTAAAACGATATTTTTCTGATGCAGTTTTTAGATTAAGTAACAACTCCAACTCATAACGGTAGGTAGGTACATATATGAATATGATTAAATATTCTGGAAAACTTGTCACCAAGTATGGAATATTATTCCACTTTGCCGCTGGGACGGATGGATGGACGCGGACGATGTAAGTGAAAAAATAACATTTAAAATTCCAACATCAGCTTATAATTTAATTTATTATGTAGTTTGATTATTTTTATAATAATTGATGTAGGTAAACGGGTATCTTTTATTTTATTTCTTTGATTAAATACAATGTATAGTTGCTTCATGAGGTTGTTGGATCTTTGAACCGGATTTAATTTATTCTGAAAATTTTTTTATGTAAAAGTAGGTAGTTATGTATATAATTTTTTTTTTTTTTTGTTAATTAAAATTAAAATTGAATGGCTTCTAGTTTACCTAAATGCATTCTAATTTAAATATTGAAAACAGAGAACAAAGTTGTAGACCTTCAGTTTGATGAATATTTTTGGTTGACATTTCGTCAAAAATAAAATAAATTATAATCAAAACAAATAATGTAAGGGGCTTGAAGCACAAAAGTATCATTATACAATTTGAATGAAAATACTAAAATACCTGTTTGTAGACAGTATTTGAAGGTACCATGTGTTTGGTCGCACCGTAATAAAAATGCTGTAAGTGGCATTCAGTGAAAAGAATATTTCCTTAATTGGAGCTCCAATTTCAACAAAATAGCTTCTAAATGTCCATGGTCTTATTTGTATTTCTTTATTCAAACTCTTTACACCTCAGGGCAAAAAATATTTTTTTTTAATTTTACATATTTTAGATATTCTCAAGTAACATAAAATGTATGGGTTTTTGGGTGCACTTATAAATTATTTTGTTTTATTATTGTTTTGTTTATCAGGTAAAAATAAGAAAACTTTATGTTTGTTACGCATTTTTTGAAAAAAATTCACATCAAAGTCAAAATTTTGCTAGGGCAAGACAAATTGAACACCTTTAAAATTGAATATCTGGCAACCATAAAAACATATCAGTCCAATTTAAGCAAAAAAAAAAAAAATCCAAAACGAGGTCCATACCATTAGTACTGACAGAGAAATTGACCTTAACATGGGTTAAGGTACATCAAAGTTAGCCTTTTTTAAACCGTCAAAAAGTGATGTCAAAGTTGAAAATCAGACTTAGCTGTGAAACAATTTTTTTCTTAGAATATTATTTTCTTTGTGTAGTGCTGAATCTCAATAATGTTCAATTTCATTTGAAAAGATTAAATTTAAGACATCAATTGTGACTGAAATTCGAAACTTGGCACTACCGAAGTTAAAACATGCTAAGCTTAATGCTTTTTATCAAATGCATTTGAACGACTAACATTTTTATAAGATCAAAAATATCTTGGTGGTAGAACATACACGCCAATTATGAATTTAAAAAAAATATTTTTGGGAAGCGATCCAACACGGGTTTTTCTGAATATCATTACACTAAGTCAAATCCCCATCTTTTGCTATTAAAATTTAAATATTTTCTATAAATTTCTCACTGTTGCTGTCAAAAGACAGAGGCTGCCATTACTTGCGATATCAATATACATAGGTACTATCTACTATGTATTGTATATGGTAAGTAATGGATTCGTATAAAAAATCGAACCCGAGATATTAAGTTTTCTTAACATTACGATTATAGAGAACGCCAAAAAGTGGGTCTCGCAATTCTGTCTGTCTGTCTGTCCTCGCTCCTACAGCCTAAATGGTTGGAGGAATTTTCTTCAAACTTGGTACATAGTGTTTTTTGACTAATATGCCCACACATTTTTTTAAACTTTTTTAGGACCAAAAATAACGGTACATGCCATACAAATGTTGAAAAACCGTTAAGAAAAAACTTATTTTTCTCAAAAACGGCTGCAAGAATTTTGGTAAAAAGATGTGCGTTTACTATATAATGTATGGTCAATATTTTGATGTGATGAAAAAAAAAAATTACCAATAACTGTTAATAGAACAGACTTTTTTCAAATTTCTCTTTGACGGCTGCACCGATTTCAATCAAAAATTTTGATACAAGAGCTCCTTCACAATTTTATTAATTTTGCATATACAAATTTTCAAAAAACTAAATTTTGGATTAAAAAAAAAAAATATTGAACTTTTTTTTTTTGAAAATTCAGTATCTTGAAAACGGGCTAATGAATATTTTTTTTTATTTTGTGTAAAATTGCATTTTATTAAATATTAAATGTTGGCATACCAGATTTTATTTTTTTTAATAAGCTAAAAATTTTATATAAAAAACAGCTCTAACAATTTTTTTAATTTTTTTTTCATGAATTCATATTTATCAAACAAATCAGATGGCATATTTGATTTCGAGCTCTTACTTTCACCCGGGGTTTAGACAAGCGAGTAGAACTAGTAGCATTTGTATCATAGTGTTAGTTTTATGGATGTATGTGTGACTAGTAGTTCTCTGCGCGTTTTGTCAACTAGTATGATTTGTTTTAAATATTTCATACAGAAAAATATACAAATTATGGAAACTATGGAAACAAAACAAATAAATGAAAACAATACACTACACTAGCAGGATAACTGGCAGGCTACTCGCAGGCAAAAATATTATACTATTTGGGCTACTAGTTGACTCTCTCGTGTTCAGATACACTAACACACATATACCCTACTAGTTCTACTCGCTTGTCTAAACCCCGGGTCAATGCCATTCAAATAATAAACCTATAGTAATTTATAGTAATAATTTATGTACGATTTTGTTTAATGATACCATAATATTTTCCAACCAATACCTACGTACTTGTACATCATCAATTTCTAGTTCGTTAAAGTTTTTAGCTACGAGAGCAAATTAATGCGATCCAGCCGTGCCCATTTTTGTATTCCCTTGCCTAATTATTTTTGGTCGCAGTTGAAAAACTCGTTTTAATCTCATCGAAACTTAAATAACCATTGTTTAAATACTTATCATGTTTGAACTGGTGAAAGAAGGGCGTAGTGTAAAATAACAGCTACCAGAACTGTAACTTAGAGCTACCAATCCAAAATATCAGCTACCAAAAAACATAACAACTTCCACTTAAAATAGTCCTTGCTATGTACATTTGTACATATATCGCAGGTTCAAATCTGGATGTCATTGGTAGTGGACTGGAGTCCACTTATTATTAAATTCTGTATTTATGGAGCAAAATGACTGAACATATCGTTTTTATGTTCATTCTAAAGTGGTTCACTAGGGCGTATACGCATTTTTTTATATTACTGAATTTTAACAAAATTCAACACATTGTTTGTGTGCACATTAAATTGATTTTTGTCAACTGAATCTCTTAACAGACTAACGATCTTTAAATGGGTTCCATACATATATGTATTGTCACAAAATCACAAAAACAAAAGAATCTACTTGCTTAAAATGTTTTTGATTGAGAAAACCAAGAAAGAACAACTTAATTTAAGTTATGAAGCAAACGAAATGCTTCCATATGTTTTCTTTTTTCCGCTGAATTCAATTTTCGCTATGAATCCGCATATGAAAATATATTCCGAGATATGTACATACTTATTTTTGTCTGTTGCTATGCATACACATCACACGCTTTTTTATCAACGTTGATAAACTGCTGCAAATAAAATAAAACAAAAACCAAATTGTTTTGTCAATGTGGTGTAATAATGTCTACACAAAAAAAACCTTATCAATAAAATGAAGAAGACGAACAAATATAGGTATGTTTAAGTAAACACAACCCCTCTCAAACCATAGCTACGAGTACCTATACAATTTTTACCGTTGCCTGTCCTGTCGCAAATTCTATAAAAAGAACATTATTTTCCTTATTGTTATTTATGTCAATACAGTAAATAAAAAAAACGTGGGCAAACGAAAAGAATTCGTGGGCGAAAATGTTAAGGACTACCCCAACACTTTGGGTGAAATATACGTCGAATATCAAAAAACATCACAGAACACAGAGCAGCGCCAACCGAGATTGAATCAGATATTGATTTCATCTGGCGCCATCAGGTTTTTCTGAAACAAAAATCGTATCCTATGGTTATTCATTCACACCATCCCTTTTGTCCTGAAACTTTAATTATATATACTGATTAATAATAATTACAATTAAAATTCATGATGTTAGGATATAGATATAAAGGGATGAAAAGGATACTCAAAAAGTAACCAAGATATAGAATTACGCTAATCTATACGAACAGAAAAAAAATCACTCAAACTCTTCCTCTTTCTCTCACATATCAATCACCGAAATACACTCATGCAAAAGGAGTGTGTTGGTATTTGTAATGATAGTTGCGCCGTCAAGCCCGCCATCTCACAGTCGGTCGCCATGTGACTTCTTTTACACTCCTTGGTGGTTACCATATGGAATGCTGTTTTTTCATCAAAACGATTTTCCGGCTAAAACTGCACAAAGTAAATTCATAGCTTTATAAGGAAACATTCAAAAATGTACAATTCGGAGAAATTTCCGTTACCTAGTGTGGTTAACTCGAAAAGCTTAACTTCTAACAAAAAATGTTCTAGAACATTTAGCTTCCCCGTGTTTTCTGTCTCGGGAAAAAAAAAACAACAACCACCAAGGTTAACGAATTTTTACTGGGGAAAAGTTAAAAGAGAGTACATCCCAGCTTCTTCCTTAATCAACTAGCAGAGTATAAACTACGCAATAAAATGTGTGTGGGTGTAAGGAAATCTACGTTAGTGTAGGTGTCTATACAGATACACTTATATATTCCTTAAAACTGTGTGCTGCGCTTTAAACTGCCATGAATGAATGGAAACCCTTTTTAATGAATGAATGACGTAGGAAAACTTGTTCACTGAATTTTATTTTCATCATCGTGCTCTGACGTCAATGGGGATTTGGAAAGCTTTTATATCGGCCAGAAGCAATGTAAATAACAGTTTTGTAGGCTCCATATAATATTATAACATCACGGTTATATAGTGCGCAGAAATTATGGTGATTGATAAAATAACAGTAGAAGCGTGGGTGTTGAATGAGTGTGCAAGGGTATTTGTGGTGAATTATTATATTTCTCCGGTAGTATAGTAGTATAACCGATAAATCTATTGGCCACTTGATTATAATAATGTAAAAAATGATAAGGACTGCAACAGATTTAGAGAAGCAGTTTTTTTTTTGTTCTCTTGTCTAAAAGAGAAAGGAACTTTTTTTGTACTATAGATCGTTAAATGGAAATGATGTTTTTTTGTCGAACTTAAAAGAAGTTATAGGTATAGCAAAAAGAGGTTCCACCAAGGCTTTTTATTATTCTACTCTGATGAAATGTTGACTTGTTGCGCATTATGAATCAGTTGGTTTGTAGAAAAACCTAGAACAGCAAGAAGTACCTCTTGAATATATTTATTCGTATGTATCCAGATTCCAGTATCCTACAAAAAGCTACCCCAATCAGTGTTACCTTTGGGACTCATTTGAATCAAAAGGGACTCATTTTTTTAAGAGTACAAATAAACATATTATATAATATGGTTGAGTCAATTTTTAAGTTCAAGAGCTTTTATTTAATTTTTCTGAAACAAAAATTATATGTAAAATCAATTTGTTTAATTAAATGTATGAACTAATTGTTTTTATGATTCTGAAGTAAGTATTTATTTTTAATATTAAAAAAATAAAAATAAAAGTCTTGTCATGAACCTTGAACAGAAATTTTATTGGGACTCATTTATTTTCAAAATGACTCATTTTGTCAGCCTCCAGGACTCATTAAAAATTAAACCTGCGGTAACACTGACCCCAATACCTTTTTTTTTTCTTCTTTATTTTTACTACTTGTTACTTCTTCCGATTAAATTGTTGCGTCGCAGTATTTTACTTGAAAATTTTTGTGGTAAGTACCTAGGTTATATGGAATATATTTTTACTTGCGATATCGGTAGGGAAGAATGTTCTACGACCCAAACGCAAAATGGTTGGCATACTCATCAGTTAACACATTAATCCTCTTTATATACCTTCATTTTCTGTCTCAAGCAGTTGTTGATTAAATTTTTTTTGCCAATGCAATAAATTACATTTAATGAGTAAATAAGACCAAACTGAACTTATTTGATGAAACACACATGGCTTCAGGTTGCATTCTCTTAACCAAAGATATGAACATAATAGTTGGACTCTATGGGATGCAAATAAGTTGGCCTATGACGATTTAAATAGATGTTGAGTTAACCGTTGTTAAAAAAATGACATGCACTCATTTTGTTGTTTATTGTGTTTTAAGTAAGCCAGCAACAGTTTAATGTCAATCATGGTGCGTGGTGTTGCATTATCACGAGACCTTAGGCAATCCATAGTTTAAGCCTTCGAAAGGTGATTGTAGAGCTACACAATAGCAAACCAATTTAATTTACCTCGCTCATCAATTCGAAACATTATCATAAAGTTCAAATATAGAGGAAATTTCGAGGTTGGTAAAAAAACGGGACGCCCACCAATTGCGAAACCTCGAGATTGCCGAGTCTTAAAAAAAATAATAAATGAAAATCGACGTCAAACTGCCGCTGCAAAAACTGTTCAATGGAGAGAAAGAATCCAAAAAAGTGTTTCAGTCGACAGTTGTAAGCGGACAATGAAAAAAATTGGATATAAATTTTATAAGGTTTGTTTTAGAGTTATTTAAATTAGAGCTATTTTAATTCGTTAAAACATAGGCCAAGGAAAAACCACTTTTAACCCCTAAACAAAAGAAAAGGCGCCTAGAGTGAGCCAAGCAACGTAAGAACTGGACTATAAGTCAATGGCGGTCCGTTATTTGGAGTGATGAGTCGAGGTTTGAAGTTTGCGTGGGCGACGAACGAAAACGTGTCATAAGATACTCCAAAGAGGCCTTTCCCAAAGATTGCCTTAAAAAAACCAGGCAAGTTTCCAGCATCTCTAATGATATGGGGATTCATGTCTGGGCGAGGTTTGGGCAATATACATTTTGTAAATGGAACTGTCAATGCTACCAAGTACCGGGATATTTTTGAAATTGAGCTACTCCCATCAATACCACGACTTCAAACTAGTGATGGAGATTTCATTTTCCAACAGGATGGTGCTTCCTGCCATACAGTAAGGTCTACAATGGCGTGGTTATCTGCTGAAGCAATTCCTTTACTGGGATGGCCTTCCAGCAGCCTTGACCTTTCGCCAATTGAAACTGTCTGGCATAAAATGAAGCAAAACCTCCGAAAAAACCATGTCGGACTCTTCAAGGCCTAAAAGCTAAAATCATAAATATTTGGGAATCTTTTAGTACCGAAGAATGTCAAAAATTAGTTGACACAATGCCATGACGCATAGAAGCAGTTATCAAGGCCAGAGGCGACGTAACACCATGGAAAAATAAAAATTAAGATGCGTAGGCCAACTATTTCGCGTTTAAAAAAATGTATCAATCGTTATTTTATTTTTTAAGACTGCTCTATATGGTTATTTAAATGATGTCATTAGGTTTTTGTTACTTATTTCTATCTAAAACAAATATATCTAAAGAAAAATACCAAAACATTGTGTTTATTGCTGATGCAATTTAAGAACCAGCAGATTTTTGTTTTTTATCATAGGTAGTCCAACTATTTTTCGTTTGGGCTCGTATAAAGCAAGCTTTGTGTTAGTGAAGCAGTTTTTCTTTAAACATAGTTACAACTTCTTCGAACAAGTTTATTTTTTTATTTAGGATGTAACGATTTTTGTTTACAAATATTATAAACAATCAATAAAGCATAGCTTTGCCGTCTGCCTGACACTGTACGTCCAGAATTACGAATGCCGATAAATCGAATGTCCAGTATAACAAATCACACCAAAGCCATAAATGTTAAAAAGTAGCAAAGTTCTTCTTTATGTAGAAGAACTTGGCTACTTTTTAAACATTTATGTTTTTGGTGTTTCCAAATAACTTGAAAACTATTAGACCGAGAACCCACAGCAATTTTTGGGTGTGAACGATAGCAAAAAATCATTTTGTTTTAAGATAGGTCCATACTATTCATATGCAAATATGAGAGTCTGGCATGTCGGAGTTGTGGCCTTTGTACGTATTACTGCATTGAAAATGCATTTTTTTCTTAAAGCCCAGGTACCAAGGGTAAAAACTTCAAAATTGTATTTAATTAAAGAGCTGAGCGACCTAGATATGAATATGGGGTTCAAGACCTTTTCTGTAGGTCCAAATGCCTGCAAGACGCACTCAAAGATTAAAGCTTTTAGTGCATCTTGCAGCCATTTGGCTCTTCGGAATATATTTTGGACTCCATATTCATGTCTAGGTTACCCAGTTCTTTTCCTACACTGCATTTTAAATGAAACTTTTTGGGTTTTTCAAAAAACATCGGTGTTTTGAAACATCGATGTTTTTGAGGCCGATGTTTTTGACATCGATGTTTATTTTTTGGAAACATCGATACATCGCACCATCGATGTTTTTTTACGATGTTTGCACCCCTACAATGGAAGCAAAAATTAAAATCATTGCCGAATATAAAAGAGGAGTTTCGCTTTCGGACATTTCGAAGAAGTTTGGAGTTCTTAAAGTCTAGCATATGCACTATCATGAAAAATGAGAGCAAAGTTCTCAAAAGTCTGAGAAATACAAACAGTGGATCTTTTCGTCGACGATCATTTAGGAAGGGTGAATATCCAAAAATGGAAACCGCATTGTACAAATGGTTTATTGCCCAACGTGAGAGTCACATTGCTGTTCCTTAAATGTTTCGTTATATGTAAATGAAGTTAAATATGTTTTTTTTATTCTATTAAGTGAAGTATGTATTTATTTTTTGTTATGAAGTATGAAATAAAATAGTGAAAAATACAATATTGTACTTTCTATTTACCTAAAGATTTGTATGAAAAACGTTTCGATATAACGAATTTTCGATATAACGAATTGAACCTGGACATTATATCGTTCGTTATACTGGACCACCACTGTATTATTATTATGTGAACTTTGGGGGGGGAGTAGATACATGTAGTAAAAAAGTGTAAAATGGAAGTATATTTATTATATTTTTGGGTCGGGACATTTTTTTTGTTGGAGTTATGTTTGTAAAAATATTTTCTATTAAAGAACCAAGTTTTAAGAATGGTACCGGAAGACAAATTCGGCTATTTTGAAAAATTTGATTTATATTACTTTGTTTAATATCTCCCAAGTAGTTTATTTTTTTTTTTTTTTTCAAAATGATCAAAGAACAACTATTAGACTGTACAATTATCTACAAAATGACATACTCAAAACGACCTATGTACGTCAATTCGTTCTTAAGTTACGGCTGCCCAAAAAATTGTACCCACTTATCGAGCTTTTTTGCTCCACTTCAATTTTTGGGTGCTTTCTAGGCAATGTTAAGTAGCTAAAAATGAAGCTCTCCACCAAAATGTAGCTTTATCGCAATTTTTTTGAAAGTGACTATGTATGTAAATCCCAAGGTGTAATCAAAAGTTATTAGCTTTAAAATCGTTATAGTATAATATTATTTGTTGGGTATTTTGTTTGTTCTTTATTTTTTTCAAAGTGAGTACCTACCAACGAGCCAAATTTTTAGTTTTCCCAAGTTTATTTCTTATACAGAAAAGACAAATTCACTTTTGTTTATACGTATTTATTTCAATTTAAAATAATAAATTAATTGAAGTTAAAAGTCATAAAATTAACAAATTCAATAGTGCTGAAATGCTTTAAAAACTCAATTTCACAAAAACAGGACAATATATGTAGGTATGTCTAGAGGAAGTTCAAAGCTCCCCAATGGAAGGATAAGAATACTTCCTTATTATCAAGAAAGTGTTATTTTCTCAGCAAGGTGGGCGAAAAATAAATTATTCATCCTTTGGAAATTTATATATATATGTAACTACATGTTTTATACGTTCTGCAAAGAAAATTTAGCTGAGTTGATTCTTCATTAGAATATTCACAACTAACTGGAAATTCTACAGTGATATGGTGGAAGTGGTGTTTTAAATCCAAAGGGAAAATAATGTATACGTATAAAAAGACCGGATTTCATGCTGTGTTTTTCAGAACAGAAACGTGTAATATATATTGAAAATAAGCCGGAACTTCAAGCAATAGTGAATAAGCACTAAGTTAGTGTTTAAAGCATTAATGCTAGTATATTGTAATCGGATAAAACTAACATAGTTATGTTTACATTTAATGTTTAATTAAATAATCTAGGTTGAGGAATAGTTAAAAGTATTTGCTTTATCAAGGGTTGCATTTATTCCTGAATCAACTGATGAAATTCGTGAAACATTGCGGCAGTGTTTACGAGTTCCAAATTATTCCATTAAAGTTTTATCACCTGTTACTTACAAAGCTCTCTTTTTTAATTTATCTTATAGAGTCAATTTGAGCAATTTGGAGCAAGTTGCTTTCAAGTATTTTACTGGCCACGTTCAGCTTTCACTAAGACAGCCTATCTAGGATTCTATAAATACACATTTTTATTGAATTTGCTTCGGCATCGGACTTCGATTTTTTCTAACTTCAACGCGTTAACAAAAAATTACCTCGAATTCTGCATCAATCATAATACTGCCAAATGTGTTGACAGACTTTTCTATCGCGTCAAAGTAACATGGATTGACATTCATCTAATTCAAAAATTTCGATTTTTTTTTAAATAATTTTTAAAAAAATTTGATTTTTTTTTGTATATTTTTTAATCCATCATCATCGTAGACATCCTATAATGGAACTTGACACTTCGTTGACAGTACGTTGACAGATAAGTAAGAAACTAAGTTATGTCGTACGAGGAGTATTTCATTCCAAATGTCATCCAAAAGCGCTAAAATCGTCTTTTCCCGCGCAAAAATTTAATCTCAAAAATTCAGATATTACTTTAAGTTTTTTTTAATGCATCATCTTCCGTAGAAGTCTTTCAATTTAATTTGACAGTCTATAGCTTGACAAATCGGTCACAAAATGATCCAAATGTCACCCGAAATCCCTAAAACTCACATTTTCCCAAGCAAAAAATATACTCTCATAAAATTAGGGTTTTTAAGTTATTTTGTAATTCTTCATAATCATAGCCATCCTTCAACCATATTCGACAGTTGCCTATTTTGAAATTGTTTAATTTTTTTGGTCCCTCCTCTCATTTAAAGTTGTGACAGAAAGAATATTATTTCCAGAAATTTAAACGACAGCTTTCTATATTACATCGCTTTGTATACAAGTCTGAACGATGCTTCTCTACTAGCTTCTCAACTGGCTTGAAAAATGGCAAGCCAGTTGACGAGCAAGTTGCTCAGGTTTGTATGTATTTGTAAAAAAAATTGCCTCAGGGTTAGTTATATTTATTGTTGGCTGTAAGATCTTTTGCTAAAGACAAAAAAAGCAATGACAAAGTTAATATTTCATGGTTATGTACTAAAAAATATCGAAAAACGAGCTCATTCTTTAAATCGATGTGGCAGAAACCCTGCAAGGGGTTGATAGTCAAAAACCCGGACTTAAGCTTTTAATCATGTTTTCTAGCAAGCTGACAATAACAAAATTCCTTCCTCGAATACATTATACTCGTATATTCTCATAGGGATCATGATTCATGACTAAAAATATACTGGACTAATAAAGAGTGGGCCATCGAGTGGTTTCTTTTTAAATCATATAGGTTATTTTGACACTGACAGCTTTTTCCCGCTCAAAATCTTGACAGAAAGTCGGTATCATACCTCCGCGGAACGAATTGAGTCACTCTACGCTGGAACAACGTTCGAAAATATTGAAAACTTATTTCCAAATTAAGTGCTGTGTGGCCCAAACGATTTTGGGCGAAAAATCATCTTTTTTTTGACGAGGCGCATTTCATCTCGGCATCTACGTTAACATTACCGAACCATATTCGGCTTGGAAACCCCCAAATTACTGTCGAGAAGCCAATGCATCAACAAAGAGTGAAAGTTAGGTGAGGTTTGTGTCATGGTGGCATCATTGGACCATTTTTCTAGGAAAATGAGCCTGGGGACAACATTTCGGTCAACGGTGGGCGTTACAGAGCCATGATAACCAACTTTTTTTTTACTGAAATTGAAGACATGGATTTGGACGACCTCTAGTTCATGCAGAAGACATGAATTTGGACGGCCTCTAGTTCATGCAGGATAGCGCGCCATTCCACACCGCGCATGCCAAAATCGATTTTTTGCACACTAAATTCCCAAATCGTGTCAGCCGTCTTGGCGATGTCAATTGGCCGCCTCGGAGTTGCGATCTGACCCCTTTGGACTTTTTTTGTGAGGAACCGTGAAGGACCGATGTTATACCAAGACTTCGGAAACGATTCAAGCACTTAATGCCAATATCATCCAAGCAATCCGGGAGCTACAGCCCGAAACCACCAACAAGGTCTTGCAAAATTGGAGTGACAGAATGAGCTACTGCGAAGCCAGCCGATGAAACCACTTGAAGGACTTTGTGTTCCATAATTAATCGGAATGTTTGCTCTTTCTAATAAATATGCCATAATACATGGAAACAATTTATTTTTGTTAATTTTATTTTTATTTATAAAGAAAATTTTATTTGGAGCACCTTGTACTTGCCTCGTCGAAGCAATTATTTTTAAACCTTTCCCATGAACTTAAACCGAATGGAATTTTCCTACAGCTTTTGTTCACAATGTTTTAACGGTAAAACGCAGCTTTAAAAGAAATTCGCATCAACCCATTTGTGGAATTTTTTTTTTTAATTTCTTGAGAGATTATCATGTGATTCTCTTATAGTACGGGATATTCGAAGAGTTAAATATATTATTTACTACGAGTAGAAAAATAACACTTTAACATTACTCATTTTTCGCTTCAACAACAAATTGAACATTTCCGCAAACTTTCTCTTACTTCAAATTTTTGTTGGCCAAGTGTAATAAACGTCAATTAAAATTCTGTCATGTCAATAACGTGTCACAGAGATTAAGCACTGATTAGAAAATTATTGCTTAATCAAGTGAAATGTGCCAGATTCCTCATCACCTATACCACTTTAAACTCTGTTAGTTCGAAATTGTTTGTGAATATTAATCTTTCAACAGAATTTATAAAGGACTAACAAATTAAACAAAGAAGAAGGAAAAAAGTACTACGTTGTACTTTTACATTTAACTAGAAGCTTAAAGCTTATAAAAAAAAATACTCGTGTCTATACAATCAGACTCAGCAGGAATAACCTTCGGTTTGGAGAAAGATGTCCTATAATACAGCATCGCCTTCGCCATCATCAGCACCATCCTCTCTCTCCATCACTTCCCGCCATCATAGAAGCAATTGATGCAGATACTTTTCCATGATTATAATTTCCCAAGCGCACATCACAGCACATCTACAACAGCACCACCAGCCTGACGTCTGAAGGCATGATTTTGGTGGGCGTGGGCGGATGTTTGGCTATTTTTAGATCGGCGCTTCTATGATTATTCCTTGTTTGCGTGCTTGTTTTAAAACGCCATGGATGACGAAAGGCGTCTTTTCCATGAAAGGTACATTTATGTTCACTACAAAACAAGTGGGTGGAATGTTTGAGGTGTCGAAAAAAGGTACCTACAATTATAGGTATGCATGAATTTATCTACTATCGTTGCCGTTGCGGGAACTTCTAAGATTGTGTCGAGTGAGAAGCGAGAGACCTCAACTATAGGGAACAAAAAAAAATGTATAAAGAAGACGATCCGGTGGATTCGTTTGCTCATCGATTTCCTCGCATTGGTTTTGTTGGTATATGCGAGTATCTTGTGTTGACTCGTAAGTCTCGAGGCTACGACCGACGATAGAAGTGCCTAATTATTTGTATAGAAGCTGCATGTGGAATGATTGGACAAGGGGGAGCTAAGCGGGCGGGTGGGCGCATGTGCCCGACAATGTAATGATGTCGTGCAGTGAAGTTGGCGTCGATGAGCTTCATGTGCAAAATGTCGAAAGATTAGAAGTGAGTGTTCGATGGATGTTAAAGAGCCCCATTTAAACTTTGAAAGTTCATCCAACCTTATTATGCTCGTAGAGTAGATGGATAGATTATTATTTTTCTGAAATCTCCATGGGTATCTGGATTAGACATGGAATGTGTTTCAGATTTTCGTCTATGTTGTTGGTATCAATGCGATGTTGCTGTACTGCTGAAAGAGAGGGAGCTTATAAGGAAATGCAAATGCATAAACGGAAAACGATTCTGGTGTGTGTGAAAGAAAACCACTTGTGGGTTTGGACATTAAAATTATTCAAGGATATGTTCGTTTAATAGCTTATATTGGATTAAATTGTGTGTATACTTAATGTTGTCGTTTTCTTTATTTGCTTCTCAGTTATGTATGTTACTTGTATTTGCATACATTTCGAAACATCATTTTTATGGATTTGGTTTAAGTTATGTACCAATATATATGGACGATCATAATGGCGGCCAGGAGATGGTTTTAAGTCGTTGTGTTTTGTTTTTTTTTTCGTTTCATTTTCCATTTTACCTGTGTTGTGATATTGGAAGTAATCAAACATCTAGCTGGCCTTAGATTTGTATAGCTGTCCTAAATAGAATTTAAGAATGTCAAATGAAGAGTTAACAAGAAATTTTGCGGAAACATTTAAACTTTGGTTTTGAAGAAGAAAATTATAACTTTAAAGGGGTCGTAACACACTGAGAGGAAAGAGCTTTCAAAAAGTGTTTCGAAAATTCCGATTATGAAATTATCCTGATAGTGCTTCCAGTCAGTAGTCAGACGATGAAAGCGAAAGCTTTTTTTCAAATTGCTTTCTCAATATTTTTTGTATATAAAATTAGATTCGACAACCTGTTTTGCCATTCCAACCACTTTTCAACACAATAAGTGCATGGCAATTTCAAGTGAAATAAACAAGACGCAGAATATCAAAAATTTCGATATTTAAAATAATAATTTAAAACAAAAAAACGTATTTTTTTTGTTTTTTTTTTTAACCCATCATAATCGTAGCCATCATTCAATAGAACTTGACAGTTCATACCTTGACAGATATGTAAGAAACTACATTTTGGCATGCACAGAATATTTTGTTCCAAATTGCTCTCAAAAGCTCTTAAATAACCTTTTCCCCGATCGAACAATTTAATCTTAACAAAAATCAGATTTTAACTGCTCAGTTTTGTATGAGTTGGTAAAATAAATTGAGTGTATTGCAACTTGTAAGCCATTATTAGTTTGATAGGCTATTGAATATATCTTTTAGTATGGAACAATTGCGTTCGCGGATTTTTATTATTAAATATGTTTGTGTGGAATTTAAGCTTGCTTAAAACATACAAATTCGGTTAAATTCACCCATGCATTTCTGAGAGAAAGGTCACACAAGTAATTTTTCAATTTTAGTATTTTTGATATACCTCGAAAACTAAGCAGAATTTAAGGCACTTTTTGTAGGAAATTCGATTTGCTATCAAAGCAGAATGGGCAAACATATATGGGGCCTGGTCTACCTAGTGCCCAGAAACGAGACCTATGAAAATGATTGGGAACTATGGAGTGTACCAACGTACGAGTATTTTTTTTAGTGATAAACAGTGGGAGTTCGCTATAATAAGCAACCAAAAAAAAAAGAAAAACACTGCAAATTCAAATTAACATAGACGAATTGTTTTTTTATTTTGTTATATACTGCTATAACCCCATGGTTTACAGTTCTGTGTCCGCATACAAAAATGATGCTCTTGAACTAACCTTTCCAATAATGTATACCTCAGTTGTGGGCACTAGACGGACAATTATTCCCATTCATTAATTTCTCTAAATCGAATAAAAAAAGTAGAATTTTCATACTGTTAAGTGAATTATTCGCCAACCATGACATTATTCGCTATTGTTAGCTATTGGTATAAAAGTTCCTTTATCTTAAGGTCTATTCAATTCATTGAAAGTGACCAATACTGGCATTTCAATGGAACACTATTGCAATTAATTTTTGCTCTAATTGCAGTCTTTGCTGCAATATACTGCCTTAACCCCATGGTTTACAACTTTGTGTCCATACAAAAAAATGATGTACTAGGACTAAGCTTTTCAACGATATATATCTCATTCGTGGGCAATAGGTAGACCAAAATGCCCATTCTGCTTTGGTGATTGAAAAAATTAATATGATGCTAGCTCATAACTTTTTATTTAGCAAATGAAACAAAGAAGATGCTCAAACCTTTAGTATGACAAATCAAAACAAAAAATCTTGAAGAATATTGGCGAAAATATATCCTTTTAAATATAATCCTTTTTACTTGCGATATATACGATATGGTAAGTTATGGATTCGTAAAAAAAATCGAACTTAAGATTATTATTTTTCCTAACATTACGATGATAGAGAACGCGAAAAAAGTGGGTCCCGCAATTCTGCCTGTCTGTCTGTCCTCGACCGTACAGCCTTAATGGACTAAAAATAACGGTACCTGCCATACAATTTGTTTTTGTCAAAAAGGAAAATAATATTTTTCTCAAAAACGGGTCCGAGGATTTTGTTAAAAAAAATTCACATAAATTAAGTTAGGAAATTCTACGTTTGAATAATTTTTTTATTTTCATAAATTGAATATTTTGGGTACCTCCTTCAGTACAACCATTTATTTGTTTTTTCATTTTCTTGATTTTTTTTTTATGATAAATCTTCGAAGAAATATAAACATTACTTTTGAAAATTTAAAACAAAATTATATTTTTTTTATTTGTTGAAAACTAAATATTTTGAAAACGACGTATTCAATATTTTCAAAACGAGGTGTTAGATAGTTTTTTTTATTATTTTGTAGAATACTTGAAAAAATTATCTTTCTAAGTTAAAAAATAACGGTACCTTCCATACAAATGTTGAAAAACCGTGAAGAAAAAAATTCGCTTTCTCCAAAACGGCTTCAAGATTTTGATGTTCGATTAATATTTAAGGTATGGTCAGTATTTTGATGAGAACAAATTTTACCAATAACGGTTAATAACGGTACCTGTTATAGAACCGAGTTTTTTGTTTTCAAATTTCTCGTTGACGGCTGCTCCGATTTCAATCAAGATTTTTATACAAGAGCTCCTTTACAATTCAAATAATTTTGCATATACAATTTTTTTAAAAAAATATTGAAATTTTTGTTTTTGAAAATTCAGTATCTTGAAAACCATTGTCATCATTAATTTTTTAGCTGCGAGAGCAAGTTTGTGCGATCCAGTTGTGCCCATTCATGATATTTGTTGCAGTTTTAGCTTGTTACCATATTTTTGACTTGCAATTTATTGGTACTATATGGCAAGTTGCCTATTCTTGAAACGTTTTGAAGTCGGGATTTTTATCAAATATTCCATTAAGATAGTATTGAATTCGAAAAAAGTGGATGACGCAGTTTTATTAGTCCGTCTGCCAATTTGTTATACCTTGGCCTAAAGACTGAAGGGACGAATAATTTATGTAAGACTTGGTACTTTCTGTTTTCTATAGTTTATTAAAATTTATGTTTGTGGACCAAAAATAATTGTAGCTTCCATAGAACCTTTTTTTTTTCATTTCCATCTTTCGAGCTAGCCGCGTTACCGAACTTAATGAACTCATTAAATTAAAATAAGTAAGCTTTTGAATAACCTTGGTAATATTACATACAAACATAAAAAATTCTAAAAAAAAACTTTTAAAATTAAAATGTATTTATTTTATTGTCTTAGTGCTGGGATACACGAGCGCAAAAAAGAATTAATTCACGAAAGAGAAGGGATGATTTTTAGAATGAAAGAAAGAAACGGAAAAAAATGACATCCCTTTCTTTCTTCCTAAAAATCATCCCTTCTCTTTCGTGAATTAATTCTTTTTTGCGCTCGTGTATCCCAGCACTTATCTAATGTTTAAAAAAAGATCCATGACTTATTTTTAAACTTGGGTGCTTACTTTCAAAAAAATATATACACACTTATTATGATATGACGATCAATACATTTTTTTAAAAATATTAAATAACTTAATTGATCTAGTTCCTAACTCAAAATGATTAAAGAAAAACAGCCTTATAATGATCAAATCAATTTCCCATAACTTTATCTTCTTATTATTAATTAAAATTTGATAATAAATATTTAAAACACTTGACCGCGATTGTTCCTCTCTTCCCTTAAAATTCCAGTATATTCAATAGCGTACATACGTGTGCCTCAGTTAAAGCTTTTACGAATAGTTTCTGAAAGCAGAAACGGTTTTCCGAAAGTGATTTTCTCCCTTAAACATGCTTTCAGGAACTAGTATAACTGTTTTTTTTTTTTATGAAAGCGTTTTCACGAAAGCAAATCACTGAATCACTTATAGAAAACGCTTTCCAAAAAGTACTTTTTTCGTCCTCTCAATGTTAAAGTTTTGCTTTCAAGAATCAAAATGCTTTCCTTTCAGTGTGTTACGGTACCTTAAAGAATCACTAACAATTTTGTTGAACAATATAACTCCGCTTTGATACATAACCTCAAAAATAGCGACTAAAAGTTAAAATTAGTTAAAATGATTAACTAAGTTTCTATCGTTAGTACCAACAGCGCAATTACCGTTAACATGGGTCAGTGTACATGTACACCAAAGTTAGAATTTTCTTAAATCCCCTATAAATGATATACAAATTAAGTATAGGCCCTTACTGTAGAACGATTTTTTTAGAATATACCCAAGAATCATGCTCTAAAAAAATATTGACGAATTAAGGGACACCCTGTATAAGAAACTAGGTACTGCTCGTAGTACATGATAACGAGAATATCAAGAAAATTTGACCCGAAGAAAGTCCACAGCACAGGTCCGCAGGCTTTAGGTAAGATAGGGGGATAAAAGTCGTCTTCTGTAGCTTTTTATGTATATTTTGAAAATTAAGTGCCTAAGCGAAGAAGTTAATGAAAGTAAACTAAATTTTCTTAAAAAAATTATACCCGTACTTTCATATTTTCGATAAGGAAGATGCTGTATGCACAAAATCCAAAAAAATTGAAATACCATAATAAAATATTAATATCTTTTTGTTTTTTTTTTTTTTCAAAAATTAAATATTTTTTCAAAAATTTAAAAAGTTATAAGAAAATTTTTGGCTTCTAATTTTTGTAAACACAGTTTTTTCTTTTAGAACCTTATGGCTTTAAGAAAAATAGGTAACATAGATGATGGTTACCAAACAAATGTCAACTTTATTGACCAGTTCAACATTGAAGGACATGCTTTTGGCATCTTTTGGACATGGTCTAACTTTTCGGACAATAGAACTATTTCAATAAAAGATTTTTTAAATGTAGGTCATCAATTAAGTATTTGCCACTCAAAAATAATTTTTCAAAATTGATTAAAATCCTTAAGCCACCATTTATCTATTTTTTCACTTTCCATTAAATTTAAAGTTGTCGTTAAAAATATCAAATTTATAAAGATTAAATATCATAAATAATTACTTTCCCATTTTAAGCTTTTTCCAGTTTATGTCCATTCAAAATCTTTAGTGATTAGTTTTCAAAGCAAAGTATGCAATATGCACTGAGCTCTGAATCTTCCCTGGTAGACCCAATAATTTACAAAATACAGTTTTTCGAGCTTTTTGAATAATTTATCAATTATAACTTGTGTTTTGTATATAAGAAATATAAGAGTATAATAACATCCAGCGTATTATGGCATTATTACATTTTCATAGGAAATAATTTATTTAGGGATGGTATTACTTTTTTGAATCTTTCGCTCCAAACCCAAATAATTTTCAGCTGTTTCGGAATTATAGCTTCGTTCTCGTAGCAGCGGCAGAACTCTGAGAAGATTTATGGAAGATGATTAATGAACTAAGTTCTAAGCTTACCAAAATGTATCTCATTGAGCGAACCGTAGTGTTAGACTGGTTTCTCTGTATTTCACAGCCATAAATCATTCTATGACTTAAGTTACATCCTTTTGCTTAAAATGAGGAAAGTTAAATACTTTGCTACCCATCCGTCTTTTACTTTACTACATTTACACCCACATAACACTTTCATCCGTCAACACAAATCAGAAGCAAGTCATACAAACTAAAAACAAGAACTTCATTTTGTGTAGGTTGTATATGTATGTATGTAGATTGTACATTTAACAATTAACATAAAATTATTAAGATAACATAGGTACGTAGGATATGTATCACTATACCCTTATAATTTTAAAGGCCTTGACCTTCAGTTAATGTAGTAGTCCGTAGCGTAATGGTTATATCGTTCGACTGTCACGCTGGAGGTCTGGGATTGCTTCCCAACCTCGTCCACCTAAAAACTAAAAAGTTTTTTTTTCAGGGCTACTGCCTCTTGCGAGGAATTGACAAATTCTCCAAGAGTATCACTTGTCACGAATAAGTGCTTCTCGTCTAGCCGTTCGGATTCGGCATAAAATTGTAGGTCCCTTCCATTCCTGTCGAAAGGCGCACACAGGAATGGTTGCGAGTTGTTAGTCACTAGGCCCTGGTTCTTCAAGAGCCGTTGTGCCAACCGATTTAGTTTTTATTTATTTATTTGACCTTCAGTAATACGTGAGTGTTATTTCAAAGAGTTAATTATTATAATAACTAAAATGTCCTTTCCTTATTCAAAGAGAAAACTATGCCAATAATTAATCTTTTTTTTTACAAGAAATCCAGAGTCTGAACATTAATTCGGGGGACTAATTATATCAAGAATTCCTTGTAGTTTTTCGGTGGTCGATTAATTCATAAAATACGAGTTTGAAATTAAAAAAGAAAATACTTTCTTTATTTAATTAAAAATATAATATGTAACTACAACAATACATGCTTTCATTATTATGTCAGACAACAAAATTCTTTTCAAATGAAACAAAAAATTGTAAAAAAGAAAAAATCAACCAATCCTTTTTTAATTTTTGTGAAAAAATTACGAAATCGAAATTTAAGTGAAAAAATATCACTCAAAAGAGCAGCTGACATCTGGCGTCGATTGCCACAAGAAAATAAGCTTTTATATCGTATGTGGGCTCAAAAACACAAACAGCAACAGCTGGATGAAAATTTTCAATTACAACCAAAATTTAAGTCTAGACGAAGAATAAATTATGTAAAGTAAAAAAATTACAATAATTGTATATACATATGTATGTACATATGCATGTATTAGTATGTAAATGTAATAAAATATTTTCAACTACTGGAGAAATATTATAAATTCCAAAAATTAAAAGGTATGTACATGTGTGTTTTGTTTGTTAACTCAATCATTATTAAAAAAATATTTAGATTAAATGCACATAACATTTATACAATGTAGATATGTTATATACATTCTATACATATGTACATCTCTGTATGAACCTACATTATGTCCTTATATAAATGACACGGTTTTATTTAAAAAACAAATTTGTAATACTCTTCATTGAAATGTTTAACTGGTCCCGTATTTTTTTTAAACAGAACATGCTAAAGCACTTTAAAAAAATTGTACTTTATATGAGTATTTTGGGTAAAATTTGATTTATTGGTGTGAGTAAACTTTAACGCATCCAAACCAGTTGAACTATTAACATTGAAAATGTTTATAGGCTCGTTTTGCACAAATTATGGTGTTACCAAAATGAATAAAGTACAAATGAATACAAATGAAAATGAACTAAGGCCTAATTTATTCATTCGAAGTTGAACATACATAACTCTGGGATTTTTACAATCAACTTGAGAATTAGTTTTTATTCACTCAAAGTTGACGTTTTCAACTTTTTATTTTCAACTCTAGAGTTGATCAACTTCCCAAAATAGTAGAAGTTAGCGAGCAAACTTGGGATTTTTCCTCATTTTTGTCTATTCATTCATGCTATTCAGTTCTCGACCGATCACCGGAATCAAGCATCGTCCGGTGAGTTAGTACTAAGATGGTGTACCGCATGAGTATTTTTTTTTTGTTTCATATTTTTTTTTTTTTTATAATTGAAATTTGTTTATAAAAATGATGCCTTTCCCCCACCAAAAAATATAGAACAAGTGTACAATTTCAATGAATTGTGTTCCATGTTATATATGGAATGATTTTCTGGATTTGTAATGTTTAAGTAGTGGGCGACGATTTCGCCGGACAAGTTTAAAAACATACTCATGAACATCGATCCATTCATGACTCCATTTCACAACAACAGTTCTCACTTTTCATGGAGTTGTTGATCTTTGTTTGGCATTTCCTGTTTGACCCTACATTATTCTTCTCTGTGAAAATTTGTGTTTCTTCCTTTATAATTATTTCATTTTAGGAAAACAAAATAGTTATAGGAACAAATTATAGTGTGTGAAAACTCACCTCTTATTGCTAGACATATGTATATTATTTTCTTTAAAAATAAAAGTTGTACCTAATCCGTTTTGTATAGCTTTCAATTTAGCTTGGTATTTTTTTGATTCCACGCTTCACATGGAATGAAAAATCCATTGCAATTATTCGGAAAAATTATTCAAAATGCAAAATTAATTGTAATGCAAAACAAAAGTTGAAAATGACGTCTTGTGCGTCATGTGTCACAAATATCCCAAGGATATTTTAGAAACTGCAGGTTGGTCAACTTTTGAATTTCAACTCTGGAGTTCAGAATCGAAGTAGTGAATAAAAGCATTTTTCAACTTTCAGTTCAACTACGGATTTGAAGTCAATTTGTAAGTTGGCCAACTTTGGAGTTTTCAGCAAGTTGAGCAATAGTGAATAAATTGGCTCTAAGTGTAGTAGGGGAATTTTTTCGAAAAATTTGGTTGGTGTTACCACAGAAGCTACCTAAAATATTAAAATGAACATAATCTTTGTAAGCGATGAACATAGCAGCGTATAGAATTGTTGTTTGGGTGATGTTTCGTGCTTGTGCAGTTTGCTTGTGCTACCAAAGAAGTAAGAAGAGAATGAAAGAATGAAAAATAATCGATGACATAAATAATGAGCTGCATGTTTGTAGGTCTTTTATTGGCAGTTGCAGAGTTCAGAGCACAACTACAGCAGAGTATCGAATTTTCGGTTGATATGTTGTGTTGTGTACAGTCACAGTGCGTGTTTACAGAGGTTGGGGGGTAGAAAAGGAACAGAGGATAAAGGGATACATGCAAAATTTACAACAGTAGAATTTACAAAAGTCTTGAACCTTTTTATTATAAAGTACAAGTGACCTCAACTCCAGAAATAATTGTGTTTCGCCCAAGGTATAACAGTGGGCTCTTCAGTCAGTCTGTTATACCCTACTAAGTAGTTAGTAGGGTATAACAGACTGGCTGAAAAGCACATTGTTATATTTTGGGCGAAACACAATTATTTCCGGAGTTGAGGTCACTTGTACTTTTTAATTGAATTTTATTCATTCACTCCACTTAAAACAGAAGTAATTTCAATGTTTTAATATTTAAATTTCTTCATCTTCTTACCTTTCTTACATATAATATATGTATATAATAAAATAAATTTAAATTAACTTTTTCACAAAAAAAAATAACTTTCTTACAAAAAAAAATAACTTTTTTACAAAAAAAAAAAAAAAAAACTTTTTTCCAAAAACAAATTAACTTTTTTACAAAAATAAATAACGTTTTTACAAAAAAAATTAAACTTTTTTACAAAAAAAAATAACTTTTTTACAAAAAAAATATTAACTTGTTTACACAAAAATTTATAACTTTTTTCAAACTAAATTTCCTGTAAAAATAAATATCTTTGGTTACTTGCTTAAACAAAAGTGATAAATTATTCAATTATGTTTTAGATTTTTATTATAAATTATACATACAAAATATGCATATATTAAGGCTCTTTTCTGACTTACTGACTGGGTTACGCTGCTATGATGGTAAAATCAGAAAAAAAAACACTCCTGCTCCTAAACGAAAATGTTAAGGGTTGCCAATTTTCTGGAATTAACTTTTTTATGATAGTGAACGGTGAGTTTGTCAACTAAATTTTATACATATTTGCGCTCAGCCCTGGCTAACATAATTATGTTCGAAGGGCGCCTTTGGGATCCTGCAACCAACTAGTCTCCGATATTAAGATTTTAAAAATACTTCATTAAGCCAGACATAAAAGATTAATTGAAAAAAAAAAAAACCATTGCATGAAAACTTTGAAAAAAAAAGATTGAAAATCAATTTGTGTTAATGTTTTTGTACCTCCCTAATTGACTTAATTAATAATTATTCAAAACTTTATACGGAAAATTGATGTGGTACAAAAGTTGTAATTTAAGATTCTTGGTAGCATATTCTCTACATGTAGTAGAAGATTAAATAGTTGTAGATATAATAGAAAATCTAAAATTTAGTACTCTTTTTGAATTATGATTGAAAAAGATGAGCATTTTGTGACACTGCATCGCGTTGGAAAGGTACAATCGTTCCTAACTTTATTTTGTCTTGGATTTCAATGAAATA
The DNA here is from genome assembly GCA_949320155.1 of Melangyna quadrimaculata. NCBI lineage: Eukaryota > Metazoa > Arthropoda > Insecta > Diptera > Syrphidae > Melangyna > Melangyna quadrimaculata. Next base: position 75,360,219 of record OX439485.1, on the reverse strand, counting down.
ATCTATTTCGTAGCTCGTACCACTGGAATAATAGAATTAATGTACAGTAGAGGCCATTTATAGTCACAAGAAGATGAGAGACAAATGTGGCTGTTCTTGTACCTAATTCTGAAGATGGTTTGTCCCAAACAAAATATATCAGATCTTTATGAATGAGGTGAAAAATTAAAGCAGGGATGACTTTTGTATGCAAACTTAATCGGAAAATGTTGTACAAATTCATTCTATAAATGTGATTGAATTTAATAGTCGTTCCGATTCTTGGCGCATAAAATTGAAAAATTCTTACAAAATTTTACAAATTTGTAAAACAAAACCCACGCACATATTGACTTATTGACTTAAACCTCCTACGATTAGGTATAAGATAATGTTAAAAAAAAATTGTTGATTAGTTTAACAAGAGCAAAACGTATTAGTTAAAAAATCTTTTGTGTTGTACATGCCTCTACAAAATTACGTTATTAATTTGCGCCTATCACCCCAATTTATTCAAAATCTAATCAACAGCTCATCGATTTTTGCCAATTTTCTTGTAAATAACGACGGTCTGGATCATTCTCAATGACCAAAACATTTCGCGGTTGGCTTGTTAAATATCGAATTTTAGTATTTATCAACTATCAATCCATGATTGACAATCGCAATAGGGGTGTATTCCATATCCCGAATACAAAATATTTATATCAAATTTTTGGAAAGCGACCAATTATCGTTGATTTGGTTTCTAAACGGGCACTCAACATTAATTATAAGGATGAGTTAAAAAAAATACTAAGCATTAACTATGAATTGCATATATTATTGATTAGTTAAAATTTGATAAAAATAAACTAACCTTTTCATACATTTTAGACTGTTTTTGAAATGCATATATTTGAAATATTTGAACTCCAGATATTTATTTTACTTAACATATAACGATGATAGAGAATTCGAAAAAAGTGGGTTCAATATTGTCTTTTGGACGTGAAAAATCTACCAAGTAGTTAGCCGATTGTCGAAAATTACATTTTTCAGCGAATTTATAAAATTTGGAGTAATGGTGTCTGATGAAGAGCGATTGTAGGTCTTTATCTAAGCTACGTCACGAAATGATTGGGAAATTAATAAAATATGAAGTTTTTTATTTAAAATTTGCTGTTGTCGTTTAACGTACGGACACAAAACGTCACGTGTGATAAAAAGAACAACAAAAAATCTATTAGAAATAACAGATTTTTTCTTGGAGATCCACATTCTCCTTGCATTGCACAATTTTGCTCCGAGTCCATGAAGTGGAATCTAGAAATTCCTGCTACCGCTGTTACATTATCCACCTAAAATTTTGTCTCTCGTAAAAAAAACTTCCATGTTTTCATGGAATGCAACTTAAGGTTTTTTGGAGAAATCGAATTTTTTGTTTAGCTCAACAAAAAAGAACTGCAATACAACCAATATTAGCCCAGTAAAATTAGACAACAAAAATAATCCCTAACACGGACAAAATTTTTTACAGGTATATTTTTTTGTGGAAATGTTCGGAACAGTGTCCTAAATCAACTCAATAAAGTCCCAAGCAATCCGCCTCAGCGTACCACCACAATCTTGAAAAAAATGCAGCCATCTTGCACTCTTTGTTTGTGGAAATATCTCTGGAACTTGTTGCCCTAAAATAAAAAGACAATTCAAATGTCAAATAGACAGGCTTAGATTGACAAAATCAGGGAAGTAAAAACAAATTAGTTACAGGTATTGCATGGCTACAGTTTTGAATAAAATGAATAAAACAGAGTAAGTAGCAGTACAAATTTGAAAAAATTAAGAATGCCCCATAAATATTTATTAAGAAGCTGAAATTAAGTGAACATGTTCAGAACAGCACCAGCAATCATTTTTGGGAATAAGTTACCAAAAAATCCCTGTTGGTATTAGTCCACCATTTAAATAAAAAGTACCATCATCTGAATTTGTCGGTGTTTTGCTATGTTCTAGAAATTCCATGGAAGCGTAAAATGGACAGACTTTGACTTCAAAATCAGCGAAGCATACACAAAATTAGAAAAATGTGTTTTATGGATAAACTGCTTGAAACTACTAAAAAGGAGTGAATAATTACAGTGCAATGAAAAATCGAAAAAAATGCCCATGTCCAAGAAATATTTATTAAAAAGCCAAAATTTTGTGTACATGTTCAGAACAGTACCAATCAATCAAAAATTCCAAATAAAAAAATGCTAGAAGCAGCTTTTTTAAGTATATTAATTATGACAAACAAAAATAAAGGAACGCTAACATGTAATTATTAAAATGATAACAAAGAAAAATACAACGTTGGTCTTAAGAAGAAAAAATGCGTGTTTTATTGGTAAAACATCCACAGAACAGTACGATTTTACACGCATTCAAAATACAACATCGCTAAGTAGCTCTACGCCCTATAAGAAACTTGAGTAGAACTCTGCTGTGGATGAATTTTTGACATTTATTCGAGTCTCGAATTGGATATTTAGAAGGAATATTGTGAAAAGAACTTTAAAATTTGTTCAGCAACTTCGGTTGATCTCCTCAATATCTGGAGACATAAAAGGGAACTCTAAGCCCCGTTAGCTGATACGAAACATAAATCTTGTTACTAGCTAAGTTTCACATAGCGTTTAAGTAATACATAAATTAATTTATGTTGCACATACAAATTTATGTTGAACTTAGCAAAGGAGCAGATTAAAACCACATCTAAGTTCACTTCGTTCTACACCAAACGTCAAAATATTAAAATTCGTGGAACAAATTCAAAGAAGAAACGGTGGTGTTTTGTTATTTGCAAAAAATGAAGAAAAGAAATACCAAATTTTTGATTAAACGAGAAAACACTGCTTATTCAATGCTGTAATAGAGAACAAAAAAAAATGATGCCGCTAAATGGAAGGAAGCTGCTCAAGAAAAATTTTCTAGTGTGCACTGGTGGTGGGAAGCCGTTCAAGCCGACAAATCCAAATTTTGAACTGGCTATCTCCATTATGAATCCAAAAACTGTTCATGGTTTGGAGAATGAGTTTGTCGGTGACAATCAAGTCAAAGAAAAACAAGGCGAAATTGTAAATTATTAAACAACAAATCACTGCATGCCTGCTTGATTTCTTAACTATTTTTTAGATTGCAGAAAACTCGAACAACGACTGGGGCGGCTACAAACCATCTATGCCCAAGAAAACTCTTCATCCCAAATTAAGGACCCCACTACATACCATTAGTAACACCGATTTATGTGATCTCAATGAAGAGAGCAACTTGCCTGAAATTGAAAATCCACCGACAGTTGTTTTGTCAAAAGGTTTCAAAAAAAAATTTGAAAGTAGTGAGCTAAAGGTGAACACGCCATGGTTTTCTAGAAGAAGACCCGTTGCCACAAGTCTACCAAGCAACAAAATAACTGAACTTTCTAGGATTAAAATAGAACTTGTCAAATTGCAGTACGATACTCTGAAAGAAGAAGCAATTGCAGAAAAATATCAGATGAATATCAAGCATGACCTGAAGAGGAAGTCCATGGAACTCGATATCGAAATAAAAAGTGAGGTTTTAAAAAAAATCCGAAAGGAAAACTGCAATGCCAAAGTTGCCCAAAATATTTCAAATGACATTGAAGTTTATTTTAATGAGATCACCCGAGAAAAGCTTTCTTAAATATCGTAAAACACACCTTCATACATATTTTGTACTACATATGTATATGTATGTACACATAATCCTATATGAATTTGCCTATAATTTATTGTTAGTTTTTATCTTTGTTTTTAGTTTATATTGTTATCGTTTTAGATTGAATTAAACAATCTATTTATTTATTTCGAAATAATGCGTTTTATTATCTAATTATTTAAATAATAACAAGCGTGCAAAATAGTTATTTATTAAGTTTATACGTTTTTGCATGTTTAAATTTGAGGAATTTGTTCTTGAACTATTTTGTTGGGAAGAATGTTCAATATCTATCTGTCCAGCGTTGATAACACGTTCTAGATCTGCATTACTGAAGTCTATGCTTTCAGGCGGATCATCGATTATATTATTGTGCCTCAATATATTGTGCAAAACACAGCTTGCAACAATAATGGCTAAAACAGTACTCAATTTCAAACGGGCACCGTAGGCCAAAATGGGAAATCTTCGTTTTAAAATGCCAAAAGCTTTTTTGATTACTCCTCTCGAACGAATTTGAGACTCGTTATACAACTGTTCTGCTGTGCCATGTGGGTTGAGCAGTGGCGTCATCAAATAAGATTTTGAAGATAAGCAGGAAAATAATATTCCAACACATATGGAACATTTTAAAGTACCTACCCAAAATAAAACAATCTGCATATGAGCTAGACTCTCTTTCCAAAGCATTTCTCATCCTGCAACTATTAAAAATCGTTGCATCATGGCTTGATCCAGGCCACCTCGCCAACACATTGGTGAATATCATTTTAGCATTGCAAATTGCCTGAACGTTTATAAAAAAATAACTTTTTCTGTTTCGAAAAACTTCTGCATCAAGCCCACCTTAACATACACAATAATCATAATCCATATTTAGATAAATAAAAAAACATTATTTACCAGGAGACTGAATTTTAACATGAGTGCCGTCAATTGCGCCAATAACATTTGGAATCGATGCTATTTCAAAAAAATCCTTTTTCGTTTTTAATATATCAGTTATACTTTCAGGAAATGTGATGTAGTCATTCGCAAGTCCAACTATTGCTTTGGAAACTTTCAAAACTATCCTTGAAACTGTCAAACATGCATCCCTCCAAAATCAGCTATGCTTATAAGGTGGTTTCCAGTTGCAAAAAACCGCAAGGCGACCAAAAGTTGGTTGAAAGGAGCTATGGAGTTGTTTCTGAGAACACAAATAGAATTTAATTTCTATAATTTAATTAAAATAACTGAACGTGTTTGATGTGCATTCTAATAAGCTTTCTATTTTTTTCTAAAACAATAATTGTTATTTTTCTTGTTAAACGAAATCTTTTGTAAAACGAGAGCTCATCAAACGACGAAAAATATTCATTTCTCTCGTATATTTGACGTGGAACTCCAAGTTCAACAATTTCAAGGATTTCAACATCATCAGCAAATACATCCAGCATTTCGAAGGCCATTTTATTTTGTTTTAAATTTTTTGAAATCACTGTTTATATTACTTTACGTTTATATTAGAACGTCCAACAAATTTATATAAAGATTGAATCAATCATTTATGTCTTACTTAAATAGTTTATGCGACACTTCCTGCTACACATAAATTATGTTCGACCTAACGACTTTTATGTTTAGGTTTGAGTTTGGTGCAAAGCAATATGCATCAATTAAGCGTTAATGTTTATGTTGAGCATAAACGCTTAGGTTTCGTATCAGCAAACGGGCCTAAAACACTTAATTTGCGCAAACATGTATTACAATCATTATCTTCGTATTGAACAATATCTTCGCTGACATTTTCGTCGATGTCTTCTGGTCGATTGAAACAACCCTGACCGGATGGCCCAATAACATTAGATTGCCATGCAGCTAAGACCACTTTGTAGGCAAATACAGCACCGCTCGTATTAACATTCGCAGTTGCATGATATAATTTTTATAATATCCCCTGGAGCTGTAGAAGGGGCTGCTATTAAGAGTTTATTCTTTAACGCCCATCCCCACAGTATTTCCATTTTGCGTTTGAATGATCTTTCTAGGACAAAAATATACCCCAGGTATAGCCAAAAGCCGACAAATATAAGTTATGGTACTCTTTTATAAATGGCAGTTTAACCACAAAAGGGATTTTTCGGGTACACATTTATGATAATTGGTACTGTTGTGAACATTTCCTCTTAATTTCAGCTTTTTAGTAAATATTTATGGGGCATTCTTAATTTCTTCGAATTTGCACTGCAATTTACTCTGTACATTCATTTAATTCAAAACTGTAGCCATGCAATACCTGTAACTAAATTGTATTTACTTCCCTAATTTTGTCAATCTAAGCCTGACCATTTGACATTTGAATGGTCTTTTTAGGGCGACAAGTTCCAGAAATATTGCCACAAACAAAGAGTGATGGATGCATTTTTTCAAGATTGTGGTCGTACGCCAAGGACGATTGCTTGGGACTTTGTTGAGTTGATTAAGGACACTTTTCAAAACATTTCCACTAAAAAATATACCTGTCAAAAAATATCACAAAAATGGCTCTTACGAATTTAATAAAAAAAAATTATGAAACACTGCAAAAGTTCCTTTTAATATTTTGGTAGCTCAAATCGGCACCAAGTGGAAGTACTAATCCATTTTCTTGTCAAATTGGTACCGAGTACCAGTAAGGACTTAATATAACATAAGTCAAAATCCATCACAGTAGGTATCTACATAGAGGCCTCATTACCTAAATTAGAGAAATTCAACACTGTTGAGTCAGTATGCCATTTCCATTGAAGAATTGCACTGTTATTCTATTAGCCGATTCTTAGGCCCAAATACCTCTCTAACCCCATGACCTTCATCTTAACGGCTTTCAAAAAAAAAAAATAAAGTACATGACTTAAACTTTTTAACGAATAACAAGTACATACATAGTTAAATAAAATGTTTTATATTTTATTTTTTAAAAAAGATTATCGGACTTATATTAAGACATTTGTCTACCGGAATCAACTTAAGACTGACTTACAAAATTATTTTAAAGTAATGAAGTGCTCAAAAGACTGTCGATTCAATATTGTAAACATTCCCATGTCTGTGAATCAGATCAGCGGATATGATCTCATTCCAAATGTTTTATGTTCAGTATTGAATCGAAGATAAATTATTTAGTATAAACAAAAAATATGAAACATGATAACTTTTTAGTTTGTATAATCAATAAGTGATTTTGCCTAACAGTCAAATGACAATAAAAGATTAACAGGAAGTGTGTAATATGATATGCACTTAACTACATATATCACATTTCTATTGAGTAGGTAGGTAGCTTCCAATGCGGAATTGCATTATTGCTTTTTGTGCATTTTTCCCAATTACTTCCCGAACCCCACTACCTATACTTTATAGGTTGTACACAAAAATTAAGTACACGCAATAAACTTCTCATTCACGTATCACACATGACTGTTGAGTTGGTAGACCAGTTTGCCCATTCTCCTTTTAGTCAAGTGCAAACTCAACAAAAAACTCAAAATTTAAAAACAAAAGAACTTCACTCGAAGGATTGAAGATTTAAAAAAAAAAAAATAAATAAACTATTTGATCGCACGAAATTGCTCTCGCAGTCAACAATTTTAATGTAGCCAGAAATCAAAGATTTGTGTTATTGGTGCAATAATATTATGAGATCGTTAAAAACAGTTGAAAAGAAGTTAAAATATAGTTTAATACTATAAAAATAAATAATTATAAATATTCTAGTGCAATTATAATCTGACCCAGCAGTTTGTACCACCCCCAATTTTTTATTCGTTAGAGAGTTGATCGAAGATGATAAATCTCAATTTTCGCATTCGCAAGATTTACCGTTTTGCTGCCATCTTGGATTTTAATTTTTACTTAATATATCGGTTCATATTAGTCCTACAAAAAAAAATTGTGAGACATAAAACATGTAGAAGAACATCTCCTATAATCTGTTAAACATTTATTCGTTATTGTTTATATTAAAAAAGTTACAGGCCATCAAAAAAAATTAAGTATTTTCCTAAATTTAGGCCATTTTAAATCAAAAATTTCATTTCATTTATTTCATTTATTAACAACAATATTGGTTTGTACACTAAGATTACATCTTTTATATGACTAATGGTAAGTTAACATGAATTGGAGAAAATTAATTAAAGACGCAATATACGATTGATAATGTATTAACAATTCTTTGTGGGATTAAGGATAAGAATAAGGAAAAGGATTAAGGTTGAATAGAAAGGGACGAAAAGTGGAGAAAAATTGCGGACTTAAATTTTTTGGAGTTGGCTATTAATTTGATTGAGGGTGGGAGTGAATTCCAGAGTCTGACAGCACGTATGAAGAACAAACGGGACGAATTTAAATAATTGTTGAGATGAGGGATAATATTGATGGTTCCAGCAGATCTATTGAATGATAGTCTGGTGTATAAATAGGACGGAGCCTTAATTTGAATTAGTTTATGTAAAAACAGACAGTTTCTTGCATTGGAGTATTGCTGCAAAGTGCAACCCAGGAGATTCTTGACATAGTCAGATACATGATCATGTCTTCGAAGTCCATAGACATAGCGAGCGGCGTCATTAAAAGCAACTTGTAATTTCCTGAAATTTGAAAACAAAACTTTCTATGACAAGTTTGTTGGGCTAAAAATTTCGAACAATTTTTTTCTGTATTTCAATAAATAAAAAAGTTATATATATTTTTTTATTAAGAAAATGTTTTTTACCAGAACTCATTTTTTTAAATCTGAGATCTTGGCTGAAAATCTTGATTTTCCCTTTGCTAAAACCGTTTTAAGGGATTAAATTTAATTTTTCGCTTTTCTTAAGCAAAACGGCTTTTCTAATTGGCATCACATTTTTCCCGAGTACCGAATATTGGAAATTTATTTAAGGCTCCATACGCAAATTAGTTTCTCAGTTAAAGCATTTTGTTGTATTTTGCTGCAATTTTTCTTACCAGATCAACTCTCTTCCGTGACTCATTTTCTGAAGCATAAGTGTTCATAGTCGAATCCAGAATTATAATTTAATGGCTCTTCTAATTCCAACGATTGCGATGGTTCTGGTGACAACGTGGGTCTGTTAGTCGCACTTCTCCACAATGCTGAAACTCGACGTAAGTCACCATACTTTTTCCAAAATGTCACATGGATTTCTATGCTACTAGCATTTCCTTATGCTGTTTCAGCCCTTGCCTAATGCTGGCATATATAAGAGTTTGTATGCCTTTTTTAACATTAGCAATCTTGCCAAATTCTAACAGTTCACAGCAAATGAAACACGTGTTCACTTCTGTCACTGTTCACTTATTTTAACTTTCCCTGAATCACGCCTTGAACTTTTTCTTAATTGTGCAGTAAAATGCAACAGACTCCAAAACAAAATGACATACCTGAGAAATTAATTTGCGTATAGAGCCTTAAATAAATTTCCAATATTCGGTACATACTCGGGAAAAAATTAATTGCTGGGTCCAATTAGAAAAGCCGTTTTGCATAAGAAAAGCGAAAAAGTAAAATCAAAACCTTAAAAATGGTTTTAACAAAGAGAAAATCTAACTATAGTGAACTCAAATCCAGATTTTCAGCCAAGATCTCAGAGTAGAAAACTATTTCAAAACTTTTTTATTTATTGAAATACAGAACAAATTTTGAGCCCAACAAACTTGTCATAGAAAGTTTTTCAAATTTTTGATTAAAAATGACCTTAATTTAGGAAAGTATTTAAATATTTTATTATAAATTTTTGATGGCCTGTAACTTTTAATATAAACAATAACAAACAAATGTCTAACATAAAAAAAGAAAATTTAATTCTACGCATTTAAGGTTTAATAATTTTTTTATAGGACTATATAATCGAGATATTTAGTAAAAACTAAAATCCAAGATGGCGGCGAAACGGTAAATGTTGCGAATGCGAAAACTGTGATTAATCATTTTCGATCAACTCTCTATCGAATAAAAAAAAAAAATTGGGGGTGGTAGGTACAAATCTGCTGGGTCAGATTATAATTGCACTGGAATATTTATAATTATTTATTTGTATAGTATTAAATTCTATTTTAACTTATTTTCAACTGTTTTTAACGATATCAAAATATTATTGCACCAATAACACAAATCTTTGATTTCTGGCTACATTAAAATTGTTGACTCCGAGAGCAAGTTCGTGTGATCAAATAGTGCATTTATTTTTTTTTTTTTAATCTTCAATCCTTCGAGTGAAGTTCTTTTGTTTTTAAATTTTGAGTTTTCTGTTGATCTATCTATTTCGTTATATTAATTAGTACCGCAATATTCATCACACTGTAGCTGTGCACGTGAAAAATATGATTGTTGTGCTTCAACCTATTCTAAGGCCCAGTTTCTCAATGCGAGACCATCTGAGTTTGGGAGTTAAATTCAAGAAAAGCCTTACCAAATGGTAAGTTAACGCGAGTTTAACTTTAATCTCGTTACATACAAATTTAGCCTAAAGAAAGAAAACATTTCAACCACCTCTGAGTTCCTATAGAAAAATGTTCCACATACGCCACAGTAAACCTTTTATAAAATTTACAAAAGTATTTAAAAATCCAATCTTTTAAAAATAAACTCCTTAAAGTAGAATTTTAAAGATAAAGAAACAAAATTCAAAAATGTGTAAGCTTTAAAGATCTAATAAAGATAAAGAAATTAAAATATAAAAACTACTTCGGTTGTGGAGTGAATGAATATACTTTTAATTGGGCTACACGAAATTTGACCCCAATGAAATATGGCCCCAAACTTAAAATGCAAAATGGCCCAAAAATTTATATGGGAAACAACAAAAACAAAAATAGTTTAAAATTTGTAAATTGGGGCCACTTTTCATTGTTTTGGAGCCTTTTTTCATTTTAATTTTGGGGTGAAATTTCATTATGAAAAATGGCCCCAAACTTTTATTCTTAAACCAAAATACTTCTTAAAAAAAAACATTGATAGCAGACCGACTGACAACATAGGCACCTGCCAGGCGACTGACCATACCCTAAGCGGAGCGACAGAGTCGCGTGAGCGGGACAGAGGACCCGAAAAGGGAGTTAAAATCCTTGAACCCGCGAAGCGTGCCAGCCAAGGTACTTTTTATGGTCTCCTTAGCCGACGCAAAACATTTTTGTGCGATTGTAATTTTTCTCTTATTGTTGCTTCTTATATTAATTTTGGGTCAATTTTTCATTTTGTATTTGGGGCCATTTTTCATCTTTCGTTTAGGGCCATTTTTCATCGGGGCCAAATTTCATGTATGCTTTCAATTGAACTTTATAGATTTAGTTTTTTTAAATTATACGCTTTTATTTGCTTTTAATAGAGCAATTTTTTGTAAGTTATGTTCATGAAAGTAAGCTCAAAAGTACATTCTGCGTATTGAAAATTTTATTTAACAATTTTGAATAAAAAATAATAAAAGATAATGCTAAAGATAGGTAGGTATCTACTTAAAAAAAAAATATCAAATAAAAACAAACAAAATAATTAATTCCCAAACAAACATTTATAACCAGCCCAATAATTATTGTGTTTGAAAGTAAAACTCAATGAACCAAACAACTTTGCCATTCTCTCCATATGCCATAATACCTATAATCAGGTCGAAGTATACCACTTTAGGTGGATCGGGTAAATGTGTATGTGTGTGTGCCTGCAGTATCAAAAAATAAAAATATACAACTCAGTACCACCATCAAAACTGAATGCCATTCAAAGCTTCTGTTTCTGCTTCTCAAAACGTACATACATTATGCATGTAGATATTGACGTTCAATTATTATACTCTATGAACTAACACAAGTACTTATACGAAATACTCAATTTAAAACCAAAAAAAAAGTTTCTCTAAAAAGCTGCACGACTTCTATCAAACAGTGGGACGAAAAAAAAAAACTTCGACCCATACAAGAATCTTCTAGCATACAAAATAACAACCGAGAGCTTTTGAAAGTTGAACAAGCACCACTATGTATAAGGCCTCTGAGCTGGGGTAAGACACTACTTACTGACGTAATAGATAAAGCTCTTAAATTCAAAGGGGGTCTTAACCCTTCGCACACACACACATTCAGTCTCTGCAGCAGCAGAACCCTTCGATGTTATATTATTTAACCAAAAACACGAAATCCACCGCATCTCGAAGGAATTGCATTCGCTTCTCAAGTAGGTATGTATCCATTCTACAGTCAGATTTAAGACTTATAACACCCCACCAAAACCAACAACAAAAACAAACGCAAAAAAACGCTCTAATAAACACCGAGAGAGAGTGTTTTTTTTTCGTCCAATGGGTACGTTCAAGAGGGGGTGGGTGGTGGTGAAGACTAGCGATGGTGGCATTCTAACAAGTATGCATCAGGCTTTCCCCTTCGACTTCAAAATTAAAAACAAAAAAAAAAACAAATAAAGCTCTCATCTATACGACTTTTATAGCATTTTGTTGTGGTGGTCACTAAAATGCCAACCAACGCCAAACCCAATAGAACAGAAGTCGTTCAGTAGACCAAAGTTGGGGAAATATATACGTATGCATCCACTAGTAGAGCGTCAACCTACAACAAGATACTTTTGTATCTTTAAACAAGTAAGTAGGTATATCTCATAAACGTCCCTCGCTATCGGTATACGGCCGGTGCGGTGCGATCCGGCGGGCGCCACCCCCTTGACGCTATTGCGAGTATAACCGTAACAAGTTTCTTACGTCTAGTTATTTATTGATATCACTGTATGAGTGCACTCTATACACGACTATAAAGCCCCCCTACCCCCCCCCACTATCCATTCTGCTGCTGATCCAAAAAAGTTGTATATACAACAGAGAAACAAAACGGGGAACCAAAATATTCGTTTTCACTCTTCACTCAATTAGTGGAATAAGAATAATGAAACTGGCAAGCAACCAGTCGTTCAGTGAGTGTGACCGCGTACGAAAGTGAAGTTGATGAGAAGTCATTTCTGCAGATAAAAAAATTAAACTCACAAGTTGATCGTTCGTGTTGTACTTATAACTACCATACAAATATTTTTCCTTTTTTATCCATAAAATTGTGAAAAAAAAATAAACACTTGAATTGATATTTTTTTTATTTAAAGACAAAGTTTGTCCTTAAAAGAATTTTCCAAAAGAAGTTTTTTTTGTGTTTCAAAGCAAGAAAAAAAAAAAAAGAAAATACCTACATAAGGCGTCATAGAATAGACTTTTCTCGAAACAATTTTGAAAAATATTTTTTTTTATTTTTTTTGGTTGTGTGTTCTTCACTCGAAAACCCAATTGTAAAGTGAAATTGACTTAACCATTCATCAGCACTTCAATTGAACCTACCTATTTTGATGATTTTTTTTTTATATCTCAAGTGACGTGACACGGGGTCAAACTTGAAGCTATTTTTACAAAAAATAAAATTAAAAAAAAAAGAAATTCAATTGAACAGAGTATACAAGTTTTGTTGTTTTCTTTTCTTCGTCAACATTTTTGTCTGTCTTGCACCATAACAACATTATATCTATATTTACCTATATAGCTTATAGCGGTGTTGAGCTATTTTAAGAAAGCCGACTAAAGTGAAACCTATTTTGACTATTTTTTTGCATCGTATAATTACGTTATATACAAACTTACACTACTTACCTATGACAAATGTGCGCACTATTACCTGACAGCTGCTGTAATTAGAAAATTGTATGTGTGGTGTTTTAAAAGAACTAGAAACGAAAAATAAAGCTATCTGCATCGCACATAACGGTGACCACCCTAAAACAAAAATAAGGGAACTCATACAAGTGACACTATAAGCAAAATCAATTCTTTCTAACTACTTGTTCAATTCAAGAGTGTGCCAAGCTATAAGAAAGGCGACATAATTATTGTATAGCAAAGGAAGGACATTTCGCTATACCATAAGCACATTTCATACCCTACGTGTAAATGCGCATCTGTGAATAAGTATTTTTTTGCGAAAATACATACATACATACCTATAGCAAATTTTATGCGTTGTTATCGCGTTAAAAACCGAAACATATTGTGATTTTAAAAAGTGCATTTTTGTTTTAAGCAAATTCATTTAAATAAATAAAAAAATATATAAAAAGTGTATTAAATTAATTAAGTTGAAGTGTAATATTCGAAGACTAGGTATCTATATAATTTGATTTGTGGAATTTCAAATATCCATATTGTTGGTCATCATTATAGAAGTTGTATATCGTGGTGAAAACGAACAACGATCCCCTCTATACTCGTAAGCAATTGAAACTCAATTAAAAGGGTTAGACACAATATAAAAAAACGAACCTAATAATAAAAATACAAAATCATCGTCATCATCGAGCGCAAAAAGTTAGTTCATCTTCGTGAGTTACAAAAAAAAAAAAAGTAAGAAACCTACATCATATAATTGAGAGAATATTCTGTTGTAATTGTATTTAGTTGGACATATGTACATCACAACAAGGCACAGTAAATTATTAATTATTTAAATACAAACAAAAAAGCAGAAGCTTTAAAAGCAAAGAAAATTATTTACAACGAGAACAAAAATAATATAAAACGATATAATTCCAATTTAAATCAACATCCCAAAAAAATAGTGTTTTTTTGTTTGTTAAATATTTTGTCTCCCTTTTGTGAAACGTGATAAATAAAACAGCGTTCATATGAAATCGGAAAATTGGATCACATCCTACAATGAAAAGGTAAGTCGTTAATGTTTTATTTGATTGTTTGAACATAATAATAAAAATGTTATTGTAATTTTGTTTTTTTGCGAATTTGTGTTGGAGATTTAAGTGACTGAACAGAAAAATTGTGTTTGGAGTGTGTTCTAGATGAATGTTAGGGTGAAGGTTATATTTGTTGGGAAGCATATGGTTGCGATGAAAGTATACCGTTGCGATTTGTATACCTACAATTAAGTGAATTGAATACTCGAGAACATTTATACGAGTTTTTTTAGTTCATAGAATGATTTGTTTTTAAATAAATTATTTTGCAGTAAATTTGATTCTTATTATTCTCTAGAAAGGTATAAGATTTATTGATTAAAATCGTTTAGGAACCTTCCTAAAAAAAATATGATGAGTAACTATCCCTGAATAAAAGTTAAGAAAACGCTGACTATTTTGTATGAGTGTGGGTACCTACTTCGTTCAAGTACCTATGTACATTCACTGTCAAAATTTTGGAACCAAAAAAAAAGAATATTGTTTTTTTTTGCGTGCTATAGGTTAATTTATTCAGCTTTTGTGTATTACTAGCGGTGCCCGGGAGACGTTGTTCTGGCCTGTCCAGTAGGTAGATAACATACATTAATAAAAGAAACTCGTCGGTCTTACACTTATCATTATAGGGGCGACTTTCCATTAGGGGCGCCCGCCTAGAATTTTGATTTTTTTTTTACAGTGAGCTAGGGGTCTCTATAGAATAGCTTTAAAATATTACGGTGAGGAAACACCCCTAAATATGATAAAAAAATATTTAAATTTTTCGATTTTGGTATTTTTTTTCACACTAGTAGGTACTCAAGTTTCCATTAATATAGCACACATTTTCACACGCGAATACGTTTTTTGGTAAATTAACTAATTCAATTTAACAATTTTAATATCAGCAAGTTTTTACTTCAATTTTTAATAAACATTCAAAGTTAGAAAATTGCATTCAATATGTATATAATCTGCGGCCGCTAAATAAAAAAATTATACAATTAATTTGAAAGTTCTACTACTCAACAACTTTGCTATGGTAAGTGTTGTGTGATGTGTGGATTTTGTTTGGATTTTTTGTTGGGAAATTTTTTTGCTAATTCAGATGTTTTTTCGATTAAAATTACTTTATGGGTGGCTCGCTTCGCGGGTTCAAGAATGTTAACTCCCTTTTCGGGTCCTCTGTCCCGCTCACGCGACTCCGTCGCTCCGCTTAGGGTATGCTCAGTCGTCTGGCAGGCGCCTATGTTGTCAGTCGATCTGCAATCAAAGTTTTTTGTACTAAACAGTACCTTGGGTGGCCCGCTTCGAGGGTTTAGGGATTTTAACTGCCATTTCGGGTCCTATGTCCCGCTCAAGCGACTCCGTCGCTCCGCTTAGGGTATGCTCAGTCGTCTGGCAGGCGCCTATGTTGTCAGTCGATAGCAATCAAAGTTTTTGTACTAAACAGTACTTTGGGTGGCCCGCTTCGCGGGTTCAAGGATTTTAACTCCCTTTTCGGGTCCTCTGTCCCGCTCACGCGACTCATTCGCTCCGTTTAGAGTATGCTCAGTCGTCTGACAGGCGCCTATGTTGTCAGTTGTTATGTTATCAAAGTTGTTCAAAAAATTGTTAAAATTTAATTTTTGAAACTTTAGTTTAGTAATCCTTAAAAAGTCCCAAAAAAAATCCCGAACAAAAATCACATATCACAACACTAACTATAGCAAAGAAGCATGTACCATGTATTTGTGTATGTTAAAGAACTGTCAAATCAAACAAACGCTGTACATTACATTAATTTTGTATGAAAAACGAAAACTTTATAAATTAATTAAAAAAATTAAATAAAAGTTTCCTCACTTTAAAATTATGATATTTATTATTTTTAGTCATAAATCTATCGAATTAAATTATCCGCGTGTGAAAATTCGTGCACCCTTAAAGGAAAGTTCAGTCTCATTATAGCCTTCCATAACAAAGAGAATTTTAAAAATCGTAGTTGTGGTTTCTGAACAAACAAATGCAGCAACTTCTTAAAGACCCTCGTACACTATGGCCCAAATGGGCTTTTGCATCTCAAAAAGTTGTTTCTTTTTTTCCTCTTGAGATTTTGAACATATTATCTTCTTAATGGTATTGCGTTGCAAGAAACATATAGAATTTTTCAGTGTTAAAATTGTTCTAAATTGTGTGTTAAAAGTAAGTGAATTGAAAAAAAAAATCAGTCGCTTTCACTCTCAGACTCAGACAGAAATATTAATTATCTTAATTTAAGAAATGTTTATATAATTTCAAAAAATTCCCTTATTCCAATTTGTTTCAGTTTTTTTCTCATACATACATAATATCACGTAAATGGCTATTTTGTTAAAATTTTCGAAAAAAAAAGTATTTCTAAGGAGTAGGTACAAACAATGTTGCGTTCCTAAATTCGCAAACCAAAAAATATGTGAGTTCAAGTAAAGATATTTCGGAGTGCTTATCACCAATCTCAGATAGTTGCCTGAACAAGAATTCTCAGCAAAAAATCTCAGTTTAGTTGTCAAAACACTGAGGAAAAAAGTGTTTGGATTCGCTTGCTCAGTTTTTGATGTAGCAAAGTCTTCGGGGAGCGGGTCAAAATTCTGGATTTCAAAATTCTGTAAGACCAAAATTCTGTTTGAAATTTTTTTGAAAATGCTGTATGACCAAAATTCTGTGTTTCATAATTCTGTATTTAAAAATTCTGTATGTCCATAATTCTGTATATCCAAAATGCTGTATGTGCAAAATTCTGTTTTTCAAAACTGTGTTTATGTCCAATTTCAGTATTTTAATTAAGAATTCACTTTTTTTTAATGTGATTTTCATTTCTTGCCCTTGTCACCTGTGCGTTTGTGAAATCAGACCCGTCTTTAAAATCACTTAACCCTTTTCTGAAAATCGTATTCGACTACAGACATATGTTGGTATTCTAAAAGTCATAATATCCAACTTCACTTCTACTTATATTAAGAAACGCACAACATCGCTCACGACTGTTCATATTTTATTCCGAATCTAGTATTAATCGAAGGTAATGTCGTTTTTGTGATGTTTATTCGTCTCTTGAAATTTTTTAAACGAGGTGTATACATTTTCGATACGAAATGGACAAAATGTTATGCATCTTGGTAACTTTTTTAATATTGCTTCTATTTTATTTACTCAACGTGAGGGCAAGACTCAGCCATCTTTCAACCATCAATACTGTTAATGTTGTTTTGCATCCTTTGAATACTTTCGTTACTTTCTTTGAATTTTGAAGACAGAACAAAACTCTTCCCAGTAGGCATATCATTTTTCTTAAACCAGGCTTCCAGTTTCAAAATTCTTTTATCTTCAAATTTACCTCGCAAAGAATGGTAGTATTGACTAATTTTACGGCAGCATCAATCAGCAGCCAAGCTTTTTATCATAAAAAATCTTTGATTATTCTGTATTTAAGAAAAAATCGGTTTGATAATGTAACTTTTTTACATTATCAAAACGATTTTTTCTTAAATGCAG
Organism: Melangyna quadrimaculata; assembly: GCA_949320155.1. Lineage (NCBI taxonomy): Eukaryota > Metazoa > Arthropoda > Insecta > Diptera > Syrphidae > Melangyna > Melangyna quadrimaculata. The sequence continues at coordinate 75,342,296 of OX439485.1, read as the reverse complement.
AATTTTGAAAAACAGAATTTTGAAATACAGAATTTTGGTCATACAGAATTTTAAAATACAGAATTTTGTTCATACAGAATTTTGTGTAACCAGAATTTTAAAAAACAGTATTTTGAAATGCAGAATTTTGAAAACAGAATTTTGACCATACAGAACTTTGACTCCAACCCAAGTCTTCGATAACTTTCTTTACTGAAAGCGCGTATTAAGAGGATAAATAACCCAAAATACTAAGTTCATGCAATCCAGTAGTGCATTCCATTTTTTTAAATAATATGACATATTAGACCCGTTTTTTTTGTTAATTATCTAGAAAATGCACAAACGGATTTTGGTGTTTGTAAAAAAATATTTTTGTTTTTTTTTTTTGGCTTAAAGTTAACATAAATAATTTGTGTTGTAACAAAAATGGTAATATTTCATTTTAGGACAAAACAAATCAAAAACTAAAAATTCAATTATGTTTAACTATTTTTGATTTCTTACACTTTTTCTTGATCGTTGAAAAAAGAAAACATAAATGCAGCCTCGTCCACCTTAAAACTAAAAAGTTTTTTATTTTTATTTTTTTTTTATTTTATTGTTCGTTGGTGGTGTGGGGAAAAGGGGGTGTATCCGTTTGTGGACACGTTTAGCTGTGTTAGCAAAAATGGTGGGAAACAGTTATTTAAATTTTATAAGTGACGTTAGGCGAAGGGGAACGGGGCTTTGGTTATAGGTAGAGTCTGGAACGTAACACTTGAATAAGCAGAATGCAGCACTATCCTTTTCACTTTTCATATTCTACTTTTTTTCACAAAAAAAAAATACCACAATATTACGAAAACTAAAGAATTCTTAACAATACAACAAAAATATTTTGCTTACTGCTAATGCAATTTTTTCTTTCCAAATAAAAAAATGTCAAATAAAAGTTTGCTCAATTAATGTGCATCGACTACGTATCGGATGGGTTTTAGAAACTTGCTGCTTTGTAAACATTTTCACGTTTGAGTTTTGGAACTTATGACTTTGCATCAAAAGCGCATCTGATGCATTTCGGAATTCAGCCTGATTTTCTTCAATTTGGGGTGATTTCTTCATATTTTAAGGGCTTTTCATTTTGTATTTAGGGTAAAATTTCTTTTTAAAATTAGACCCAAAACTATAATTCTTTAATAAAAAATTTAGAGTGGGAAAAAAAAAACAAATTAAAAAAGGTTTGAGTCAAAAATATGTTTATGTCTACGTTTAATCAGATATGTATGTATGTACAAGAAAATCATTCAATTTGTCTACGTATGAATATTAAAACAGATATTTCAAAATTCTATAGAAATGTGTCAATATTGTATAAAAAGTAGCGCACTTTTGGTTAAATAATTACACAAGAATCGCGCGATTATTTTGTACAATATTATTCAAAAAATGATCCTTTTTTAATTTTGAAAAAAACTTTGAGCATTTTTTCATTTTTAGATTTACCTATTTTTCATTGGGACAGATTTTATGTAGCCCTAAATTGTGTTGTTTTTTGTTAAAAATTGTGTGAAAATACCGTGAAAATAAATAAAAAATTCTTTAAATATTTATTTAAAACTAGCTGGCATCTCCCTTTTCCTTGATAAGAATTTCTTAAGAATACGAATTTCTTAATACCACTTTTTAATTTGTACCAAATTTGCACCAAATCGGTTAACTCGTTTAGGTTCTAGCTCGATGTAAAGTGGTCGTCAAAAGTGATTTTTTGTATGGAGTTATCAAGTCTTTACCAAACATGACAGATATACTCTTATATCCTTAGATAAAAAATGATTGTCTTGAGATGGGATTGAATATCCAAACTTTTTAAGCACTAAATTGATCCTTAATTTGTATCAGTAAAAACAAAAAAAAGTTTTAAGTTGGGATATAATTTCTTGTCTGTGCAGATTTTTATTTGGGGTTTTTCTCCATATTCTCTTTTTTTTTTTCTAAACCTCCCTAGAAGGTATACTGACGATGAAGAAAATAAAGAAAAAATATCATCCAAATCGTTGCGAAGCTATTCCAGAGTTTTGGCCAAACTTATCCGTGTAGAAGATTATACGGTTCCAAACTTCTGAGGGGAAAAAAATAAAATAAATCGGGCGGCACAACGGCTCATGAAGAACCAGGGCCTAGTGACTAACAACTCGCAACCATTCCTGAGTGCGCCTTTCGACAGGAATGGAAGGGACCTACAATTTTATGCTGAATCCGAACGGCTAGACGAGAAGCACTTATTCGTGACAAGTGATACTCTTGGAGGATTTGTCAATTCCTCGCAAGAGGCAGTAGCCCTGAAAAAAAACTTTTTAGTTTTAAGGTGGACGAGGCTGGTAAGCGAAACCAGACCTCCAGCGTGACAGTCGAACGCACTAACCATTACGCTACGGGCTACTACATGGGAGTGCATTTTAATAAATTCAAAAAAATAGATTAGGATCAAAAGTATACATTTTTATGCACAGAAATTTCAACATATGAATTGTTATAATTTATAATCTTTTAAACTGGTACACAAAAGGCCCAATACCGTTTAATATTAATAACAATGGTTCACTCAGGCGTATACGTGCTTTTTTTTTAATTAAATGAAAGGAGAATGGGCAAAAATATATGTTGGGTCTGGTCTACCTAGTGCCCAGAAACGAGACCTATGAAAGTGATTTGGTAATATGCAGTCCACCAACGTACGAGTATTTTTGTGTCCTAAACAATGGGAGTTGGCTAAAATAAAAGACTAAACAAATAAGAAAAACACTTTGTAAATTAGAATAAACATAGACGAATTGTTTTATATTTTGTACAATATACTGTCTAAGTCCCACGGTTTATAGTTCTGTGTCCATATTCAAAAATGATACTCTTCAACTAAGCTTTCCCACGATGTATGTATATCTCAAGTGTGGGCACTAGACGCACAAAATACTATAGCAAAAGGAACAAATTTTTGTTTTATTCGAAGAATAAGTACTATCTGAGGTTTAACTGGCTATTGAAAAATTGTCCGTAAATCGAATAAAAAAAGTAGAATTTTAATACATTTAAGGGAATTATTCGCCAACCATGCTTATTGGCCATTAGTATAAAATTTCGTTTATTTTGGGGTCTATTCAGTTCATCAAACGTGACCAATACTGTCATTTTAATGGAACACTATTGCAATTAAATGTTACTTTAATTGGAATCTTTGTTGCCATATACTGCCTAAGCCCAATGGTTTACAGCTTTTTGTCCACAAAACAAAATGATGTACTAGGGCTAAGCTTTCTCACGGTATATATCTCTTTATCTCATTCCCATTCGTGGGCAGTAGGTAGACCAAAAGGCCCATTTTCCTTTGAAATGTTTTACTTAGAGTTGTCTGTCTTTTTTTTTTTAAATTATTATCAAACAATTTTATTTTTTTCTTTAATTTATTTTACTTGTTATGAATAACACTTAAGACTACATGTTTTTAAATATAAATCCAAACATTAAAGACCATATAACTTCTATTTTAAAGGTTAATCCAATTAAATTTAAATATAAGAACATTTAAATCGTCATAAAAAAAAACATGACGAATACAAATTCCGCTTTGAATTATACAGTTAGTTGACAATCATATGTTTAAAAAAAACTTAAGCTTAAGTACTTCTATGAATCATGAGTTTACTGGACCATATTATTTTAATAAGCACTTATCAAAAAATTAAAATTATAACATTCTCTTGATTCTTGAAAGAGTATGATATTTGTGTCCATCTGAAATGTAATACTTGTATATAGAATATTTCACTGATTTCGTGAAAGTAAATATGCTGAGTCACTACAAAAAAAAATTCCAAGCTAAATGTGGGACTATTTATGTATATTTTTGGGTAATATTTGATTTGATTGCTGAGAGTAACATGAATAATAAATAAATTAAATCAATTGGGTGGCGCAACAGCTCGTGAATAACCAGGTTCTGGTGACTTACAACTGTCAAATAATTCTGTGTGCGCAGTCAACAAGAATGAAGGGGATCTATAATCTTATACCGATTCCGAATGGCTATTCATGAAGACATATTCATGACAAGTGATACTCTTGAATATATTATCAATTACTCGCTAGAGGCAATATCCCTAATATACACATTTAAGTTTTTAGGTGGACGAGGCTGAGAATCGAACCCAGACATCCAGCGTTACAGTCCAACGTACTAAACATTATGCTATGGACTACTACAGAGTAAACAGGAACAGATCTCAAATAGTAAAGCTAAATTCCAACAGACAGTAATTGCCTGAAAATATGTAACTTGAATCTGGGAGTGATTCAGAACGCTAACTTTTGCAACCTCGATTTCAGTTTGTCTGTGCGACACATATGCCATACATAAATTACAACAGAGTATCCCCGTTGTTGTAAAATGTTCATCCGGAATTTTATTTCACAGTTTCTTTTAAACAGGAATTGCCTATAGAATGCAAATACAATTTTTCGAAAGTAACATGATCTTAAATGATCTTATGCACAGTAACTATTGGAAGGCGGTCGGGATATGCTCGTATGTAATGTTGTCTTGAATCCCAAAATCCCGAATTACAAATAGCTATTCGAATCTTGAATCCTCTAAAATCCCAAAATCCTAAGATCCATTTAAATTTAAAATCCCTTAAACAACTACCAAAAACCAAAACTCGAACACCAAAATCTATAATTCCAAAGTATCAAATTCTCTTTGATGCCAGAGTCCCGAATGGCTTAGCAGATTTTAAGAACAAAGCCATTTGGGATTCCAAATTTTGGCATTCGCGATTTCATCCACAACCTATTGGAATTACTTGGTCGAATTTAATGTAACACTCACCAGTACAAAATTGCTGTGGGGTTAAGTCTGGAGACTTTATTGACCAAATGGGACGTCTCCAAAGTGGTTGATCTTGATCTGGGGAAGTGTTCACGCAGCAAGTTCTCAGAGGCAGCAATTTTTTTTTTTTGAAATTTGTGTTGTCATAGCCGATATTCGTTATTTGTTCGTTAACAACAGAATACCTAAGGTATTTGAAAAAAGTGTTCGTAAAATCAATCATTCGTTTTGTAAGCATTCTTTATACTGATCCTTCACTATACAGGGTGTCCCATCGTCACTGGCCAGAGGAAAACTATGGGTTCCAGAGTTAATTTTAAGTCGAAAAAGTTAAGGGGTAATTTTCTCGTTTTCGCTTTCTTTTTGACTTATAACGGATAAGTCGAAAAGAAAGCGAAAAGGAGAAAACTACCTCTTAAGTTTTTCGACTTAAAATTAACTCAGGAATCCATAGTTTTCCTCTACGACGGTGACAATGGGACGTCCTGTTGATATGGAGTTTTCAAAACATAAAACTTTATCTTTTAGAATTCCTATAATAAAAAAAAAAAACTAATTGCACTGATCTTAACTCCCCCGCTTTTGTGTACGCCCCAATTCATTAAACCCTTATTAAAAATGTTTTAATTAGTGTTGATGATCTCAACAAAGGAATAAAATTTACTCGTAAATAAATCTCAAAAAATATTATATTGTTTTCTAAAAAATGACAAAAAACTGACACGTAATATCTTTCTCAAAAGAAACCCCTTTGAAAACTTGCAAGCAATTATATTAAAACTTAACAAATTGAAAACGTGATCAATCATACTATACATTGCATGACACACTTAGAGAGCTTTAATAAGTATGACAAAAAGTCATCAATTAAATGTAATTTTTATTTTACCTATGTACCTATCTAACTATGTACTTCATCTTACTAGGTACGTCTACGTATACTATAAAGATCGTCTTATTCTCTTTAAAATGTTGCTACAAAGATTACAGAATCAGAACAATAATAACCCCTAACGGCCTCGTATAGTAAAACCAGGGATAACATTTTACTACTAAACCCATTTGCTAAGATGAAACTTAAATAAGTTTTAATTCGACGAAAAAACTTCTAACTAAGCGGTGTGTTTTTATGAATACAATGTTTTTGCATGGATTTTTTTTTTATAATTTATTTTTTTTTTTTGTTTTTGGCAATAGATGGGTTCCCTGAGATGAAAACTCATATTGTTTTTGATAGAATATGTATGTACATACAAACATATGTCATATAAATTTTAATAAAGAAATACAAATAAATGCGTCACCATTCACCATAAGTGAATTAATATACAAATACAAAGCATAGCTAAAACAAACAAATAACATTGCCAACAAAAAAAAATCATAAGCAGACGAAAAAACTAAAAATAGTTTTTGTGTGACCAACACTATCTATACATTGGACCAACAAAATCGTCGGGAAGTATGAAATTAAATAAAACAAACAAAATCTGGCATTAATGTGTATAATAATATTTTTAAGGAATACTTTAAGCTAGAAATGTTTTATTTATATAATTAATAGACAGTCTCATTCATTAAATAAAAATTTTACTTTTAAATAGTAATTAACGTCTAGTATAATAGGTTTGGGTTACTTGTTATTAATATTAATATTTAAACATTATAATTACTTATTTGTACATTTTAAAATAATTTTTAATAATACGTAAATAAATAAATAAAATTTTAATAATTTTAAATTTTATTAATTTATTTACATATTTTAACTATTTTCATCAAAGAATTAAGTACACTAATACTTTAACAGTAATATTATACATTATAAATATGTCTATTCACGATTATGACAAATGAACGTCAATATAATTTTCAAATTAATTTGTAATTTATTAACTTTTAATTTAGTACCTATCGAAATGATCACGAATCGGCTTTCATATGCATCATACATTTAATAATTTAATAAATTATCATCGCGCACCTCAATGAGTATGATTGAATGCAATAGAATCATATATTATCAAAGCTGTCATTTGGATATATTGTTTTAATAATAGAGATTTTAGTTTGCGTGTTCTATTCACAAATTGAATGGAAGTTATATTTTTAAACTTATTTTGATTGAACATTCAAAAAGATTAAAAAAAAAAATAATTAATAAACACGCAATGTGTGATTTATAGTTGATCGCCGTTGGATTTTCAATTAACTGAATAAAGTTATATTTAAACCTTATATTTTATTTTTAAATGTTTTTTTTTTGTTGATATACATATACATATTATATTAATTGAACTACCATTATATATTTTGAACTACCATTAATTTTATTGATTTATTTGTACAGCTTTTTTATATTTTTGTTACCAACATTAATATGTAATTCATTTGTTATAATATTGGGTTTTTCAATAAGAGCGCTACAAAAGTTGTTTTAAATAAAATAAAAACGGTTTTGGATATCAATGAAATTTTTTATTACTGTGAAATCCTGTGAAAGTAAGTTTGATGCCATTAAGTATGGAACTCGATTTCATTTGCATGGCCACCACGGGCACGCTTGCAGAAGTCCATTCGCTGAACCCAATTTTCTATGGTTTTCAAGCATAAATTGGCCGATACTGCTGCAATTTCACGTTCGATATTCGTACGAAGTTCATCAATCGTCGCTGGCTTGTTAGCATAAACCATAGACTTGACGTAGCCCCACAGGAAATAGCCCAACGGCGTCAAATCGCACGACCGAGGCGACCAAGCGACTGGACCATTTCGTGAGATAACACGTTCTACAAACTTGGTTTCCAATAAATTGATTGTGACATTCGCTGTGTGGCTTGTGGCAACGTCCTGTTGGAACCACATGTCCTCCAAGTCCATATCATCTAATTGGGGCCAAAAAATATTCGGTTATTATTGAACGGTAGCGATCCCCATTCACAGTAACGTGCCGGTCTTGATCATCACGGAAGGATTACGGCCCAATGACGCCACCGTAATTTTTTCGGGATGCAATGGTGAATCATGGAGTACGTGTGGATTGCTGCCTGACCAATACCGCATATTTTGTTTATTGACGAAGCTATTCAGCCAGAAATGAGCCTCATCGCTGAAGATGATTTTTCGATGAAAATCCGAATCATTTTCGAGTTGTTGCTCAGCCCAATTCACGAACAAACGACGCTTTTGGTGGTCAAGCGGCTTCAGTTCTTGCGTCAATTTAATCTTGTAAGGATGTAGGCCAAGATCTTTTCGCAAAATTCGCCACAACGACGTCACAGAGATGCCCAACGCTTGAGAACGACGTGTGAGAGACACATTTGGGCTTTCTGCAACTGAAGTTTCAGCGGCAGCAATATTCTCGACACTACGGGCACTTCTTTGTCTCACTGGCACGGGAACATTTTGTACTGTGCCTGTGGATTCAAATTTTTCCACTAGACGCTCAATTGTTGATCTGCTAGGACGATTATGACGACCATAAATTGGACGTAGCGCTCTTAACTCCGAATTTTGGTAGTAAATTTTAATAATTTCGACTCGTTGTTGGCTCGTATATCTTTCCATCATAAAATGGCAACACTTACTGAAGAGAAATGTTAAAAGAGCGGCAAGAAATATGGCATCGTTTGCTGTCCCTGTTGCTCTACTTTTGTAGCGTCCCTGTTGAAAAACCCGATATAAGATGCATTATATTATTCGCACGATCAGATCTATAACAATGTGAATTTTGTTAACATATCTCTTTGAAATTAAATGCTTCTTATACAAAAAAAATGTATAATAAATAATATAATAAAACAATAAATCTATAATACATTTTTATAATCCTAATTGAGGCTGAGTGCAGAAGTGGCGTTAAAGAAGCAACAGCTTTTAAAATAGTAATGTTATATTTTTCTTTGAAAGATAAGAAATATTCAAGAATCTAAAACTATCCTGGCTGGAAAAATGCCTAGTTTCTGCCTAGTTTGGGCAAGGCCCGAATAAGTTTTCAGTAGAGGCAATCTAGTGGTAGGAAAACTTGTCAGATACTTGGCAAGCCCTTGCTGGATTTCGGTAGCAAAAATTTAGACGAGGGAAACTTGTGACGCCCTTTATAATGAAAACTTATTTGACATTTTTCGGTACCCCACCAGGAATATCTCTTGTACACCAAAAACTAAAATTTTATAAGCACCATTCAAATTTAGCATCATAGGACACTTTTTTTTATCTTTCCTTTTTCTTCTTTTTCATATCACACTTCTTACTATGGGTGTGAGACATCTGTTTATTATAAGATTGTTCAATGAGAAAAAAAACCTGTTCTAAGTTGTTCTACCTAAAGGAATGAATGAAACTTTCGACATTGAATTTTTGTATAACAGAAGATCGCAGGATCCAGTCCCACATAATCCAGCTTTTTCTTCTTCTTTTTTGTTGCCTGACGGGGCAAAAGGGTTCATAATCGCCAAGGGCTGTGTTATAGCCCCTTTGCTAAGTCATGCTGTTGCTTTGCCAGAATCTATGTAAAACTCTCGAGTGCCTTGTCGAAAACTAGTTTGTTTTTCTGGGGATGTTTAAAATAATTTATCTCCATAAGACAAAAAAAAAGAGAGATAAAATAAACCAATTTTTCAAGATAGGGTTACGTCACTTTTGCTCCTCAATTTACTGTTCACGTAGCAACAAAAAATACAGTTTTCAAAACATTTGCCACCTATTCTATCCATTATATTGCATAATACAGGCATATATAGTTAGAGTTATTATTATAAAATGTTATACTCTGTCTCTGGTCAAATAAAATAAGGAACGTGAAACGGAAATTAAGTTCTTTTTGCAACAAAAATTGCCATTCTATATTTTTTTGCATGCCAATATAATTTCCTTAATTAATTTCATTAAATGTTGGTCGGTATCTATCTCGTTAGTTCAAGCACATGTGAATAACTTCAGCACATGCAATTTCTGTGGAATGTAGATGAATCAAAGGGCACGGTAGTGCCCAGCGAAGTTCTGGCACTACAGCCTTTTTACAGGATCAAACTCAGGCGATTTTCGACCCCCCTTTTACTCTAGAAGCAATAAAGTCACAAACTTCAAACTCGCAGCGTTTGCTAAACTCACCAGGCTTAGGCAACTCACCAAATTTCAATTCTTAAGCATTAGTGGTTCCCGAGATATAAGACTGAACTAATTGCAAAAACCATAACTGACTCACTCACTCACTGACAGATCATCAAAGTTATGGAGCACTTCCCGCCATCGTAGAATCTTGTAATTTCTCAAAACGGTAGGCCTTGTGGTGTATAGGTTGGTTAGGTTAGGTTGAAGTGGCTGCCAGCAAGAACTGACACACTTAGACCATAAGTTGGTCCGTAGTGATACCACGTGAATCTAGAGAGATTTTCTCCCCACTCGTTAAAACCAGTTGGAGCTTCTAATGAAGCGTGCGAGACTACTTATGTCTATGTTTATCAGATCACTAGGATCATTGAAGAAGAAGTCTCCGAAATGGAGCCTACGTCTTTGGGATAGGGCTGGGCATGTGCAGAGAAAATGAGGGACAGATTCTTCCTCCTCCTCGTCCATACAGCTTCTGCAAAAGTCGTTTGCGAAAACTCCAAGCCGCGTTGCGTGCTTGCAGTGCCCGGTTATGACACCAATTACGGAGCTGATATGCAATCTGTTCAAAGATATCAAACACTTAGAGCGCCTCACATATAGTGTAGGCCAGATCTGTTTTGTCGCCAGGCAAGTGGTTAAGTTGTTCCACCTAAGGTTTTTTCTCCTTAAAGCATCTTGCTTCAGCAAAAATTTGCATGCAGCTGTAGGCATACCGATAGTTACCTGTTCAACCTTTGGCGAGTTCATCAGCTTTACAATTACCCGGAATGTCCCTATGGCCCGGCACCCAACAAATGAGAATATTGAACTGCTGTGCCATCTCTATAAGAGATGATCGACAGTTAAGGGCTGTTATAGAGTTTTTAGGGACACAGTCGCGAGATTTTATGGCAGCTTGGCTGTCAGAGAAGATGCGGTTATCAGAAGTCGATATTACGTTTACCTTGATCATATGCAAAGGAACAAATCGAAAAATTTAAGATTTTACATTCAGGGGGCGTGGTACCCGCCCATTTTCATGATATTGATATACATAAATTATTTGGCGCACTTCTGACTGTTGTAGAATGATGAAATTTAATACTACGGTAAAGGCAACATTTAAAAAATTAGGATTTTTCATTCAGGGGGTGTGGTACGCCCATTTTCATAGAAATTATTTGGAGCACTTCTGATTGTCATAGAATGACGAAATTTTGTACAGCGATAGGGCTTAAAGTGCAAGAAAAGGCAACATTTTAAAATTTGTGATTTAACATTCAGAGGCGTGGCACCCGCTCATTTGGATAGAATTGATATCACTTATGAGGAGCATTTCTGATTGTCGTAGAATGATGAAATTTGGTAGAGCGATAGGAAATGACATGCAGGCAAAGGGAAAATTTAAAAATTAAGATTTTACATTCAGTGGGCGTGGCAACCAACTATTTTCACAGAATTAATATTAAATATATTGAGAGCCCTTCCGATTGATGCAGGATTATGAAATTTGGTAGAGTGGTTAGTTTTCAGGTGTATACAGAGAAAAAGTTGAAATTATGAAAATGATCAATTATCATCATTTCAATGGAGCACTTCTAACTTATGAAAATTGGTAGACGGGAAGGACTTATAGTACATACAAAATGCATAAATTAAAAACTTAAAAGCACCCACTTTTCCTGATAAAAAGAATCTTTGCAAAAAGTAGTGAAATCACACCAAAAACATAAATGTTTAAAGATTAGCCAAGTTCTTCTATGTACAAAAAACTTTGCGTAACAAGTCAGCCGTAAAAAGTAGTGAGATCTAAAAGTATGCCAAGTTCTTAGCTTATTTATGTTAAATATCAAAATTTTAAGGAGAGTAATATTGAAGAACCTCAAAATTGTCAGAGAAATCTGTTATTTAATGATTACTGACATAAACTGGGTTGGTTTACTAGTCAAGTTTTCATTTTAAAATTGAGTAATTAGGTGATAAAAGAAATCTTGCCTTTGTATACACCACAAGTCCTATCGTTGTGTGAAATTACAAGATTCTACGATGCCGGGAAGGGCTCCATAATTTAATGGTCTGTCAGTGAGTTAGTGAATCAGTGAGTCAGTCAGTTAAGGTTTTTGCGATTTTTGCATACTTTTATCTCAGGAACCACTAATTCTAAAAAATTGAATCTTGGTGAGTTGCCTGAACCTGGTCTGCAAATGGCTGCGAATTTTAAGTTTCTGACTTTATTGGTACTTAAGTTAGAGGAAGTCGAAAATCGCCTGAGTTTGATCCTGTAAATAGGTTCTGGCGCTTTGATAACCATTTTTCCAAAAACAAAAACCTACCAATGAGTAGCCTTCAGTATCTAATTAACTGAATTTTTTTTTTTGAATTTTTTTCGTAGAAGCTATTTGGCTAAAAGTGGCTTAATACTATTGGCCATAGTGGCTTAAAATATTTGCATAGTTGTTACGGTTAAAGTCGGAATCAAAAAAAAAAAAAAAAAAAACACTAGGTATGAATCATTATTGATAAAAATCCCTCCAATCGTTCAGGCTTTAGCCACACGAACAGACGGTATTGCCGGACCCACTTTTTTTTGTCTATCCTGCCATTATATAGCAAGTTTAATCAAAAGATCAAGCTCATTTTTGTTAACGAATACATTACTTGCTATAAAACACATAACTCTATGAATTCAACTAAAAACAAATGACAAGCTATAAAGGATCTTATAAGTTATGTAACTTTTTGCAAATAATCTGTTTGAAATATTTTTCATTTTTTAATTAAACATTTCATTTTACCTTTATAACTAAATACTCTTACGTTACATCACAGAAAATAATAGTAAATACTGCAACATTTGTGTTTGGTAAGGTGTTTCCTTAATTATTCAATTTATATGTATTTATTAAAAGTTCACAGTTGCATTTTTTGTTTTTAGCAGCTGAGTTTGTTGTTATTTGTAATAATTTGTGGTACACAATGTTGTTAATGCCAAAACCTGGTTATTCAATTTTGTTATGTGTTTAATTGGTTACGAGGGCTGCTCAGCAAATATTGAATAATCAACAAAAACAAGTGATTACAAATAATTTGTTATAAGCTTTATTTTGATGAGAGCAGTAATGTAAAAGTGCCCTAAAAGTGACTAGAGGCGTGTTTCTTTTGTGCCCTCTATGTTAGCTTAAGAAATAATGGCACAAAAAAACGCTCATCACCGCTTTAGAAAAAGAAAATTGACATCACTGATTTAACAATGACATTTTCTGACATTTTGGCTGTCAACTGTTGGTCAATAAAAAAATTAAAACTAAATATCCACACCTATTGCGATTGTCAACCATGGATTGATAGTTGATAAATACTGAAATTTGATATTAAACAAGCCAACTGGTAAAAATGTTGGTCATTGAGATTTGTTGATTAGATTTTGAATAAATTAAAAGAAAGAATTTAATAATTCAGAAGAAATAGGGGTAAACTGCTTTTAAGAAATGATTACCAAGAAATAATATTTTTATTTTATACAAAGATGGTAAATTTGTTTACAAATGAGTCTTGGGATGATCTTGACAGAGAACGAAAGTATTTTTTCTGCAATTCCTGATGAAATTTAAGCTCCAGTTGCAGTTCAACATACTCAAAGCTTGATCAAGGAAATCACGTCCGATGCTTGAACTTTGATGCAACTATTGATGTTTTGTGTCTTGGTGACTTTAAATTGCATATGCGTTTGCAGAAGTCAACTGTGTGGAGTATCTCATATAGGGTTTTCCAATAAGAGGTATTTTGAATAGCCCGCTATTTCGGTACTTGTCACTTTTGAAGCTGTAATTTTTTGACATTTGACAAGAAGAAACTACGCTATTAATAAAAATGGAACGACACATGCTACAAAAACGCATTGAAATTATTAAAATTCCTATACAAAATGCATGAAAATAATTCGGAATTTCATGGAAAAATCATCTTGACTGATGAGGCCCATTTCCACCTCGGTGGCTACATCAACAAGCAAAATTGTGCATCTGGGGCTTGGAAAACCCAAGATTTTTATGTAGAAAAGCCTCTCCATCCTCAACGAGTAACTGTTTGGTTCGGTTTATGGTCCGGCGGGATCATTGGACCTTACTTTTTCGAAAATTAGGCTGGAGCAACAGCTACGGTAAATGGATTACGCTATCGAGAGATGATTAATAATTTTGTATGGCCAGAATTGGATGGTATTGATCTGGACAACGTTTACTTTCAACAAGACGGCCGGCGCTTCGTGCCACACAAGCAACGAAACCATCGATCTTTTACGGGAAAAGTTTCCCAGATCCAAACCCACTCAGATCGTATGCGACTTCTTCCTTTGGGGCCACGTAAAAGATAAGGTAAGCCCAGCGTCTATTCAAGACCTCAAAGATAGAATTCGCGAAGCTATTGAGCGCATACAGCAGCCACTTTGCGATTTGGTGATGGAAAATTTCATGAAAAGGATATTGGTGTATAAGCATAGCCATGGCGGCCATTATTTGGCTGATATTGTTTTCCACTATTAATGGCATACTTTCCTCTTTACATTGAAATAAACATCCGATCATTTATCTCAAAAAATGCCATTTTTCTTTGAATATCAAAATAACACCGCTTATATGTGTACAATTTAAAATTTTCATGAGCGTTCGTATTTTTCCTTTTAAAGGCACTTGCAGTTGTGTTTTGACTCTGGAGATATATTTATAGAGAATATATATATATGTAAATGTACCTTTATTAAAATATTAGATTTTAGAACTACAGTTATCCCCTGGGCAACCATATCTTCGAGAACATTGGTATATACACATACCCTCTTCCGGCTGTGCGTGAACGCATCATAACGAGCCTGGTAGCAGTGGCAAAAAGCCACAAGTCTTCTCCCTGGAGCAGGTCTTACTTTTTATTTATTGGAAAGTAAAATTATTTTAAATTAATTATTATATTTTAACAAATAAAAAAAAGCGCACGTGTAACTCAGTACTCGTGGCAGAAGTGAAACTTCTTTGGCGATCTAAAAATATCGATATGCTTATTGTAAACTTAAAAATTTATTAATAATGGTGAACATTTAAAGTTAAGGCGAAAATTTAAAAGATATAAATCAGTTTATTTGAGTAGGTTTTCCGACTATTTCCAAAAATTCCTAAACTCAAAAACTCTGCAAAATCAAAAATTTGTATATGACAACTTTAATATGGTTTTATGTATTTTGCAACCATACATAATTCAAATTTTTAGCGGACTCTCCTGATTTAATTCAATTTTTTGAAATTAGCCTATTTTGACATAAAATTTTTAAAATAATTTATATCTCCATACTAGTGGGAGATAGACAAAAATCTTAAACTTGTAAGATTCTTAGAATTTCATTATCTATCCACCAAAAAAAATTCAAAACTCTAGCATTCTAATAAACGAAATTAGAAAAAAGATATAAAAGGACATTTTCCCTTTTATCTGCTACAATAATATAGATTATCAAAAAAATCCAAACTTATTGCAATATAAAATATATTAGCCTATCAATAAAAATTTTTACTTTTACTCTACCTTCCACCACTTAGCTAATCAATGATCTTAGCGTTGCACATGTGGCGTTACATTTTTTCGGTTCACCTTGAAATTTCACTCTCAACGCGCCCAAAGAAGTTTTACTTCATAAAAATGTTTGATTCTTACCTTTTTAGAGTCATCTTTTTCTCGATCAGTCGACTCGTTCTTCAAGATCCATATGCCAAATTATTGAATTTTTGAATGGATCTTTGACATTAGTTGAGAATTAATCGCATAAACGTAGAAAATAGTGTATACTGTTTTTATTTCAGCATAATTCTTAAGGACCAGAACTAAGCATATTTGTTAATTATATTTTATTTATATATTTTTTAAACAACAAATCTGATCAAAGATTCATTGAAATCAGTTAACGTTGACACACATGTCCCCAAGCAGTTAAAATTTCCCACACAAAATACATGTGGTGGAGATTTTTTTACTCAAAAATTCAGTAAAAGTGTCAAATAAAATCTTGTTATATTTTACATGTAGAATTTCTTCTTTATTGTTACAGAATCTTACCAAAATTCACCTATTTTTGATATAGATTAACCTTATCAAACAAAAATTTTAATCTTTTAAACTCTTCTTAAAAATCTTTGCACATAATTGAAAAAGCAGTATTTGATTTTGTCAATCAGATTTGTCATAAAATGAGTACCTTACCTACCTAGCATGAACATGTACACCTTGATGGTAGTTCCGATTTCCTACAAAACTTAAATAAAAAAACCAAAACAACATAGAACGTACATTCCTAATAACTACAAATTCAATTTCATTTCTATTCTTTGTTTGCATTTTTGAAGTTTTCATTTTCTCACTATTTTGTATTGGATTAGTTATGTAGGTATGTATGTACGTGTACGTATATACCAAGTCTAACTAATTCAATTTAATATAATTAAAAGTTCAGTGTTATACCATTACATGTAATCATAGGTAAAAGACAAACAAAACCTTTTGACACAAGTTAAGCAAACTATTGAATTAATCAATCAAAATAAGGACAAGCTTCAAGCCCAAAATTACCTCTTTAGAATTATCTAAGAGTTGCAATTTTGTCATGAGTCAAATCCTTAAGCAATTGCTAATAATATTAGTATGTAGGTATATGAAAATATATTAGCCTTGTTAACTACCTACCCTAAGGGCATAACTCATATCGTGACGATAAAACCAAAATCAATATATTGATTTGTTTTGCGTAGTCTCGTTCAACTTAATAAACCTTACCTACACACACACAACCTACATGCAGAAGATACTTATCCTTAAATACAGTATACACGTACAAGGTACACATCTTAAGATGTGTATTTAGGAATACACTCCGCTCCACTTGAATAGAAACAAACTTTCTGTTGACTATCTGAGCGTGTAGCGCGCTTTGGTAGATTTATAAATTCACATTTCTTTGTAGGGGAAAGGTTGGAACAGTGAGACAGTCTGAACAGTGAGACATTCCATTTTCTAGCTTCCCAGAAAAATGCACAGACACTTCGGTGCAGACAATAACGTTTCTTTTCAATTCCGCAACTTGAATTTCTGTTCTGAACAACACCCAGTTGCGCGTATGCTCTCAGTGAGTAAAGAGGAAAAAAAGGGCAAACAAATTTGTGTAGCTTCTTCAAATATTTAGGTTAGTGAGGCACTTTTTTGTATTGCCTTGTTATTATGTGTTTTTTTCAATATACAAACAAAAATCTACGGTATTCTTTCCAGTTTTTTGTGCACAAAAGTTTTTCTTGAAAATGATAAAAATTAAACAGTGAGACAGATTCAAAGGTCGAACAGTGAGACATGTCTTTTCTTATCTTTGTTTCTTTTATTCAACATAAAAATGTTTTTTATTTATTTTTATTTGTATTGCAACAAAATTTCTTAAAAAAAGAAACAAATGAAAAGTATGAATTTATTTGATTTATTGAAATGTGATTTTAGTTAGTTTTTTTTTTATCTTATACTTTGATATGTTTTTTGTCTTTTTGTTCCTATTAATTAATAAATAATATGTTAAACGAATATAATTCATGCATTTTTTTGGTAAAAAATTGCTTAAAACGAGTTTTTATTAAAAATATTTTGCTGTCCCACTGTGCGCCCTACGCTGTCTCAGTCTTCGAACCCCCGCCGAACAGTGATACAGTTTGACCTTCTACAACAATTTTACTCATAGAAAAGTTGTTTTTAATTTCTTCAATGAAATTTTGATTGCAAAATGTAGGGCAAATATGTCGTAAGTAACCATCAAAAATTCATTTTCATAGCTCAAAAGAAGTGTCTCACTGTTCCAACCTTTACCCTACTTAGTTCCTATAAGAGGGATCTATTGCGAATAATACTGCAGAGCCAGAATAATTCAGGAAAATACCATTAAGTTGTTTTTTTACCCCTTTTCTAATTACTTCATTAAATGCACTGTTTTTTTTACGCCACTTGAAAAGAAACATTCTCTTAAATTAAAAAAAACTGAAAAAAAGTAGTAAAAGAGGGTAGTTTTTTTATTTGTAATCATATTTTAATAATGTGTGCTACCACCTTTATTTGAAATAATTTGATAAACCCTGTTGAAGACTGAATAATGGAGTTCCTTTATATAATTTAAAGAAATTGCACTTCATGCTTCTTTGATTACAGCAGTAAGTGATTCTTTGCCCTCATATTTTTGGTCAGTATAGTAAACTCTACGAACCATCCATCCCAATACGTTATCAATAATATTTAGGTCCGGAGAATACGGTGGCTATTGAAGTAAGGTAACATTTTTCTCGGATATCCAACTGTTAATGATCCTTGCGTTGAGGATTGGCATGTTGTCTTGTTGAAATATCCATGGTATTGGTCCAAAGAAATCGGTAAACTTATGGAAAGCTTCTTGCAATATTTCCTTGTAGGAGTTTGCCGTCATTTTCAATGTGGGAAAGTCCAAATCAATTGTTCCAAACCAGAAAACCGCACCCCACGCTATTATACCGCCATCTCGGCTATTGTGGTGCTCCAGAAACCTGGGTTCCTTCCTCATAACATGAAATTAGTAATTATATCCATCCGGACCATCTTTATTGAATTTTTTTCGTCAGAAAATACCACTTTTGTCCACTCTTCCTTCCACGCCATATTCTTCCTGCAAAAATTCTAGTATATTGTGTCTTCGTATTGGATTTAATGGTGGTTTTTTCTTCAAATGTAGGTGCTTTAAATGTTTTTAACCACGAATAACACGTCTAATAGTGCTAAGACTCGCTGTAATACCAATCTTCGCCTTGTTTTTAGCAGTAGATACGCTTGAATTTGTAGCCAGTCTATTTATCTTTCTTCGGTCTGCTTCTTTTGTGGCTCTTGATTGGCTACCTTTCACATTTTATCCATAGTTTTCTTTATTTCTAAGGTTCAACCAAACAATTTCCACACTTCTATTTATTTTTTTGACAATTGTGCGTAGGGGAAGCTTGTTTTCTGCGTCACGTGTACATCTATTTGGGCTTTTTCTGCGGGTTAAATGTTTTTTTTTTTTCGCGGCCCATCTTTTCATTGATAAAACAATTATCATTTTTAATCTACATTTCTATTATTAGAACAATATTTTTTCTTCTCAACGTAATCTATAGAGACAAAACGAACACTGTTTCTATTCAAGTGCCACAACAAAAAAAAAAACAGTGTATTTATTGAAGTAATTAGAAAAGTGGTAAAAAATAGCCTAACGGTATTTTCCTGAATTATTCTGCCTCTGCAGTTTTATTCGCAATAGATCCCTCTTTCAGGAATTAAAACCAAAAGGTGAATTTATAAATTTACAATGGTGCTGGTAAAAAAAAGGTTGTTTTTATTCAAGTGGAGCGGAGTGTAAGTTAAGACGTAAAATTGTTTCCGTAACCCCTGTAAGCATAATGTTTCTATATGAAAAACTGTTTTCCTTACAAGTGGTCGATATTTTATTTTGAGCTCTTATGGAGGTATGTACCTACCTAACCCACCTATATTATAAGTTGGATCTTCTTACAACCTTAGACATGTTGAACATATTGTTTATGTATCTTTTTGCGTGATGTTACAATCAAACAAAAAATAACTGCCTTGTCAGGAATTATATTACACTTGTGTAATACTCAAAATGAGGCTTTATTTTTTTTTTTATTGGTGAGAATAATCATGGGATTTGATATGACCAAATCATCTTGTTCTTAAAAAAAAAAAAAAAAAAAAAACATTCTGCTGATGAACAAAATAACCTTCAACCTTCAGCTTCACTTTTCGATGTAAAAAAGGTGTTCAAATATCAAAGGACCAGGATTTTGTATTTTTTTGATATTTACAAGGAATTGAACCAAAGCTACACACATATTTATATATAAAAAAAAACATAATCCTAAAGGCTTTTTCTGAAATGAGAATCCAAATTGAATTGGAATGTTATAAATGTGAGTGAGAAATCAAGTGGGTTTCGATTTAGTTGTTGTCATCATGGAAATGTCATTCGTTTGATATATTGTTATGGCGAAATCCATGTGGATTCAATAGAATTTCTTCTTGATTGATAGAAATGAGTATGGGGAAGGTTTATTTAAGTACATTATCTTTATTGAGAAAAGTTCTTTACAAAAAAATATAAGTGATGAACAAGAATTATTGATTCGTATGTGGGTTTTTATGTTTATTAATTCCCAGTCTAAGCTTCTATGTACGTATTTTACGGATATTAAAAACATTCACATATAGTCTAAGAAAGATAGGATCGGACCAGGGACAAATTAATTCATGAAATTTTATTTCTGGTATCGACGCAGAGTTTTATCCTCAACAACATATCCAAAGTCCCCGAAAATCCCCGCATTGGTTTTTGTATAGGCGAATTTTAAGAGGTGGAGAGGGAGGGAGGCGGGAGTTTGTCAAGCTGAAAAATTTGTTGTAATACAATCTTATCATATGACACATGTTTTTAGGGTGCTTTTCAACGCTGATTCTAAAGAGACTAAAACTGAAAAGATACATGTAACCTGTGGAAAGTTAATGTCATTTTTATGGAATGATCATGTTTTTTTAAAGTACATACAGCAAGAAATATATTACCCAAAACCATTTTAAAATAATGGGATTTTAGTGAAATTTCTTACGAAAAATTGTATTTTCGTTTAATCGAGATAGTACATATGACACATGATATATGATTTAAAGGTATTTTTTAACGCCGAATTCAATAAAAGAAAAACCAATATGATACAAGCAACCTAAAAAAGTTAGATTAATCTTGAAACAGAAATGAAAGAAATTCCGTTAAGCAGGTCAAACATTCAACCCCCAAAAAACACCCTTGGACCTTAGATATTTGTACGGACTCTTTTGATCCTTGGGTGCCAATATAAATTTAATATTTTTAGCAAAGTTCATAAGTGTCAGAATTTGTTCATGGATGTTATGGTAATAATCACTCAGTTGCATCTCTCCGTTAAAAAAAAAACACCCTTTAACCAAAGATATTTTTGGGGACTTTTTTGATTCTCGGTAAACATGCCAAATGAAACATTTATACCAAATTTCATTAAAATCCCATTATTTTAAAAAGGTTTTGGTTAATATATTACTTGTTGTACTTTAAAAAAAGTGATCATTCCATAAAAATTACATTAACTTTCCACAGGATACATGTATCTTTTCAGCTTTAATCTCTTTAGAATCAGCATTGAAACGCACTCTGCAAACATGTGTCATATGATTAGATTGTATTACAACAAATTTTTCAGCTTGACAAACTACCGCCTCCCTCCCCTCTCCACCACTTTAAATGAGTCTACACAAAAAGTCAATTCAAGGATTTCGGAGGACTTTGGATATGTTGTTGCGGATAAAATTCTGCGTCGATACCAGAAATAAAATTTCATGAATTAATTTGTCCCCGGTTGCCCATATTAAATTTCCTATCTTTCCTAGACTAATAGGAAAAAACTTGCTTATAAGAAATGCAGTCCCAAACACCGTGTTTTTTTTATTTAAATTCCCTTTGAAATTATTGATCTTATAAAAGAATCTCGCATATAAGAAAAATACGGCTATAAGAAATCATTTCTTTGCACAAATATTAATTTCAAGAATAACCTTAACACCATAATATCGAAAGACATGGCAATTTTTTTCGCCATGTCCTTTGATAGTTATGTATGTTATTAAGTTTAAATACCAGCATCGCTGATGTCTCTATTCGTAAATTCCCAAAAGATTTGCATCAAAAAAGATGATATTTTACTATTAAGAAAACCACAAGCCAACATACGACCAAATACGACTTAATGGTATGAATTTCGTAATAAGGGGGAACATCAAGAGCGGGGTTCAGCTAGAAATTGACATCACGATAATCCCTAACAGTCTGCCTTTGCATTTTATTGTGCCTTACAGTCTTAAGCCTTAAACAGATGTGCAAAAGATCGCTTTCCTATAGTATACAATTTGTTGGCACATTCAAATAAAATTGCATACATGTAAAAATGTAGTTTGACATTTAAGCTTTATTAAAGTATCTTAATTTTGAAAATCCATCTTGTAGAAAATAGGTTGAAATTTTTGAAAGTTAATAAAACAAACTTTTTTATACTATAGTCCA
This sequence comes from Melangyna quadrimaculata, assembly GCA_949320155.1. Taxonomy (NCBI): domain Eukaryota; kingdom Metazoa; phylum Arthropoda; class Insecta; order Diptera; family Syrphidae; genus Melangyna; species Melangyna quadrimaculata. The sequence continues at coordinate 75,320,184 of OX439485.1, read as the reverse complement.
GTGCAACTACAGAATTTTATACGGGGGACCCAGCAGTTTGTACCACCCCCAATTTTTGTTTGTATTCGATAGAGAGTTGATCGAACATGATAAATCTCAGTTTTCGCATTCGTAACATTAACCGTTTTGCCGTCATCTTGGATTTTATTTTTTACTAAATATCTCGGTTCATATTAGTCCTACAAAAAAACTTGTATTAAATAAAATGCGAAGAGTAAAATTCTCTATTTTATTTGTTGAAAAGTTTTTCGTTATTGATAATATTTAAAAAGTTACAGGCCAACAAAAAACAAAATTTAATATTTTCCTAAATTTAGGTCATTTTCAATCAAAAATTTGAAAAACTTTCTACGACAAGTTTGTTGAGCTCAAAATTTCAAATAGTTTTGTGTTGCATTTTTTTATTTCAATAAATAAAGAAGTTATGAATATTTTTCTATTAAAAAAAAAATGTTTTATACCAGAACTCAATTTTTTTAATCTGGGCTGAAAATCTTAATTTAGTTAGATTTTCTCTTTGCTAAAACTGTTTTTAAGATTTAATTTTAGTTCCTAATGCAAAACGGCAATTAATTTTTCCCAAGTACTGAACATTCGAAATTTATTTAAGGCTCCATACGCAAATTAAATTCTCAGGCATATCATTTTGTTTTGGAGTCTGTAATATTTAACTGCACAATGAAGAAAAAGTTAAAAGCGCGATTCAGTGAAAGTTTAAATAAGTGGACAGTGGACAGTGAACAGTGACAAAAATGAACACGTTTTTCAATTGCTGTGGATCGTTAGAATTTGGCAAGATTTCTAATTAACAAAAAAGGCATACAAAACTCTTTTATCAGCCAGCATTAGGTAAGGGCTGACATTTTTTTCTACGCGATTTATGTTTTACTTTTTTAAAAAAGTAAAATCCAAGATGGTAGCAAAACGGTAAATGTTACGAATGCGAAAACTGAGATCATATTCGATCAACTCCTTGGGGGTGGTAAAACTGTTGGTTGAGATTATAATTGCTTTGGGCTACTAAGAGAATTTTAATAACGTGCAAAAAACACCTAGTCCAGTCAATAATTACAAAAAAGGGCTAAAATCGCAAAGCGCGATGTAGTTCTGCATTTTTGATATAATGTTGGGACATGTTAGAGTAGTCTGTAGCTAAGTTTGCAATTTCGAAAAACCTGCGCTCGCTGCAGGAAAAATGCAACAGTGAAAAAATTGCTAAAATCACACCATTTTTCCGACATTTTCCTTTATAACTTTGCAAATATGCAACTTAGGCAAAATCCATCCACCATAAACTTTTTTTTGCTTTAAAATTTTCTACAAGATCACATTCGTTTTAAATTTATGAATTTTATATTTGTGTTGCTAGATTAGATTTATCAAGAAATTTAATTTAATTTATTAAGCTAATTTATTAGGTAATTTTGAAGCACACAAAAAATAGGTAAAAAATTGTCCAATTCTGCTAAAAATTTAGAATCAATTAGTCTAGAGTATGACAAGACAAAATTCGGTCTAAATCGGTGAAATAGTCTTGGCAAGAAATATCATGTTAACTAAGTGCAACGCGCAATGTTTGCATCATTGCGTGGTCAAAGTAGGACACTTAAGTTGGCACTGGTTTTTGTACACGTACTTGGAACCCTTAACTATAATAAAATATTGTTATAATATTTATTAATTTTTTTTTAGTAACTTTGGTGGCGATTTAAAAGTTCCGAAGGTTTGTCACTATATAAATAAAAAATAATGTCGTGAAGCATAAACTATTCAAACGAGTAGCTAAGTGTGTGTATAATAAATTTCCATCTAATTTATCATTATTTTGAATTCCACATAAAAGCTCCACTGACCGTGTGCAAAAATAAATTTTATTCATTTTTGACGGAAATTTATCTTTAAAAGAAAACAAAATAAAAAATCAAATCAATTTGAAAATTCATTGTCACCCACAAGCAGTATTTTATTTCTCGTATTGTTCACATTGTATTTCAAAGGAAGTATACATAGTATATGTATGTATCATTATAAATTTATAACCAAATTAAACTGTTTTATTATTGGATATAGTGTATTATTATTTCCATAATTTTGAGTTTTTTTTTTCTGACAAGAACACTCATAAAACTCATTTCTCAGAGCCTCATTCCATTAAAAAAAAAAATAATACAACAAATTCAAATTCACATACATATCTGACTTTTTTGCCACTGAGAGATCATCATGCGATGATCCACTCTGAGTTGAACATAGATTTGACCACATTGTGATGTGATAAATGAGTGACATACAAGATGACTGAGGTCAGTGGGCTATCTATTTATTCAAACTGTGAACAATAGAAATGCCACTTTGTTTTTCTTTTTTGTTATTGTTGTTATGCTCACAGTACAACAACAATTACAGTATACCAGGGAATATTTGCTTTCATTAAAAGCAAATAGAGAACAACAACAACAACAATAAAATTAGTATGGAGGGCAATTTTATTCCGTAATAATCAACTTAAGATACAAGCACATCCCCACATGATGCATTATGACAGAAAAAAAAATGTCTTAAATGAATCTTTGCCAATCTTTAAGCGAATAAATACGTTGACATAGATATATGTTTATTCATATATTTATGTACTGTACATAGCTATTTTGTAGATACTGCGCCATTTGAAAGAAGATAGGCTAAACGAAGGCAAAAGTATGAGTCAACGATTACTACCTTCATTCTTCAACAGGTTGCTTGGAAAAAACAAAAAAACAATATGCACGTATGTATGTATGTTTATATGTACATTAGGGTGGCCCTTTATAAAGGTCATTGTCTTATTTTGAATGACGCACCCCCCTTATTTGTTCTAAATAATTAAAAAATTCCCGTAAAATTTTAGCTCATTTTATTAACGTTAACCCGGCCCCCAAAGACGTCTGAAGTTTTATATGTGAAATCCCATAAAACTTGTCACTTGCCAAGTATCTGACATGGCAAGCCCTTGCTATGTTTCAGCACTGAAAACTTAGACGAGGAAAACTTTTCAAACACTTGTGAGGCCCTCCCTAGTAAAAACTTGTTGAACATGTTTCGGTACCCCATCAGTAATATCTTTTGTACACCAAAAATATTATTAGCACCATGAAATTTTAGTATCATACGACACTTTTTTCTCTCTTTTCTTTGTCTTCTTTTTCATATCACATTTTTTACTATGGGTGTGAAACATCTGCAAAAACTTGTTCTAAGTTATTCTACCTAAGAAGCAGGTAATAAATCCCATTCTATTCTGTATGTATTTGTTATGCAATATTGTATGAAAAATAGGAGTATGATTTTTTGTATAGAGAGTTAGCCCAGTGGGTAGCGCATTGGATTGGCAAGCAGAAGATCGCTTATAAGCCAAATTTAATTTGTTTGCCTGACGAGGCAAAAGGGTTTATAATCACTTAAGCCCTTGCTCTAGCCTTTGCTTACCCTTGCTAGCCCCTTGCCATAAACTATGTCAAACTCTCTAGTGCCTTGTTGAAAACTAGATTGTGTTCCTGCGCAGGTTCATCCTGGTTTTTATCTAGCAAAAAAAAAATTCATAAAAATCAGTTTGAAAAATATTATTTTTTTTTTGTTTCAAAATTTTGAGTTTGAAAACTCAAAACTTAAAATAAAATAAGAGAATTTTTTTCGAGATTTAAAGAAAAAATATATCAAAATATTTTAATTATTATTTGTTTAAAGTCTGTGTTTTTTTAAACTGCCGCCCCCACCTAAACAGGGGAAATACGATCTTTACGATGTCTTGACTTAACCTTCACCGTAGAACTTTTTGCCACATCTTATTCGAATCACGCTAATATAAAATACTAGCTGCAACCCACAACTTCCCCATAATAATATTATAAAGAGCAAAGATTTCATTGTTTTTGCAGTGTACATCTTTGGATACCATTCGATCGGGTTAGGGCTGGCCACGAGACGAGAAAAGTCTCGGTCTCGATCTCGGTCTTGCATGACGAGACCTAGACGAGACCGAGACGATACTGCATATTTGGACCAAAATTTACAGAGAGCCTAATAAATAAAAAAATCAAATTTCAGTTAAATATTTATTTTCTTCTGCACGTATTCAAACTATAATCGAAAATATCTCGTTCCATTAATCAACAAGTTGGCCGGAAATCGTATTTTTCGGAGACGAGACCGAGACGCGACTTAATTATACGAGACCGACTCGAGATCGAGACGAGACTGAAAATTTTCGATTTTAACGAGACCGAGACGAGATTTCAAAAGTCTCGCAGAGTCGTCTCGTGGCCAGCCCTAGATCTGGTACATTAGTTCCATAACACTCTTCACTGTACATAATTGTATTTTTTTTAATATAAAGTGGAAACATAGAAATACCCAGAAAAAAAACACAAATAATGAAGATTTTCACCTTATAAATAAATTTTATTATATTGAAAATTTAACCTTTATTCCTAAGTGACATTTTAGCATTCCATTGGTGAACGAATTCTTAGAATGGTTTCAGTAATTTCAGGGGTAACTGCATATGTACAAATAAACAAACAAATGTTTCCTCTTTTTAATAATAGTCCTCGTATATTTCCGCCCACGACTGTTTTGTTCCAGCTTTTTTACTTTGAGTTTATCTATAATTATAACCCTGAAAGGGTTTTATTAGAGCAATTAATAACCTTTGTGTCTCTCAGAGATAAGGGAGCTAAGTGCAGATGGCTGATAGCTTAAGCAACAAGTAGTGGATTCCTCCTTTCATATTTTTTATAAACTCGAATGCTTCCAACAAAAATATTACTTCGCAACCTATCGAAGCTATTTTATATAATAATTGAAAACAATAAATCAGAATACAAAAGGTACCTACATCTTCCTCTCCGTACCGTACGGAAATATATTTTTTTTATTTCACCATCATGTACAATCAGTAGGTTTCTATCTATTAGACATAATTTTGACAGACCTATAATTAAGGTCAATCACGCAAGCACATTTTATTTACAAAATTCCGAGAAGATTTTCAACTTTGGATAACACTACATGTACGCTATTATACTCGTAGGATTGACATTGAAAATGATTTCATTGAAACAGTTTTCTGGTGTTCGTTTGTTTAAGTATAACTTCTGGCCAATTTTATACTGACAGATAAAGTGTATCTATTATTTATATTGTCTCCCATAAGTCCGCGGTCAAGGTTAGCATTAGGTCAAAATGACTTGAGCTTCAGGGTTCAGGTCATGATGAAAACAAACAATAACGAACATTGTGTACCATAGCCATGATATTAATCACAATTTACAGCTCCTTTGCTGGAATTTTTTTTTTGAAACAAGGTTACTTGACTAGAATTATTAAAGAAATTCATTTTTTGATTAGGAAAGCTATAAAATATGGCATCGATTAAACCATATTCATGTCTTTAGGTAAAAATGATAAATAATTAGGTAAACCACTTTACTACCCTTTTATTCCATTCCAAAGCACGGATACCTATCCGATATCTACTTGTATGCATCTTAGAAGAGATAAATTACTTTGATAAATAGTCAATTTGTTTAGCAGAAAAACCCCATAAATATTCATTGTTTTCATTTTTACTTGCTCTATAGGACAAGTATTGGTTTCGTGTCAAATAAAAAATGAGAACTTTTAATCAAAATTTAATTTTGCGATAATGTTGAAGTACAAAAAAGTTATTTTCGAAAATACGTCAATGGCGTACGACGCGTATACAATACATACTATATGAAAGAAATTTGAAGAATATAAATTTGTTTATATCTTTCAAATAATGCATAGAAAAATTGAATACAAAAATGTTATAATTTAAAAAAAGTAAGTATACGCCTCAGTGAACCATCCTTTTCAATTTTATTTTGTACGGTGCTTGATCTCTTGCATTAGTTGAAGGGACATTAAATCAGAAATACACAAGAATTAAGTCCTGCAATGGTCTTGATTTGGACCACATACAAATTTATGGACCACTTTAAAACACTATACGTTTAAGAGATGTATGGAGTCATCGAATCATAAATGATAAGTTTTGTTATGCAGGGGTGGAATCGGCTAAGGTGTTATGTGATAAGTGATAGTCATTTTCGACAAATTCCGTCTGCATTACAAGTGATAATCATATTTTTGTGACTATTTTATGTGATAGCTAAATAGCTGTTACAGAAAATAGTCACAAAAAAATGATTATCACTTTTCACAATCACCCTACGCAGACGGAATTTGTCGATAATGACTATCACTTATCACATATCACCTAAGCCGATTCCACCCCAGGTCTATTTTCATATTTATAAAATAATTATAAAGTTAAAGAAAGTTATGATACCTAATCAGATCGATGCCAAGAAGAATTTAAAAGGACTTAGGGCCAATTTTTCAATAGTCAGTTAAACCTCAGATAGTTTTTATTCTTCAGACAAAAATTTGTTCGTGTTGCTATAGTATTTATTCCTTTGATAGTTTAACTGATAATTGAAAAATCAGCTCTTAGAATTGTATTCAATGAAATGAAAAACTTTATGAACAAAGTGCTTGTTCCACACTTAATTTTATTGGGAAATGTGCAGTTAAATAGTGCAAATTAAGGGACTTTCAAATTTGGACCTACCCTATTCTTTTAAAATGCAAAAACACTGCAACTTTTGAACATTAATGTAAATTATTAGGACTACAAATTCGCTAATAGAAATGCAAGTAAAAAAGTGAAAATTACTGCGTTATATTCCCATTACTCTAGGTTAAAGTTGCCCTACTAACTTCACATACAATGTCTCTCAGCTTATTTCATTCAGTGCCTAGTTTAAACTTTAAGTTGCAATAACTTATAAACCATCACATAGACTATCAACAAAATTTCAATTCTATTTTGAAGAAGAACTTTTATGCACTTCAACACAAATCAATAATTTATTTAAAAAATATCGGTTTTATCATTCTAACAATAAAAAACTAAAAACACTGCAAAATTTCAAGTCACAGCTTATTTGATGCAGAATAACTAGTCTTGAAATAACTAAATGTTATTGGTTTGGTGGAATCTTACATATTTTTCGTGGTGGCCCTTTTAAAGACCTTTAAATTTCTTGGAATGAAATTAACAAGATTCTCTATGATCTTGCAATAATTTTCCGATATTTTTCCGAAAATGCATTTTTCAGGTCCTGGCAGAAACAGATATTTTGAGAAATACCCAAGTTTTCGGCACTTTGGATCAAAAAATTTTTAAATATCAGTGGGGTACATATTTTGTCAACCGTCTTTTCCATGAACTCCAAATTTTCTGAGTCGGATGCAAACATACAGGCCCATATCATAACGCTTTCCCCATCATGATTCAATGTTGCTCTCAGGTTATCTGTTATCTGGATCTGAATTCGGTTTCCACCAAACGTTAGACATCCTGACGGAACAAAAAATATTGATTTTGGATTCCTTTGGCTCTGACCGGTAGCTCTTTGTACCAATATACATATAATAATATAAATATTAATGGAATGGAATAATATATTTTACCAGCTGTCCCGGCAAACGTTATTTTGCACTTTCTAGGAGGCAGCGCGATATACCGATTTCGACTTACTTTCTCAGGAAAACACTCGGATCTATACCGAAGATGTCTTTAAAATGTTGGCCCAATCGGTTGCGATGTTTAAATTAGATATATAATTGCAGACTTGCAAACAAAAAGAGCAAAACAAAACTAAAAACAAATAACAAAAAAAGTACGTATACGCCACAGTGTATATTTGTCTTAAATTTATTGTTTCAAATATTTTTCAAATATTCTGATGGTTTGAAAAATTATCTATATCGCTATGTGTATATTGATTTAATTTAAATTCATTTTGTTATTTAAAACTATTTCATATTAAACTCTGTTTATTGCGGGAATATCTATTATTATAAGCAACATTTTCTTAAACATTCCCAAAACAAATTCGAAAGATATGCTCTTCCAGGTACTAAATACATAAAAGCGGCTTCAAACTTTGTCTCAAAAAAATGATGATGAAGATTGTACGGTAGTTCATCCATAGCAAATGGATATTGTAACAAAATCTACTCTACGAACATATTTCAAGCAGTAAGCCACAAGAAACTGGTCATCTCTCATCTCTATCTGTCAGCGATATAGTCATTTTCATATAACAAAACATCATATTGTTTGAGAAAATAAATCATTAAGAAGAAACCAGACCACGAGACCGTTTGTTAATTTCTAGAGCGCCAATAAAGATAATTTTCAAATATTTATCTTTTTTGTCTATTCAGAGAATTTATTTTACAGGTGTTGTTCTGTTCCGGAGTTCAAAGAATCCTCTAAAATTGTAATAATAGTTTTTCCAGTACTGGTACTCAGTACCGGATCTCGGATTCAGCTGTGGGCAGGGGGGGGGGAGTGCAAAATTGAATATGATATCTAAGACGTCTAACTGGCCATAGCTCATATAAGTTTTAAAAGTATGAGCCCTCTGGAGATCTCATTTCGATGAACTAGCCAGATCAACTAGTAAAATAGGTATCTGTTTTGTTTCGAACTGCCACCGAAAAGCATATAAGAAAACAATGTTTTTCCGGTTGAAAAATAAAATACCAAAACTTCAAGACTTTAAGTCGGAAATAAGAAAAAGCTGCTCTTAAAAATAACGTGCGGCCTAATTCTGCAAGCATAAATGAATTTTTGAGTATACTCTGCAATTCAGCATACACTTTATATTGTTGCTCAAAAAATGTGTCAATAAATTTGCACGGCACTCTAGATGGATTAAAAATATTCATTTGCTTTTGCATTATTTTCTGAGTGCACAGAAAAAACTTACCCTTGTGTAATTTGGATCCTTGACTAGGAATCTTGTATGTTATTGATTAGTCCAAAAATATTTTGTGTGTATAATTGACTTCGACCTTGGATAGTATAAGCTTTAGTCCAAAAATATTTTTGGTGTATAATTGACTTCGACCTTGGAAATATAAGCCCCAAAACTCCATAGGCCCTTGCTGGTCGTAAGAAACCATTCCTGTTGTATTAAACAATTACACTAAAATTGACACCCTGTTTTTCACAATTCTAATTGGGTTTTAGTTCCAAATGCTTTTTTTTAGTTAAAATAAGCTAAGTTCTTAGGGTAAATTGTTGTTGCATTTGGCATATTACTTGTTCAGCCCAGACCCTGTTTTTCGATTATCTCTTCAAGCTTCAGCCCCAACTTCGAACTTTCACAGTCCCCATCAGAGAAGCCCCAAACACTTTTTGGAATAAATAATGTTTTAATCGACCACGTTTTTTGTCCAATTGTTGTCAGACATTAGTCCCAAGCTAGGTTTTTCGTTCCAATTTTATGGGCTTTATTTTTACAGAATAATTATTGTCTTTGCATTAAACATGTCCATGCTTCGTTGCCCCGAACTTGATTTTCCTCCAATTCCCTTAAGACTTTAGGCACAACAAAATTCTTTTTGGGGCTTAGAAAAAAATTATAAAATTATAAAATTATCAAATTTATAAGCATAGGAATATTTGAGAAAAAAATAAAACTCTACACGTTGTAATCTATTGCTTTCTGTATTTCAATTAATTTCAGGAATCGGTATTGGGAGGGGGCCTTAGCCCCTATAGCCACCCCCCCTTGATCTGCCACTGCTGATAATGACATGAATTATTACAAAAACTATCTGAAAATAGTTTTTTGGAACTACTTGTTGCTCATAAAATAATGTTAAATCCTTGAAGTTAAATTACTCGTATTTATATAAAGTGATACAAATAAGCAAAAAAAAATGCTATAAATACAAAAATCGCAACACTTTTACTTTGCTCCACTGTATTAATACTATTAACCTAATTATGTATTATATTTTGCACAACTCACAAGCACATTGTTCATGCAATAATTATTGCTATAAATATATCATAGCACACTTTTATCGATTAAAATATATATGCCATAAATTGCGTGTACCGTGCACATAACATTTCATACAAACTAATAACAACAACAACAATAAAAATTCCTAAATAAAACAATAATACACCTAATAAAAAGTATAACAACTTATGTAGCATTTATACATAGCTAGGCAGGTAATTTTGTTTGTATTATAAAAGTCATCAACCTTTTGTCTTGAGCCCGCTTAACCTACTTGTACAGAAATATTAAAACAAATCAAAGAAAAATTAAAACTATATTTACAGAAAATGAAAAATAAAAATATTGCAGAATGATAAATATCTCAGAAAATAGTTTTAATTTTACCTGTGAGCATGTGCTTTACTTTTACCCACAAACACAGGTTCATAATAAAAATAAAAACTATTTATTTGCCTACTAAGACTGTTTCACTGTACTTGGTTGCAAAGTTATTAACCTTTCGGGAAAATAATATTTTTTTTTCTCTGTATTTTTGTTGAATGTTTGCATTTGAAGTACGTATTTTTGTTGTTGATGTTGTATTTGTTGTATTTTCAACGTTCATCTACCTGTTATGCATCGATTCACGCTAAAACAGAGCACGAACAGCAAATTAACGATGAAATCTTGCCCCTTACCGTAGAAATGTCGGATTTATTGTCCGTCGTCGTCGTTAGTGTTGCATCTACATCGTCGTCGTCGTTGATTTTTCTTCTATAAAACCACAAAATTGCTTGCGGATGCATCGAATTGTTTAAAGAGTTCGAGTATATCTTTATATTTCATTATTATTATTATTATAAGCCAGCGTCTATATGATGCAGCAATACAAAATTTATTTTGAAATTTGATTTATACTGGCGTAATCCCTTACTTTGGGGAGGTAACAGACACCTTTGCCACAAAGCGCAAAATGATAGATACATTTTTATATGAAAATAAATAAAAATTATTCTTTGATGAAATTCATACACGAGAGTTTGTTTGTGTTACATTTTTATTTTATTGCTATCGAAAGCAAGCACCTGAATATAAGGTCGACCCAGTTAAACAAAAAAAAAAAAAAACTAAATCAAAAAATCGAGGGAATTAATCTTTATGGTGTGACTAGCCTCTGGTTGTGCTCTTTAATTGATGTTGACTTGGTTTGTTGCAAAGTGCTGCCGCCACACCATCATCCTCACCCAGATCAGATTTGCAAATGTTACAGTGTTGAAATTTAAAATTTAATTTAATGATGATGTTTGTTAATAGTTGTTTGTCTTTTGAACCATGTAGAGTTCATAAATGATCGGATTGATCCCTGTTATGGTAAAGTTTTTACACGTACACAGAATATCTATGTACATGAAGGTACGACAACATTTGTTTATGTTCCTGAACTTTAATCTTTGTGATTTTGGACTTCTTAGGAACTCTCTGGTTTTTTATTATGTTATCCATGAAGTCCTAGAACGAGTTCTGGTATTAAAATCTTGTGCTAAGAATCAAAAATCAAACCATCGGAAAGCTGTCAATTTTCCCGAAAGTCAACACCTTAACTAACATAAGTTCACATAAGGTATAATTTTCTTATCTGGGAAAAATGTTATGGCCTGCACAACAAATAGTAGTTAAGCAAATTAAAAAAAATTAAAATATGCAATGGAAATTTCCAATAAAATCCAATTATTTCATGAACAATTTTATTTATAGGAAATCGATTTCAGTAATTTTGTTTGTACCACTTCTGTAGCCATCCATGCAGAAATAATTTTATTTTTGAATACATTTTTTGCTTCTTTCCACATTTGTGTTAATGCATGAGCATGAGCGTAGCTGTTGAGTTGAGTTGAAATTTTAGCAAAATTTTCTTGGACCTTCTATTAGGACAAACCTGATTAAAAGTCTAGAGTGTATATATTTTGTTTGTGTTTCCTTTTTTTTTGTAATATGAAATGGCAAAGAAACGTTTTCTATGAAGCAATATGGTACTTTATATTAAGCTTACATCCCAATTTTTGACCATCAATCTCTTTCAAGGTTGTCCATATCTCGAATTGAAATTGAGTTCGGTTTTTTGAGATAGCTCGAATTAAAGTTGAGTTCCTTTTTTGGGAATAACATCCGTATTATAGGTTATGTCGTAAAGATGCTGACACAAAGGTACCCCGTCCGGAACCTCAATATTTTTTTACCGAATTCGAACGCTCAGACAAAAAGCAATTTTATACAAAAATACGTGGAATATAACCCAACCATAAGGGAAATAAAATGTTCTGAAATTGTATTTTGCTTTGAAATAAAGTAAAAGATAAGAGTCTCCTGTGGTGAGGGAATTACGAGTACCTAACCCGGCTGCAAAAATTCCTAGTTTCTGTCTAGTTTTCGCAAGGCCCTAATAAGTTTTCAGTAGGAGACATATAGATGAGGAAAACTTGTCAGATACTTGGTAAGCCCTTGCTGGATGTCGGTACCAAAAATTTAAACGAGGGAAATCGTGAGGCCCCATCTAGTAAAAAAAACTTTTTGACATGTATCGGTATCCCACCAGAAATATCTCTTTTGTACACCAAAAACAAGTTTTATAAGCACCATGCTAATTAAGCATCATACGACACTTTTATCTCGCTTTCCGTTGTCTTCTTTTTCATATCACACATGGGTGTGAGACATCTGTGTATCATAAGATTGTTCAATGAGAAAAAAACTCTTCTTAATTGTTCTACCTAAAAAGCAAGTAGGTACATACATACAATCCGGTTCTATTCTTTATGTATTTGATATGCAATATGGAATGAAAGTTATTCACTTTCGGAATTGAATTTTGTATAGAGAGTTAGCCCAGTGGATAGCTCATTGGATTGACAAACAGAAGATCGCGGGATCAACTCCCACATAATCCAGTTTTTTCTTTTTTTGCCTGACGAGGCAAAATGGTTCACTATCGTCAACGCCCGTGTTCTGGCCTTTGCTAATTCATGCTAGTGCCTTGCCAGAATCTATGTAAGACTCTCTAGTGCCTTGTCGAAAACTAGATTGTTTTTCAACGCGGGAAGTGATCCTCAGAATATTTTATGTACTCGACTTATTACAACTGGTTTTTCATATATTTCTTAATATAATATATATATATATATATATAAATATAATAATTAATATATAATGAATTTAGATTTCTCAATCCGCCTTGATAAAAATAGATCAAAGTTCACCAAACAGATCTATCAAAATTTGAGATTAAAAAATACAAACAATTTATTTAAATACTTGGAAAGTCTAATAATGGAAGATTAATAATAAATTATGTCGACACACATTTTAAATTTCTCTTTAGTTAATTATAAGATCATGACACTGAATAATAAAAATTTAAAAATGTATTAAAATTTGATTAAAAATTAAATACATGGCCGATAAATCGCAAGAACTAGCTCTTATAGTTAACAACTAGAATATAGATAGACATACATTGAATATTAAATATATTAAAAGTGAGTTAAAATAAAAATTAAAAATTTTTTTTAATAAGAAAATGTGTAATATCGAAAAAAATATATTTTTCATTTGATTTTACATATTTGTTAGTAAACAAATTTTTTATAGAAATTGTTAATGCAATATCTTTTGGCTTACTTAGAAGTACCGAGAAGAAAAATTTATGACAAATTCAACCAAGCCAATAACGAGATATTCGAAAAATAATTAAAAAAGAAGCAATTTGCTCAAAAATCTGAAAATTTTGTTGTCATTATTCCCATTTTTTTGAATGCAGTATAATTGAAACTTTTCTAGAGATTAACATTTATAGACTAAGAGCCCAGGGCCGCCAGACATACGTTATTTTATCAAACTAAGATTTTTTCTGCGAACAGATACTATGGTTTTTAAGAACAAATGGATACTAAGAATCTTAAATCCGGGTGCAACTAAGAGGTAGCGAGTGTTAAAGTTGCATACATTGCGTCATTTTATCAAAGCTGAATTTTTGATATGTGTTGGGGAATAGTGTCATTTACTTTATTGGACACTTGCCAGATATCTACAGTGGGGCCTAACGTGAGCCGGACACTTAAAATATGTCAAACTAATCGTGCCATTTACAAAACAGAATCAAATCAAGATTTTATTTTTTTTTTGGGCAAATATTCTACAATATTTTCTTATCAGCAAGACACCTACAGCGGGGCCTTGCATCACCTTAAAACAGTCAAAATAATAATTCTTTGTTACTAAAACATGATTTTTTCGCTTATTTTAGCTATTTTTAAATGTCTAGCTGATGAATACGCCCCACCGTAGATGTATAGCTGATGGGGAATTATTTTAAACAGTTGCCAATAAAACATATAAATATTAGCTTTAAAACTACAAAGTAAATGGCACGATTAGTTTGACATATTTTTAGTGTCTGGCTCACGTTAGGCCCCACTGTAGATGTCTGGCAAGTGTCCAATAAAGTAAATGACACAATCCCCTAAGACATATCAAAAATTCAGCTTTGATAAAATAACGCAATGTTGCAACATTTGTATGCAACTTTAACACTCGCTACCTCTTAGTTGCACCCGGATTGAAGATTCTTAGTATCCATTTGTTCTTAGCTACAATAGTACCTGTTCGCAGAAAAAATCTTAGCTGTGATAAAATAACGTATGTCTGGCAACCCTGGGCTCTTAGTCTATAAATGTTAATCTCTAGAAAAGTTTCAATTATACTGCATTCAAAAAAATGGGAATAATGACAATACAATTTTCAGATTTTTGAGCAAATTGCTTCATTGCAAATTAGGAAGTTTAATCAAAATCGTTTTAGTTGTTTTTGATAAAACTTCATAAGACCAAAATCTTTGTACGGCAGCTACTTGTTCTAGATGAGCTAAAACAAACATTTTAATTTTTCGTAAAGAGTATCACATAGAAATGCTTCACACTAAATTTGAAGCAAATCCCTTCAAACATATACAGTATGTGTGTACACCAGGACGCACAGTCAAACATATAAAATATTTTTAATCAATAATGATTTATTAGTAGTTTTAAGTCCCTGCTGCAGGAATCAGCAACATTTTTTAATTTTAAATTTAAAAACAAATAAAATAAGCAATTAGGTTTTACTGACCGCTCAGCACGCCATTTATGGGCTCCATTTGTGTTATTTTAAATTGTCTTTTTACAACCTCTATTGCTAAGATCAAAGAGGCAAATTTATTTAATTAAAATGTGCCCAAAAACGTTCGTCTTACCATAAAATAAGTGCAAAAAGTACCGGCTAATCTAAGATAAACTAAAAAACATCTACATGATGAAGCTTTAAATGATAACGCCCACATTGTGTTTGTTCATATAAAGGGTATAGTCAAAACCCCTTAACTGCGCGTTCTGTATAAAAAAAAAAAAAACATCGAACAATACAAATATCGGGTTTTTCAATAAGAGCGCTACAAAACGGTTTTGGACATCAATGAAATTCTTTATTCCTATGCAAGTACGTTGGATGCCATTATGTATGGATTTTTTTTGCATGGCCACCACGGGCACGCTTGCAGAAGTACAGACGCTGAACCCAATTTTCGACGGTTTTCAAGCTTCAATCGGCCGATACTGCTGCAATTTCACGTTCGATATTCGTACGAAGTTCATCAATCGTCGCTGACTTGTTGGCATAGACCATAGACTTGACGTAGCCTCACAGGAAATAGTCTAACGGCGTCAAATCGCACGACCGAGGCGGCCAAGCGACTGGACCATTTCGTGGGATAACACGTTCTCCAAACTTGGTTTCCAATAAATTGATTGTGACATTCACTGTGTGGCTTGTGGCGCCGTCCTGTTGGAACCACATGTCCTCCAAGTCCATATCATCCAATTGGGGCCAAAAATATTCGGTTATCATTGAACGGTAGCGATCCCCATTCACAGTAACGTGCCGGTCTTGATCATCACGGAAGAAGTACGGCCCAATGACGCCGCCGGCCCATAACCCACACCAAACCGTAATTTTTTCGGGATGCAATGATGACTCATGGAGTACGTGTGGATTGCTGCCTGACAAATACCGTATACTTTGTTTATTGACGAAACCATTCAGCCAGAAATGAGCCTCATCGCTGAAGATGATTTTTGGGTGAAAATCCGAATCATTTTCAAGTTGTTGCTCAGACCAATATAAGAACATACGACGCTTCTGGTGGTCAAGCGGCTTCAGTTCTTACGTCAATTTAATCTTGTAAGAATGTAGGCCAAGATCTTTTCGCAAAATTCGCCACAATGACGTCACAGAGATGCCCAACGGTTAAGAACGACGTGTTAAAGACACATTTGGGCTTTCTGCAACTGAAGCCTCAGCGGCAGCAATATTCTCGACACTACGGGCACTTCTTTGTCTCACTGGCACGGGAATTTTGTACTGTGCCTGTGGATTCAAATTTTTCCACTAGACGCTCAATTGTTGATCTGCTAGGACGATTATGACGACCATAAATTGGACGTAGCGCTCTTAACGTTGAGGCCACTGACTCCGAATTTCGGTAATAAATTTTAATAATTTCGACTCGTTGTTGGCTCGTATATCTTTCCATCATGAAATGACAAACTGAAGAGAAATGTCAAAAGAGCGGCAAGAAATATGGCGTCGTTTGCTGTCCCTGTTGCTCTACTTTTGTAGCGTCCCTGTTGAAAAACCCTTTATTAATTAACAAATTTTGAATACATATTTTTCAATATTTTTCTATGTTTTTAATATTCACCTCTACTGCCACTGACAATAACAAAAACGCATTTGTTAGCTATTAGATCTCCTATTTCATTTGTCGTTTTTTTTTCTTTTTTTTTGTGGTATCAAGATCAGCCCAGATGACACTTTATTCATTGTTTACAAAAGAATACTAATCTGATTTTGAATTAACGATTTTTGTTTGTTCATTTAAATGGACCTGACTTCATGTTTTCAAAGTCCGTTTTTTTTTTCTTTTGCGAATGGTTTTGACTTATTTGTTTGTATTCTTTTCCTATTATATGCCAATTGGTGAGACTGAAAGACTGTAAGACAAGGAATTTTTTAAATATGGTTAAATACCATATATCCCTGCAAAAAAATTAATTATCCTTTAGCGACTCAGCATTCTAATATTCTACAAAATAAAAAATGCCCAACAACATCTAATTTTATTATAATAAGTAGGAACTTGGTAAAAGTGTCGGCTAAAGTAACAACACTTTTCGAGTTTTCCAATAACAATGACAGAGGTAACCTACCTACACACTAAAGTTTCTCAAACACGTGTGCATTCAACATCCCTCTTACATGACAAATTCTAAATTATGACAAAACAATCTCAACCAATTTATACACACAAATAAACAAACAACCATTTACACCTCCTCCAAACTTTATGCAAATTCAAAAATAAAACAACACTCCCTCGAAATTCTAATATGGCATTTAGAATGATTCAAAACTGATAAATTTAGAACTATTATGAAACTTTTTTTATACACAGCACAGCACACCCACTTTTCTGCATACCTACTTTTATTAATTTTCTCTATTTCGAAACATTTTGTGCACAACAGAAAACATAATATTGCGAATAAAATTCCCCTGCGAAAAATAATTTAGAAGAAAATGTTCATATTTGAGAAACAACAAATTATTTCGGATTAAATTAGAAGGAAACCAATCAAATGAATACAAAAAAAAAAAATAAACAAGAAACAATAAGACACAACTTTTCCAAAGTGGTTTCATGAAATTTTGTATTATTTTCGTTGCCATAATTAACTTAAAGCAGAGTGGGAGCAGTGTGCCTAACCTACCTATACCTACCTATACATACATACAAACAATGTCTTAAACTCTCACCAATATACTCAAAAGAAATGGTGCGGTATACTTTTTTAATTAACTGAGTCAAGTCTGTGCTGCTGCGTGCTCCCGTCCGTCCCCGAGTGAAACAAAAATAATAATAATAAATAATTATTTACAACTTTTTCTTTATACTACATATTATACATTTATCTCTCCTTTCTTCATCTCATTTTCTTTTTTTTTTTGTAATTTTTTTTTTCTTGAAAGAAGACCTTTAAGGAAGAATGATGGCAATACCACCAACATGTTCCATATAAATTCTTTTCAAACGAGTTCCTCAAGTTTTTTGTTTGTTTCTATGAAGAAAGTCGAAACGTTTTAAATAGAATCGCACAGCGAATTTATTCTGTGGTGATACAACAATATAATAGCATGCAATCTGCACATGTTGTTTTATTTTTTGTTTGCAATT
Source organism: Melangyna quadrimaculata (assembly GCA_949320155.1). Classification (NCBI taxonomy): domain Eukaryota; kingdom Metazoa; phylum Arthropoda; class Insecta; order Diptera; family Syrphidae; genus Melangyna; species Melangyna quadrimaculata. Next base: position 75,301,989 of record OX439485.1, on the reverse strand, counting down.
TAAAAACTTTTATGTGAGAAAACAATTTTTTGTTTTCATTAATTTTATGTAAACATTTTAAATGTATTATTTTTATTTAAAATTATAACAATAAATTTACTCAACACTTTTTTTCTATTTTCCTTTGCAGGTATGAACATAAACTTAAATGCAAATCTTTATTAAATATGAGTAAGTTTTTATGTTAAGTTTGATTGTGTGGAAATAAAAATGCATGGATAAAACTTGCAGATTTTTAACTAATTATTATTATATTCAACTTTATTAAGAGCCAATTGTTGGAAAGTCCTTAGTCAACGGACTGGAAAAATGACAAGTTTCTGTCTAGTTTGGGCAAGGCCCTAGTAAGTTTTCAGTAGGGAAAATCTAGACGAGGAAAACTTAGCAGATACTTGGCAATCCCCTGCTGGATTTTAGGAGCAAAAATTTAGACGAGGGAAATTTTTCAACCACTCGTGAGGCCCTCTCTAGTAAAAAAGTTGTTGGTCATGTTTCGGTACCCCATCAGGAATGTCTCTTGTACACTGAAAACTTAATTAATTTTGACCGTTAAAATCTTATTTTAGCGGAATTTTGTTAACAAAAAACCCATGCGAGCACGGTTGGCACGGTTGATCTAGTTCAGAGAAGCTTCAAATTGTGGCACAAAAAAATTGTTTTCTTTTTCATTTTTTCAGATTTTAGATGTCCATTTTTTGGTAATTTTTGCCAAACGGAAACTTAAATATTAAATAAACCACTAGGGCTACAAATTTGTAGTTTGTGCAACCAATCAGCATTTTAAAAGCTACAAATTCTGGCAAAAGAAAAAAAATTGAAAATATATTTTTTTTTAGATTTTGCCCGCCAGCTTCAGCGGACCGGAAGTGCACTTTTTAAACTTTAAATTAAAATAAAAAGTTACCCTTAAGAGATAACAAATTAATTTTTGAGTAACAAATAAGCATTTAAAAAGCTAAAATTTTGGTCATCAAAAAAATTATTATTTTCGAATGTTCGTCCGCTAACCTCAGACTTATTTTAGCGGAAATTTGAATATTTAAAAAACTATTATAGGAACGGAATTTATTTTTTTCAGAACTGAAGAGCATTTAAAAAACTACAAATTTAGGTACCAAATTTACTTCAAAGTTCCCATTATTTTAGATTTCGTCCGCTAATTTCAGACTTATTTCGGCGGAATTTTCAATAACTTAATAACTAAGCAATTTCAAATCATAGGATTGAGCAACAAATTAGCATTTAATTAGCTATAAAAATAGATACCAACTTTTTTCGATTCCGCCACAAAGTGTTCGACAAAATAAGGGACGTATGGATTAAGTTCGTAGTAGCCCGTAGCGTAATGGTTAGTGCGGTCGACTGTCACGCTGGAGGTCTGGGATCGCTTCCCAGCCTCGTCCACCTAAAAACTAAAAAAGTTTTTTTTCAGGGTTACTGCCTCTTGCGAGGAATTGACAAATCCTCCAAGAGTATCACTTGTCACGAATAAGTGCTTCTCGTCTAGCCGTTCGGATTCGGCATAAAATTGTAAGTCCCTTCCATTCCTGTCGAAAGGCGCACACAGGAATGGTTGCGAGTTGTTAGTCACTAGGCCCTGGTTCTTCATGAGCCGTTGTGCCACCCGATTCATTTATTTTTGTATGGATTAAATTCCATATAAACCATTTTTTTTTTGTTTGCCTGACGAGGTTTATGGGTTCATAATGGTCAGGGCCCTTGTTCTAACCTTTGCTAAACCTTGCTAGGCCCTTGCCAGAATCTGTGTAAGACTCTCTAGTACCTTGGCGAAAACTAGATTGTTATTCTGTGCGGGCAGTTAAACCTAGTATTTATTCTTCGGATAAAACAAACATTTGTACTTGTTGTCATAGTATTATTTATTTCGCTGATAACTTAACCGATGATTGCAAAAATCGACTTTAATTCTATTTTCGTATTTAAAGTTTTCTTAAAAACATACATTTCTATGATTTTTTTTAAAAGTATGCATAAATACTTTTTGTTTTAGCTTTTAAGGTTAGACCGCACTAGGCGGAACTGCACTGCAGCGGAGCTGCGATTCACAATAATTTGTATGAAATTTTATGAAGTTCAGTTGCCGCTTAGTGCGATATAGCTCATACTATTTCATACAAATAATATTTTGCCGCGTCGTGAAGTGCAGTTTCGCTGCAGTTGTGTGCGGCCTAACCTTTATAATTTTTAAAATTTATATTTGATTCTGTGAAAAGATTAAAATTTGTATTTGATTATTCTTACGAAAAGTTACATTATCTGCATTCTATATTTCATTTTGACACAAAAGAATAAAATAATCAATAAACCACTAACCCAATGACCTTAAATACATGTTCGGCTCGTTTTTTATCAAAAAGAAAAAAAAAAATAAGATTTCCAAATCTGGCTTTTCCAAAGTAATGAAGAATTATATACAAAAACATATCTATAATCGCATTCCAACTGGCAACTATAGCAACTGCAGGCAGTATAGAAATTAATGAGAAAACCATAACCTATTAGATATGTGTACCGTGTATCATCGAGGGTGGCGGGAATAGCAGTGATTTTTAGCATTACCATTCACAAATACCTGCCCACATTTTTTATTAAATGTTAGATAATATTATAGGTATAGTTTATAAATGTACACTCATAGATACATACATACATACAACGCATATCTACTTAAAAAAAAAATTATAATGATTTTTGCTGCTGGTAAGCTGGCTTAGTGTTGCATATAACAAAAAAAAAGTAAAAGTCGTTCAGGTTTGATTGAGTTTACGGCCTTTTTTTAGTTGATCTATCGCTACGCTATAGCCTGCATAGATTTATTGTTTTTGTTGTTGTTTAGTTCCCTTTTTATTTGCGATATATAAATGAGAGTGGTGTGTGACTTTGAAATATTTTTGTATATTTTCATCATTTTTTTTATGTTTTTTTTTGGCTTATGAAAGAAATGAGTGATGGAAATCATTTTATTTAATTTATAGAAAAATTAAATTATAACGAGGACCGTTGTGTAATACGAAGACATTTTAAAATTTTATAAATTAAAAAATAGGCACTTGTATTATTGCAATTGAAGAAAAATGTAAGGAACTGATTTTGTGGGATTTCAATATGAAACGATTCATTAGAAAATTTGAACTTAAAACTAAGTAAATGTTCTAACTTCTTAAAAATAAAATATAAGTACAAATTAATCGAACATTTTATGAAGTTTTTAAGAAGCTATTATTTTATTGGTGCAGGGAACTAACTCCCCAACTATGAATCTGAGCATGATTTTCTTGCCTGAACGGAATTTTGTCTTGTGTCGTTCCTCGTTCGTTTGGGTTTTTTTCTCACTTTCAAGTCTACATCGAAAATTTTGGTTTTGCTTCACTTTTTTTATAAATATACTTTGAAATTTGAATCATGAGGTCCGAACCCTGTTGGTCGTCGTTCCCATGGAAGGTGAGAACCAGTTCCACTTTCTTATGGGAAATTTGTACACACTCAAAACTATAAAGTGGGAACTAATTTTCAACATTAAAAATTTAAAAGAGAGATTATTTGATTTTTATTTGATTATTGTAGAAAACTGAATCTCGAAATATATCGATGCTTTTTGATGCAGTTTTCGAAAATAATAAAAAAAAAAAAATCGCTGAATCAGCCTCAGTTTAATTCGAAATTTTAGAAATTTTGTTATTTAAATTTGGTATCTCGATAGAAAGTTTTTTTGTACAGAAATATATTTTTTTAAATAATAAAACTTAAAAATACTTAATAAATTATTCTTTTTCCTGTTTTAACATGCGAATTTATTTCACATTCAAAGGGAACTAAAATCCCACAGTCCACAGTTTCTTAGTAACGAATTTCTTAGCTTGCATGTACTTACAAAAGACGACTTTAGTAAAGTGGATTTCGTCACAATTAAATGAGAACTAAGGGGCCAGTTATAGCTATCATTGAAAACCATCATTGAAAAAGTTAGCTGTTTATTTTGAAACCCTTGGAAAGTTTAATCATTAAATATTTTAATGCAGAAATACACTCCTTGTCAACTGAATACGCACAAACATTTTTTAATATACTTTATCCATTTTTTCCAAACAGTGATGGTTATTATGCCATCTGTTGATGCTAACTATTCCCTTAAGATGTTAAGCAGATAATTCCGAAAGAATTATCCAAAAACAACCGTGAGTTTTTCTTCAACCACTTGCAAAGTGTTTTATATGCAAAGTAGGAGTTTTTTTTTTTAGTCAACTGAATAGGTACAACGCCATTTTCTTCGTTGTTTATAAGTTTTTTGGAGTGCTTGACAGTTTAAATTAACGATTTTAGTGTTTTCAGTAAAATTTAATTCTTGGTTTCAAATTTTAAGAAAAATGGGTAGATCTACGTGTCTTAACAGTGTTGAAAAAACTAAAATCGATTTACTTAGAGACCAAGGCCTAACTGGACGTGCAATAGCTGATAAAGTTGGCCGAAGTTTTAATGTAGTTTATTCTTACTTGAAAAATAAAGATGCATACGGCAAAAACATGAAGGGAGGTAAGAAAACAGCAACAACAGGAGCTGAGCGACGAAGAATTTTAAGATGTGCATCAAATTCTTCTGATTCTGTGGCAAAAATAAAACAAAAAGTCGGCGTAAACGCAAGTTGCTCAACAGTATTAAGAGTAATCAACAACTCAAGCCATCTTAAACGAATGAAACTTAAGAAAAAACCACCACTTGACGAGAGACGGAAAATGTTGCGATTAGATTTTTCAAGACTTCACATACGTTGGAAAAAAGAATGGTATCACGTGGTTTTTTCAGATGAAAAAAAGTTTAATTTCGATGGCCCTGATGGGTTCAACTTCTATTTTCACGACTTAAGAAAAGAAAAAAGATTTTTAAAGCGCCATCATAGTCGTGAAGGAGGTGTCATAATATGGGGAGCAGTCAGTTATTATGGAACAGTTGAGCTCGAGGTTGTAACATCAAGAATGACAGCAGCTGGGTATAAAGAAATTTTGGAAAGAAATTTTCCTAAATTTTCTAACATCTTTGGACCCATAAACTGGACCTACCAACATGATAATGCGCCTATTCACTCAGCGCGCATAATAAAAACATGGATAGAGGAGCAACAAGTGCAGTTGCTTCAATGGCCGCCGTACTCACCTTATCTAAACATCATAGAAAATGTCTGGGGATGGTTAGTACGCAAAGTTTATGAAGGTTGTCGTCAGTTCGAAGACAAAGAAACCTTAATTTCTGCAATCAAATTAGCGTGGAGCGAAATTTCGTTAAATTACATTAAAAAGCTATACGATTCCATGCCGGATCGAATTTACGAAGTAATTAAAAATAAAGGTGGAAGTACCCACTACTAACCTTAAACAAAAACTTGTTTCATTCCATTCCAATACCAATTTTAATTTTTGTACCTATTCAGTTGACTCAAAAAAAAACTTCTACTTTGCATAAGTAACACTTTGGAAGTGGTTGAAGGAAAAACTCACGGTTGTTTTTGGATAAAACTTTGAAATTCTGTTATTTATATGTTACGAAAATTTTTACCATCAACAGATGGCATAAAAACCATCACTGTTTGGAAAAAATGGATAAAATATATTCAAAAATGTTTGTGCGTATTCAGTTGACGAGGAGTGTATAGCTTACGACTTCAAAAATATTTCTCCACAAAAAAAAAATCATTTTGATCCATATCATCCCCATAACATAACTTTTAATTTTTTCAATGATCATTGGTAAGGTAAGGTAGTTCATCATTGAAAAATTTAAAGTCATTTTATGAGAAAAGTTGTACCAAATTGAATTTTGTTTTACCTAGAAATATATATTAAGTCAATTAGCTTTACTTTGGCATCAAAATAATCATATATTTTTGCTTTAAAATCTCTCAAAATTGACAATTAATATTTTCAATGATGGTTTTCAATGATAGCTATAACTGGCACCTAAGTCCCTCAATGGACTTAGTTCCCGGGAACTTATTTCCCTGCACCTATTTTATTCCGGGTGATTTGCATTCAACTAATTTTTACTAATAGTTTTTGACAATATTCAACAAAGAAATTTCAAAATTGTACCTATCTGTGTATTTATGTGATTTAGGTACTGAACTTATGTTGTGTAAATGAGGGGATAATTTTTAGCACTTTTAAAAAATGAAACGAAAAATGTGTCACGTATCGCGTCTGAAAATGATCGGGTTACTGTAAGTTAAGGCGATAAACTTAGAATTCAACTAAATTCAGTTACTTATTTGTGGATATTGTAGGTAACTTTAATTTAAAAATCAAAAACGCACGAACATTATATTCTAACAAGGGTAAGCAAAGGCCTGAACGAGGGCCTTGTCAATTATGAACCCTTTTACATTGTCAGGAAAAAAAAGGCTGTCTTATACGGGACTTGATCCCACAATCTCCCCGCTTGTCAGTTCAAAGCACTACCCACTGGGCTAACAAAAGTGAATAAGTTTCATACTCTAATTTTTCATACAATATTGCATAACAAATACAGTCAGAATACAATAGGATTTTATGTACTCGCTTTTTAGGTAGAAGTTTTAGTTTTTGGCGTACAAGAGACATTCCTGATGGGGAACCGAAACATGTCGAACTAGTTTTTACTAGGAAGGGCCTCACGAGTGTTTGAAAAGTTTCCCTCGTCTAAATGTTTGGTACTAAAATCCAGCAAGGGCTTGCAAGTATTCCTCGTCTAGATTTTCATAACTGAAAACTTACTAGGGCCTTGCCCAAACTAAACAGAAACTTGGCATTTTTCCAGCCGGGTGACAATCTTATTGTGAAAAAAGTCTTTTCTTGACTTCTAAAATGTTTGCCTTGACTTTTAACACTTGACTCCCACGATTGACGTCTAAAAATAAAGTCTAAAATAAAGGAAATTGCGTACGAAAAATCAACGCAATATTAATGCCAGATTTTATCTTTAAAAAATTAGTAAAAAATTATGTTTCTTTTTCGAGAGAAATAAAAATTCAACCACGTAGAAAATTGTTTAAAAGTTGATTAAATATTTCAGAATTCGAGGTATCAAATAAATTTTTGGTACTAAGTTTAATTATTAATTTTCTTTTGCCAAAAAAAACTGCTGACATGTTGTTCATAAAAACTGTACACAATCGTGCTTATTATATTCGATTCTTCTACTTTCTGTTGCGTCTGTCAGTTTTTCTTTTCAATAATTTCTATAACGAAATCAGACGTTCAACTGATTTGTGTTTCAATCATTGATTTCAATGTTAGCTATAATTTGAGCGTTGAAATGTAAGTAAATATATACAAATTTTTCTGATATCCAAATGCCTTCGATATTAGAAAAAGTATACAATAAAAAAAAAAACACACACACATGGCATGTCAAGTTTGTCAGGCCATACTCCAAAATTCCTGAAATTCATAATCAGTTAGAAAATCAAAGTTAAAACCGGAGTCATTATGTTACACTCATACTTATGCGTATTATTTTATTTTAATTAATTTTATTTAAAGCTTTTCCTACAATTTTTGTTCGTAATTAAATTAAATTTTAATTTAAATATTTCCAATAACCTGATGATTGCTACATAATAAATGTATTACTTTTATACTGTACCAACATTATTTTTTTTTAATTAGTTTAAAAAAAAAATAATTACTACTAGTAAATATGCCGTACTTACTTACCATTTACTTACATCAACTTAGGTATTAAATAAAAAAAAGAACAAATGTGCACTATGGCGAATGCGCACTTTTTTTGTACACATTTGGCATGATGATCATTTTTAGAGAAAATTCAACATCGCAAAATATTTAAATATTGTACATTGCATATTATTGTTATGGATTGACCTTACCATAATTATTTTACATAATTATATACACGTACAGAATTGATTACGAAACCAAGTTGCGCTACTTAATTGTATTATAGTAATGTCATGTTTCATTAAAATTGGAAGTTCCATTGAATTCAAATGCCAAGAAAATGAAAGGTTTAATTGCAGATCATTTTCCTAGACAGATAATTAGCACCAACAAAAACTAAGTAGCTACGGACGACAAAGTCAGCCTCCACACACCTTTTGCTGAATCTATGCTGGGTTCAATTCGCTTAGATGATGACGATGCGACGTGAAGGTGGTTAAACAATTGCAGATCTTGTGAAACTACGAAAAAAGTGAAAGACGAATTTTTTCTGTAGTGTTTTTTGTTTGTATTTATCTAACCACGATGTACAAACATCACAAGTACATTTTGTATGAAAATGGAAACCCATCTTTGAATTTCAAACTTATTTCTTCTTTTTTACTTGTTTTTTTTTTTCGCACAATTATTTTACAAAGCAAAATAAAAAAAAAATCAACGACATTTAAAGATTTCAACCAACAAGTTGAAATGCAAATAAAATAGTGATATCTCAATTATATGTAGGCATACATAATTACAGTGTACGGGATCTATAGATGATGCAAAAAAAGATACTATAAACTCGTTGTGTGCAAGGTCTTATATGAGAGATACAAAAGAAAGGTAACTTGATGAATGTTATTTATGTCCTAGGATTCAATAAGGCTTACCAAATATGACTTTTGATTTTGAATTTTAAAATGGCAAATTTTATTTGAACTTCAATTATGCAAATCAAAGTTTGTATTTTTTATGTAGAACACTGACAATGGATTTGGTAATTTTGAGAAGCTGTTGGTAAAGGCTACATATTGTGAGATTGTGACTGAATCTTTGAATATCACATCATTAAAGAAGTGAAAATCCTTGAATACTGAGTCATATCCATTATACATAGTTGATCTTTTGGTAAGGGAGTTAATACACAATTAATTATCTACCAGATGGCCCGTGCGAAAATTTCGCACATTCAATTACGCTTTACATTTTCAAAAAGAATGTTTGAACAAAATAAACAAATTCTTTTTGTTACTAACATGAACATATTACGAGTAGTTTCACAAAACCTCTTTGTAAACAATATTTGATGTAAGAATGAAATCTTTTTGAATTGTTTGTTTAATAGATACATATGTATGTATATTTTTTTAACTTTTTTATTTAGTTTAATAAGCTTTAATAAGATTTAAGTTTAATAGTAAATTAAACTTAAATCTCAAAAAACAATCTCTCAAAAACCCAGCTAAAAATCCTTTTGGAGGCCCCAGCATTTAGCTATCTTACTGCATTCCGACCCTGTGTGAATGCAAAGGAAAAAGGCCTCACTTTTTCCTTAATATGCCCGTTCCTCTATTTCTTCTTCTAAAATTTTAAATAAAAGAATTAATAAATATGTTTCTTTGCTTCATGCAATCTAGTGATACCTAATAAATGCATTCGGCTTTTTATAATGAGAAAAAAGATTACAAAGAACAGAAGTATGTAACAAAAATGTTTCTCCACCACTCATTCAATGTGCAAACGATAAAAGAGTATTATACATATAAAGGGTTTTTCAATAGGGACACTACAAAAGTAGAGCAACAGGGACAGCAAACGACGCCATATTTTTTGCCGCTTTTTTGACATTTCTCTTCAGTAAGGTTTGCCATTTTAAGATGGAAAGATATACGAGCCAACAACGAGTCGAAATTATTAAAATTTACTACCGAAATTCGGAGTCAGTGGCCTCAACGTTAAGAGCGCTACGTCCAATTTAAGGTCGGCTTAATCGTCCTAGCAGATCAACAATTGAGCGTCTAGTGGACATATTTGAATCCACAGGCACAGTACAAAATGTTCCCGTGCCAGTGAGATAATGAAGTGCCCGTAGTGTCGAGAATATTGCTGCCGCTGAGGCTTCAGTTGCAGAAAGCCCAAATGTGTCTCTCACACGTCGTTCTCAAGCGTTGGGCATCTCTGTGACGTCGTTGTGGCGAATTTTGCGAAAAGATCTTGGCCTACATCCTTTCAAGATTTAATTGACGTAAGAACTGAAGCCGCTTGACCACCAGAAGCGTCGTATGTTCGTGAATTGGGCTGAGCAACAAATTGAAAATGATTCGTATTTTCATCGAAAAATCATCTTCAGCGAAGAGGCTCATTTCTGGCTGAATGGCTTCGTCAATAAACAAAATATGCGGTACTGGTCAGGCAGCAATCCGCACGTACTCCATGAGTCATCATTGCATCCCGACAAAATTACGGTTTGGTGTGGTTTATGGGCCGGCGCGGCGGCGTCATTGGGCCGTACTTCTTCCGTGATGATCAAGACCGGCACGTCACTGTGAATGGAGATCGCTACCGTTCAATGATAACCGAATATTTTTGGCCCCAATTGGATAATATGGACTTGGGGGGTATGTGGTTTCAACAAGACGACGCCACAAGCCACACAGCGAATGTCACAATCAATTTATTGGAAACCAAGTTTGGAGAACGTGTTATCTCACGAAATGGTCCAGTCGCTTGGCCGCCTCGGTCGTGCGATTTGACGCCGTTAGACTATTTCCTGTGAGGCTACGTCAAGTCTATGGTCTATGCCAACAAGTCAGCGACGATTGATGAACTTCGTACGAATATCGAACGTGAATTTGAAGCAGTATCGGCCGATTTATGCTTGAAAACCGTCGAAAATAGGGTTCAGCATCTGGTCTTCTGCAAGCGTGCCCATGGTGACCATGCAAAAAAAATCGAGTTCCATACATAATGGCATCGAACGTACTTTCACATATCCAAAATCATTTTGGTTTTATTTTATTTAAACAAAAATTTGTAGCGCTCTAATTGAAAAACCCGATACATTACAAAATTGATAAATATGTTTCCACTTAAAACCGAAGTAATTTTTATATTTAAATTTCTTTTTCTTTATAAATATGTTTCTTTCGTTCATGCATGGTGTAACTAAAGAATGTTTCTCCCCCACTTACTCAAGGTGGAGCGAAAAAAAGAGAATTTTAAATTACAGAAGTAATACATGTTTTTCTCTTTCACTCATTCAATGGGTTTTAAGTGAGGTATTCTTTATGTCCAATTTTTCATTTATTGAATTATTTGAAATTTCCGAAATTTATAGAAAATAGTGTGGTAAAACATAAAGTTTTTGTACAATGTCATGAGTATGTGTAAATTGTTATTCAATGATACCTATTTTAGTGGATTTGACTATTTTATAAATGAGAAAAAGGAGTTTGACAACAGAAATAATAAATATGATTTACCAATGCAGAATAAAATATTGATTAATGAAACATGTGTTAAGGAAGGTTACGAAAAAAAGTCTTACGAAAAGTCGAAATATGATAAATTCACAACGCACAAAAAGCCTTAATAGATATCAATGTTACCGATTTCTGTAAATTATTCGCTAAAATTCTTATCAAATCCAACATACTTACTTGGGTCATAATCCAAAAACATTTCGCCAAAAATACTTCAAATTTGTTCAACTATGAATATGTGTATTATGTTTTAGGTTGGGTTAAGGAATTTCCACTTAATTTAATTATCCTTACATTAATTCAATTTGGAATGTTATAAACTATCTTAAAGTTTCTTCTTCAACTTTATTACTTTATTATGAATAAAATATTATAATATGTACAAGCATAGACATACACAGCCAACAACTTTCACAATTTATTGATTTTCTACTAGGATATTTCCTTGGAGTCTAGCCAGTTCTTATGTAGGTCGTAAAAAAACCTTTCAAAACTACACCGCACAGAAAGGCCTTTGAACTAGAGCAAAAGGATAATTATTTGGGGATACTTTACGTGCAATATATAAATCCAGGTGAAGTACCTACGTACATATATCTAAAGGGTAATGATTCATAGTCACTCAAGTTGCTATGTTAAGGTAGTATAATTTTAAAAAGCTTTCGCCATAGGCGTATGAGACATTATGTTGAAAAACATGCACTGAAAGATCTTTTAATTCAATAGTCAATAGGTACTATATTAGGTCAGATTTTTATAATAAAAAAATATTGTCAGTAAGATGAATTTAAATATAAATTGTTCCTATTTTCGTGACCTTACGAATCAAAGGAGAGTGCCCAAAAAAAAACCAGAGTCGATAAGAAAAAATTATATCGCACTTCCAATAGAACAAGGGCACAAGTGCAAAAATTCAATTTCCTAAGTTAACTAAGCAAAACGTCTGTCTCAACAAGGTTTTTCTTTCAAATTCAACAAAGTCCCAGTAGAAATTTTTCTTTTCAGGAAGCAGAAGTGGGTTCGTTCCGTTACACTGTTTTAAATTAAATGTTTTGGAGATTCTTTGTCTTACCTTCTAGTTGTAAATTGTAATACGTATCTCCAAAAACATTACTCCGATTTGTAAGACAACGTCCTAACTGTGAACTCCGCCTTTTTTTTAAGTTTACTTAAGTTTCGGCTGAACAAAGACGTTAGTGCTAATTATGGCAGATTTATCTTGAAAATTTGAATTTTTTTAAATTGCGTATTCTGAAGAATCGAAATTTTTGCACTTGAGTCGTTGTTCTATTGGAGGTGCGATATATGGATTGAAAGGGCATTGACTCTAGATTTCAAATATGAAATTATTTTTTTTAAACTTATCCTTGTTTTTTCATTTATATAACAGAAGGCAGCACAGAAATTAACAGGTTTTGATTAAAAAACATACCTACATAGCCATTTGTACTACATTTGTAGTAGCCCGTAGCGTAATGGTAAGTGCGTTCGACTGTCACGCTGGAGGTCAGGGATCGCTTCCCAGCCTCGTCCACCTAGAAACTAAAAAGTTTTTTTTCAGGGCTACTGCCTCTTGCGAGGAATTGACAAATCCTCCAAGAGTATCACTTGTCACGAATAAGTGCTTCTCGTCTAGTCGTTCGGATTCGGCATAAAATTGTAGGTCCCTTCCATTCCTGTCGAAAGGCGCACACAGGAATGGTTGCGAGTTGTTAGTCACTAGGCCCTGGTTCTTCATGAGCCGTTGTGCCACCCGATTTATATATTTATTTATTTACATAGCCACTTCGTTAAACAAAGTTTCTATTAAGACAAGTCTTCGAAAACTATTTATCGAAAAAAAACAGATTTTCATAAGGCAATGCTCCAAAATACAAGGTTTGGAAAAAAAATGTTACAAGCATGGCGGACGCTATATTTTTTTTTTTGAATTTGAGGTAGCAATAGTATATGAAGCTATAGGAGGAAATACATCTGCCCTGAATGTTGCATTCTTTTAATGCGAAAATGTGTTAAATGTTATAAATTGGTACATAACTAGTCTCGTCAATATATTAAAATTACTCTTATCCAAGATATCAATTAAAAAAATTCCGTAATAAATTATGAAAAATCGTTGAAAAATTCTTAGTTTTAGGTACCGTTTTCGATTTCATTTCGGCGTTTTAAAGTTACATAGTAAGAAAAAGGCAGGTCTTAATTATTCATTAGTTTAACAGTATGCGGATGATTGATAAGTTGTTCTTAATTCTTACGCACCTTTTATTTCCTGAAACTGTAACTACTTTTTTTTCGAAACTGTTGAGTAACTGTATATGGGTGATAACCGCCATTTTATGAATGAAGACATAATCAACTTGTGGCTGCTGATTTAAGTGACTTGTGGTAGACCTGTTTAATAACATGAATCATACAAATTGATATAATTAAAAATTTAATAAAAATTCATTTTTTTTTGTCGGCTAAGTCACAGCTTTAAAATTCATAAAAATCTATGTAAATGTAACAAATTTAAATTGTCAATAAATGAATTCTTTACTTACTTACTTACTTACTCTTTACTTAAAACATGAATCAACCACAATATGAAGATGTGCCACTTTTTACTTTTTTTACATGAAGAAACACTGTGTTTTTAAAAATTTTAAGTTGTCATATCCAGTCCCGGGGATAACTTTTGAAGAAAATGATTCCATATTTGTTATCTACAATTAATGTCCTTTAAACCATGTATGACTTTTCTTAATCGACTCTGGGTTTTTCGCCCATACAATATTGGGCATTCTCCTTTTATGAATTTAATGTATGTAGGTGCATATCAACTAGAAATTATGGAGTCATATAAATAATAAAAAAGCGCCAATCATCAATTTTTGTGATACAAAATTGGGAGGTCTCTTAAGAGTAGAGGAGCATACATTATAAATCGTTGGAAAGGTTTTATCTTCAGATTTCTAAGAACTATAATGAAGCTTTATGGTACACTCGGGCGTATGCGTACTTTTTTATTTCAATTCGTTTTTTTTAAATGCTTTTACTCCAATTTTTGTAAATTATTGATTTAAAGTTTAATTTCATTATTAACTCTAACCTGATGATGGTTATATAATATTATAATCGAGCTGTCACTTTTTTCGCATACCAATGTTTTTTAAAAATATTTAATTTTTTTTAAAAAACAAGAATTACTACCCGGCTACAAAAATTGAATAGGATACTAGTTTGATTTTTTTTTGTTTTTGTTTTTTTTTCTTTGCATAGGGATCTGTTACTATTTTGGATTTTAATAAAAAAATTGAAAATAATTATCTACCATGAATCAAGTTACAATTACTACATTTTGACAGGGATTGTAATTACCAATTAATTATATTTAAGTGCGTATGTGCATTTGATTTGGGTTTTCATTAATGTGCAAGTTGTTGTTGTTTTTTTATAGCTATTGCTCTAGACTCTTGAGTTCGAAGGTGTCAATTTAGAATTTCGGTAACTTGCTTGCTTGAAATAAAATATTTTTATTTTCAAAATTTTGACTTTGAAAACTTATTTTTTCGTTTAATTATTTAATTTATTTAGAGAATTTCTTCTCCTAACCAAACGAGCAGATAAAGAATATACGACTTTTTGCACGGTTTTCATGCATCTTATGCCAAACAATGTGTCCGACTTACAGATTTATTACTGGTACTACATTTTGTTACATAAGTAAAGCTTACATTTTGTAAGCTTTTTTGATTGCATTTTGTAAAGCTTTATTTTGGAAATTAGTAAGTCTACATAGGCGGATCCAGACTCAATTTAATATAAAAAATTAGTTACTTTGAAATTTAGGAGCAAATCTTAAATGGAAGAGTAGCCCGGCTGGAAAAATGCCAAGTTTCTGTCTACTTTGAACAAGGCCCTAGTAAGTTTTCAGCAAGGAAAATTAAGACGAGAAAAACTTGTCAGATACTTAAAAAGCCCTTGCAGGATTTCAGTACCAAACATTTAGACAAGGGAAACCTTTCAAATACTCATGAGGCCCTCAGTAGTAATAATTTGGTGAACATGTTTCGGTACCCCATCAGGAATGTCTATTTTACACTAAAAGTAAACATTTGATAAGCACCATGCAATTTCAGTATCATTCGACAATTTTGTCTCTATATCCTTTGTGTTCTTTTTCAAATCACGCTTTTTACTATGGGTGTGACTTACTTGCTTTTACTTTTGATGGCGCTCACAGCCCAGGATGGGCTTCGGCCTCAACTTACAAGCCCCTCCAGCCAGCTCTGTCTCTAGCTAGCCGCTTCCAGTTGCGCACACCGAGTGCTTTGATGTCGTCATTCACTTGATTGCGCCACCTGTTACGGGTTCTTCCTCTCCTGCGTACCCCGTCGGGGTTGGATTCGAAGACTCGTCGGGCAGGTGCGTTGCTGTCCATACGCTCCACGTGCCCCAGCCATTTCAGCCGCTGTATTTGCAGCTTTTTGACCAGGTCAACGTCGCTGTATAGCTCGTCGTTGAATCTTCTCCTCCACTCTCCACACTCCTTCGATACTCACCGGACCGAAAATCACAAGAAGAATCTTTCTCTCAAAGCACACTAGCAGATTTTTATCCGAATCTTTCAGTGTCCATGCTTCTGACCCATAAAGCAGGACCGTGAAGATTAGGGTCTTGTATAAAGTCTCCTTGGTTCTCTGAGAGAGGGCCTTACTACTTAAATGCCTTCTTAGACCGAAGAAACAGCGGTTGGCAAGAGTAATTCTTCGCTTGATCTCTGCACTGATGTCATTCGGCGATGTAATAGTGGAGTCCAGGTAGACAAAGTCCTTGACAACTTCGAAGTTATATCTGTCCATCGTGATATTTTGCCCGAGTCGACGATGTTGAGATTCCTCTCTCGATGACAGCATATACTTCGTCTTGTCCTCATTAACCGCCAATCCCATTCTAGCCGCCTCCGATTCAATGCTCGCAAATGCCCCTGCCACAGCTCGCTTCGTTCTGCCGACAATGTCTATGTCATCCGCATATGCAAGCTATATGGGTGTGAGTCGTCTGTAAAAACCTGTTCTATATTGTTCTACCTAAAAGCAAGTATATAAAATCTTGTTCTATTCCGTATGTATTTGTTGTGCAATATGGCACGAAACATAAGAGGATGAAACTTATTCACTTTAGACATTGAATTTGTGTGTAGCGAGTTAGCCCAGTGGATACTGCATTGGAATAAAATGCAAATTATCGCGAAAGCAAGTCCCACATAAGCCAACTTTTATTTTTTTACCTGACGAGGCAAAAGGGTTCATAATCGCGAAGAAACTTGTTCTAGCCTTTTTTAACCCTTGCTACCATACATATACATTATACATACATCTATCGTTTGGAAATGTAAATTTGTATAGGAAATTAATTGATTTTGGGTCGAATTTGAAAGTTTTCAAATCCTTAATAAAAACGTAGTAGTAAAAAAATAGGTTTGAGCAAAAATGACAAATATTTGAATATATGTGTGTATATGTACCCACCTACCTCCGCCCAGTTCAGAAATGCAGGAATTCGGAAACACTATAAAAAATGACATTTTTGTGTTGCTATTCTCGTAAAGTAGTCTCGTGTCTGGTATTTTGGTTTTTGTCTATATTTTTATTTTTGTTTAAAATTGGGAAAATTATTGCAAACAAATTTAAATGTTTTCTTGCGAATAACTATTTAAGTTTCAAAACTATTTCCTAAGACATTGTTTTGAGATACATTTTTGTTTAAGATGCACAAGAAAATACTCTAAAATTCTTAAACACCGCTAAATATTGAAGCCGATATCGAAAAGCTGACAGCTTTTCTAGTTACGTGAAAAAAACATCAAATCAATATCGCTTGAGCGATAACTGATTTTAATTTGAATTGTTCCGTGAAGCTTGTCTATCATTCACGATATCGAAAATAATATCGCCAACTTAACGTGTATATGATGAAGACCCTGGACTTAAGCTTCTCTAACAGTCATCTTTCTTGTATGAACAAAAATCAGCTTTCCTCTACTTTACTAAACAAACATTAGGTATAAAAAGATTTATTTGAATAAGTTACTTAACAAGACGAATTTATGTAATTAATTTTATTTAATGACTGCGCAAATCCAATGACATTACAACTATACTATAGAAATACACTTTAACGTAAATAGCTACCTAACTTTTCTATTATTTTATATGGGTGGATTACATTGTTTTGTTTATTTCTTATTTAAGCACCCACACCCAGAGAGGCTACCTGCATTCATATGGTAAATAAACACAAACAGTAGAACAACCTTGAGAATAATTAGTAGGTAATCGAAGCAAATGGTATAGTTAGGTATTTTCTTTATAGGTAAACAAAAATCAATAAGATATAAAATTAATGTTATCTAATTTATAAGACGGTTAACTGCAACTGGTCTTGCATAGAAACATTTTGTAACAAAGTATGTAGGTAGATATAGGTATAGCAAAAAGAGGTGTGCCAATTACAAAAAAAAGTAAAAGAAATTACGGAATTGTAGCTACGACATACAAATTTGAAAGAAAAGAAATTATTTAGTTAACATGGACGACGCGATTCTTATCTCCCCCTATTGACTAGCCAAAAGTCTCCAAATTGAAAGTAATTTGCAGTGGATGAATCAGGAGGGTGGCTATAGGGGCTAAAGCCCCCCCCCCCCCACATCCGATTCCTAAAATAATTTGAAAGAAAGCAATACATTACAACGTGTAGAGTTTTATATTCCGTCTAAAATATTGTTAAGATATTAAATTTGGTGTACAAAATAACGTGGTTGGGGCTAAACTATTTGCATACATGATATGTAACTTTTTTTCTAAGCTCTAAGATTGGGGCTAAAGCCTGAAGCGAATTGGACAAACTCCAAGTTGGGGGCTATGAATAAAAAAAATAAATATGTCGGGTGGCAAAACGACTCATGAAGAACCAGGGCCTAGTGACTAACAACTCGCAACCATTCCTGTGTGCGCCTATCGACAGGAATGGAAGGACCTACAATTTTATGCTGAATCCGAATGGCTAGACGAGAAGCACTTATTCGTGACAAGTGATACTCTTGGAGGATTTGTCAATTCCTCGCAAGAGGCAGTAGCCCTGAAAAAATCTTTTTAGTTTTTAGGTGGACGAGGCTGGGAAGCGAACCCAGACCTCCAGCGTGACAGTTGAACGCACTAACCATTACGCTACGGGCTACTATGGGGCTATGAATAATGGACATAATTTATGTAACGACAAATTCCAGAAAATTGGGTCGAAAAAAACCAGCAGCGGAATAATAAGGTCTGAGAATATTGTATACAAAAAAAACGTAGCCAGGGTTAACCAACTTACTCCTTAAAAACCAACGTTATTCCAGAGAGTTTTGGGAGCTTAAGTCTAGGGACTGCCAAAGTCCGTAGTTGGTGTCAAGGCTTGAAGAGATAAGTAAAAAGATATAAAAAAAGTGGTCGGTGCTTAACGTTAACGTGTCAAATGCAACAACTGCTTACACTACAAAACAGAGCTTATTTAATGAAAGAAACGCAGTTGAGGCTTAAACAATTATTGGATAACAACGGTGTGTCAAGTTTAATGTAAATGTTTAATACAACAGGAATAGGCGGAACAGGCTGAACTTAGAGAATTTTGGCACTTATTTTTCAAAATTTCAAAGGTCCAAGGCAATTGTACTTACAAAACATTTTTGGACTAAGCAATCACATACAAATTATCTAATCAAGGAGCCAGATTCCAAAAGCGAGAGTTTTCTCTGTGCGCACTCCGAATATCATGCAAAAGCAAATGAATATTTGCAATCTCGCTATAGACTCTAGAGTGACTTATTTTTTGAGCATGAATATCAAGTTAATGCAGTTAATTGGGCGCAGGTTATTTCTTAGAGCAACTTTATCTTGTCCTGTAGTGGCAGTTTTAGCAAAACAGTTTCTCGTTGATTTGGCTAATTCAGAAAAATTGAGATCTCGCATCGTCGCCGGCTTGAAGTGTAGTTCCGCTGAAGCTGAGTACAGTCTTGCCTTAAACATAAACTGATCTCCATTAATATTTGTTATAAATTATAAAATTGATCTTAGGACAATTAAATTTTATTACTTAAGGTCTCAAACTGGATCTCCAAACTCCAAGCGCGCCCCCAATCTAGTTTTCGACAAGGCACTAGAAAGTTTTACATAGACAAGGGCCTTGGCGATTATGAACCCTTTTTTCCTCCTCAGGCAAAACAAAAAAAAAACAATAGCTTATGTGGGACTTGATCCCGCGATCTTCTGCTTGTCATCAGTCCATTACGCTACCCACTGGGCTAACTCGAAAAATTCAATGTCGAAAGTGAACAAGTTTCGTACTCTAATGTTTCATACCATAACAAACACATATACAGAATATAACAGGATCTTATGTACTTGCTTTTTAGGTAGAAAAAATTTAAACAGGTTTTTCGTCACTGAACAGTCCTTTAATATAAAGATGTCTCACACCCATAGTAAAAAGTGTGATATGAAAAAGAAGACAAAAGAAAGAGAACCAAAAGTGCCGGATGATACTGAAATTGCACGATGCTTATAAAATGTTTGTTTTTGGTGTACAAGAGACCTTCCTGATGGGGTACCGAAACATAATCAACTAGTTTTTACTAGGGAGGGCCTCACGAGTGTTTAAAAAATTTCCCTCGTCTAAATGTTTGGTACTCAAATCCAGCAAAGGCTTGTCAAGTGTCTGGAAAGTTGTCTTCCTTAAGATTTTTCCTACTGAAAACTTACTAGGGCATTGCCCAAACAAGACAGAAACTTCGCATTTTTCCATTTGGGTAAATTTTCTGAGGTTAGAAAAACAATAGCCTTACCTCAAAACTTTGTACAGAGTGCATACAAACGGCATGCATATTATATAGGTATCTACCTATATTTTTATGTTAAATTACAACACCAATTAATTTTTTTTTTTGCGTTCATAACTTGTAAGTATTTTTACTTTAATACTCCTGTTATGTCGTACTTCATTTTCATTTCACTGCACCCAAGCAACAACATTTTTGTTTTTCTTTGTTTCTATTTCTGATGTACATTGTACCTACCTATCTTATGCATAACCAATTCTCCTAATCACGATAGTAATCAAATTGCTTCACAGAATGTGATTAAAACAGACAAAAAAAGCAACCACAGACTGCCCACTAGACAATCGCATTAATATCCAAATGTATATGTATATATATATACAACCGCAAAAAAAAGCTTAAAATAAAATTATTATGACCAACAACAACAATAAAAACAACAAACATATAAAAACTAACAAGAAGCAAAAATGATATACATGCGTATATAAAAAAAAACTTAATTTATTCTTTGTTGTTGGTTGTTGATATGTGGTGAGAAACACCAGACTTAACGGCCGCATAAACGTGATGAACAATCAAGTCGTTAGCGAGATCTCTGTCCGTACAACAAAAGTGAAAGTTACAAAAAAAAAAACACCTCACGGTTTTTTTTTTGCTCCATGCATAGCGCATTTACTATGTTTTAAAAATATAAACTACTTCCAATTGCTTGTGTGTGATGACAAGTACCTACAACAGTTACATTACTAACGGTACATCTCCAAAATTGTACAGACAATCGGTGTACATAAATACCCCGCTTAACCCGACACCTTACAATAATAATATGCTGATAATTTAGATGCGACCCGGGCCGTCACCGTCATTCAGTTATTTCCGATTTCCCTCTCGAAATGCGAGTAATCCGTGTGTTGTCAGGTTAGGAAAAACGGCCTTAAATCCCAAGCCATTGAAACGTCGGTATTGTCGCGTCGTCGGTCGCATCGTCCGTCAGTTCGTTACGTCGCGTCCCCCCAAAGCTTTTTTGGTTTTTTAACACTTAGGCTATCCAAGACGGTTGTTTGACCGGCAAAATTATGCCAGACAGTGTCTGTTCTCTATAAACAAAATAAAAAAACTTACTGACAACAACAACAAAAATGCAAATCAAATGTGGCACATTACATGGCCGTCGTCGTCGTGGATAGAGCGGTGTATTTGAAACGCCATCAGGTGCTGCCAAACATGGCAGATACACAATTCGGCACTGTTCGGCTGCGGTAGCTTTTTATTTTGGCAATTTCCCTTTCAGACTTTTGGTAAGTTGGGGCTAGCAATTATAATACACATGGGCCAGCCAGCCAGCAGTAATGCCTACTTAGTATACATTTGAATATATGTACATATGTATATACATAGCATGCGGTTTCAACTGAGAGTTTTTCAAAACGAAATATACACGGATGCGGACGCAATTTAAACCACCTCGACCTCCTCCACCCCCACTACTCATGATGGCGATGGCAGTAGCAGTAGCAGTGGCGGTGCGGTAGTTGTGTTAATTATGGCGGAATGCTATTTCTGGTGTTTGGCGGGTGGCATCCGGTTGGGAATAAATAGTTTTGTATCCGCCACGCGTACAATTTGATTAAAATAAGTTTCTCTTTTATTTTTTTTTTTTTAAATCCAATTTGGTAACAGATAACAGTTCACAAATTGCTGGTTTTAATTTGTTTTTTTTTTTACCATAATTCAAAGAATGGTAATTTTAAAACAAACAGGATCTGCCTGAAATGTATATTATATCAAGATTTCTATAAATAAATATATTTCTATTTATCTGTGCAACTATATCTACACTTTGAGCCTGTGTTTTTTTTATATGAGATTGTAAGAGAATAATTTATTAAATTCAAGAAAAAAAAATGAGATTTCAATCGTCATAATCGAGTGGCAACATTGTTCGGAAAGGAAAGAACTGGTTCTTGTGTCCGGCAACACACCACCAGGGTGGAGTTTATTTTTAAATTTTGCTTTTTTTTTGTATATAAAAAAATTGTAAGACAATTAATTATAGAAAACGCAAAAAAAAAAAACATAGAAGCCGCGGGAATTAACAAGAAAATGTCAATTGAAGGATGTTAAACTTTTAATACAAAATTATACTATAGGTATACACAACACACAGTGTGAGCGCAAGTGTTGACAGTATTCGCGGAAAGTGTGTATAAATGGAAGTGATTTATATTTATGTTCATACATTTAAATGGTTAAAGTTGAGAGACTTTCATATTTCAATTGAAATTAATCTTATAGTAGGTACATATCATTGGAAGCAATTGAATTAATTAAGAAAGAATGTTATAATATAAGGAGGTTTGTAAAGGAGATATCTTTAAAAGTATAAGGGCTTATTATTACATAAAGTAAAGGATGTAAGGAATTTCAAACTTAATTAAAATATAAAAGATATTTTGCTCCAATGAATCAAGATAACAAATTTACATAATGTATGTAGCTTTATAAGTTTCAATTGGGAACGTCAACAAAGTCAACCAAAATTGTAGTTTTAATAAGAGATTAGAATAAATTATAAACTTTAACTTTTTAACAAATTGGAAACAAAGTCTAAGCTTTATTTTAGGTAAATTGTAACAGATAAAATTTAAGAAAATATTTTGCTAATTTCATTTCATATAAATGAAGCACGTCTTACAATTAAAAAAATGTTTTAATTAATGAAATGCTTAGGTACATAGGTACGTACATTAAAACAGGTAGGTATGGTATGTTTTGCCAGACTCAACAATATTTCGCAAGACAACAAAACAGCGAAAAGTTTTTCTGAGAAAAAAAACACTTAGTAAAATAATATGACACAATATAATTACACATTTTAACAAATAAAAGCTGAACAACAAATTGACGAATGAATGTTGTGAAATTATTAAAAATATTTAAAAATAAAATTCAAATTATAAAACCGTTCCAAAATTCAATTTGTTTTAACAATCATTACCAAAGTTGAGATTTTTGAAATTTGGGATTTCCCATATAAAACTTAGCGTTAGCGTTACCTAATATAAATGAGCTAAAATTATACAGGATTTTTTTTTTTATTTATTTAGAACAAATATACCACAGGTATTTTTGGGCACTCTTTTGGTTCTTGGTAAACATGACAAATATAAAAAATTTCATAAATATCCCATTATCTTCAACTGGTTTTGGGTAATAGTTTACTTGTTGTAGTTAAAAAAAAGTAATAATTCCATAAAAAGGATTTTAACTTTATACAGGATACATGTATCTTTTCAGTTTTGGCCTCTTTAGAATCAGCATTGAAAAGCAACCTAAAAACATGTGTCATATGATTAGATTGTATTATAATAAATTGCTCAGCTTGATAAACTCCCGCCTCCCTCCCCTCTCCACCTCTTAAAATGCGTCTGTACAAAAAACTAATAGGGCCCATACATAGCACAGACTCGTCGCTGCAGATCTTAAATCTGTGCAAACATGCCTTCGCCACACACGGTGCTGACAATCTGCACAGGCATTAATTTGTATCGTGTCGTTGTGGTCGTCGGGTCGGAAAAATGTGGGATACCGGATAATGATTGTGCTGCTTTTATCATTGATTAGACAATAAAAACAAAAAAAATATGAATCAAAGACAAAAAAAAAAATTTAGAGCAAGGAATTGTTTAAAAAAAATTTTTTCACTATTGTTTTTCATGTTTTTCCACAAATTGTCTCGCTCGGCTGTGCACATTTCTCCATACACGACACAGACATGTCGTTGCAAACCAACGACATGTCTGCGTGTTTTCCAAACATTTTTTATTCACGCAGACGGCCGGTGCAAACAGTCGACATGGATACACACGACGCAGGCGGTCTGCGCAGATTTGTGCACAACAACAAAATGTATTGGTCTGCAGCGACGTGTCTGTGTCATGTATGGGCCCCATAATGGGGAATTTTGGAGGACTTTGGAATGTTGTTGAGGATACAATTATGCGTCCATACCAGTTATAAAATTTCATGAATTAATTTGTTCTCCGGTTGCCCATAATAAATTTTCTATCTTTCCTAGACTAATAAGGGAGTGCGTCATAAGGACCACCCGATTGTACCTACATAGCTGGAAGAGCTTGGTATAGTAGGAACTCAATAAACGATTTAAATGGTATAAGTATGTAGGTTCAAGGGAAGCTGTGTTTTGCTCGTATAGTTTCAAAAAAAGGCTTTTTGCAAATCACTAATTATTATGTAAATCCTATTTTTCCGAAACGAAACCATGGTTCTATGACGGTAATTCTTGGTTGTTAAACAAACAAAACCAAAATTCTCCTCTTTAAAATGGCAATAAAAGGATAGGTATCAACATTAATGTTCACAGACCCATACCTAGTCAATCGGTATGTAGGCTTGAATGCATACAAATAGATAGGCGGAAAGACAAAATTTGCAGGACCAACTTTTAATAACTTTTTTTTTATCATCATAACATCACATTTGTCAAAAATCTGAATTTTAAATTATTTCGAGATTGCAAGTTTAGAAAAGCTTTCAGACAAGAAATTTTGAAATATGTTATTGTTTGAATGCGTAATCTTTTTCCAACTTTGATCAAAAAAAAATTTTGATGCATCTTTTTGACAAAATAATGTATGAGCAGTTTAGTGAAACAAAATTTTTTGTTAAAGATGACTTTTCCTACTTCTTATTTTTTTTTATAATTTTTTTTGGTAAAAAGTCATACTAGGAAAAGTTTTGAAATTTAAGTTCTCAAATTCAACTTTGATTTTCATCTACCTCGTTTTTTCTTGTTTTGGCTAAGTTAATGGTTTCTTTATTTCTTTATATCTTGAAAAGTGAAAGTAGTAGATCTATCCGGTTTTTAGTGTTCAAATAAACATTGATAAGAGCATTGAATTTTGACAACAAAAATATTACTTAATTACAGACAATTTTGAATAAAAATTAGTTTGAAATTAATTTTTGAAAAATTATTCACAAACGAAACTTAATTTAAAGTGAAAATTAAAGATGAGATGTCTGGCTTTCCAGACAGGTATAGTAGGTATTTTTTTTTCTTGTTTTAAGTCAATTCTTTAGAAAATTGCCCCCCCTCCGATACGATTTTTTTTCTTGTCTTAACCCAACCTTATCGTTACAGCACCTTATACCAATCACCCTGTATATATAAAATAATAAATATTGCATTCAAAATTTTTATTAATGTTTTTTTACAAATATGTTAAATAAAAGAAAGAATATTTTTTGAAATTATTTATTACACATTCTATAGCTATGTCTTCTTAAACAAAGGCAAGTTGACAAAGGTAAAAATTCTACACAATCCTAAGATTTTTCACTTATTCTATCATACTCTTAAATGTACCTTTAATATAGCCAGAAGAATAATGTGGAATTCTTTCATTTTATATCACGAGAAGTGAGTTCTAATCTTTAAATGCAAACAAAAATCAAAATTATTTTCTGAAACCATCTGATATTTTTTTTAAACATTTTATCCTTGACGATTTAAAAATGCTATCAAACTCTGAATATACACCACTAAAATGCATTCTAGTTGTTAGCTAAAAGAACAAGTTTATGATTTATGCTTATGATCCAGTTGTGCATTTTATTTCAAATTCTGCACCTTGAATGAATATTATCTTCGAAAAAAATAACTCCCTGGCAGGTTTAATAATAAGCAGCAACGCTTATAAATATTTCATTCTATGTATATGACCATTTTTCCATTTCCAACTTTTAAATCACTTCTGACAGTAAAGTAATAAGTAAACTTGCAAGGTTCTATCGTGGCCTCGTCATAATGAAACTTTTAAGATAAATATATATATTGTATTTTTAACGCAACCAACCTTCAAACTTAGAGCATCAAAAGGGTTCTTATAATCATCCGAATGTACACTAGGGCGTATACGTGATATTTAAATACAAATATTTAGGAAAAAATCGAAATTAATTACAAATCTGCATACATACATATTATGTAGGTATGTTCAAATATTTGTTGATGTAAAATATAATATTAGCTTTAAAGTCTAATTAATGTGTTAATTTGTTTTAAGTTCAGTTTATGCACGCTTTTTAATAGTTAAATATCATATATCCCGCTACTCAATGGACTAAAATAGTAGTAAAACGCGTTCTTAACACAGTTTTTCTGATTTTGCAATTTATTAAACTCCCTGTAAATTTCAGTCCATATCGGACTGAATCGGTCTCGTCTCGGATGTTTAAAAGGCAGACAAATATTTCCCTTTTCGTGACTTTTCTGTAACAATAATAAGTGATAATCCTAATGTGGACTTCAGGTCGGTATTTGAAAATTCTTATTTTATTTTTATCGTTGTAACGTTTCGGGTGTGCTTACACTCTTCTTCAGACAACTGAAACACAAAACAGGAATGTATATAAAAAAATAATTCTTATTTTCTTTGTTATATATTTAAAAGCCTTGAAAAAGACGTTTTGAAAAAATGATCGTATCCTTATTTATTTATTTTTATTAAATTATATTTGCTGTATGGCTGTATTTGTTTGAAAATAAATTTCGAAATTTATTTCAATATAATTTTTACCAATAAAAAATTTTCATGTCAGACTAATTTCTTATCAAACCAGTCAAATTTATCTGTGGTGTTTGGTATTAACATAATAACTCCATACCCAAAATTGACTTTTGACGCCCAAGATATTAGGCTAGAGCCTAAACGAGTTGGATGATTTTCTTCAATCACCTCAGATATACCTCCCTGTCACTTGTTTGGGGCCACTATTTTCAAAAAAGTTTTTTCTCGATAAATACCTATAGGAAATTTTTGATACCTATGAGTAGATAAATATATTCTGCCATAAAAAACTATACATTTAAATGGGTAACTTGAAAATTCCATAGGAATTTCACAAATTATAAGAATGGACTGCAAAAATGGGTATACCAAAATGCGTCACTTGATTGAGGCCACTTGAAAAATCTTATAAAAAAAGAACAAGACTATAAAAATGTTTATTTTTTTATATGTTTAAACATTAATGCATTATGTTTTTGTCAATTAATAATGAGAATGCCCGTCATTTTTGAAATAAGGGGTTTGGAATTGAACAATACAGTTTTTTGGAACAATACAGTGAAATCTGGCACCAGGCACCGCATTTAGCTTCAACCAAGACGCCCAAACGTTTTCGATGATGTTTAAGTCCGGTGAATAGGGTGGCCATGGTAAAAGTTCAACGTTTTCCGACTGAATCCAGCTTTTAGCTACCCTGGAAGTATGGATAGGGGCGTTTTCTTGTTGGAATATCCAAGGTAGAGGTTCAAAAATATTCTTAAGCCTTGGAAATGCTCGTTCCAGCAGGCATTTGTAACTATTTCCGTTCATTGTTGTCGTTACAAACTCCAATTCAATTGTTTCATAATAGGTGATAGCTCCGCACACCATAACACTTAATGTGTGATTTCTTGACACAATAAGTTCTTCTTTTCTTTAATCGTGAAAATAAAAGTTGTAACCATCGAGTCCGTCAAGATTAAACTTTTTTTTTATCTGACGAGACAACCTTTTATCATGCGTTGCTCCAGGCAACATGCTCCCTGGCGAAATTCATCCGTAGTTCCTTATGTTACTGCGGTAGAACCGGTTTCTTTTTGATTTTCATACTCTTGATGTTACCACTGGTTTTAACTATCCTTAAAACTTTCGAAATACTGGCTAATACCCCACTTTTTGACCTTATTTAAGATACTGATAGTGTGGACTTCGAAGCTAGTCGCAGAATCAGCCGCCTTTCTCGGATAATTGTTGCTTGAACTGTGTGTCCTTTTCTCGGCCTGAGAATCCCAGTTCTTTTATAGCATCTATTGATCCTCTTTCTGCTACTGTCGAAGTGTTTCCAGATTTTAACTTGAAATTTTTTAACTTGAAATATAAAATATAGTTTTTTATCCCTTCTTAAATATTTTAAACTTTTGTTTGAGAAAAATGGCGATGTAAACTTTTGCCAAGCTATTTTTGAAATAGCCTCAAACAAGTGATGCAACTTTTTATATCAATTTTTAACAGTAAATTTCTATGGATTATCCAAGTTAACTCTTTAACTTTATCCTTTTTTATTGCAAAATATATACACCTACCCACACGTATCAAAAATTTCCAGGAAAACTATTTCTTACAGGTATTTATCGAGAAATAACTTTTATGGAAATAGTGGCCTCAAACAAGTGACAGGGAGTGTATACATACATATGTATATAGTTACGATTGACGTCAATAACATTTATATGTACAAGAAATCCAGCGTTTGGCAGTTGTTCGGTTTGTTGTTTTCATAAAACTGTCCCTTTTAAGATTTTTTTTATTGCAAAACAAGAAAATTTACAAATTTAAAATGTTTTTTTTTTTTATCACAGATATTTATTTTCGCGAAAAAAAAACTTCTCAACACCAATTTTAATTTTATTCACAAAGGCTGAACGAACGAACACATGAATAAATCAGTCAACCAATACTCACTATAACATTTCAATATTCAAAACAAGACAACTCTACTAAAATCAATAAAACCACATTAAACAAAAAAAAACAAATTTAAAGTCTAAAAATAATACACACTTTATTTTGCCTGCTTTTAAATGTTTTGGTTCATGCTTTTTCTGATTGTTTAATTGGCAGATAATGAAATTGAGAACCAAAGAATTATTATTTTCTTATCCTTAAAGTAAATTTAATAAATAAGAACTTAAGTAGAGGAAAAAAACCGCTTCTCATTATATACCTAATCCTTTAAGTGACAACAAAACAAGCTGTCTGATGGTTTAAAATAAATAAACAATAATAATATCTCTCTCAATCAAGTTCAAAAACAAATATGTACCTCCAAGTAATCCACATTTTTGTTTTTTATCGCGCATGATTGAATTTAAAAATACAATTTCAAGGTGCAAAACAAGAAAAAAAAAACAAATAAATTCTAGATAAACATACTAATATAATCTTTTAGTGTACACAAACGGTAAAAGAGAAAAAGTACACTTAATATATTTATTTTTACTGCAACAGTCATCGTCATCAGTTAAGGTGTTAAGACCCACTTAAGATGTCTACTATTGCAGTGAGGTGCAATGACAGATAATATTTTGTTACCCAGGAAAACAGCTGGCAGACAAAAATATTAAAGCTTTAAATGTCTTTTCATCAACATTCTAAATTTAGCAAATACCTATGCGACATTGTTTCTCAATGTTTATAAATTTAGCTTCCATTTACACCTTGCGATCCATATTTACCAGCAACAAGTCTAATTGCTTCGACGAACTTCGACTGTCTTCCTCAATATTTAGTGTTGCAATTATAAAATTAGCTGTATGGTGCAACCACAACATATTTCTTCCAATCCAATGACCTCAAACGCCACCCCACAAATTATAATACTCTTCAATATGAATATTTGGCAATAGGTACTGTTTTTTTTTCAATGCAATGGTCATAAATAAAAAAAAATATTTTATTAAAAAAAATAAAAAAAAAAAATCGATTTAAAACATTCTGAGTAAGCCAAGTTATTTTATGTTTTCCTTCGTTTTTGTTTTTGGTCGATTGTCATCATCAAGGCATGCGCATTGGTTTGATGTCTTTGGCTTTGGTACAGTAAGCACGAGCAATAATATCTCGTGTTACTATGTGCATAAATAAAATTGCAAAAAATAAATAAATGTACTAGCTGCGCATGAATATACAAGAACAACGACGACAGCAACGCGCCGAAAGTAGAACGTAACCTCAAATCGATTTTATTTTGAAAATTTCAATTTCAGTGTAGCTATTCTGTATTTTATAAGACAAACGCACTCACGGTGTGTTGGATGGCAAAGGCGATAAATAAAAATTTAAAAACAACTTCCAATGAAAAACGAATAAATAAAATTATAATCAACACATGCGATACATTTTTAATTAAAATTTAATTTAACACATTTCACACCTGCTGGTAGGTATAGAGTTTGCTGATGTGCTGTGCTGTGAGTCGTTTCATTTGGCGTTGATTATTTTGGATTTTCCAAACAATTTGTGATTTTTATTTTGTCTTTGATTTTGAATTGGAATGAAAAGCCCTACTTTTGATAAACTTCATAAATAATTGCCAAGTAGATTATGTATGAATGTTTTTTTTTTTTTGTGAATGTTGTGTGATAAAAGAGAAATTATAATTCTTTGCATGCATGAAATAATAGAACTCGTGACTTGCAGAATAGTGTCATGAAGATTAAAAGAACAAAATAAACATACATAATGTAAATTGAATTAATGAAATGATTAGTAAAATAGGACATATAAAACATAAAAATTCCTACCCTCATGAAATTTCGTGAAAACTACTTTTACCATATAGTACAGTAATGTTAAGAGTACACGTCATGTTGAATGCCGCATGTGTACGCGACACTGACGTCACCAAAAATAGATGCATTTTTGCCGCATGTTTAGATTATGCGACAATTGGCACTTGCAACAAATATGCTGAGTACACGATATGCGAAATCTGTCCCAAAAGTCACATGTTTGCATGCTGCATGTGTGGTTGTCATGTGTTCTTGTCACATTATGTATGCGAGTGAAAAACATGCAAGTACACGGAATGCGGGAAACTGCATGTTTGCCGCATGCACATTGGTACAATGTAGCTTGTGAGTACACGACATGCGGGAAAACATTATAATAGTTGATTTTTCGTTAAGTTGTATTAAAATTATTACAACCATATTATTGACTTCATTCAAAACTAGTTTTACGGCAAAACTAGTTCAAAAGAAGTTTCAAGTCCCAATATTTGGACAAATCGGTATTATTAACTAAAGTTTTGGTATTTTAAACTCAAAATATTGAAACTGGGATACCAAAACTTTCGTTAATAATATCAATATGTATAAAATTTGCAATTTGAAATCTCCATAAAACTCGTTTTGCTTTTAAACTAGTTTTGAAAAACTCAATAATATGGCTGTTATTGAAATGTCGCAAGGAATGTGAGCTAGAGAAAAAATACAAAAAATGCAATGAAAAGTGGATCTGAATCGTTATGAGTTGAACTATAGGCTTTACTAAATTCACCTGCTTTTTGCAAAAAAATGCAGAAGTGCGAAATAAAAATGTATGTTTAATATAACTGCTTGCAAGAAAACAAGAATACAGCCATGGTGAACTTACGTGAAACGTCATCTTTTTATTTTTTTAAGTTTCGTTAGTTTCATTGTCACAGTAGTGAAAGAAAATCTTATAATATCGAATTTTTTGTGTATCGGATTCCATAAAGTTTTTTTAATCCATCAACATCATAGCCATCCTTCAATGAAATTTGAATGTTAATGGCATTAGAGATGGAGGTGGAACTATATTTTGACGTCCGTCAGCAGGTTGCCCTGAAAGCGTATAACATTAATATCAAAAATTTTCGGAATTTTTAAAGGTTTTTTAATCCATCGACACCGTTGCTAACCTTCAATGGAATTTAAATGCACGTGTAATAACAGATTGGAGACAAACTTTATTTTGACGTTTCGGGAATATTTCGTTTCAAAAGTAATCATGTTGCCCTGAAATCATATTTTCCCGCAGCAAAAAAATAAAAAAGCCAATATTTTCAGATTCCTTCAGGTCGCGATGAATTTGGATTAAGCACCTTCATCGCGATTTTTATCGAGAATATTTCGTTCCAGATTGCCCTGAAATAACATTTTCCAGAGCAAAAAATTAAATCTCAAAAAATTTTGAATTATAAATTTCAGCTCAATGAAAACTGACAATTTACAACTTAAAGTGTAAAAATAACCCTGGCTACAATTTTAGATTGCTACCGACTCGAAATAAACAGCTATATGACAGAATTCATGTCACATCTATGAAAATTCGGCAGCAGAAATTTTAACATGCTTGGGACATGTTGCATGTGCATGCAACAATCGATAAAATGTCTCATTGGATCACATTCAGCATGCACCGAGTGAGTCCACGACATGCGAAAATGCCGCATGCCACATGCAGTCTGCATATGCATGTTCACCACATGCAGCCGTCACAAAAATGCCGAGTGCACGGCATGCAACTATTGGGACGCATATATGACGTCAAAATGACGTCACGGCGCATGCAAATGCGTCATTTTACATGCCTGGTAAATAACCTAAGTTTTCGACCTAAAACGGAGACCGCTTCATGGTCAAAATTAAAAAAAAACGCGATTTTTTTCTACGATTTCAAAGTAACCTACCTTGCTCCAATTTGAGTCCAAAACCATATCTGTTGTAGACGAATGGGTTCCAAAATACAACATTTCAAACTTTAACGATTAAAAAAAATATAACAAGTAGTTAGTAACGGAAGGGGGGTCTATATACCCCTGTTAAGATGGAAGGGGCAATTATATAAAAAATTACTTAAAGTAGAAACCACACTATTGAAAAACAATGGTTAAATATTGAGATATAATGTACATACTGGCATAATATTGTGTTGTTGCGAAAAAGGAATAAAAGATATGTGAGAGAATTTAATGTATTGGTACGTTTCTTAAATTACTCTTACAAAAGAATTTAACTTACAATCTTACATATGATATGAACCTTACTTTCAATAAACATTAAATACAATTTGCGATGTTTTTACGAACTCTATTTCATAATTTATTCTATACTGTTAGCATAATTACATGCGATAAATAAAAACCGAAATTCCTTAAGATATTAATAAATCATTTTTAACATACCATCAACGTCAATCTAAACGAGAGACTTACCCATATATACCCATTGCCAGTTACAATCTTTAACAAAATATAGTTAAATTACCTTTCATTTTTGTTTTGCTCATTAAATGTGTAATAATTTTCAAACATAACTCTCCGATTTCGACACGTTTAACGATGCATATACAAAAATTTAACATAGGTACCTAAAAAAAAAAGTTTACAAATACATATTATTATTTATGAACATCCCGAGTATCGTAAATAATTTTTTTTTATATTCAATTTAGATGGATAATGGAGTTGAATGGTAAATCTTGTACATCATATAGATTGATGTATACAAGTAATTGAATATAAATTATTTAGATTTTTGGCAAATAGAAATTCATAAAATGTGAATTTTTTACATGAAGTAAAAATTGATTTATTCATTCAGGATTTTTTGTCGATGTCCTATTGATAAAATATTCCTATCTTAGATTTATAACTTTTTAAGCACACACTTTAGGTAGAATTCATTATTGACTTGTGCATAAATGAAATCTTATGCCACCCTTTATTCGTCTGGGTTTTTTTTAAGACTGACATTTTTTTCAATAAAACTTTTTTTTTTTGAAATGTCTGACTCTGGTGAGCAACAATAAAATGCAAATCCTAGCGTGTTACAAATTTACCTGGATATATTTTTTAAATATTTTTTTCCAACTAATAGGTACTTTTGTTTCGCTAAAATAATTTAAAAAAATGTAAAAATTAAATGTTTTTGTCATTTTTTAATCATTCCGTTTATGAAATTAATAGTAAAATTTAGCGTATATTTGATTTTTTTTGTAAATACGGTTTAGGTTTAGGTTCACACGCAAACAATACAACAATACAGATTTGAACAGGGCACTAGAGAGCTTTACCTAGATTCTGGCAAAGGGGCTAGCAAGGGTAGAACAAGAGCCTTGGCGATTATGAACACTTTTGCCTCGTCAGGCAAACAAAAAGTTTGTGACTTGATCCCGCGATTTCTGCTTGTGAGTCTGATGCGCTACCCACTGGTCTAACTCGCTATACAAAACTTCAATGTCGAAAGTGAATAAGTTTTATACCCTAATGTTTCATCCATCATACCATATTGCATAACACATAATGTACATACAATATACAGATGACTAACACCCATAGAATAAAGTGTGGATTGAAAAAGAAGACAAATGAAAGAGAGAAAAAAGTGTCTTATGATACTGAAATTGCATGCTGCAATGATGGGGTATCGAAGCATGTCGAACGAGTTTTAACTAGGGAGCGCCTCACGAGTGTTTGAAAAGTTTTACTGATCTAAATTTTTGGTACTGAAATCCAGCAAGGTCGTGCCAAGTTTCTGACAAGATTTTCTCTTCTAGGTTTTCCCTACTACCTACTTACTAGGGCCTTGCGCAAACTAGACAGAAAATTGGAATTTTTCCAGCTGGGTTCCACTTCAGCTCAATTCGACTTTAAATTTATTTATTACTTACGGTCTGTAATTAAATGAACGCCCTTTTTATAATGCCTAATGCAACCCTAGTTAATGTCATTACAATTGAATAAAATTGTTTTTGTACAAAAAACAATAATGGCATTGTATTTAAATAATTTGGGCTCCCGAAAACGCAAACTTATCCCCCAGACTATTAGCGACGATGAAACATAATATAAATTGAACATACCTTTACAAAACATATCGCAAAGTTCATCTTTTAGCAGTTAAAAAGTTCATCTCTACCACCACTCAACTCTGTTATCATATTTATGATGATGTTATTGTTGTTGGTTGTAAATGCAAATAAAATAAAAAAACACTCGTCCATCCAACAAATTGATTTTAATTTAATTTATGTCACACACCATTATCATATTCTGAAAACAGCGAGAGTTTGTTAATGCGGTCGGTTTTAATGGTTTTGTTTTTTGTTTCGTTTTTAATATTCAATATCATAATAGTCTTATTTGTTTATTTTTTTTGTTTGGTTTTGCTTCTTTTCTTGTGGTCTAGGATCTGGCATATTTTTATTGAATAGATATGAAATTGAAGAAGATATTTTGTTTATTTTTCTATATATTTACTGTTATCAACTGTGAGACTTGTATGGTATTTGTTTATTTGAATTGAGTTAAGTGTGTTTTTTTTTTTTTGTTGGTAAAGGCGTCAGAGGATGGCCTTTGTTGAGTAGTTGTTTAAGGCTAAAATGTAAAGTTTTGCTATATCAGGAATCAGATTATACATTACTGGAAGGTTTCGGAGCCCTTAAATCGAATCCGAACTGAAAATTTTTTATTCACCTCAGGATTTGAAGATACGCCTACCTAAAAGTGCGAAATCATGGAATTTTTTCTTTTTTTTAGGTTTTGTAATTTAAAGAAATAATTTCCATTTGAAAAGCTTGCGCCGGCCGCCGCACACTGGGGCCTGTATGGGGAGCATGCTCAAAATGCAAAAATGAGATTTACGGTTTCTTCCAAAAAAAATTGTTTGCTGTAAAGGTGACATAACTGTCTATAAATCCGTATAGTGATTTGAAGGTCGGAGAGGTTATAGACTGATAGAGTATAAGCGGTAAGAGTTGTATTTTCAGTAAATAGAAGGATAGCTTGTACTCTAGTCGGTCATTTACAAGTTGAAAAAAGCCATTTTGCAGCGAATTAAAAAAAAAATAAAAATATGGGGTCATAAAACAGGGCCAGTAGATAACGAAAAAGTAAATTATGATTTAAGTGACCTTTGTATCGTTATGGATAAATAATTGTAATTTTTGTGGGCTATAGGTCAAATTCAACAAAAGATGTTAAGTGTTCATCGCAACTTTTCGAGCATGTTTATGCTCTTCATCCGGCCATTATTGGTTAACAAAAATAATATAAATACAAATAATAAGTATTGTTTAAAATATACTATTTATGTGACGTCAAAAAACTTACAATAAAACAAATATTACGTTAAATTTCATAACTTAACGTCAACAAACACATTATTCTTCCAAAAAACTATTGTATATTTTATTGTAAGTTTTTTAACGTCACATATAATAGTGTGTTTAAACAATACTAATTATTTGTATTTATATTATTTTTTTTAACAATAAAGGCCTGATGGTGAGCATAAACATGCTCGAAACGTTGCGATGAACAATTAACATCTTTTATTGAATTTGACCTATAGCCCACAAAAATTACAATTATATAACAAAAAAGTATTTTTATCAAAACAAAAAAATAAAATATTAAAATTCAAGTAAATCAAATGAAAAAATCCGTATAAAATATTTGAATTTTTTTTTTTAAATTGCAACAAAGGCTTTCACTTCTAGCATTTGTTTATAAAAAAGGAGTATCTATTTTATATGACTAAGTACTCTGTTGCAAAAGCCACTGTTGCAAACTAGAAACAAAATTATTTAAAATATTTAATACGGATTTTTTCACTTTTTTTTAATTTACCTGAATGTTATTGTTTTTTTTTTATTTTGATAAAAATACTTTTTTCTTATCTACTGACACTGCCCTATGATGACATATTTTTATTATTTTTTTTTTAATTCGCAGCGAATTACCTCTTTAATTGACCGACTAGACTACAACCGATACCTACTTCTATTTACTGACCACACAATTTTTACCGCTTGTTCTCTATCAGCATACAACCTCTGCGACCATCAAATCCTTATGGATTAATAGACAGTTACAGTGGTGGTAATTAAGAACGATATTTTATAAAATTTTAAAATGCATAACTTTTGTTTGGGAAATCTGTTGAGGTTGAGAAGTGCGTCAAATTTGTTGTTCTGAGGATTTTTGTAGGTCAGAAAGTTAATTTGATGTTAAAAGCCCTTACACCAATAAATTGAATCAAAAATACACTCTTAAGACGGTACAGAGTACAGGATTAAACTTTAATTAATTTGGGGTGCATTGACAGTCGATAAGTTAGGAAAAAATACTCGAGTTGACCAGGGCCCAGATCACGTAAGACTATAAAACAATTGTTCGATTAAAACGATCGTCGTTTGACTATTTCTCTCTCTATATTTTCCTATTTCTGTGTATTCAGACAGCTTTCGTCAAGACAATGATCGTTCAATCGAACAATCGTTTTAGTCCTACGCGATCTGTGCTCAGAAAGTTTATAAAGACATTGAGGAACATGTTATGGAGTTTTATTCATTTGAAATCATGCCCATAAAATTTGTTTTTAAGGACGATAATGATAAAAAAAAAGTCCTCAACGGATTGCTAAGAAGGTGTTTGCGTATTCAAGAAGTCATTTGTTAGATTGGACCGTCGAAAGCTCGGGCCTAAATTCTATACCTAAGTAAGCAAAAAAAAACATTTTGATCAGAATATTATAAATATTGAAGAAATCTGATAGAGTACACCACTATCAAGAGTCCATGTCTTACGTGAAAATATACAAGGAATTTTGTCTGAAATTATAAAGAATTAAGGTTTTCATAGAACATATTCACATTAATGTTTAGACTGCACATAACTGCAGCGGAATTATACTTCACTTATTATTATTCGCATGAAATTGTATGAGCTACATATATCGCACTAAGCGGCAACTGAACTTCACAAAATTTCATACGAATTATTGTGAATCGCAGTTCCGCTGCAGTGCAGTTCCGCCTAGTGCAGCCTAACCTTATTGAAATTTCAAAGATTTTCAATGTTATGACAACCTTTTGCTTCTGTTCTTTTTTATATTGCCAGACGGAATAAGAGTTAAATTAATGTTTATTTTTTTCCTACCAATATTCTCATGCTTATATTTTTTAAACATTACTCAAAGTGTACCGTAGTTCATGGGCTACTTATAAAACCACTTCTCAACCTCAACAGATATCCCAAACAAAACTTAAGCATTTTAAAATTTTATAAAAATATCGTTCTTAATTATGCCACCACCACTGTATGTCAACTTTGCAGGAAATTTTTTTTAAGAAACCGGTAATATCAATTTTGCATTTTGAGCATGCTCCCCTATAACCGGCCCCAGAGTACGCCGGTATCCAAAAGTAGGTATACATGGTACATACTTTTCTTCAGAAAAAGTGACATTTATTCGCAAATATTGGTATTTCTTGCTTGCTCTATTTTGTGTCAAACATAATTTCGAGAATTTTGTTATAGCTCACCTAGAACGGGTACCTATAGCTCCAATAGAACGATTTCAGCTTTATCAAGTTTTCTCAAAAAAACGCCTCTTACGATTTTTATTAAACATCGTACTTGTAATTTCCAGCACAGTTTTAGTAATACTGCATACCAGATTTTTGCTTAAAAATTCGAATAAGGGAAAGAAAAAGCTTTAAGACTTTATCAGTTAATTGACTCTTTTTTGGCATATTCTCAAATATCTCGTCAAAAGCTTGGTTGAATTTGTCATTATTTGGGATTCCGGTGCATACTTCTGAAAAAATCAAAAAACAATTTTGTACAAATATTTTTTTACGAACAAATAACGATCGCTTTTTTAATTTTTATGCTTTTTTCAATGTTATTTTTTTTTCTGTATTGAAGCAAAAAATTGAAAAAAAATGTATTTTAACTTGTTTTTATTATATAAAATTGTTGTTTCAATCAAAAGTTTTGTTGGATTTTAAAAAACAGTTCGCTATCTTTGAAATCCACACAAAAACAAAAACGCAATCGGGAAAAAATCATACTTTGATGCAAAGCTTTAGTGATTTCACAAAAAACAACATAGGAGGCACTTTGGTACATATACCAACATGTAATTTGTTTGTTTATATTAAGCGCGCATTAAAGCAGTTACTCTTTAAATCATTAAACACAATGCGAGCCTTAGGAAAACAAGGAAGGATTTAAAAGGATGTTTCAGCTTGTTTCAAATCAACATAAATCAACAAAAACAACAATATACAACGAAAAGTTTTATTAAAAAAACCCAGCGAATTTCGGTCCACCTAAATTCGTTAATGTAATGAAAATAATAATTCTGGCCTGGCACATGATGAATAGAAATAACTGAAGTATAACAATGTCAACGTGTTTCAATCAAACCGCAGTGATTTACTTGTCAGTCAATCCACTTTTTCACTGAGGTGCCTTATGGTAGACAACGTTTGTTCGGTCTATTCTCGGCTAGGTACACTTACAAACCGGGGTGTTTAGCGACGAATTGACCAGGTGTGTTGTGTGAAACATGGGAATTCAAGATTTATGCCACATAAAGACAGCCATTTTCTTTGCTACTTAATAATTCTCATAGTGAAAGCGAGACTAACAGGAAACTGAAGACGCTTAAATACGAATGGCAAATCATTGGGAATAAGCGGAGTTTTTCCGTCAAAATCGTCACTTGAATAACAATTTCCGTGAGATAGTTTTATGTCTTCCTTTTTTATCCATCAAAGAGTCGATCGATTTGTAAGAATGTAACTCGTTGTCGATTTGATTTTGAAACATGAAATTCAAGTAATAGACACCCTTGCAGCCGAAATAGCTCGTGCACTCAGCCAATTATGGTCAGCGATATTCGGGAAAACATTCGTTTTGTTGCCAAAAATTTGGTGGAAATTCAATCACGCCGGTGAATAAGTCGACTGAAATCTTTCTCATCGTCAACAATTGCCTGGAGAACTTTTCACCGGACTAGTCATTTACTAAAACAACTCGCGTGTACATTTTCAATTGCAATTTTTTCTAATATCTCCATAAAGCCCACGCCTTCAGGCAAGTGTTGAATTCATCTGGCGGAGTTGATCTTCGGATGACAGGCAGCGTATGAAGCATAATCACTGCACCACAGAAACGTCTATTATTATTTCGTTTATCTTTCAACGTGCGGTTCAGGGCTTCCAATGCGCGTTTGTGAGCCACTGTACACTCATCCTAGGTGGTCATGTTACATTTCTGCAATTCTTTCGACACAGCAAACTTTCATTGAAATGTTGCATGTGAACCTACCTCCATTTGCAAGTTGTATGGCAATTTCAATGCAGAATGGTTCGACTGCCTTCTAAAAACGTAGAATCAATCCCCTAAAAAGCAAATACCAAAGCAATCTCAGATCTCGTACGATTCGTAGCCAAAATCAGTGAAAACAGGAATGTTTTTTTCAATCCCACTGGACGCCTCAAGGAAGAAAATTTCAGCATTTCCATTATCGACTGCTTGCATTAATTCATCGAACATCTTGACTCAACGTGACTCGATCGAAATCCATTTCAGACTCCAATTCTCGATTAAATGCGAAAAAATGTACTAAAAACAGGATCTTCCCGGATTTCCAATTTTTCTGGAAAGCTCCGGAACATCTCTCCATATAGTGTCTCCCCTTGTGTCAATACAAATTCATCAAACCCAATATCGTGAAAATCGGATGATCCGTTCTCGAGTTATCTTACTGAAAAACGAAAGTTGCGCCTTCAGCGCCCCCTGCTAAGAATTTTAAGAATTTTTTTGCGGAGCAATTACGAACAAACCCCCTGAAGGATGTATCCAATCTGGTACAGTCTTTTTCAAGTTTTAAGCATCCGTACAATCCACGGTCCATTTTTATATAGATGTAAGTCCTTTTAATAAATTGTATAAATTCTAAATTTTGTA
The DNA here is from genome assembly GCA_949320155.1 of Melangyna quadrimaculata. Taxonomy (NCBI): domain Eukaryota; kingdom Metazoa; phylum Arthropoda; class Insecta; order Diptera; family Syrphidae; genus Melangyna; species Melangyna quadrimaculata. The sequence goes on along the minus strand of OX439485.1, from coordinate 75,261,574 downwards.
TGTTTTTGTAATTTTATTTTGTTATTTTAAGCCTTATTTTAGTAGAATTACGTCTGGATAAAATAAATCTTAACAAACGCAAAATTCTTTAAAACAGAACTTGGATTTTACCGAACAATTTTTAAAACTCTACAAATAAAAAAGTTGCAGTTCTAAGAATTTAAAATTTACTTAGCGGTGGAAGCATTGAAGAAATTGCTGCTTTTCACCATTTTTTTTAAACTGTTCTAACTGGGCTTTTCAGCTGTAAATTAAAAACGTTGTGCTTAGATCTAATAATTAAAATCAATCAATTACCAGCAAAGTAAAAAAACACGTGCCCACTATTATAAGCAAAAAATTAAAAACAAAAAAAAAAAGTTCAAATTCTTCAGTCACACACCCCAGACAATGGTCGTATAGTATAAGTTATGGTCATCAGACGAAAGAACCATCACTTCTATGGTTTCAAAGTTCATTTGAAAGAAAAAAATATTATTTTGTGTTCGTTAAAATTCTACAAATTAAATTATATAATTTGAAATTATTGTTAACTGCCTTGGCCATCACATTGGCACATTGTTTTTTTTTTTTTTTTTTGTTCTTCATTTTAATTTCTGCCACTTTAACAATCGCATAAAGTCACATGTGACATTAATATGACATGTGTGTTGTGAATGCTACGTCAGATCCATCAGTTGCATCATATCTATTTCATGTGAACCAACAACGGCACAGCAAAAAAGGTCACTTATAAAATTTCTTATCTCTTGAATTTCGTAATTAGATGAAATTTTCCGTTAGCAACGGAAGTATAGATATACAAAAACAACCATTGCAAAAGCCGCATTGCATTCTGATATCGTTGATATCTATTTTTATTTATTTTTTTTTTGCAATTTATGTGTCAACGCTGCCGCCGCCGTGTTGGTGGTTTATTTATCTAGTTTTGATTTCTTTTTTGTTGTTTAGTTGTTGTTGTTTTATTTTGTGTTTACTTTGTTTTGTGCTTAATAATACAAAATATTTTTGTTTGAGAACCTATTAGAGATAGTGATTCATCAAATTCATCTTTCAAGTAGACACAGGAAGTTCTCACACCGGAAATTTAGTTGTAAATATGGCTCTCAGAATTTGAGTAGATATAATCTGCCTACTTCAAAAGAAGTGATCGTGTGTAGTGAAATGCATTTATTTAAATAAAATTATTATAAAAAATAAAATAAAAAATATATTAAATTTAATGTCGTACTTCTGACTAATTTTATTCGTTTTTCCGACAGCCTTAATTTTTTTCTAAGATAAAAATTAAAATTTTAATGAAATTCGTTTTTTATTTCAAATTATATTATAATAGTTGGTTGCAGGACGCGAAAGACGCCCCTCCAACACTGCCCATAATCTCGTAAAGGCCCTATCTACAAAAAAAAATCGATTTTGAATTTTTTGCATATTTGGAGTTAGGGCAATGTCTCCGATTTTTGTGTATCAATTTCTTAACCTTAAACCTTTAAATAAACCGGAAAATCACAATTTTTAGAAGCCCTAACTACAAATCATATGCATCAAAATTTATAAAAAGCCCTAACCAACTATATAGGGCCTTTTATAACACAGTGTATATGTTTGTTTTAAAAAGCCCTATGTGGTAGTTAGGGCTTTTAAAGATATTCGTTTCTAAGATATTTAAATAAGATTTTATGCGTAAATTTTGTTTGAAATTGTTTAAATTTAAAAAATGTCATTTAAAATTTCTTGTTTCTTGTTATAAAAAGGATATTTAATGATTTAATTAAGTTTAACGTACATTTTTGTACATAGGGCCTTTTTAGTTTTTTGTTGTCAAAGGCTAAAAAGCCCTATCTACCTTATTTCCTAAATAATAACCAATTTTTATTTTCCAACTATTTGAACAAATAAAGCATTAATCAAGCTTTACAAAAACTATTATTTGGTAATTTTCAGTTTTTATCTTCAGGTTGCTTTAAGCGATTTAGTGTTTTCATCATTATCTCGAAATAGTGAAAATGTTAGTTAGGGCCTTTACGAGATTATGGGAAGATCATGTTATGTTATGTCATGTGAAATAGGGCTGAGCGTTAACATGTATATAATCTCACCCTACACTTTCACCAAAAAGTTACTTTTACAAATGTGGCAACTCTAAAAAGTTTACCCAATTTAAGACCTTCCCTATTCAAGAACTATTCAAGACCTACCTTCGGACACATTGCCTGTATTTTTTTGATTTTTCGTTTAGAAGCAGGAGCCTTTATTTCCGATTTTAATTTTTTATCATAGCAGCGTTACCCAGCCAGTTAGTGAGGAATGAGCGTTAATATTTATGTATAATGTAATTTATAATATGAGTGTGTTTTATAATACAAATTCTATATACTACTGAAATACATCAGCCAAGTAGAAGACTTAGCATTATTTAATTGGACTTGTTGAATTATTGATTCAATATAGCTTTTAACGGCCTTTATAATTTATAATAAAAAAAGTATAAACCATAATTGAATAATTTCTCATCATTATCAAAATTTCTCAATGTTTAAGCAAGTAAGAAAAGATATTTAATTTTTCAATAATAAGTTTTTTTTTAAAAAGCTTATTTTATTTGCAAGAAAATAACTTTTTTGTATAAAAGTTTTTTTTTTTAGTTATTTTTTGTTAACAAAAAGGTTATTTTTTTTTCTTGAAGTAATTTAAAAAGAAATAGTAATTTTTTTTCAAAACAAATTAAAAATATAAATACTACTTTTTGTACCCGTCGAACGTGTTTATTTATGGGATTGAAGCGTTATACAGTCATTCAGTCAGTGAGTCAGGGATGAGCGTAAATATATAATTTAATTAACGCTCATCCCTCACTCACGCTTCTCATGCTCATGCTCCGAATAATCGAAAAAAGTACTGGCGATATGTATGTGATGGAAAATTGAATAATTTTTTAAGCAAGAAAAAATATTTAAATTTAGTCTCTGTAAAAAAGTTACTTTTCTTGCAAATTTTTTTTTGTAAAAAAGTTATTTTTGTTTGTAAAAAAATTATTTTTTTTTTGTAAGGTTATTTTGTTTTGTAAAAAACCCGCGCAGAAAAAAAAATTAGTTTTCGACATGGCACTAGGGAGTTTTACATAGATTCTGGCAAGGCACTAGCAGGAATTAGCAAAGGCTGGAACACGGGCCTTGAAGATTATGAACCCTTATGCCTCGTCAGAAAAAAAGGCGGCTTATGTGTAACTTGATCCCGCGATCTTCTGTTTGTCAGACCAATGCGCTACCCACTGGGCTAACTCGTTATACAAAAATTCAATATCGAAAGTGAATAACTTTCATTCTTTATTGCATAACAAATGCATATAGAAAAGAACTGGATTGTATGTTCTTGGTTTTTAGGTAGAACAACTTGGAACAGTTTTTTTCTCATTGAACAATCTTATAACACACAGGTGTCGCACACCGGTCGATGGTAAGAAGTGTGATATGAAAAAGAAGACAAAGGAAAGAGAGAAAAAAGTGTCGTATGCTTAATTTGCATGTTGCTTATAAAATGTTTGTTTTTGGTGTACAAGAGACATTCATGGTGGGGTACCAAAACATGTCAAACAAGTTTTTAATAGACAGGGCCTCACGAGTTGCACTCGTCTAAATTTTTTGTATTGAAGCCCAGCAAGGGGCATGACAAGTTTTCCTTGTCTAGATTTTCCCTACTGAAAACTTATTAGGACCTTGCCCAAACTAGACAGAAACTAGGATGTTCTCCAACCGGGAAGTTTTTTTTTTTTTGTAAAAATGTTAATTTTTCTTTTGTAAAAAAAGTTCTTTTTGTATATTATGGCCTACCTACCTATTATGGCATAGCAGTGTTTATTTATTTATTATTTGGTAAAGTACTAACGGTACATATTTTTTTAAAATTATAACAAAAAAAAAGAAAAACATACATCTAAGGCGTTACACAGTCAGTGAGTCAGGGATGAGCGTAAATATATAATTATTTAGTTTTTTACTGAAACAGTTTTTTTGTAAAAATAAATTAAAAAAAAAAAAACTGGATCTTTAACTAAAGGTCTAGAAAACTGAATATCGATTACTTTATGGAGAAGCCAATTAGAGTCTTTTCTCTAAATGATTCATAACCACGTAAACAGGCAATTAAGTATATGATACCACTTAGAGTCACACATTCTTACATAATCGTTTAACATCGAACTTAATTTACATACATACATTATGTATTTAGACAAAATACAAACAAAAACATTAAATAAATAATATAAACATGATAAACTCCCTATTATTAATTTGACTAATTTATATTTTTTCTTTGTTTTTCTTTCAGGTATGTTTTAAATATCGATCCAAATTGTATAGTAAGTTATACTCTCAAACAAACCATCATACAAAAATAATTATTCATTGTATCTACATATATACATGCATATTATGCTCAAATATTAACATAATACTTTTAAATTGTTCGTGTATAAATTATTATTTTTTTTTTTGAAAATTGAATCTTTATTTTTAGCTATTTTTATCTCTTTTTGTTTTAACTTGTTTACCAAAATAAAATATTTATTATGCAAATATTTTGTGATAAAACTTTTATTTTCTTAGAGTTGAAATTCGATTCGGAAGTAATATTTATTTCAGAGTAGAGTTCCTAAATACAAACGCAGGAGGTATTTCAGTGTGATGGGAAAAAAATCGAAAGCACTTAAGGCTTCAGGGATAAATTAGAAATTATAATAAAATGGAGGAATGGGACGCATCTTCATGTTGCTTATGCACAGGACATGCCTTGAAAATTGATATTTAAAGTAGGTACCTCTGCCAACCATATTTTGCTTTGTATTAGTTATCTAAAACAAAATTGAAAAAGGTTGATAATTGCTACTTCTATTTCAATTAAATAATATCCTCCAAAATAAAAAAATTATTTTGTCTTAAAATCTATTTATTGCACGACACTAATGTTAAAGCTTTGTTGTACCTATAACGTACGGCTACATTAAATTTGGCCACAATGAAAAATGACCCCAAACTTATGAAAAATGGTCCCAAACACAAAATGAAAAATTGCCCCAAAAGGCGCCAAAACAATGAAAAATGGCTCCAATTTACAAATTTTTAACTTTTTTTTTATTTTTGCTTTCCATATACATTTTTGGGGCCATTTTTCATTTAATGTTTGGGGTTATATTTACGTGTATGTTATTTAGTTTAACCTGAAGTCTCAAGGAACTTTTGTCTTAGTTTTTCTAATTTTTCTGTGCCTATTATTGCAACCTTTTTAGTTGATTGTTTTTAACAGTTTCTTTTTAATCGACTTCCTTGGTAGATTATAAAGTTAAGTACTTATTGAGTTTTAAATTATAAGTGATATATTTCAACACATTTTTTACTAACCGAGAAAAAATCGTGCTCTGTTACGCGCCATTTAGCCATAATATCATACAAGTAGTAGCCCGTAGCGTAATGGTTAGTGCGTTCGACTGTCACGCTGGAGGTCTGGGATCGCTTCCCAGCCCCGTCCACCTAAAAACTAAAAAGTTTTTTTTCAGGGCTACTGCCTCTTGCGAGGAATTGACAAATCCTCCAAGAGTAGCACTTGTCACGAATAAGTGCTTCTCGTCTAGCCGTTCGGATTCGGCATAAAATTGTAGGTCCCTTCCATTCCTGTCGAAAGGCGCACACAGGAATGGTTGTGAGTTGTTAGTCACTAGGCCCTGGTTCTTCATAAGCCGTTGTGCCACCCGATTTATTTATTTATAATATCATACAAATTATGACTGTTAGACAAAAATAGTTATTAGTCCAGTAACCTTGTCGTTTGTATGGAAGGCACCGTTTGCGTCAAATCTGGTATTTCTGATTTGTTGCTGTTATTGTAACCGAGTAGTTTATAGTATACCATCAATTAATTAATATTCACTTATTTATAGATTTTAAAATGATTTTCAAAAAAAGAATCTTTGTAGATTTTAAGGATTAAAAATTTAAACTTAGTTAAAGAAGAAATTTCGTTAAAACTTTAATTATACAAATAAAGAAACCCGTTCGAAATTCAAATAAATATTTTGTAACATTTTTTTACTTGCGATGTGTATGGGTGTACTAGATACATAAGGGTGAGTCAAATTGTATACGAAGTTACTTTGATTTTGATAATACCATACAAAATTGCTCACTTGTGACTCAAAAATAATTCTGTAAAAAAATGAATTCAAAATTATAACGTTTAGAGGTCCATCATCGCTATTTTTTTGTTCATATACAAACTATATGGGAAAAAGTGGGAAAACTTTGAAAACAGTTTAACCAAAAAGTAGTAGCCCGTATCGTCATGGTTAGTGCGTTGGACTGTCACGCTGGAGGTCTGGGTTCACTTCCTAGCCTCGTCCACCGAAAACTTAAAATAAAATTTATTCAGGGCTACTGTCTCTTGCGAGGAAATGACAAACCTCCAAGAGTATAACTTTTCATGAATACGTGCTTCTCGTCTATTCATTCGGATTCGGCATGAATTTGTAGGTCTCTTCCATTCCTAATCAGTCATACAGATAGAATTCAAAAAAAGCTCTTAAAAATGAAAGGTGATAGAACAATGACAATTACATCCCTCGAACACCGCCGCGCCGCAATGTCACCTGTCTGTCACTGTTTTATCGTTATTTTACAAATGAAATAGTCAGTTGCATACTCATCACTTCATCAGTTTACCCTTGAGTCCAACTTCTGTTAAGTTATAGAGATTTTTTCTTAAGTCGCACAACAAGAATGTGGAATGCTTTACCTGGCCCTATTCTTCCACCCCATTTTGATATTCAAAACTTCAAAACCATGTGCACCGGTACCTATCCTTTCAAACCCCTCCTTATTTTCCTAACGCTCACACTAATGCTCGTCCATATTAAGGGTAGTAAAAAACTCTTTAGTGCGCGCTCTAATAATAAAAAAAAAAAATACAGATTTGTTTACAGAGTAAACAGAAATTTTTGTTTATGTGTTTTCCAAAATTTCACCAAAAAAGCACATACGACCGTTGTGGAGTGTCAATAATAATTGTCCCAATGTCTTTTTTGAACTTTTTTTTAAACCCTTAAATTTTGTGTTCAGTAAAGTGAGTAAGTAGGAATAAAACTTGCGTCATGATGTTTAAAGTTTATACATACGTACTTACAATCCTACATACCTTACTCCAACACAATAAAACACGCAAATAAAAAATCATTCATAAGTGTAATGACCTTTTCGAATTACATTCTTCTTGTCAATAAAATTGCAGAAACAACATTTCTTTGATGTTTATTTAAGGTCAAGACTTTTAAAATACTCTAATTTAATTGAGTTTTATGGCAACGTGAGGTGATAATTATTTAAAATAATTGGATGTCATTTTAAATTTATAAATTTTATGAACTCTTCCCATTTCGCTATGGATATAAATTTGTTTGCTTTTGAACTTTTTCATTGTGTTCGAGTGTTGAACTATTTTATTTAAGTATGTTTGTAAATCATAAAAAGGGTGGCATCTATTGCTGTATCCTTCATAGTCATTACAATTTTAATTTAACAAATAACTCAGGTGATTCATATTTTTGCTCTTTTATCATTCCTATTTCTGCATTCTTTTTGAATATGGTATCAGGTATCTATATCTATTGCTATTCTTTGTATCCTTCAGACAAACAAACTACATTTTGTTCATCCAGTTTTATTATTCAATTCGTGTTTTGAATAACGAAATAAGGGTAGGAAAGTGCTCAATAACCACTTAAAGTGGATTTTTGTTTTATTATTATTTGTCAAACATAATGGCGACGAACGATGAGTATGCGGTGGCAGAGGATATGGTATACACAGGCGGGCGCCATGGATATTGGAAGTTGAAAGGGTTTAGTAGAAAACTGTGAAGAAACTGAATGCTTGATTAGATTCTTGAAGAATTATTTTTGGTTTAGTCGTGCTTTGAATATAAATTAATTGGGACAGTATTGTCCTTTTGCTTGATGAACAATAGGTCAGTTTTCTTTGGAATTGATATATCAGCATTAGCATTTCCTTTAATTGATTTGGTTTAAGAAATATATTGATGAGTTTTTATTTATTTAATTGTTTTGTGGTGTCCCGTGTTCAAAATATTTTCCAAAAAATTCGTCAGTTAGGAGTTAAGAGAATAAAAAATTTGGTACACGCAGAAAAACTGCTTATTGAAAATCTACCAAATCTCGGTAGATAACAACAGACACATACTGTTAATAAAGCTCTTACGGAGTTAGTTTGTAGAAATAAACAGACTCGATTCGATTAAGAAATATTGTTTAAAATCAACCAACTTAGCTTATCCTGTATTTCTGGAAATAACAAACCTAATGGGTTAAATAATTCGAAATACTGGTTTTGGTAACCAACATGATTGGTTGAACTCAAATAATTGAATTCATTGATATTAACCAACACACTTGATTAAATTTAACCAACCTGCCACAATTTAAACATATTAACATACTTATGGCCAATTTTTCCATAGTCAGTTAATCTTCAGATAGTACTTAATCTTTCAATAAAACAAAAATTTGTTCCTGTTGCTACAGTAATTATTACTCTGATAGTTTAACTGATGATTAAAAAATCAGCTGTTACTTGTTTAAATAGAAACAACTTCCACAGTTGATAATAACTAACTTATTGCTGAAATTATCCACCATACTTGATTGTAATTAACCAATTGAAAAAATTTAGCGAACTTACTTGACTTACTTACTACGATCTAAGAAATACGAACTCGGTTGAAATTAACACACTTATTTAGTTGATTTTAAATAACCTACTTGCTTGAATTTTTTGTTTTCTTCTTTTTTGAACCATCATACTTGATTAAAACTAAGCAACCTCTGTTGAAATTAACCAACATTCTTTGATTGAAATGAACCAATATACTTGGTTGAAATTAACTAACATACTTGATTGTTATTAACCAACATACTTAGTTGGTTAAAAACTATCAACTTTGGAATCCAGATTGTTTAAAAAGAATAACAAGTTTGTTATTCAAATTGATTAAAATCAAACAAAGATGTTATGTTAAAATCAATCGTTTAGTTGGTTAAAATAATATTTGGTTACAAAATATCAACTTTGATTCTAAGATTGTTTGAAATCTAAGAAGCTACAGGTTGTATTTAAACTGTTTTGTTTGTTATTTTGTAACAATAAGATTGTTATATTTCAAATAACCAACAAGTATTTAAAAAACCACAAGTAATTGGGTTGTTTAAAAAAAAAATTACCTGATGATTTTACCTTACAACATCTTAATTAATTTTAAACAATTATGGTTGTTTATAACACCTTTTTAGTTGGTTGTTATTAACAGTTTATGTTTAATCGACTTGCTTGGTAGGTTTTAAAGTTTAGTACTTATTGAATTTTAAATAAGAAGTGATAGGTTTTAATACATTTTTTCTAACCGAGAAAAAATCGTGCTCGGTTACGCGCCATTTTTCTGCGTGTATTTTCGACATCCAACGATTATTTTTTTTTTTTTTTGAAATAATAATATCATACAAAATATGACTGTTAGAAAAAAATAGTTATTAGTCCAGTAACCTTGTCGTTTGTTTGGAAGGAACAGTTTGATCGGTCAAATCTGGTATTTATGATTTTTTGCTCAGTTGTTCAGGATATTGGCCTTTGTAAATAACCTAAGTTTTCGACCTCGAGCGTCGACCGCTTGATGGTCAAAAATTGAAAAAAAAAACGCGACTTTTTCGTCTTTAAATCGAGTGCAAGAATTTTGAGTAAAAAACAAAAAACTGAAATTTATACTTTTTGTCAAACTTTTCAAATTATAATATCTTTGAAATGGTAAAATAGCAATATTTTCAAAAACATTTTAAACTCCTGAACAAACTACTTTGAAATCAAAAGCTTACATGTATGATAGACAACAAACAGTGAACGTTGATACTTAAATTAAAAGTTAGACTTAAAATTTCTTTTTAACTTGAACGCAAATCGTTTTAAACTTAAAAGAAAACACTTTAAAATTAAAAATTGGTCCTTTAAAAGGCCTTTCAAAAGTATTCAATCTGGAATCTAAAGTTTCTTTAAAGTTAAAACTTAAAAAACCTGTTTAAAAGTTTCAAACCAATTTTAAAACGTTCACTATTAAATTAAAACGTTCACTATTAAATTAAAACGTTCAATTTTTAATTTAAAGCCCTCTCTTTTAAATTCAATTTAAAATGGCTTCCTTTAAAATTTAAAACTTTTAAACTCACTTTGGCTAACCAAAGTTAAGTACAAAAAATGTACTCGAATTTGGTACATTTTAATACTGATACTTATAGCTAATTTTAATTAAAGCAAATGTGAAATATATAAAATACAAAAATTAAATTTATTGATCAATTTTAAAAATTTAAATTTAAAAATTAAATGCAAATTTAAAGTGATTTCTCTAAGTTTTAAAGCTAACGGTTTGAAAACAGAAGATCATCCTTTTAACTTTGGCAAATTAAAAGTGATTTCTTTTATTTTTAAAACTAAACGTTTCAAAACAGACACGTTTCCTTTAAACTGAACCAATTTTTTTTTATTTTGGACATGAAACACTTTAGATTTGCACAATTTAAATTCAAACTTTTGATTTTAAAGCGCATTTTTTTTCTCAGTGGAGATGGTAACAGAATGTAGAAAATCTATATTCAAATGTTTTCGAAAATAGGAACTGTTCAGGAGTTATACGCGGAAAACTTAAACGTCAATCATAAAAAAAAGCAATAATTAGTTTTTTTTGCGTATGGCATAATTCAGCAAGTTTTGCAAAAAATACTTACAGAAAGCATACTGTTTCTGAGTTATATGCGAACATTTGATATTTTCGACATTCAACCTTGAATAACTAGATATTGACGCGTGCATCATTTGGCAGTGGACTTCTGCGACAATACCATAATAAAGATAATTGCCCTTAAAAATATTCAGTTGGATCTCATAAGGCACATTTGCCAGTTTTTGGGTAATTTTTCCTTGGCTATAAGTTATTCCATAAAAAAAGCAACAGAATAGGTAGGTATGTGTCCTTGGTTCACTTTATCTGTGTATGTATATGTATACCAAAACTCCTACGAGTATTTATATTTTCGGCTTTATGAGCTTTATGGCTTAGTTCCTAAAATGATATGAACAAGCTTATTTTGTTTACGTACTAAACCAAATCCATATTGTTGTTCCAAAATGTACCCATTGTATATTCTATCAACAAAATCTCCCTCTAAATCCATTTATCAAGTTAATACCTATACTTCTCAACAAACAAACAAAAACACGCAAAATTTTATTCATTCATGATTTTCAAGGTCAAAGTTTTTATTTTTGTTTTTGCAATATTTTAGGTGGTATGAAAACAAAAATAAAAGCGATTCTACATAATTTAACGACGAAAAAATGCAAATTGCATGCATGGAATGCAAATGAATCTCTGTAATGGATGTTTAGGTGATGGGTGTTATATCTGTTTTGCATTTTTCTTTTTTAACGTTAGGTTGTTTTAATAAATCAATGTTGTTGACATGTCTGAATAATGTGTTAGTCAAATTAGTCTAGTATATTATCCCAATTTAAACAAAACAAATTATTTGTTTTCCGGATTGTTAATAATAATTCTCTTTTAAAAGTACTACTTTAATATTCAAAATTATGGAATACATTTGATGCTTTAAATTTTTTGTTTCCTATACTCGATTCAAAACAAATTTTAACGGCCTTAATGTATATTTTGAGTGTCAAGAATATATTAACATTTATGTCAATTTTAATTTAATTAATTGACAGTTATGTGGCACTATCAATTAATAATTAAATACCAATATGTACCTGGTACCTTATCTATTTATAAATCAATATTCTTTATAGTTACGAACCGAAAAACATGAATGGAAAATTTTTATAACTTTAAATATATCCCAAAAATAATAATGCCATACAGGTCTTCTTTTTTGTAAGTAGGTGGGGTACATAAGATTGCCCTTTCAATATAAGACGTAAATACCACCTACTTTCCTGCTACATTATTATTTCTTGTCAAGTCTTCACCTACACAAGATTTTTTTTACTTGCACTATGGGTTGGGTATACTTTGTTGACAATTTAGGCTTTAACATACATCGAACTTTAAATATTCCCTTGAGAGGAAATTGATTTTTTTTTATAGTTCTTAAGATATAGATAACCTGCTGTTAGGCAAAAGCTACTTAGTTTTATCGAAAACGACTACAACGATTTCATTGGAAAAAAACATGTGGTGATGGTTAGAGATCTAAGAAAAATAAATTTATAAAAATGAAGGTAGGTTCCTACCGTATTTCGATATTCTGGTTAACTACCCTTTGCAGCGTTTGACACAAATGAAACTATAAAGATGTTAAACGCACTTGCTGTCTATAAATAAGAGGTGTTATATTGACGAGAAAAGTCTCGGTCTCGATCTTGGTCTTGCATGACGAGACCGAGACGAGACCGCGACCGAGACGAGACGAGACGAGACTACCCTTTAAGCAATCGAGACGAGACCGAGACGAGACTGTATATTTGGACCGAAATTTAGAGAAAGTCTAATAAATTAAAAAATCCAATTTCAGTTAAATATTTATTTTGTTCTGCACATATTCAAACTATTATCGAAAACATTTCGTTCCAATAATCAACAGGTTTGAAAATTTGTGATTTTAACGAGACAGAGACGAGACTTACAAAAGTCACGCAGAGTCTCGTCTCGTGGCCAGCCCTAGTTGTCACTCTTGAAGCTGTAATTTTTTGACAATTGACAAGAAGAAACTACGCCATTAATAAAAATGCAACGATACACGTTTCAACAACGCATTGAAATTATTAATATTCACTTTAAAAAATGCATGAAAATAATCCGGAATTTCATCGAAATATCACCTTGACTGATAAGGCCCATTTCCACCTCGTTGGCTACGTCCACAAGCAAAATTGTCGCATCTGCGGCTTGAAAAACCCAAGATTTATTGTTGAAAAGCCTCTCCATCCTCAATGAGTAACTGTTTGGTGTGGTTTATGGTCCGGCGGGGTCATTGGACCTTACTTTTTCGAAAATAAGGCTTGAGCAACAGCTACGATGAATGGATTGCGCTATCGAGAGATGACTAATAATTTTGTATGGTCGGAATTGGATGGTATTGAATTGGACAACTTTCAACAAGACGGCGCGGCGCTTTGCCACACAAGCAAGGACCGTTTTATCTCTCGAAGAGGTGATCATAATTGGCCACCGAGATCTTGTGATTTAACACCTTGCGACTTCTTCCTTTGGGGCCACGTGAAAGATAAGGTCTTCGCTAATAGTCCAGCGTCGTTTCAAGACCTCAAAGATGAAATTCGTGAAGCCATTGAGGGCATACAGCAGTCTTGTCGTGCCGCTTTAAGCCTAGTACATACTTGTGAACCCCCTCGTGAACTCATGCAAGTTTCACTTTTTTGTTCACCCGCGAACGTGCTAGTGAAGTTGAGTAGAGAACAAAGTGAAGAGTTTTCGTTCACGTGCAATTCACGAGCAAAATGCACGGGAACCCTCGGTGAAGCTTTGACAGTTGGATAAAAGAAAACAAATTGTGTACAGTTTCAATTTGTGCGCATTCCTCATTTATTTTCTGTTTTTTCTGTAGCGTTGTTCTATTAATTTATTCATTTATTTTATGTTTACAAAAGCTCGTGCTGTGGCCGTCACTCGCAACGAACGCGTCTCAATATGCGCCGAGCCTAAGGCCTTACGATAACTAAGCCTCAATTCTGTTCATTCCTAATGAGAATACTACCCACTTTAGCAGAATGGCCATTAGCACATCGGAATTATCTAAAGGATGTAGAGGCAGAAGGGGGATCATGTCAATTCCTTTGGTTATGCCCCAGTCTATTCAGAACAAACAAATCAGCCCTCGAAGGACACTTTTTTCCAAAGTACTCTATATGCCATTAGACGAGTGAAGTTGATAATTCAGATTATGTGGAGAAGTGTCCACTTTCTTTCGCATAAGCTTAGTACGTTATGCTGCTGCTGTGAAATTAAATTTTCTTATGAAATAGAACAAAGTACTTCGGAAAAACAGCCGAAAAATATAGAGAGTTCCACCAATTGAAAATAAATCGAAAACAATTGACAAAAAGTCAAAGGAAACCATGCTTTAAAGCCTAATGAAACGACAAAAACACAAATGACATGTTTTGCAAACACACTTAAGGGTCCAGTCAATTAGTTCTACACAAACAAAAAACAATAGTGGAGACTGCTCCAAAGAGACTACTACTGCTGCAAAACGATAAATAAAAATATCCCATTTAAAAATAATACAAAGTACATAATTATAAACACAAAAATTGGTTCTACGAAAGGCACCCTCTTCAACAAGATAAATTTATTTAGATTGTAAAAGAGTATTTCGATAAGTCTCCACACTTTTTTCAAACTCAATTTAATGCCTGGTCGATTCCATTAGTTACTTATTTATTTATTTTGTATGCGGAAAAATGGTAATTGGTCCCTATTTCTGTTTGCTTTCCTTATTTCATTCATAACAGCTGATGGTTTTCTGTAATTTTCATTTTTGCAGTTTCTGAAACTCTACATTAATGCTTTTTCTCTGTCCTCGTAAAAGCATTTCCTTGTCTCGTTAGATATCACAGCCCAATTTCGTACCAGAAAAATCCTAGATTTAATAAAAAAAAAAGTAACGTGTGGTGTCAAAAAAAAATCGAATTTAACTGGAGACTTTTTTTGAATACATGTTGTATCTTAAATTTTAATATAAAATCATCCTCGTGACATAATAAAGAAGTCTAATCCCCTATACGAAGCCAGACAGAAATCTAGTCTTCTGACATTTTATTGTATTTTCACCTTGAGCTCACAACTTTTAACAGTATGTCTAACTTGTTTAAATAAAGTTGCATATACAAAACAAAAAAAAACTTACCAATCGAAACAAGACTCCCCCTCATATCTAAATTTATGACCTTTCAAAGAATACAAAAAATAAAATATGTATTATTTTATCTTAATGCCCTTGACGCGTGAATCTTCTTCTTAGTGCGTCTTTAACAATCGCACTCTATAGAAGACCCCACTTCGCTTGCACCAACTTAATTATCCTGTTCACAAGTTATTTTATTCTCTCGAAAGTCTGCTGATGGACTAACTATAGCTGGCTGGATGAATAACTTTTCTTGTAATTTAACAATATAAATAAGCATGCATAACCTCACAAAACCATAAACAAAAGATTCAGCTGTGATGCTTATGGAACATTCATTTATCTTTTCACATCTTATGAATGGAATATGTGCTGTGGTTCTGGTGCTGGTGCTGCACTCCATGGGTGCTTTCAATTAATGGCAATTATTGGGTCAAGGCCGTAAAAGTCGTACAGTCGTGTTCGTAGATCGTACATATATATTCGTAGTTGATGTTGTCATAAACTAACATCTCACTCAGTCGTTCACCATCACCGGGGATACGAATATTTTATTGTATTATTTATATTATTATTTTTCTAGAACATCGTGTCACATATTGTTTCCATTGTTACCACAAAAGTGGTTGTAATTTTATACTATACCATATCGGATAGGTATGTTCATAAAAGACTTGCTCTCAAAGATGTATAAAACACACGTTTTGTTGCGGTTTATGACGGTGCCGGTGGAGTAAGGTTTGAGGTGGGTGGACAAATGTATAAGCTCTTTAGAAGTAAACACCAAAGGTTGCTCCTCTATACATAAATAGTAGATGCACCTTAGAGGTGAATAGTATTTCACTTTCGTTAGAATATTATATTACAGTAGAGAAGCGACAGGAATGACTTTTCAAAAGAGTATCTACAAAGCAAAAGATACAATATCTATACAATATTTTCGCATGTTCTGTTCATGTGATGCTATTTATATGCATTGTGTTGTTGTATAGTCTCGTTCTTGTACTTGCGATATACATATATATTTTAAATAAAATACAAATGCAAAAAAAAATAGACAACAAGAATCATTTTAAATTATAAAACTAGTTTTTGAGGTATTTTCAGAACAGAAAATACATGAATCTATCCATGAATCGGTCGAACGTATCGTTTTGCTATAGAGCACTTGCTATGGAATTTTATTAAAGTTGATTACAGGTCCGCATTAGGGTATTTAAGAGCCTTAACTTAAATGAGATTATAGAAACAAAAATTATTCTCTTTCTTATTTGCTCTAAAGGGCGAGTATTGGTCTCGTGTTAAAACAAATTTCAAGATTTTAATAGAAACTAATATTACGATGATGCAGAAGTTTAAAAAGATCGGCCTTATGTGCGTCATCAGGTACAGCAAGCTAGAGCCAATTGTAGGACTGACTTGCTCCAAATTTGGTATGAAGCATTTTTTCTGTGATTTCTTAGATTAGAAATTCAAATTTTATTGTAAGCTCATTTAGAACTGTTAGCTGTCATACAACGATTCGGGTTTTATCAAGTTTTCTCAAAAACTACTCTTACGATTTTTATCATTTTCGTACATTTAATTTCTAGAATAGTTTTAATAATAAATACTGCCTGCCTAGTTTTTGCCAAAAAAGATCGTTTAACAGAAGTTATAAATTGCATTTTTTGTCATATTCCGAATCGTCAATGCCATAGTAGATTTTGTCATAAATTAGTATTTCGGTTCTTCTACAGTAGTCAACAAATGTTGCATTTCAAATTTGTAAAAACTATTTATTTTAATTATCTTTTCGTAAAATAAATAGTTTTTACCAGAGACATACATAATGTAGTTTTGACGTTTTCTACGTTTTGTTTGTATCATATATACAAAAAATTGGCAGGTTTTGCGGACATTTCTTTCCTAAAAACTCATAAGAAAGGACTTTTTCTCTTATAAATCCTAGCACCCTGTTGATGTGGAACAACATTTGTCTGTGGCCCTCAACAAACAACGAAATGTTTACGAAAACTCATTATCTGAAAATAATTCACGTAGAGTTTCAACATTTGCATGAATAAAAACAAATATAAACGCAGAATAATCACAGAAAACCATGCTGTTTTCGCCGCTGGTGTAAAAAAGTTTAGTTAACTGCAACAAGATAACGGCAACACAATTCTTGCGAAAGTATAGTGGCAAACTACTTATGGAGAGTTTCATAATTTTCAAGAAAAAATCATCACAAACGACAAGAAATCTGACAAAATCACTGAAAGACACAAAAAAACAAAACAATCTAAGATGTGATTTTACCGCACACGGTTAACGGATGCGGCAGTCTGCGAAAAAAAGAGTAATCTGGTAAAACTATCAATTTTTCTCGTAGAGCAGAATAGAGCCTAGCACGCTGCTGATGCAAAAAGAAATCTTCAATGATCTCCAAAAAAATAACAACAATAAAATGCTTGGGAAAACACAGTGAAAAAAATACTGAATTGCAAGAAAATAATCTCAAAGATAAAATCATTCCCTGCTGAAAGAAACGAACAGAAAAAAATCCAAACGAACTTTAATGTCTTTTATTCAACAAACAATTATTATTGCTCTGGAAAATTGAATGTGTGTGAAAAAAGGTTGGAGACTTTTTCAAATATTCTGATATGATTATCGATTACCAAACAGTTTACTACAGAACGAAAAGTTAAGCAAAATTTTTTCATTTATGATTCCAACTTATCATTTTTGCCTAGTACTCGTACATGCTTCTTCGTAAAATGAACGATCGTCTGTGGATAAAGTGATCTTTTGACATGCACTGTTTAAGTTTGACGTTTAAGACCAAAATGCTTCAAACGCCTGGCACACGAAGCTTCGCCAAAATGTTCCCGTTAATTTTGCTTGAGTATTGGTTCACCGCTGCGCTGGTGAAAGAAAACTCTCCACTTTGTGCTCCACACGACTTTACGAGCGAACAAAAAATCCAAATTCGTATGGATTCACGACCTGATTCACAAAGTTTGTACTAGGCTTAATGGAGAATAAAAAGAAGAATGTTATTTTTAGTTTATGATTTTGTGTTGTCATCTTTGTATGGAATTTTTCATTTCGCATTAACCGCGTTATAGGCTCGAAAATAATGATTTGTCCGAAGAGAAAAATTGACCTGTCGGTTTTCGCCTTAAGAACTAATAAAAGAAAAGAAATAATAAAAGGTTATAGTCGGCAAAGGATTTTTTGTTTTAAACTATGTCGATGTTATTTAACTTTGGAATAAGTTCATTTGAATATTCAATCAACAAAAATCGAACTTATAAATAATAATTATCTATGGAGTATTGATCCTTCTCCTCGAAATGCCCCTTAGCCAATTTAATATTTCAAATCCAGCCCTGCTCATTTATAGAGCTCAACTGCCTTTTAGACTTGTTTAAACTTTAAAGGCAGGTGATCTCAAAAAAAATTAAATAAAAGTATAATATCATTCTGACAAAGAGAGGTGTTCGGAGTGTAAAAAAAAATTGTACTAGCGCTGGCTGGGACATGCAGTAGAAGTATGTTTATGTAGATACATGCAGTTGAGCCAAGCTAGCGGCTCAAAATATCGTCGTTATGGCCGACAATTTAAAAAGGGAAAGGCAGCTAGCTAGCTAGCAACTCCGACTCCAAACTCTCAAGGTTTTTAATTGTGTTACTATAATATTATTGCACATTCCTCCATGAATCTGATGGCAGCTACGAAGTTGGTATTTTTTTGTTGTTGGTTTATGTGGTGAGTTTTGTGTTTTTTTTTTGTATAGTAGATAGTTGTTGTTGTTTATTTTAGTTTAGTATATTTGTTGTTGGTAAGTGGGACTGACTTGTTGGACTTTCGATTAAAAGTTCTTCTTTCTGTTTCGGTTAATATTCTTTTTTTTTCTCTGCATATTTTGGTGTACCTTTATTATTTTTTCTTGTATGTGCAGCGCACACATAAAATGTCTTTAAGTAGGTATGTATATTCACGTTATTCTTATAGAAACTTGTTGTATTAATTGCGTAATAAAAATCAGAAAGTAGATTTTTTGACTCTGAGTAAAACGTGTACATACCTACCTAGTTATCAAAAATTTAATTATTTGTAGACGCAATTTAACGCATTTTTGTTTAAAAAAAAGATTTGAAACAAAATTAGTAATTAAAACGTGTGACTAAAGAAGATAGCTCGGTAGTTTGTTGACCAAGTTTTTTTTTATTTAACGGAAATTAATTATAGTGTGAACAATTATTGTGAATAACTGTGATCGTTTGTTGTTGAGAGGACAGTTAATAGAGGTTTTGGCACGTTTGATCTTTTTAAGGTATCAATCCATATTTAAATTCAGCCCTATCAGGAGTTTCACCCGAAAAACCTTTCCCCCGAAATATTTTTGTTCCCCCGGATTTTAAAAAGCTATCAGGAGTTTCGCCTGAATTGCACTTCGAATTTAGAACTGACAGTTCGAAAAATACGTATGTTCAGAAAACAGCCCTCAATAAATTTCCCCATCTCTGTTATGGAATCAGAGAATGAAATCTGAACCTACGTTTTTTCTTGAACATAAAAAAAGTATAAAATGAAGAGGTGTTGCAAATTCCTGTTAAAATTGTGGTCACTGAGTGCCATGATAAGCTTTTTGATTCTTCTCCTATCGATTTCTTAAAAAAAAAAAAAACATTCTGAGTAAGCGGATATACAGAATTTCCCTCTACGTTTTTAAGCATGGTGTCTTTTCGTTTTCAGAAAATGAACAAACCTACTACCTGGATTTTTGTTTTGACAGCTGTCATTGACAACCAGCAAAGATTTAATCAAGCGACGCATATAACAAATTTGTTTTTGTTAATATTTTCTAGTGTTGCAAGAAAGTGTACAAAATTCATGTGTCTAATTTAAAAATTTAAATTGTAAAGTAAAAACAATCATTTTAAAGATATAAAATTGCAAAACATATAGCCATGTATATATAATTACATATGTATATCCTTTTGGCTGGAAGGAAGGAAGAAGAACAGGCAGCACTGCGACGAATTGTTCGGAGGCAGTTTAGAGATCACTCCAATCCTTTGGAGTTAACTGAACCATTGTAAGAATGAAATTACATTTTAAACTTCAATTAATTTCTAATTATACATAATTTGTTCACCAGTTCTATAGAGCGCCAACGTAAGCTGCTTCCCAAATGCCGTAATTTTATTTTTGTTTTCTTTCACGAAACCCCTCGCAATGTCTGGGTTTCCCTGCATTTTCAGCAAGATCATATCATCTCTTTACTTCGAGTTTATTGATTTGCTCCTAAAATTAAAACAAAAACTAATAAATGTATGGTATTAATAAACAATTTCGTCGAAAAACTAACATTTTAACGTTGTTAACGTCCTCTTCGCCTCCAAAATTTATGTGAAAATTTTAACTGACAAATGTGTGACATTTCGCCCGAATTGAATGCTCATGCTGAGGGGAATCTTTTAAAAATTAAATTTTTTTTGGGTGAAACTTAAAATAAGGGAAAAGAAAAAGGGAATATTATTCGGGTGGAATGACATTCGGGCGAAACTCGTGATAGGGCTGATTGATAACCGAGAGGATAAGGAATAGGTAATTTCCAAATGACTTATTATTAAATAAAGAAGTGAAGTGAACAAATTTGAGTCCTCTCGAGCGGGGGTGGAAAATATCTAAGTATGGGTTGACTAAAACCATCAATCAAGCTCCTTCACCCGATATTTTGATTTAAAAAATTGCATGCAGATGTACAACTGGTTGCACGGAAGCTGTGGTTGTAGAAAATTAGGTAATTTGGAAAATCAGAATAATTAGTATGTACTCTAGTGGCCAAACCGTTAACTCTACAAAAAAAAAAAAAAATTTAAACCATTTTTTGTAGGAAATTTTATGTTTTATAAAGTGTAGAAGGTAATTTTATCCAAAAAGTGTATATTTGGTTGACTTTTTGGCAAAATAACTGAAAAAACGTAGAAAATTTTGAGGTTTTTTTGCGATTTTCGCTGTGGAGCCATATCCGTAGGAAGTAGCACTGTTGAAATTCGGGTTCAGCGACCATTAAAACATAAAAGAAGACTTAAAATAAAAGTTCTATATTTTGTTTCCTGAAACTGGCACTCCAGGTGACGATTTGACTGGACTATTTATATTTCAGCACATTAGGTAGTTAAATTTAAGAAATTAAACAGTAAAAAAATGGTGTGGTTGCAAATCCAACCTTCCAAAAATTTATTTCCACTGGTAAAAAATGCAAATGGATTAGTATTTGAACACTTTATAATGTTGGACTTCATTACCTTTTGCACAAAAAAAAAATCATAAACTCTGTAAGGTTTTTAATTAAATGTTTTTTTTTTTTAATTAAAAATAATAATTTCAACATCACGCTTCCCAAAATTAATTTTCGGTTAAAAAAGCTACAAATTTATTTTGTATGTCATGTGCAAAATTTAATTTTTTTAAAGATATTTAGGGCACAAAGTTGCACAAGTTGTGGTTACTTTTAACAGCACAGTTGTTTTTTTTTCGAAAATAAAAAATGTTCGTGCTATCTTTATTTCATGCTTCTTAAAATTGTTTGACAACCGTAAAATTGCAACTTTTATGTCAACCTTTTAATTTGAAAAATCAAAAATAAAAATTGGTTAATTATTGCATCCCATAGTAAAACCTCCATAGTAGCCCGTAGCGTAATGGTTAGTGCGTTCGACTATCACGCTGGAGGTCTGGGATCGCTTCCCAGCCTCGTCCACCTAAAAACTAAAAAAGTTTTTTTTCAGGGTTAGTGCCTCTTGCGAGGAATTGACAAATCCTCCAATAGTATCACTTGTCACGAATAAGTGCTTCTCGTCTAGCCGTTCGGATTCGGCATAAAATTGTAGGTCCCTTCCATTCCTGTCGAAAGGCGCACACAGGAATGGTTGCGAGCTGTTAGTCACTAGGCCCTGGTTCTTCATGAGCCGTTGTGCCACCCGATTTATTTATTTTTTATTTTAGTAAAACCTCCGGCACATCGCATCGTCTGGTAATTCGATAAAAAATGGTTTTGGTTGCAAATTTGGGAAATGCTGGTAGCACAATTTTTGTTTAGTAAATCCAAAGTGGTGGCTTATTACATCCTTCGAAAATTCGGTTGTGAAATTTGTAAAGTTTTTTTTAATCTCTTCGGCACATAGCAGCACAATTTACAGCTTATATTGTTTTTTTTTTTTTTAATTTGTAAATAAAATATGGCTAGTTCACAGAATTTGGTAATATGCGATTTTTTATTTAACCCTGTATGGTAGCATAAATTGGGCACTAAATAGCACAATTTTTTTTTTATAAAATCAAAAATACTAGCAAAATTTATTTTCGATCGAACAAGAAACATCTCTTTGTCACATGGCAGCGTTAGTTGAACACAAGACAGCACCCAAGATTAAAAACAAAATAAGTATAAAAATAGTTCGTTGGCAAAATTTGCAACTTTTTCGATATAACTTACAAAATAATGGGAAAATACGTTTAACATAACATTCTCTATATCTATTATAAAATCTTACTCTCAAAATGCTGGCATCGGCATCTATATCCGTTTAGTCATCAAATCGTGCAAATATTGGTATCAAAATAAGCAATGTCTAATACAAATCTTTTATACTCTTAGGTACTTGTTTGAAAAGTAATTAAGTTTTCCTCCGTAATCATTTATCATTTATTTTGCCGAAACTATAGAATACCGTCTTTGATGAAAGGCGAAAGCAATTGTTACTATGTATTCGTATTTGCTCATGTTCAATCCACAAAAACGTTTGCAAATTGCTTCAGTACTTAAACAAAATTCGATAACATTTTTTTTTTACTTCTCGTTAAATGTTATTGTTGTTCAGCTAGCTAATTAAAACAGAGAAGAACACTCTTTATCAGGAATATTAGATTTTGTGTTACCGACTACAACAATAGCTCATTCATAGAATCAGTCATTTAGTCTGAGAGTATCTTTAGACAATCTACATAATTATCAATTTAAGTACCTATTCTAGATTTAGATACACCTGCATTTTTACATCCTGGTTTTAACTTTCGATTTTTTTGTTTGTTTCTTTACAGTGCGGGACATTAGGAGCACCCGATTCGTATCACCACCAGAGATCAACAAGAATGGACGCTTTTCAAATTGACGATGGTTTCCATTCAGATGGTGGAACAGAAACTCCACCACCAAGTCCCAGTTCGGGCAGCTCAATTGCATCGACTTCAGATCATGGCTCACTGGAGAGTGTCGATACTGGAGGAGCACAACGTCTGGCTGTGCTGTCATTTGAGCAGGTTCGCAAATTACATGACGTCATGGACGAAACAGTCGCCATACACGGCCGTGGTAATTTTCCCACACTTGAGGTTAAACTTAAAGACTTAGTTAACTCGGTACGCCGGAAGCTCGAAACAGATGTAGCTGCTGGTGGAGCTGGAGTCATAGTCAAGGACATACGCTTAAATGGCGGAGCAGCTAGTCATGTCTTAGCATCCGAAGATCAGCCATACAACGATTTGGATCTTATATATGCCATTGAATTCAGTTCAAATCGTCATTTCGATCGAGTTAAGACAGCAGTTCTCAACACACTGCTCGATCTCTTGCCAGAGGGTGTATCCAAGCGTCGCATCATGCCATGCGCCTTAAAAGAGGCCTATGTTGGCAAAATGGTCAAAGTCAATAATAACAACGATGGCGATCGATGGAGTTTGATCTCTCTGGGCAATTCACCAGGACACAAAAATGTCGAACTCAAATTCGTTGACACAATGCGTCGCCAGTTCGAATTCAGTGTTGATTCCTTCCAAATTGTTTTGGACTCTCTTTTATTATTTTATGACTGTGCTGCTTTGCCAATATCCGAGAATTTCTATCCAACAGTTGTTGGTGAGTCCGTATACGGTGACTTCCAAGAGGCTTTGTATCACTTGCAAAAGAAATTGATCTCAACACGACAGCCTGAGGAGATCCGCGGAGGCGGATTACTAAAGTACTGTAACTTGTTGGTCCGAAATTATAAACCGGTTGATACACAACGAATCAAGACACTCGAGCGTTATATGTGTTCGAGATTTTTCATTGATTTCCCCGATATAAATACACAGACAGTTAAATTAGAGGCATATCTGAGGAATCACTTCTGGGGCATTGTTGAGGAGCCCCTACAATATCAGTACCTGATGCATTTACGTGAAGTAGTTGAGACATCAACCGTGTGCCTGATGGGACACGAGAGACGGCAGACTTTACTGCTAATACAGTCGTTAGCAATGCAAGTGCTCTGTCGTGAATCACAAAAACATCACAATGCACAAATACATGAGCAATATCAGCAACACCAACACCATCAGCTACAACAACAGCAACACCAACAAGCACAACAACAACAACAGCAGCAGCACCAACAGCAACAATTAACACAGGCAATTGTCGTTGACTTGCAAGCCCAACAAAATGCTGCAGCAAGCCAACACGTCTTGGTACAACAGTCGTCACAGTCAAATCAAGCATCCACTTCTTGCTGCATCAGCCAGTCTCAAGACGGCCAACAGCAACAATTACTTACCGTAACGCAACAACAGACTTCAGCGACCATACCTCAGACGATACAAATCCAAGCCGGTCCACCTGGTCTCATCTATGCCAATGGAGTTTATTACGCACCTGTGATCCCAGCAACAATCTGCACATGCAACTCAACCTGGTTAAGCACGTGATTATCACTGCTTCCATCATCAGCAGCAGCAGCAACAACATTACAGTCATCAACAACAATATCAACTTCATCATCATCATCGTCGTCGACTGCATTAACAACGCCATCTACATCATCTGCATCATCATCATCAACAGCGCCATCTTCATTAATTTCATGTCAATCATCATCTTTTCCGTCAATTTCAGAAAATATTTCAGCGAATGCTGCTTGCTCTTATGCAACACTTCCCTGTCTGAGCTGTGACTGCAACGAGGAGTTACTTCATCCTTACTACATTTGGCCAAATACAACAACAACAACAATATCGATCGACACCCCTGCAGACTACCAACATAAAGGTACTACTTATTACTCCTCTTCAACTCCTACAACGGCCGTACTTGTTGAAAGCCTCTGTGCAACTTCTGAGACTCAATCTTCCCTTCAAGCTACATCATGTAGTAGGTGATCATCGACACCCACAAATCGTATAAATAACAACAACAACAAAATAGCGGAATAAAAACAAAACAATATGCACCCACATAATTATATAAATATTTAGCACGTCAACCATGATGTTTAACAAAAAAAAAACAACAACAATAAAAAAAAAACTTTATAACCTAAAAAAAAAAAAAACAAAAAACTATTTTAATGTGAGATCCTATTAAATTTATACATAAAATATAAAAAATAAGTCTTAAACTAACTGATAACAAAAAAAATACAAAAAATTAAAGCAACAAAAAAATATTTTTAAAATTTAATTAAATTACTCACATAAAAAAATTGTATTGAAATCAAAATGAAACAAAAAAAAAATTCGATATTAAATTGAAGTTTGAGAGAGATATTTATGTAAAACAAAATCTTCCTATTTGTATTTAAAAATTCAAACAAAATAATATTATATAATGTATCTTATATGTATACAGACTGTCATTTGTCTTGCGATTCTTTTAATTATTTTCTTAAATATAAATCTCTATGCAGATTAATAAATAATAAACTTAGTTAAATCTTAAGGTGAATGACTTAATAAAACTAAAATAAAACAAAATCACAAGCAAACCACATCGTTTGTTCTGTTTTTTTTTTTATTTTTTCTCATACATTATTTTTTTTTATTAATATAAATAAAATAAAAGATAATCAGTTAAAAAAAAATCCAATAATTCCTGCTTAAATTGATTTATCTTATTAAATACAGGAATTACTTTATATTTCATTGAATACAAATCTTAAGTTCTTACACAACAGCAAACAAAAAAAAAATAAAAAAATAAAACAAAAAAAAAACATTATTGTGGTGATAAAAATATATATATATTCATAAATACCATAAATTCATTTTTTTTAATACTTATATTAATACGAATCAGTTATGACTTTAAACAATATTTTTTTGTTATAAGTTTTCTTTTTTAAATAAAAAAAGAAGATGGAGGAAATATATTATGTTCTAAGTATTCTGCAAAAAATAAATAAAACAAATGGTGAAATACAATGTTTTCAGTTCCAAATTCAAATATAATTTTAACATCAATGAGAGAAATACATAAATTTATTTTTTTTAAATGTTTATATTATTAAAATAAATTTTATCAGTTTATTGTATTTTTAGTTTTATAAAATTAAATACAAAAAAAAACTATGTACTTTTTCTTTTAAATGGTTAAATTATAAAATTAAAACAAATGGATCAATAAAAACTGAATCCAAATGCATACAAAAATAGTATGTTTTTTTTTATTTTTAGATACAATACATCGTCTTTAGTTGATTTGTATCTTTTTTTTATTATTAGTATGTATCTTCTTCTTTCGTTTTATTATTATTCATTAATAAAGGATAATATTAAAATCAATCCAAAATAA
The DNA here is from genome assembly GCA_949320155.1 of Melangyna quadrimaculata. Lineage (NCBI taxonomy): Eukaryota > Metazoa > Arthropoda > Insecta > Diptera > Syrphidae > Melangyna > Melangyna quadrimaculata. The sequence continues at coordinate 75,234,979 of OX439485.1, read as the reverse complement.
AAGCATACATACATACATTACATAAAGCTTATCTTCTTAAATATAACAGAAACAAAAAAAAAAAACAACAAATTATTAAGTGTATGTGTAAATAATAAAATATATATAAACCCATAATTTCTTGTATTTTTCTTCTTCTTTATTTTTTTTTTGATATTGTTACATATAAATAGTAAATTAATTAAATACTAGTTATTATTATATTATATTATAATTTAAACTTATATAAATATAAACACAAAAACAAAAAAAAAAATCAAAAAACATTTCTTGAAAATTATAATAAAATATAATTTTTTGTGAATTGAAGTCATACCACAAAAAAAATTAAAAAATAAAAACCGTGTTTCACTGAAATTACGAATTGAAGGAAATAAGTATACAGATTTTTACTTAAAAGGAAATGAAACATCATGTGTTAAGGAGGGAAAAGTAGACTAAGAACCCTTTAACCGGCAGATAAACGTTATTTTATCATAGCCAAGATTTAATTTTTGTGGAAATACACTATGGTATGTTTGCTAAGAATCTTGGATCTGGGGTAATTAGGAGCAATGTTGCCATACAGGAAGGGTATTCATGCAACGTCGTAAAATACTAGATACGTTTTCGAAATATGTTAAGTTTTTTTTTATCATTGGGTTAATGAAGTGTTAAATTTTGTATGGGAAACGTTTTACACAATTTGGTTAAAATTATCCAAGGATCTTGCTGCGGTAAAGTAACCAAATTTGTTTAAAAACTAATGTCGATTTCGATTCAATAAAACAAAAATGGGCACGACTGGATCGCACAAAACTTGCGCTCGTAGCTTACAACTTTAACGTAGCTTGAAATAGACAATGTACATATTTATTGGTTCCATAACATTATTATTAGAAAAAATGTTTTAAAAACAATTAAAAATATAAATGATTACTATGAATTATTATAAATTAGTTACTTTAACAGCTAAAAGAGATAGAGCTAAAAAAAAGTATGCAATCTGATTTTTTTACTAAATATAAATTTATGAAAACAAAAATTCAAAAATCGTTAGAGCTGTTTTTTTTTAATTAATTTTTTATATATAAAAAATCTTGAATAAAATAAAATTTGGTATACCAACTTTTAGTATTTAATAAAATACAATTTTCCACAAAATTAAAAAAAAAATCATTGGCTCGTTTTCAAGATATTGAATTTTGAAAAAAAAAAATTTCAATATTGTTTTAAAAATCCAAAAATTATTTTTTCGAACATTTTTATATGCAAAATTGTTAAAATTGTAAGCAACCTTTTGAATAAAAATGCTGGTTGCAATCGGTGTAGTAGTTAACGAGAAATGTGAAAACCAAAAAAATCGGTTGTATGACAGGAACCGTTAATAACCGTTATACAATTTTTTTTTCTACCAAAATATGTTTTTTTAGGAATTTAACTACCTCATCATTTTTTTTTTGAAAATCGTTAGAGCCGTTTTGGAAATAAATTAATTTTTGTATATTGGTTGTATGACAGGTACCGTTATTTTTTGAGCTAAAAAAAAATTCAATTTCTCCCCTAGGGAATCCCATAAGAACCTTAAGTCCAAAGTTTGAAGAAAATCGCTTCAGCCGTTTGGGCTGCAGGTCGAGGTACAGACAGACAGACGGAATTGCGAGACCCACTTTTTTCGCGTTCTCTATCATCGTAATGCTAGGGAAAAGATTTACACAGATTTACAAACGCAGTTGCGCAACTCCAAATTAATGTGACATTTTTATATGAATCAATAGAAAATGGCATTCACGCAATTGCAAACATTAATCAAATCACGTTTTGAGTTCTTTATACGACGCCCGCCGGCCGTCGCGACGGTTTATCTGAAATCTGAACACCAAATCCGAAATTGTTGAATCGAAATAGACATTATCCAAATTTATTTGGTTCAACTTATCCAAACATGATTGTGACTTTTAGAATTGTTCGTGTTCATAAAAATCATATAAAGGTTTTTCCATTAAGGGCGGGTCAATTTTAAAATTGAATAAAACAAGTTTTATATGAGATATCAATAAGGTTTTATCTTTATTTGAGAGTCTTATCAATGCCGGTATGTCTGAAATATAACATCGTTCAAATGGCCGCCGCGGCTTCGCTGGGTGGCGTGGATTCAAAAGATCCAGTTTGCGATGACTTTGGCGCGTATATCAGGCTGAATTTGATCGATGGCATCGATTATGTTGTCTTTGAGGGCCGCGGTGGTCTTGCGGCTTATTCGCATAGAACTGCGACTTAAGAAAAGTCCAAAGGGGTCAAATCACACGATCTTGTTGGCCAATTCACGTCGCCCCGGCGGCGTGAGATAATCATGCCATGAAGCCGCTCGTGTAGAATTCAGGCCACAAGATGTTGGTGATCATCGACCTATAGCGATCGCCGTTGACGGTGATGGCCTGGCCAGCATCATTTTCGAAGAAGTACTGACCGATGACGCCTCTACCCCAAAATCCACACCAAACAGTAGCTTTATTTGGATGCATTGGCACCTCATGAATCTCGCGTGGATTGGTGTTGTCTCAAATCCGGCAATTTTGCTTATTCACGTACCCATTCATTCAAAAATGAGCCTCATCGCTAAAGATGATATTTCGACCAAAATTGCTACTAGAGAACACCCATTTTGATAATAAAGTTTTATCATTTGCACGTGTTGCTGGACGCTGTTACTTACCATGATGATTTGTCTTTAGTAACTGATTAAAAGACAATATTTTGACAGAAAGTAAAAGAAACAATATGGCCGCCACGAGCTGTCAAAATCAACCCGTCTCTATTGGAAAACCCTTTATATGATAACTCAGAGAACTAAAAAAAACTCTGAATGTGTTCTGTTAGTCCCCTATCTCACAGAGAAATTAGTTGCTGATGGAGATTTTTTGACGTTTTCCTTTAATTACCTTTTATCTTTCACACAAAGAAACAAAATTGCCAAAGAATTTTGTTTGTTTCCTTATAAAGTCTATTGCACAGATAAGCAATACCTAGATGGAATCTACGGCTGTCAATTCGTTTTGCCTACAAGCTCAAACGTCAAATGGCCGTGGTGAACATCGAATTTTTGCACTAGTGTACGTGCAGACGACCGTGGTGAAAATCGGATTTTTGCACTAGTGTACGTGAAAAAAAAATCCGAGTTTCACCTCGGTTCGTGAACAAAATGGCGGATAATTTAAGAATCCAAGGGTTTGTTTAAATGTGCTAGGTTCTTGTATGCCGATTTCCTTTCGACGATTGCAGATTAATTTTTTTTGTTGTAAGGAAGTCGCAAAAAAAATCGTGTAGCCGGTGTAAATTTTCTATATGAAAGATTTTATTTTTGATCTTTTTTTCTAAACAAATCAAATTGTTCTATCACAGATTTGATTTTTTTGTTGAAATAAAAGTTACATTAAGGTTTAACTACATATACCTACCTACTTTTGCAAAAAAGTACAAAAGTGAGAATTTAAAATGTTCGCTAAAGAAACCTTCTTGCAAGAAAACATACAAAAATTGTTTTGACAGAAAACGTAGTATAACTTCTTATTGGCTGTAGAGCTACTAGCGATGTTGTATTTGTAATGCCTGTAAAATCGTACTGTACTATGGATGGCTTTTGTGATAAAACACGCCTATTGTGTTTTTTCCTCAATCAGAATTGACTTTATTGCAGTTTTTGCAATAAAGAACAGATGAGATTCACACCATTGTGGGTGCTTTCTTTTATCCCCATACAAATTAATTCTGGGAGATGAAGGTTTTGTTGGTATTCCAAATGTTTCGCATCGGCTTAGGAGACCATTTTTGTTGCAACACAATTTAAATTGTGTAAAGGATCTTTCAAATCAACGTTAAAGGCTCTTCCAAACCAATGTGAAACATTCGTTGCGGCGAAGAAACATTCGCATGTCAAAATTTATTTACATGGTGATAAATGAGAGTGCCCACACCAACGCGGCGGAGAAACATATGAATTAATTTTGATTGACGAATGTTTCTTCGCCGCAACGAATGTTTCGCATTGGTTGGGTGAGCCTTAAATCGGAGCGAAACACTCACGACAACAAAACATTCACTTTTTAAAATTAAGTTACATGAAAATAATTGAGAGTAGGTACCCACAATGAAAGCGGTGCGATTTTCCATATGAACCCGATGACTGACAAAAATGTTGTCCACGCATCGGTTTGGGGGACCTTAAATTAATTTCCTAAAATTTACGGCGGAATTTGAGCATGATGCAATCCAACCCCTTACGTATAAATTAAAATAATTTCATATAGTAAGTGTGTCTGTACCCTAAAACTAAGAATATAGTAGCTGTCAAATTTGCCATGGTGAATTTAATTTTTGTTGATTTCTCGAACCTTGTTATTGGTTGGCGAGATTTTTTTTATAATTATTGTGCTGTAGAGCTGAAAAAAATTGAAATTATGTTTTTAAATTTCATAAACATAATTAGGTCTTTTGCCCTTTGCTATACTCTGCTCAAACAGGGCCCCTTCGGAGGCGACAGAGTTCTACAAAAAGTTCTCATCGCGCATCGTCTGCCCAAGTAGCTTTTTGGCGAATTGGAAGAAAGAAACATGAAAGCACCAAAAGATTTTTCATTGAAATTCAAGGACTCGTTCAAGTTCCGCTTGCCATGCGGGCATTGTGCTTGGTGAAACAATTATTTTTTGTTAATGTATTTTTTAATGAAAATCACAAACACCGGAATAAAAATCTTCGCACAGCACATTTATGAAAAAAAAATGAACTGTCAAACAAATCAAATTCACCGCGTTAAATTGTTGTTGCAGTTCACATCTATTCATCGATACGAAATGAAATTACAAAAACAACAATGTAAACAAATGGGTTTTGGGGGGTGATACGAACGAAAGATTCCTATCTAGGTATTGCTTATCTGTGGTCTATTGGCTAAACGCACATTACGGACAGTGTGAGAAGGAATGCGATAAAAATCTCTTCAATCGTTGACCGGGCGGGGAAATTTTTTCCCTTCCCTTACTTCTTGCCCTTCTCGCTAGCAGCCCAGTTGCTGGCATATCAGTTTCCTTGTGTGAAAGGGGACTTTATAATCGCATCGCTATAATTTGGCGATAAATGTTGTGACGGGAGCTTAAATAACTATTTTTTCTTTATGAATACGGGTGTTTATGTTTGCCCTTTACTGTGGCACTGCAAATTTTCAAAGTGGCGCGTTGCGGCCCTTCTTCGAATTCATTGCGTTCAAGCAAAAAAAAAAAATGAAATTTCAAATGAAAACTTGTAAATTGTCAGTGTGAACCCTTTTCAATTTTTTTTTTTAAACCTATTGCCGAAAACCCCGTTTCGGGTTTGGTGTGAAAAGGTTTAAAAACGTATTATAAAAAATAATTAAGACTTCTTCACTTATTCAACGTATAGGAAAGCTACTTTTTTGTAAACTATTAAGATAGAATTATGAAAGTTCTATCCCCAACCAATGCGAACCATGCGTTGACGACGACGAAACTACACACACAGGTGCATTCAGGGGCGCTTTTCACTACCGAAATCAAAAGTTAATGCAAATCCAGAAACTGATTTTATAGGCGCGCCATATGACTTTATTGTATTCGCTCATTTTCGTCCGACCAGTTCCATGAGCCTACGACTATTGCAGTTCTATCGTGTATCTTATATTTTTGTAACGGTCGGAGACATTTGGCTCCGATTTCGCATTGGTTCGGAAGAGGTTCTCCATTTATAAATAAGACCGCTTTCACACAAGGAAACTGAGTTGCTAGAAACTAGCTAGTTTGCTGGCGAGAAGAGTGAGAGGGAAGATTTTTTTCTTCTCTTTACGACCTTCTCGTTCTCGCCTATAAACTAAAAATTGCTGGCAACTCAGCTTTCTTGTGTGAAAGCGGTCAACTTAAAAAATCTAAACACTTCTAATAACTCCTTCCACACTAGCGCACTGTGTATTAATACTCATGTCAAATTGAAAGTGGGAAAGAATTCCACGCGACTGCCAAATTTGTGGGAAAGAAATGACTTTTCATATATTGCTTCCACACTTGCTTGTATTAATACATTATTTAATTATAATTAGAACCATTCCTTAAATACTTCGTGTATTAACACATGTCAAATAGTGTGAGATAGAATGTCGGGTTGTGTAGGCTGGGCTGTGATATTTTGTATCCACACCATTCTACATAATTTGTTTCCCACTTTTTTGGCATGTATTAAAACACAGTGGGCTAGTGTGCCATTAATCTGTCTCACACCAAATCTGTCAAATAAACGAACAGCTGATTCAATGTGCCCGATTACATGATTCGTTTTTTCGGTTGTTTTGTCTTTCGTCTTTTTGACAGCTTGGGTGAGGGGAGTAGAAATGTAGAGGGAAGGAAGTAACGAAAGCAGGAATGAAATTTTCAAGACTTGTTCTGGTTGAACTTTGACGTTTCTGATTTGGCAACTACAATCCTCCTCGATTTAAGCAAAAAACGATTTGAACAAAAATTAATTAATGGGAAAATTGTTTTTCGTGATGGAATTTACCTAATATATGAGTATATTTGAAAAAGAAGTGATTACAAAATATTGTTATTTATTACTACTGATTATTTTCACACAAAACAACCCCAAATTCCGTGAACGTCTAAATAACGAAAGGAAGAACGTCCAGTCGCGGATCTAGGATTTGGCTGTGGGGGGGGCTTGCAGTTTGGAGATCCATTTTGAGACCTTAAGTAATAAAATTTGCTTGTCCGAAGATAAATTTTATAATTTATAACAAATAATAGAGATCAGTTTAAGTTTAATGCAAGACCGTACTCAACTTTAGTCGAACTAAACTTCACGACAACGCGGCAAAACATTATTTTTTATGAAATTTAAGGAGCTATATCGCACTCAGCGGCAGCTGAACTTCATACAAATTCATACGAATTCGTGTGAAGTGTAGTTCCGATGCAGTGCAGTTGCGGCGAGTGCGGCCTAACCTTTAAGGCTCAAGTATTTTTTTTCCCTTTCCTTTAATGATATCGATTTTTTGATTTTTTGTGTGCCTTTATATCCGCTCCTGTTGCGCTTCAAAATGTTTTCAATACAAAGTACAATAACAATTATTCATAATTGCTGTAGCGGAGATAGAAGCAAATTCAAAGGCGCACAATAATTTTTAGCCATATATGCTTGAACCACGCGTACAAATTCGTTTATTTATATTATTTAAAAATTGATTAGGTACCTACATTATGTAGTTATATTTTTAAATTAGCTGTGGGTATGTTTTGAACTTCCCATTTTTGACAAGATTTGAAAACTGTTTTTAATTGGCTAGTTCAGAAAAATTATATTTAAGTGTTCGTACTGGCAAAAGCTCATATATGTGCTTTGACACGGTATTAGTCCTCAAAGATCTCATTTTTCTTGAATTATCCAAATCAAAGAGAAACTATTTTGTTCAAAATGACACTTTACGACATAAGACAAAGCTGCTCTAAGAAATAAGCCGCGGGCCAATTCTGCCAGCGTGAATGAGTTTTCGTGTATACGCTTTATAGGTATTCATTCATGCTAAAAAAATATGTCGACAAATTTGCACGTCACTCTAGAGTCTAGAGGGATTGCAAATATTCATTTGCTTTTGCATGATTTTCTGAGCGCGCACAGAGAAAACTCACGCTTTTGGAATTTGGCTCCTTGACTAGAGAATTTCTATGTTTTGTATGTACAATTGCCTTGGACCTTTCAAATTTTGAAAACGTAGCCCCAAAAATTTCTAAGCCCAGCCAAGGCCGTAAGAAACAAATCCTGTTGTATTAAACATACACTAAACTTGACATCCCGTTGTTCTCCAATGGTTTAAGCCACAAATGCGTTTCTTTTGGTAAATTAGCTTTGTTTTTAGTATATACAGTTGGGGCATTTGACATGTTAATGTAAAGCCTCGACCGTTTTTATCTCTTTTTACTTATCTCTTCAAGCCTTAGCCCCAACTTCGGACTTTGACAGTCCCTAGACTTGAGCCCCCAAAACTCTCTGGAACAAGGTTAGTTTTTAGGAAGTAAGTTGCCTAACCCTGGCTAGGTTTTTTGTCCAATATTCTCAGACCTTATTGCGCCAAAGCTGTTTTTTTTTGTTCCAATTTTCTGGGTTTAATTTTTAGGGAAAGATTGTCGTTGCATTAAAAATATCCATATTCATAGCACCCAACTTATTTTTTGTCCAATTCGCTTCAGGCTTAGAAAAAAAATTACATAACATGTATGCAAATAGTTCAGCCCCAACCACATTATTTTGTCCATCAAATTTTATAGCTTAACAATATTTTAGACGGAATATAAAATTCTACACGTTGTAATGTATTGCTTTCTATATTTCAAATTATTTTATGATTCGGCTGTGGGGGGGGGGGGCTTTAGCCCCTATAGCCACCCCCCTGGATCCGCTACTGAGAACGTCCGTATTTTCGCGAACCATTTAATCATGATTGTTCATGCCTGTCAAAAACACGAAAGACGAAACAAACGAAGAAACGAACCGTATAATCAGGCTCAATTATACCCCGATAACACGATCTGTTTTTTGGTTGTTTCGTCATTCGTCTTTTTGACAGATTGGGTGAGGGATGTAGAAATGTAGAGGGAAGGAAAAGGAAGTAACGAAAGGAGGAATGAAAACTTTTTGGTTGAATTATGACTTTTCTGATTTGGCAACCACAATGCTCCTCAATAATGTTAGACAAAACCCGATTTAAACAAAAATTGTTCTTCGCCACTGAACATATGTACATTGTACCTACAGGAGAATATTTCAGAAAGAAGTGATTAAAAAACATTTTTTTTAATTATTACCTACTACCTAATGATTATTTTCTCACAAAACAATACAACCCCACGTACATACGTGGTTTCGTGAACCGTTTAATCATGAACGCATGTGCCCGTCAGAAAGATGAAAAATCAAACTGTATAATCAGGCTCTTACACAGCATTTAACCAAATGGATAAAAAGGTCGTTCATGGAAACTTTTGTGTAAACTTATCATTTTATACAATTTGTAATCTTATGTTCCATGAAAATCTTAATATTTTAAGAAATCTGCAATTATGACAAAAAAAACGACTGCAATGTAGATTTCTATAGAAAACAAAAATCAGTGACAGAAAATGTTTGCCCCTATATATATGCATATAATTTTTAAAGAAAATCATCTTTTGTTACATCTTAAATCTTTCTTATCTTCCTTAGGTTAGGTAAGGTTACAAGGGTGATGAAGCGGCAAGCCGAATCATCTCATCCGGGTTTGTATAGGGTAGGAAAAGGAGCAAGGTAAGGAAGGGACCAAATGGAAGGTTAGTTAAGGGGAGTCTCCTTGAACCACCCCAAATTCTAGGCTAGGGCATTCACAAAGAAAGTGGGATGAGACCTCCACCGCCTCTTCATCTTCATACCCTCTACATAAATAACATGCGCTGATGCCCATTTTGTTTACAAGAGTTCCCATATTGAGTCGTTACCCCTTAGGATTCCAATCAAGTCGCATAAGTAGTTTAGATATGCTTATCGTAAGTATAAGTATTCTGTTTTTTTCTTTGAAATATCCGGCCAAAGATTTCTCGAAACCCGACAAGTGTCAATTAGTGGCCACTTACCGTTTGCGTTTGATAAGTTTTGGCGAATTCTGCCCCTTTTCCAATAATTGCACTGTCTGAGACGCTATTTGGTGCCACTTTATTTGTAGAAACATCAAGTGGGGACTAGGGAAAAGAAAAGTTTCTAGGGCTGCGTTGGTGTGGTTCTCATGACACTTGTTGTGCCAATACACGCTTGTCTTTGAATGTTAGCCATGGTTTTGAGATTGGTTATCTTGTGCAAAGCTGGCCACCAAACCAAACGTGCATAAGTCAAGATTGTCCCTATTATGGCTGTCGCTGTGTACATCCAATGAATGGTTTTAGGGCTGGGACCCCATCTTTTTCCAAAAATTCTACTTCTCGTATAGAATGCAATTGACACTTTCTTCTCTATTTCTTTAGGTTTAAAGATACTTTAAGGATGTTCACTTGTTTGTTGAAAAATTAATAATTTTTATTTAACGTGAAGAGTCGGAATCTGCAGTGCACATATTTGAATTGGGTGGAAAATCTGCAAAATACAGACAAATCTACACTTATGGCCAGGGCTGTTGAGAAGATCCCGGGTCCGGACGGAGAAATCCTAGACCCTTCGTGTTTTATTTGAACTATATGTTTATATGTACCTATTGCCACTGCTAAAAGTCGATCTCACTAACAGTCACTGTAGTATGTACGGATAGAATATTTACAGACGTTGATATGTTTATGTTAAGATCTTCAATGTAAGTAAATCTTCATCTTAATTCTAAAACAAATAAAAATACCATTTAGCAGACAAAGGGAATTTCCTGATGGATGAACCGATCTTTCTACAAACCAGCGATCACCTAACATTTGAAGAAAGGCAAACTTTAACTGATGAAAACGGGTTCACTGTGTTCACCTGCAATACCTAACCTACTTGCCTTATGCAATCAGCAATTTTATAACACCGACACCGGAGGGTGATCATGATCATCATTCAAAATTTAAATACTTTGCTACTATTTTTTGTTTATTGAAAACAACAAATACCTTCAGCCTTTTTCCGCCTTTTCGAGTGCAGTCGTTGGTAGGTATATTTTTTTTTTTTTATTTATCTAATTGTAATTGCATTCTTTTATTTCATCATTATAAACTGCACCCATGTAATTGTTTTGATTATTCAGTAATGATACGGTTTCCACGGCACAGTGGTGAAGAATTCCCTTCCTTCTTTGTGTGAAATTATTTAGTATCAGAGTTGGAGTGCCACCGAAGTCTTTCACTTTTCTTAGCATATAGAAATTGATTATGGATACTGGTTCGTCTCTAGCTTGGAGGCACCAGCAGGTTACCGAATGTCCAATCATGGGTCTGGTCTCTGTGGTCTATGCTGGTTGATGGTTCATATGGACAATCAAGAGTGTTTATTTTTTTGTTGCTGTTGCTGGTTCCTTGTGGTAGCTTCCTCCTTTCGAATGGTACCAGATTCGAGCAGCAGCCGTTATGACACAATCATCTGCCGGGTTTATATATATATACAATAATATACATAGTTTATAGTTGTTGGATTAAACCTGGCTCTGATGATACTCGATTGCTATGTCTTCTTGAGAATAGATGATTATTGCCCTCCACCGATTAGTTTTTAAGAAAACACCAAACAAATCAACCTCACTCAGTAGGTACAGCGGGTAAATTGGCTGTTTGCGATGCGATGGTTTGGACGACTGGTTTTGGTGGTATAAGCTTATGATAGTCTATCTGCATGATGATGATGATGGTCAGTGGGATGCACGTTCATCAAATTACTGGATATATGAATGCTGTAAAACAGGACCAGTTGATGCAGTGCTGTGCTGAACTTATACCTTCTTTCAATAAGTCTCCTAGACGAGAAGGTTTCTGCAGTGTAAACTTACCTGATTAAGTCTGCCGTGTTGGGTACTTAAGTGTCACTAACACAGGCTGCCAAAATAACTAAGAAGTACCAATATGCTAAACATACTACGTTTCCACCAGACACTGAGCCGAGATTTAGCAAGATTATCACAAATCTCCATGAAATCTCGAAGATTTACCATAGTCGCCTCAAATGAAGTTTTCAAATAAAACTCATTCAAATCTACTTGGAAACATTAGTTTGTCAAATCAAACAAACTTTTTTTTTCAGAAATTAATTGTGCAACCGACCGATTTAAATGCCATTTTCGTTTATTGACAGATGGAAATGTAAACAAAAACTATCTATTCACTTCCACTTTATATCAAAAAAATGAAACACCATTTGAAGTTTTGCCATAATCCTCTTTTTAATCTTTTTGTGCAGTGGAAACACCAAACAAATCTTATTAAAGGCCTTCCACACTAGCCCACTGTGTATTAATACATGTCAAAAAAGTGGGAAACAAATTATGTAGAATAGTGTAGAACCAAAATATGACAGCCCAGCCTACACAAACCCGACATTCTCTCCCACACGATTTGACATGTGTTAAAACATGAACCCCCATATTAATAAACGAAGCTATCTTTAACTCGTGGATTAGGAGTAAGATTTCTGCCACTTACGAGCTAGCTAAACCGCCAAGGAAGGTATATTTATTTGTCCTAGTTAATTCTTCGCTAAACTACCTTCCTTAGTGGGTTAGCTAGCTCGTAAGTGGCAGAAATCTTACTCCTAATCCGCGAGCTAAAGATAACTCGCCGCTGGCTTCATTTATTAATATGGGCGGAAGAATTTAAGGTATGGTTCTAATTCTATCCCACATTCTATCACACTTTTTTTTAAGGTTTAGGTAATGTCTTAATACAAGCAAGTGTGGAAGCAATACTTTTATTCCTTTCCCACAAATTTGGCAGCTGCGTGGAATTCTTTCCCACTTTCAATTTGACATGTGTATTAATACACAGTGAGCTAGTGTGGAAGAGTTATAACCTAAATCTCGCTATTAAATGCAACTTTTTCCGGTAAGTGTTCACTCTGAAACTGGCCCTTGTTGCTTCGGGAAGTAATAGAAATATACAAATTTGGAACTAGTTAATCGAACCCCAGTTATAGCGTGACAGTTCAGCACACTTACTACTACTTTACGTGTTAGTACCTTTGTAATACTATTAATGCTACAAAGAGTTACCCAAGTAACATTGTTGGAGCTAGTTGAAGCAAAACTGCTCTTCTACAGCTCTAATAAAGTGTAATCTAAGACTATAGCTCTGTTAGAGTTTATAATAGAGCTCTCTTTATTTTATTTAAAAATTGTGCTCTAGAACAGAGGTTCTGGAATGGTTTCAGCTCTAACAACTAATGACGTCTCAAGATTCAGAAAAATGCTACTTAATGGAGTTTATAACATTCATAACAGAGCATTTACTAAAAATCAGCGCTTAACGAATTATTATAGAGCTTTCAACAACACATGGACAAAATATTAACGCATGCGCCTACCAAAACGTCGAACCATACAAAAAGTGCCTATAGATCTGAATACTAATACTTTCACACAAATGGTTCATAATAAAAATATTACGCATGCGCATTGTTAAGTGTCAAAAAAAGCATTTACTGTGGTGCGTTCCTTTATTAACCATAGTTAACTATGGTTAACTATAGTTAACAATGGTCGTTCCTTTATTACAAAATAGTTACGATTTGTAACTATATGACGTCATCACATCGTTCCTAAATTCAGTTTATTAGTGTCAAATAGTTACAATTCGTAACTATTTCCAACTCATCTCCATGATATGAGTTGAAAGTGTTGATCTGTCAAGTCACCTAATGTCAGGTTTGTTTACAAAAAAAAAATTAAAGAATCAAAACAAACCTTTTTGTGAAGTGAAATAGACTGAAAAAAAATAAAATTAAAATATTAAAATGGAATTTACTGCAATTGTGAACCAAAAAGGAGAGTATACTCTTAAAGACAATATGATTCTGTGTGTAACTGCTTCAAATGGTAATATTACCAACAAAATTGTGTATGTTTATTAGTGATTAATTTGTTTTTTTTTTTTTCAGAACAAATATTTGTTGTTTTAACTCCGGAGGTATGTTGCAGTTTAAATATTCCGGAGAATTTTGCTGCCAGCTGCAGTAACAGCCTCAACGTCAGCACTCCAGCTGCCTGCTTGGTTATTCATTTTGATAATAAATTATAAAAAAAAATTTCCAGTGTTCGCTTGACAGATCAACAATATCTAACAACAAATCGTTCCTAAATGAAATGTAACAATTTCCAACTAAATCTAACAATGACACTTCAACAATTTTTTTTGACATAACAACCATAGTTAACTATGGTTAATAAAGGAACGCACCACTGAGCTACTGTAATGCCATCACTGATTTTGTAGGGTGTTACAAACTTATCCAAAAACAACAAAATTATTTAAAAAAAAAAATTATCATGAGTCGAACATAAATAAATTTATTTCCCCATGAAAGGGTTTTAGAGTATAAGGAAGTTGTATTAATAATAATTATTTATTATTTTCTATACCCTAAGAAAGCTTTAAGACTTATTGAAATTCAACTAAAGCCTAATCACAAAAAAAAAAAAACTTGGTCGTTAAATTTAAAGTGCATCTCAGGGACACCTACTTTTTAAATAAAAATATACTAGGTATTTGCTGTGCAGAATATTCACTCTTTCTATTATTTTCTAAAACACCCTATTTTATATTAAGCACTGAAAGCAAATCTGTCACCTTGTGGCTACTAGCTCTGAAATTGGACTATTACAGCTCTGAAGCGCTATTACAGCTCTATGGAAAAGAAACTTTTACCCTAATAAAAATATGGCGATGAAAAGAAAAATGTTTCGAATAACCAAGTTTTTTTTTCAATTTTGAAAGAGAAAAGGTCTCTGCTTTCGATTAAAAGACACAACACATTTTGTAATTTTTAAACAAAATATTTTATTAATAATTGACAATAGTTCTTCAAATTTTTTTGTTTTGTTCGGATTAAAATTTTTCAAAATCTCAGCGAAATATTTATAATTCCGGAGGCGCATTGTAAGTTGTAATGATAAAATAAAACGCGCACTTAAAATTCAGAATTATTTACCGAAAAATATAATAATTCCCTTATTCTGTTCGAATATAAAAAATAACTTATCTTGTTGACATTACGCACTTAATGAAGTTTTACAATACTTATAAATACTTCAAATAAAATAATCCATCACACAAACAAAGAATATGTTGTGCAACTATTATATTACTATTCTTCGATTGTATTATGCACACTTATACCAACAAAAAGCTGTCAAAGGTGCTCCTTGTCCTTAGTGGATATAAAATGCATAATTAAAGAGTTAAAAATCTACTAAGTCCCTGATAACGAGCTGATTACGAACAGAAGTTTGCTCTAAATGTCAAAGAATTCCCTATAAGAGAGCTCTAAAATTACTCTAAATGCGCAACTAGAGCTAATTCTCGAAGTGACGAGCTTTGACTTGCTCTGGAAGTGCTGTTAGAGCATTTGAACAGCTAAATTTGTTTCTTGGGTAGGTATTGGCTATATTGGAACAAAATAGGTCAAATTCGTCAAAGACGTCAAAATACTCACATGAACTGTTATGACTTTACGACCGAATACGAAGTAAGAAATATAAAAAAAAAAAACTGCACAGTAGTGTATAAGCCAAAACATAAGAAATCATTGCGATGAAGTATTAACAAAAAAAAAAATACTTTCAACTTTTAGTCCATGGTGCTCTGTAGATTAAAAGCGATCAAAATATTTTTTCTTTTATTTATCTTATTGAAATATGAATTTATTAGGCAAGGCTTTTAAAAGCTGATGGTTGCGTACGTACATACATTATATCTGTATATAATATTTTCTTATTGGAAGATGATTCCTTTTAAGGTATCGTCACCTACATAATTAGTACAGAACTAGTTATATTATTTATTTTGTTATGAATTTATGATGTTCACAAAATCTTATTTATAAATTCTCTTCTTCTCTTATGTTTTTTTAGATAAAGAAAGTTTTGTATTTCCAATACTTTATTGAACGACTGAATAGTATAAACAAAGGATCAAAAAACGATGTAGCAAACTACCGCCCTATCGCTAAACTGTCAGTTGTTCCAAAACTATTTGAGTCGATTATTTGTAATGTATTAAGGGTATTCATGCAACGTCGGAGAACCATCGTAAACGTCGTAAGCGTCGGAAAGTTTACGCCGTCGTAAACGAACTGTCACAATTTGTATGAAAAACGATAAATCGTAAACTTTCCCACACGAATTTTTGTCGTGAACGTCGTAAATGAAAGTATAGTAAACGTGGAAAACTTTTTATAAAAGTATTATGACATTTTATGTATCAAAATTTGACAACAACAAATATTTCAGTAACACAGAGCATTTTTAATTATTTTTTTCAAACGCTTAAGCAAAATAAATTAAATCTGCCGAATTTGTTCACCGCATCATCATGCAATTAGATAAAGGGGCGTTCATGAAACGTGTGTCGGAAACTTTCCGATTTTACGACGTCGGAAAGTTTCCGACGTTGCATGAATACCCTTATTGTCTTTTAACTGCAGCTCTATTATGTGATAGGCAACATATTTTCGTCAAAAAAAAAGTCAACTGTCACAAATATATTGCACTTAACATCTTTTTGTCTGGACGCTTTTGAAGATAGGAAACAAGTTGACTGTATATTTACAAACAATAGAAAAGCTTTTGACAAGCTATGCCACTAAACATAAATTTTTAAATTGTAGATGTTGGGATTTAATGAAAGTTTTGTAATGTGGATATCGTCTTATCTAGAAAATGGAAGTTATTGTATTACTTTTCGCAATGAATGTTCTGAAAATTTGTGTGTAAATTCTGGTGTTCCACAGAGCAGCCATTTAGGCCCTCTACTGTTTACTGCTACAAGAAGATCTTAGTAGGTTTAGGGAATGGTGCAATATAAACCATCTATTATTGAATATTGACAAATGTAAGACTATGTGTTTTATAACATTCTATATAACTCTTTGCAGGTTGTTAGTTTTCTCTGATCTGGGTATACTTCTCGACACTTAGTTGACATTTATCGACCACTATAACCTAATTATTAAAAAATCTAACAAAATCCTTGAATTCATTATAAATGATTCTAGACCAAAAGAGTATGAGGGTTTGTAGGTGCATATGTATATCGTGATATCGAAAACAACCGTCTGGCAGGTTTTTTTTTAGCCTTTGGTGTACGCAGTAGAGGAAGAACGCGTAGGAGGTGGCGCAAACAAGTGGATGACGACATCAAATCACTCGGTGTGCGCAACTGGAAGCGGCTTGCTAGGGACAGAGCTTGGCCGTGAGTGCCATCTAAAGTAGGTAAGTAAGTCACAATACTCTTGCCATCTGTGAAGAATTTTGTCGTCATCCACAAGGTGTTGGCCTTGAACGTTGTTAATGAATTTTGGTGAACAAATCTCCTGATCATTTTTCCTTCTCTGTGCGGCGATTTTCAAAATAGTTGCGCCCTTGTTCATGTTGGCATGTCACAGCTCCTGAATAGCTTGATTTGCATCAGCAGCCGATTCAGATATTTCCCCCAGCTCCCGATACATGGTCTTCGTACTCAGTTTGAAGTTGGACACACTTTTCCCTTGCTTCTTTCTTGCAACGTCTGTAAAACCACTCCAAAGCGTGCTTTTTCATCTATGTTATGAGAGGGGCAAGGGAACTTCAAAATCATAATTAAATAAAAGGGCTGAGTGACCTAGACATGGTTATGGAGTCCAAAATATTTTCCGAAGAGCCAAATGGCTGCAAGACGCACTTAAAGCCTTAATCTTTGGACCCTCAGAAAAGGTCTTTAACCCCATATTCATATCTGGGGCGGTCAGCTCTTTAATTAAATACAACATTGAAGTTCCTACCCTTGGTACCTGGGCTTTTAGAATATAAATGCATTTTCAATCAAGGGCTATTTTGACGCAAATATTGCAAACAAAACGTCAAAGAATAGCAAAGAGAATTATTTCTATGAAATGCAACTAATCAGATAGGTACACCAATTGTTATGATACGCGAAACGTTTTTTTTTTTTTTGTTTCCACTAAAGAATGTAGTTTAATAACAAAAGCATTCGTAATGGGTATTGAAAGTATAGTAGTTAAGTAGTTAGAAAGTTGTTAGGATTATTTGTTTAAAAAATACCTATGTAAGCTTATCGCAATTTCATCTTTCAATGAGGAGTTAAATACAGCAATTATATTCCTTCTATTGCTTTTTTGCAAAAATTTGTCATTCATAACCATGCAGGTAGTATGCAGTAAAAACAAGAAAATATTTAATCTTTTAACAGTCAGTCTCATACAAACATATGGGTACATATAATTGTGGTTGCCTCTCAAAAATTATTGTACCGGCTTTTCTAACGAAACGAACGAAAACTTATTTGACAAACTTTGTTATATCACTTTACGATAAGGCTTCTGCCAAATTATCTACCGTTAAATCAAAAAACAGCCATTTGTAAAAGTTAAATCCGCACCAAGACTCTCATAACGCTGGAGATGATGCTTGGACTTGGACAGCACAATGTGCTGCATAGTGCACATTATGCCATTCCAACACAGCAAACAACAAGGACGCCATTCGTGTGCTGTTTGTATTAAGAAACATCTATAGTCCAATCCAAAAGAAACTAAAACTCAACATCATAATTAACTCATCACTTTCGTTTAATTTAATAGGGTTCCTTTTGTGCCACAGAAGATAGTAATGACATGGACAACCGTTTAGCGTTACATTCAATGGAATTAGATAGCCATTAACAATCTGGCGGGGTTTATCTCGGTTTACGAGCATTGCCAGTCCACCGGCCATAAATTAGGCATTTCTGGCGAATAAGCAGCAATGTAATACAGGTTATTTATTATTGTTAGCTTGTAATCATACAAAATTGGGAAAGGAGTTTTCCTTCATTGCGCCATCAGTATGGAATGGCGTTTTCGATTGTTGAAGTCGTCGTTGTCGTCGTTGCGTTGCACGCCACCATTGCCGTCGCCAATCCTAAATGACGAGGTGCGGAAATGAAAACAATGTTATGGCTTAAATGTTTATACCATCCGATAACTCGTGCAATTTTGAATAAGAGGCTCTGAATTCCCAGCAAGGCCAGCACAGGCATCCTAGCCCCAGAGAGGTGCATAAGCCATGATGATGCAGGGTGCAGAAGCTTATGTCATTTGATTTATTGCTTTTCTCGACGAAAAATGTGTTTAAACACTTTCCAACCAATATGCACATGGGAGAAGCCACTTGTTTGGCTGTGCATTTTTAAATGTCTTAACTTACCTTTATTGGGAAAAGGACTTTACAAGCAGGTTGAAATTTTATTATTTCTCAGGCGAGAGTGTTAAGTGATCCCAAAGTAGGTGCATAAGTTTATAATGTCATCACATTATTTGTTGACTGGTGCTTAAAAGAAAGGTAGATATATATTTGGTGCTTGTAAAATGAGTGCTCATCAAAATTTACTACTTCAAATGAGGTGTTATAAGAACTAAAATGCACAACTGGATCGCAGTTGCTTGCTCTTGCGGCAATCTGAAGCATTGGCAATATTTCAGGCATTGCCTTTGCTTTAAATATTGCTAATGTAGACCCTTTGGCAATGGCAATAGTGTCCGGTTGATGAAAAGCAATAATAACTTTTCATGTCCAAGTAATAAATGTTGAAGAGTCACCTTTTTAAAAATGGTATCTACCAGATTTTGTATAGGTTCCTTTTCCTTAATTTTGAAAATAAATGGAAGCCCCAATAAAAATTTAGTGATATAATATTTTATGTAAGAAAAAACAGTGAATTAAACTGTAATTACCTGTTAATGAAGTCCCACTCAAGCAATAAATTGCTTTTGCAGTTAAAAATGCCATTGCCTTTAATATTACCACAGCGAGTATTGCTTTCCATTGTCGGGGTATTGAATTTTGACGTTTCGCCTTTTTAAAAATGATATTCCAATTTTGAATAGCTTTTCCTTCATTTTGAAAATAGAGGCGGAAATAAGATGAACCCCTGACAAAATTTAGTGAATTAAGCCGGAAACACACTTGTCTCGTGTTGTGTCGCTGTTGTCGCTACAATGTAATACATATCTGTAGACCAACTTTTGTCTCGTGTATAGTGTTGTAGTGTGCCGAACACAGCACATGAGACAGGTGGTGTGGTTCCGGACTTAAAATTTTATATTAGCGAAAAAGGCGAATTTAAGTGAAATTGTATGGAAATGAAATGCCCACCTTAGCAATAAATAGCTATTGCAATTGAAATTGCCTGAAATATTGCCAACTTGAATGTGAGCCCCAGAACTTTATTTCTGTGATTCGATGTTTTTTGGCAAAAACCTGGTATACGAGGACAGTATTATTGAAACTGTTCTAGAGATAAGGTAGATAGATTAGGTACACGTATTTGAATCAAAACTGTTAGAGCCGTTTTCGAGAAGAGTTGATAAGATTAAAGTCGTTATATGGTAGCTTAAAGTAAGGACGTGTAAGGGTACCCCACAAGAGGGATCTCTTCATCCCTCTTTTGTCTTTTGGTCGTTAACTAGCTTTGGTTAAACTAACTCTAGTGTAAGCTGTATCAAAGTCGTTGCGTACGCTGATGACATCTTGATAAGGGCATCAACCACATTATGCGAGCTCCTACAAACATCGCTTGACAAGCGCAGCAATGGCGCAGGGACATAAGGCTCAGGGGCATAACGCCCAATTTTTATATTTGGAGTTTATATCCCACTTAAGTGGCAGACTGCCAGACAGACGGATGAATGTCCAGATGGATGAATTTCCACCAGGTTGCTGGATGGACGGCCAGACGGACGAACGGCCGACCAAATGGACTTATGGGCGACCAGACGCATGAATGGTTAACCAGACGGACAGCCCTTTCCGGCCGGAAAATGAACTGTCGAAAAATGAGCCGCCGGAAAATGGACGCCTGGAAATTGGACGGCCAGAAAATGGACGGCCGAAAAAAGTAAAAGTTTTGTTGAAAAGATCCTTCAGCCTTTTGAGTATTTTCCAACGACTCAAAAATGTGGTTAAATTTATTGTTGAATGTCTTCAGAATTGATCGACACATTTTTATTGGTGGAATCGGTTGAAGGAAGAGAAGCCGCCTGTGAGCAATTGCCTAATGGATTAACAACTGCATGGCTCAGACTGAAAAGTCCAATGCATGGACATGGATTTTTCCGAATCCATTGGATTTTTTTCTAGACATGTTCATAGTCCTACCATCATCGTTCATGGCCAGTGGATGCGGCATGTAATGAAAAACATGACATATTTTGCCCAATGAGTAAAAAAGCACTGTTTGTTTATTGGATTGTGGCTCTGATGTTGGACATCTGTATGGCCTGTGGAGTCGTGGTGTAACGTTATCACATAGTATTTTGATTCTATAGAATTTGACTTTTATAGCCGCTAAATAACTAATAAATAAAATTCGATATTTGTCATCGCGTCTGCTGTCATGTCTTCAGATCGTAGAAAACTGATGCTGATGATGTTTTTGGCTACTGCTTCTCTTACGAAGTTGTATCGCACATCTATGTGCTTAGTTCGTCCTTGATTCGCCTGGTCATTAGCGATATGTTTGACGCTCTGGTTGTCGCAGTAAATATTGAGAGATTTGTCGTGTAACTTGAGCTCAATCATTATGTTTCGGAGATAAGCTGCTTCTTTCGCCACGGAAGATATTCTTCCTGCATTGCGCTATACCAGTCGTCTCGATTTTCCAGTTTTTTCAGCTGCTTCAGATTTTTTTCGGCTTCCACGTTGCATATTTCTTCGTCGTCAGTCACCGCCTCTGTTTGGCTACTACATGCAGGTTAATCTACCAGTGCCAGTTATAGATATCATTGGAAACCATCATTGAAAAAGTTAGCTGTTGATTTTGAGACCCTTCGAAAGTTTAATCATTGAATATTTGAATGCAGAAATATAGCTTACGACTTCAGAATTATTTCTCCTCCAAAAAAAATTCATTTTGACCCAGTTGCTCAATGTTGAAGGTATATAGGTTTGGTTGGGGTTTATCAGCAGTTGTGTCACTCGGCAAATCTTCCACAAACTTAACATCCCTGCTCTTGGTGACAAGTCGCGTTCCGGGTCTCCAAAGTCTGTAGGTTCAGTATTCGTTCTCGTATCCCACGATTCTGTGCTCTGTACTTTTCGGGTCAAATTTCCCAATGTTCTTTCTTTTATCCAGAACATAGGCCCTCGTTCCGATGCATTTGAAATTCGACACATCCGGCTTTTTGTCGGTCTTGAGGATCAAACTTGGTGCCGGATCTTCATCGCTTGTTTGAGGCACCCAACCCAAAGTTTTTTTTTTTTTCCACCCCAATCACTAGAACTTTTTTCATCTATTTTGTTCAACCACTATTGAACTTGAAAATATGTCCTATATGAGTGATATTTTGCTGCTCCTTCTTCTTAGACGACCTTACAAATCACTTGTACCGCATATCATTTAAGGAATCCTTAGATGGGTTCCTTCCATAAAGTGCTACCAAAACTCTATTTCCAGCGGTAATAAAGTCCTTGGGATCGACGAGGTCATTTCTGAATTTTGCAATTACATCACTGAGCTCAACATTTTTTCCAAAGCCGCAATGAATTTATCGCTTACACGCTTACACGCTTGCGCTTACACGCTTACAAATACTCGCTTACACGCTTACAAGCTTACACGCTTATACGCTTACACGCTTACATGCTTACACGCTTACACGCTTACATGCTTACACGTTTAAACGCTTACACGCTTATACGCTCACACGCTTGCTTACTCGCTTACACGCTTACACACATACACGCTTACAAGCTGACACGCTTACACGCTTAAACTTTAACACGCTAAACCCCTTATACGCTTACACGCTGACAAGCTTACACGGTTACACTTTTACACACTAAAACCCTTACACGCTTACACGATTACACGCTTACATACGCTTACACACTTACACGATTAGATAGACAGATAGATAGATAAATTCTTTATTTCATCTTCAAGTTTTACAATTACACACGCTAACACGCTAACACGCTAACACGCTTTCACGCTTAGGCTTGGTGCATATTGAGCCATGTCCCAAGCGTGTGACGTGACCTGATGAGTGTCGGACGACACGATTAAAGAAACGTGTCATTTCATTCTCCGCATATTGATTTGCGTGTCTTGTGTAAAAATACATATTAATTGAAGCAAAAATCGTCCGATATATTGATAATTGAAACAAACTTAAAAAAAAAAAACAAAAAGGTAGGGGAAGGTGGCCTTAAATGGCCCACCAAGGTTAAATGGCCCCTCGCTAGAAATCGTAGAATCGACCAGATTTAGCCGAGCAGTTCTGTTTCCAACTTTCCAATCGCTCTACCAACACTTACTAATAATATGTGTATTTTTTGGCAAAGCTGTCCCCAGTGCAGTAGGATTTTACACGTATTACAAATACAACTCCGTACTGCCGATAAAAGTAGAAGTAAAATCCTACTGCGGATAGAATTTTGACTTTTATTCGACTCTCGAATTGAATTGTGTTTGTTTTGTTTTAGAAATTGGTATGATTGGTGGTGTAATTGAGTCTCGATTAAATTGAGTCTTCATGGAGTAGTTATATTTCTTAATTTCCATTGGACAAAAAAATCGATCTATTTTTTTAGTTGGCCAGTTTATATTAATAAGATCTCAGAGAACTCCCTATTTTTATAAATATAAAAGCTATTCCTCTTGAAAGTTTTTTTCTTTTGCTATTAAAAAGTGAGAATGAATTTTTTGCACTCTTTGATCAGTTATTTTCTGACGCACGTCTAAAATCCCACCTATGTCCCGGTCTACATTGAACGATTTTTCCAGTGCCGACAAAAAAATGTTGTTGTAATCGTGTGCGATTGAGAGGTACAGCCGACAAGTTCGGTCCAGTTTCGGCCAATTTTTCCATTCAGCACTGGAAAAATCGTTCAATGTAGACCGGGACTATCTTTGCAGTTTTGTATACACCCTTTACTCCTTTAACCCTTTTCAGCACTTTTTGAGATTTCATGTTTTACATGCAACCAAACTTACAGGAAACGAAAACGCAACAAGATTTAAAACGCTGTCGACAGTATTTTTATAAGAAAAAAGCTGCATTTTTGTCGCATTTTTGTCTTCCAAACATACCCGTTTTTGTAACAGCGACACAAGGTCTTTTAGATGTCTTATTTCAGTGACCCAGCATTTTATGAGTGGTGCACACTAACGCGACAAGAAAATAAAGCGTTTTTTTCTTAAAAAGGGCTTTCTCGACAGGGTTATTATAAGAAAAACGCATCACTTTTTGTTTCTGCAGCGAATATTTCACGTTAATCTTAATTCATCGTGGACAAATCGCTTAATTACCCCGTTTACATGCGGGTCTGAACTAGACTTCACGTGGCAGTTTTTTTCCCCCGTGGATTTTTTTTTTTGCCCCGCGGCAGTTTTTTTGCCCCGCGGCATTTTTTTGCCTCGCGGCAATTTTTTTTGCCCCGTGGCAGTTTATTTGCCCCGCGGCATTTTTTTTGCCCCGCGGCAGTTTTTTTTTGCCCCGTGGCAGTTTTTTTTGCCCCGCGGCAGTTTTTTACCCCGCGGCAGTTTTTTTGCCTCGCAGCAGTTTTTTTTTTGCCCCGCGGCAGTTTTTTTGTCCCGCGGTAGTTTTTTTTTTTGCCCCGCGGTAGTTTTTTTGCCCCGCGGCAGTTTTTTTTTGCCTCGCGGCAATTTTTTTTCCCCGCGGCAGTTTTTTTGCCTCGCAGCAGTTTTTTTTGCCCCGCGGCAGTTTTTTTTTGCCCCGCGGCATTTTTTTTTGCCCCGCGGCAGATTTGTTTTACCCCGCGGCAGTTTTTTTTTGATTCGCGGCAGTTTTTTTTTGCCTCGCGGCAGTTTTTTTTGCCTCGCGGCAGTTTTTTTTGCCCCGCGGCAGTTTTTTTTTGCCCCGCGGCAGTTTTTTTTGCCCCGCGGCAGTTTTTTTTGCCCCGCGGCAGCGTTTTTGTCCCGCGTCAGTTTTTTTTGCCCCGCGGCAGTTTTTTTGCCCCGCGGCAGTTTTTTTTGCCCCGCGGCAGTTTTTTTTGCCCCGCGGCAGTTTTTTTTGCCCCGCGGCATTTTTTTTGCCTCGCGGCAATTTTTTTTGCCCCGCGGCAATTTTTTTGCCCCGCGCCAGTTTTTTTTTGCGGCAATTTTTTTTGCCCCGCGGCAATTTTTTTGCCCCGTGGCAGTTTTTTTGCCCCGCGGCAGTTTTTTTTTGCCTCGCGGCAATTTTTTTTTCCCGCGGCAGTTTTTTTGCCTCGCGGCAATTTTTTTGCCCCGCGGCAGTTTTTTTTGCCCCGCGGCTGTTTTTTTTTGCCCCGCGGCAGCTTTTTTGCCCCGCGGCAGCTTTTTTGCCCCGCGGCAGTTTTTTTTTGCCCCGCGGCAATTTTTTTTGTCCCGCGGCAGTTTTTTTTTGTCCCCCGGCAGTTTTTTTTTTGTCCCGCGGCAGTTTTTTTGCCCCGCGGCATTTTTTTTGCCTCGCGGCATTTTTTTTTGCCTCGCGGCAATTTTTTTTGCCCCGCGCTAGTTTTTTTGACCCGCGGCAGTTTTTTTTTTGACCCGCGGCAGTTTTTTTGCCTCGCGGCAGTTTTTTTTTGCCCCTAGGCAGTTTTTTTTGCCTCGCGGCAATTTTTTTGCCCCGCGGCAGTTTTTTGCCCCGCGGCAGTTTTTTTTGCCCCGCGGCAGTTTTTTTGCCCCGTGGCAGTTTTTTTTGCCCCGCGGCAGTTTTTTTGCCCCGCGGCAGTTTTTTGCCCCGCGGCAGTTTTTTTTGCCCCGCGGCAGTTTTTTTGGCCTCGCGGCAGTTTTTTTGCCCCGCGACAGTTTTGTTTTGCCCTGGGGCAGTTTTTTTGCCCCGCGGCAGTTTTTTTGGCCTCGCGGCAGTTTTTTTGCCCCGCGACAGTTTTGTTTTGCCCTGCGGCAGTTTTTTTGCCCCGCGGCAGTTTTTTTTTGCCCCGCGGCAGTTTTTTTGCCCCGCGGCAGTTTTTTTTTGCCTCGCGGCAATTTTTTTTCCCCGCGGACAAGAAAATAAAGCGTTTTTTTCTTAAAAAGGGCTTTCTCGACAGGGTTATTATAAGAAAAACGCATCACTTTTTGTTTCTGCAGCGAATATTTCACGTTAATCTTAATTCATCGTGGACAAATCGCTTAATTACCCCGTTTACATGCGGGTCTGAACTAGACTTCACGTGGCAGTTTTTTTCCCCCGTGGATTTTTTTTTTTGCCCCGCGGCAGTTTTTTTGCCCCGCGGCATTTTTTTGCCTCGCGGCAATTTTTTTTGCCCCGTGGCAGTTTATTTGCCCCGCGGCATTTTTTTTGCCCCGCGGCAGTTTTTTTTTGCCCCGTGGCAGTTTTTTTTGCCCCGCGGCAGTTTTTTACCCCGCGGCAGTTTTTTTGCCTCGCAGCAGTTTTTTTTTTGCCCCGCGGCAGTTTTTTTGTCCCGCGGTAGTTTTTTTTTTTGCCCCGCGGTAGTTTTTTTGCCCCGCGGCAGTTTTTTTTTGCCTCGCGGCAATTTTTTTTCCCCGCGGCAGTTTTTTTGCCTCGCAGCAGTTTTTTTTGCCCCCGCGGCAGTTTTTTTTTGCCCCGCGGCATTTTTTTTTGCCCCGCGGCAGATTTGTTTTACCCCGCGGCAGTTTTTTTTGATTCGCGGCAGTTTTTTTTTGCCTCGCGGCAGTTTTTTTTGCCTCGCGGCAGTTTTTTTTGCCCCGCGGCAGTTTTTTTTTGCCCCGCGGCAGTTTTTTTTGCCCCGCGGCAGTTTTTTTTGCCCCGCGGCAGTTTTTTTTGCCCCGCGGCAGTTTTTTTTGCCCCGCGGCATTTTTTTTGCCTCGCGGCAATTTTTTTTGCCCCGCGGCAATTTTTTTGCCCCGCGCCAGTTTTTTTTTGCGGCAATTTTTTTTGCCCCGCGGCAATTTTTTTGCCCCGTGGCAGTTTTTTTGCCCCGCGGCAGTTTTTTTTTGCCTCGCGGCAATTTTTTTTTCCCGCGGCAGTTTTTTTGCCTCGCGGCAATTTTTTTGCCCCGCGGCAGTTTTTTTTGCCCCGCGGCTGTTTTTTTTTGCCCCGCGGCAGCTTTTTTGCCCCGCGGCAGCTTTTTTGCCCCGCGGCAGTTTTTTTTTGCCCCGCGGCAATTTTTTTTGTCCCGCGGCAGTTTTTTTTTGTCCCCCGGCAGTTTTTTTTTTGTCCCGCGGCAGTTTTTTTGCCCCGCGGCATTTTTTTTGCCTCGCGGCATTTTTTTTTGCCTCGCGGCAATTTTTTTTGCCCCGCGCTAGTTTTTTTGACCCGCGGCAGTTTTTTTTTTGACCCGCGGCAGTTTTTTTGCCTCGCGGCAGTTTTTTTTTGCCCCTAGGCAGTTTTTTTTGCCTCGCGGCAATTTTTTTGCCCCGCGGCAGTTTTTTGCCCCGCGGCAGTTTTTTTTGCCCCGCGGCAGTTTTTTTGCCCCGTGGCAGTTTTTTTTGCCCCGCGGCAGTTTTTTTGCCCCGCGGCAGTTTTTTGCCCCGCGGCAGTTTTTTTTGCCCCGCGGCAGTTTTTTTGGCCTCGCGGCAGTTTTTTTGCCCCGCGACAGTTTTGTTTTGCCCTGGGGCAGTTTTTTTGCCCCGCGGCAGTTTTTTTGGCCTCGCGGCAGTTTTTTTGCCCCGCGACAGTTTTGTTTTGCCCTGCGGCAGTTTTTTTGCCCCGCGGCAGTTTTTTTTTGCCCCGCGGCAGTTTTTTTGCCCCGCGGCAGTTTTTTTTTGCCTCGCGGCAATTTTTTTTCCCCGCGGCAGTTTTTTTGCCTCGCGGCAGTTTTTTTTTGCCCCGCGGCAGTTTTTTTTGCCCTGCGGCCGTTCGGCTCGGTCGTGTATGGCCAGCTTAAAATCTCTTCAAACGTTGACCGGGGAGATTTTTTTCAATCCTCTTACTTTTAAGGTTAGACCGCACTAGGAACTGCACTGCAGCGGAACTGCGATTCAAAATAATTTGTATGAAATTGTATGAAGTTCAGTTGCCGCTTAGTGCGATATAGCTCATACAATTTCATACAAATAATGTTTTGCTGCGTCGTGAAGTGTAGTTCCGCTGCAGTTGTGTGCGGTCTAACCTTTAACCCTTTTCGCCACTACAAACTCCCAGTTGCTGGCAACTTAGTTACCTTGTGTGAAAGTGGACTTTGTGCGAAAGGTACAAAGGCATAATTTATTATTGTTATTATTGTACTCTTCGTACTACAATGTCAGTTTATTAGATTTGACCATTCTTTATTCCGTCAATTTCATTGAATGTTTTGAACAACAACTTAAAGGTTGTTTATATGCCTTTGTAACAAAGCGATTTTAGCTCCTTTGGGTGACATTTAGAACGAAATATTCCTCATACGACATAATTTAGTTTCTTAGCTATCTGTCAAGCTATGAATTGTCAAATTCCATTAAAGGATGCCTATGATAATGATGGATTAAAAATCATCCAAAAAATCCGATTTTTTAAAGAATTATTAAAAAAAAAATCGAAATTTTGGAAATTAAATTTTTAAATTAAAAAACCGAAATTTATGATTCAGATGAAGTACATACCCATGTGAGATTGCGACTTTGTGGTTTTATTTTCATTTTCGTCATTAAAGTACGATTTGCCATATTTTTAAACAATTTTAATCAAAATAAAAGATCGAACCCTAGAAAGGCTAGCAGAACGTAGCCAATAAAAAACTTGAAAGCAACTTGCCTGGCAAGTTGCTTGCCGCCTACGTCACAGCATATTCGCCTATAGGAATTAGACAGTCAATCTATGTAGCCAACTTGCTTGCCAGTACTGGCCCGTGTAGCCTCAGGGTTAATGGTGAAACGGTGAAGTATTGCCGTGTATAAATTGTTTCATTTTGGACAACAATTAGATACTTTTTTTTCCAATTTGCTCGTCGCATTTAACGCGTTCAACGCCCTGCATATCACAACTCACGTTGTTCTTGCGGGGTTTCTAATATGAGAACTTCCATAGAATATGAAATTGTGACCGCCTTTTAAAAAACCTCACAAAACAAACTCATAAGAAATTGTGACCTATGAGCCTCACAACGGCAGAATAGGGCTGTAAGATCCTGTTTAGATTCTGACTCCACACTTCGTAGTGAGTGATAGGCCATAGCTAGGACACTACACAATGCGACGTCGTCATATTGAACCCAACGACACACGACACACGAATATAATTCGTACAAAGAGGTTGACTCCATTTGAAGAACTGTTATAGTTGAGCTGGCTTTTTTGTATTACAGTATATAACAATATAACAAAATATAAGCCGTTTTTTTTTTTGCAGGTTCAGATAGAATTTGACGAAAAAAACAACATCTGGACTAAGGAATTTACATGTAAAATACAAAAACAACTGAAGTCCATATAAACTTATCTGAGCAAACGAATGAAAAAATTTTTAACAATAAAAAAAAATGAACGACCATTGTTTTGAAAATTAATAGGGGTATTCACGATCCGATGCAACTGGTCTAGTATCATTGCAAAAGTGTAAAATTCAAAAAGCTTGTGTAGACGACGTCATTAATTTCTGAACATCGATGATTTTAATGTTTAAACATCGATGTTAAATTTTTTAACGTGAATGAACGTCTAATCTAAAGCCAACCAGACTTGTCGCATGTAGTGTTGCTATCGCTACAATTTGTCTCGTATGAAGTGTGGTTTTGTGGTGTATATTATATGTACTGACAGCGACACACGACTCACCGGCTTAACAAGTCTTGTATACAAAATATCATTTGTAAACGGTGCCTTTAGCTTTCTGAAAATGTTTGCAGATCCAGATAGAATTGGACCAAAAAAACCACATCTTAACTAACGTGAATACAACATATATAAACAAAGCCAAGTTCAGATAATTTTCGGCTCTCAACTTAAGTTCAGATAGAAAAAGTATACTACCAAATCGAATTACCATTTTGCTATCGATAGATTGTTTGGAAACGTCAAATTATCTGAGCCAACCAATCATAATACTTTTTATAAATAAAAAAGGGTTATCATTACTTTATAAATGAAAATCCTGATGTGGGCTTTAGGTCAGTTTTTGAAATTCTTATTTTATTTAAACTGCAACGTTTCGGGTGTGTTTACACCCTTCTTCGGGTGTAAACACGCCCAAAACTTTACAATTTAAATAAAAAAAGCAAAAACTGACCTAAAGCCCACATCAGGATTTTCATTTATTATTGAAGAAAGGTCACGAAAAAAGGGAAATATTTATCATTATTTTATAAATTATTTTCTTTTTTCTGATAATTGATTTAAATTTGGGTTTTTTCTTTTAATTTTACATTTTTGTTTAGTGTACATGACAACCGAAGACCAAACAAATTTGATGAAAGCAATATAGCGGTTGTAATATTTTTCTTTTTTTTATGCATGAGGTCATAAACAAAATATTTCAAATGCTTAAAGGCAAAAAAAAAAATATATTTATGAATTATTTTGCAATTTGTTGGCTGTTTTAAAAGCTCAATCTTAACATCGATGTTGGGATGTTTCACATGTTTTAACATCGATGTTTTTTCGTCGAACATCGATGTTTTCCCAATATCGATGAACAAAGCTCATCCCTAGCTGCCTGCTGTCAAATGAACATAATGGTGGACTTACATGTATCTTCATCTGCAAAATGCAGAAAAGTAGAGCAGGACAGATGTATACAAAAAATCCGAGTGAGTGAAAGAGAACCATCAAGAATATGAACATGCTCGTCTTCATTTCAGCATTATGGCACTTTCCTATAATGCAGAAACGAAGTTCTTCTTCATTTTGATCTTTTCTCTCTATCTAACAAATATAAATTTTGTATTTGGCATCCCTTTTTTTGTGCAGAAACTAAATGCAGATACATGTAAATCCACCATAAAACTAACTACACAATGGATGCGTTCGGGTACTTCGCAAAAGGTATCTAGATTTGTTCGTGTGCATTACAACAACACGAACAAATCCAGATACCTTTGTTTACGTATCCATTGTTTAGTGAACGAGGGCGATACTTTTTTTTTGTGACTGGTCATGTTACATTAGATTCAAACAAAACTGTTATATTTGTAAAGAATACTCTATCCAGTGTATTATAGATCCTGTTTAGATTGGGAAGTTTGAGTACGGACTGGTGAGTACCATCGTGTTTACATTACAAACTGGCGCCTCAAAATACATTTAAACAACATCAACAACTTCCACATTGAAAGAACAACAAAGCAGACTCAAGAGTCCGGTGTTTATTTTTTCTACATGTCTCACGAAACCTCTTACCCCGCACTTCTCTTGACTACAAATTGGCGTGAGTCCGTACACAAACTTCCCAATCTAAACAGGGTCATAGAGATCAGTGCACACGAGGGCCGATAAAAAAGTGCAACGACTGTTTCGCATTGGTGTGAGATAGCCTTAACAGTAGCTGTGTAACCCAAACCTTAGCCTAATGCTTTTGACAACTTTCAATGAGCTTTTATCCGAAAGCACTTCCAACACAGTTTGAGAACACCTGAAATGAAACTTAATCTCTTAGCCGCTAGCCAACAGATACATTTCCATTTTCCATTCAAGTCTGTTTTGTTCAGATTCACAAAAAAAAAAAGAAAAAAAGTCAGATGTCCACAAAGCAAAAGCAGCAAAACCAAGGTAGAGGTAGAAAAAAAGAAAAAGTTTTTCTCAAACTCTGTTCGTTTCGTTGCTCAGTTCACAGTGACAGTGTTTGGTTTACTATTCGTGTATGATTAATTAATTGTTGTTAATTTTCTTATCTTTTTTCACCAACAAAAAAAGAAATACTGCGTTTCTTTAATTTAATTTGCGTAATTTCGAATAAGAAAGTTGCAAGCGAAATTTTGTCGGGTGTTCCAACGGAGAAATAACGACAATTTTCCGAGGTGCTACGCGAGGTTCTTCATTATCGCACAAAATATCAATTCGAAATCAATTCTCCTCAACTCCAGCTCAATGCAATTTACACAAAAATCTAAGTCCAAAAATAATCCCATCATACGCGTTCTATGATTTTTCCAATTGGAAATTCTATCATTTTCTTCAATTTTGCAATCAAGTTGTTCCCTTGTTTATTTTTTGTTTGTTATTTTTGTGTTGTGCGTGAAACTTAAAACAAGAAAAATATTTATAAAAAAAAAAAAAAAACATCTCTTTACAATTAAAGTTAAAGCTACTCTCAGTTAAGGTCCAAACACTTTGCGGAAACACCAACTTTTTCTTCTAGAATGTGAGTACCTACCTGTGTTATATTATTTAAACGTACATTTTTTGATGATGATTACATTTCCTTGCAACTGGTTAATTGGTTGGGGAATCATCAGAGTTCTGATGCTACTGCAACTTCTTTGGAGTCAGAGGCAGCGGGGTTTGTGTACTTGGTGGGATGAGCAAGACATGAGAATCGTTAAATGGATTCGGTTCTAGGTCGGTATCAGGCAATTTTCAGTGTCATCGTGTGCCTGTATCGCACATTGTCTCCGACTACAATTATTTTTTTTTTTAGAACATAAAGTAAATAAACGTCACGACATCAGTCAGGTAGGGTACAGCAAAAAACAAAATAGTTATTCAAGGTAAATCAAGCACAGCACAGAAAAGCACTTCGCCATCGCCACCTATCCCCCCTCCCCATCGTGACAACAAATCGGTCTTAGTTCACATTGACGATGTGTGCTATTGGTAACTATGCTGTTACAGGTGGGTGGGGATAGGGACAGATAGCAAAGCAAATATCGTCATAGTCATCATAGTATACCTAGCCTACACATATTTTGAAATCAACTTGAAGCTAAGAACCCAAAGAATCACTACTAATTGTATTACACTCTTCTTCTGCCAGGTGCTCTGTATGTTTGTGGCAAGCTTTCAAGGGATGAAGTATTCACTATAGATGAAGTACCTACCAACATTATGACCTTAATCTGGAGCTTATAACGTAGGTTATTAGAACAAGAAGGTCACAACCATAGATTTGCTTGTTAGTTATTTTTTAGTCATGAGATTGCATAAGTCACATAAACTAATGATACCTACCTACATAAAGATGCAATTTGAAGCCCTCATTTGCTATTTGTAGTAAGTAGGTAGGTAGGTATATTTGGTACAAGATTTGAGGGAAGATAACAAGGTTGCTCTTTTGTTTTTTAATTCAAAAAAAAGTCCTGTA
Source organism: Melangyna quadrimaculata (assembly GCA_949320155.1). NCBI lineage: Eukaryota > Metazoa > Arthropoda > Insecta > Diptera > Syrphidae > Melangyna > Melangyna quadrimaculata. The sequence goes on along the minus strand of OX439485.1, from coordinate 75,202,132 downwards.
ATTGCTTGCATTGTTGTTTTCAAAATCACCACTACCTACCTTGAAGAAAAAAGTTCAAGATCCATTGATAATGTACAAAATTCGTTGTAACGTTGGTTTTTTGAATGCCTTATATTTTTTGTAAACTTTACAGCGTAGTTCTCTTAGTTTTGGCTAAGCGCGAATATTTTGCTCCTCAGAGGGTAGGTTATGCATGTTCCGCTACTTGCCTCCTCCTTATCTTTGTACAAAAAAAAAATGCCGGTTCTTGTTTTTTTTTGCCGGTTTTTTTTTTTTTTTTTTTTTTTTTTTGTGTGGCGTGACTAACTGTTGTTTTGAAATCCGTTAGGTACTTTGTACTTTGTTCCCAAAGTTAGTACTTCTATAGGTACCTAAATACCTATGAGAATTCATATTAAAGTCTGTTTTAATTGTTGTGGACTCATTGTGTTAATTTGAAAGCAGACATTTGTTTGAAAATGGGGTTTTTGGATAACGCAGATGAACCTATTACCTTGAACCTTAAACGCACCCAATCGCTATAATGGTTGATTTTATTGTACGTAATTCTAGTTGACTCTGATTTGAAACGAATGCCCAGATCTGAAGGTTTTTTCAAAGGAGATGGCGAAGAAAAATCACAGAGTCGACAAACAATATTTGTACCTATGTATGTTGCTTGTGAAGGCTTGATAAGTACTTCAAAAATATGTAATCCTTAATATGTACCTAATCGTTATGTAATCGATAAATCATGGTGTACCTAAAATCAACAGAAGAATGCAATTTCCAAGCATAAAATAAATCCTATGTAAATAAATTGGGAGGCGCAACGGCTCGTGAAGGACTTAGTGACTAAAAATTCGCAACCGTTCCAGCGTGCGCGTGTCGACAGGAATGGGAGGGACCTACAATTTTATGCCGAATCTGAACGGCTAGACTAGAAGCACATATTCATGACAAGTGATACTCTTGGAGGATTTGTCAATTCCTCACAAGAGGCAGTAGCCCTGAAAAAAACTTTTTTAGTTTTTAGGTGGACGCGGCTGGGAAGTTAACCCAGACCTCCAGCGTGACAGTACAACGCACTAACCATTACGCTACGGGCTATTTCGAAATAAATCAACCTATAAAACATCTCCTTGTTAGGGGTTTTGTTATTTTTGGACTTAAGCTATCGGTTAGTATGCTAATGCAATAGCTAATCATATGCTCACCATCCGCTTTATTATTTTAAAACATAAATAAATAAATAAAAAAACAGTAAGAACAAAATAATAATAGTCGAATTAGGTGCTGTTATGCTCTTCACGGGATTTCTAGGTTGCGCTTTTGGTGACGTCATATGCTTATTATAGCTTATTCATTAGTAAACATTTTGTTGTTGTCTTTTTTGTCCATTCATCACATAAAAATGCTTCACAACAAATTTAAGCAAACCCGTTCAACGGTTTAGAGTCCAGCTGAATTTACACACATCAGGACGCACAGACAAACAGACCGACGGACACCCTCCCGAAAATCACTTCATTAGACTTCTCCATTATCGTTATTTTAGTTTTGATTAAAACCTCGAGACAAATACAAGAATGAATGTGAACAAAATTATTAAAGAAGTAAATAAGAGGGATAAGTTTTGCAATTTAGCAACTTTTAAGTACAAATATCATCTCTAGACGTAGACGACTCCGGTAATACGTACTACTTACTACTTATCAGGATTTCGATTCATGACTGCCTGAGACACGATGGCTTCTCATCTTCTATAATCCCAAGTAAGATGGTTCTAGTGATTCAAACCAAGCGCTTTGGTGTCTGTGACGGCTTGGGATTTAAATTGGGGGTTCGGATTTCCTTGTCGTCTCGATCCTGGGGGCTGGGATTGCAAGACTCTCTTAGTTGGAGCAATTTTGTCCCTTGGCTCGATGTGACCAAGCCAATGTAGTCGACGTATTTCTGGCACTACACCCACATCTTTGTACAGTTAATACTGTTAACGGTTATATCTTCTCCTCCATTCGCCCTCGTCGCTCACAGAACCAAAAATCGGTCGAAGAATTTTTCAACAGGTCCAGTATCAGCTCTCGCTTTTTACTTATCCAGCACCCAGCAGTGCTATACTTATCCAGTATAGCAGGCCTGGCAGTTGAAGGGTTTTTTAGAGCATGAAATTCGTCTTACATGTAAAAAGTTTTGGCCACATTTGTTTCGGCAAACCAAAGTAGCAGCGGTTTCCTAGGGTACTTCTCCGTCGGATTTCCACTAAGGTGTCATTCGTAGAGTTAATGTTTATTCCGAGGTAGATGAACTCCTTTACTTGTTCGTGGTTGTTGCTATCAATATTGAAGTTTTGCCTTAGCCGGCAGATAGAAGGTACATCTACATACCTACTTGATCTTATCGCCGTTTACTCCAAGACTAACGAGTTTCGCCTTTTCATCCCTCGCAATGAAAGACTCTATCACGACACGTTGGAAGCTGGCGATGATGTCTATATAGTCCGCATATCCCAGTAGTTGGTCGGATCTGTTGAAGATAGTGCTTTTAGTATTGACGCCTGACCTACGCATTACCTGCTCAAAAAGGAGGTTGAAGACTGCACATGATAGCGCATCAAACGACTCCGGTAGCCGTAATAAACGGCTAAATGGAAATATAAATACACTGAAGGTCAGTCTTATGAAGCCACTCTTTTCACAATCTTTTTTCGACAATATTTTTTGATAGAACATTTTTTTCCAGAAAATGTACTGGCTGTGATTAAGTAGGTACCTAGATGTTTTGCTAAGACATAAAACAACTGCAAAACTAGTGCATACATAGTTGCGTCACGTTACCTCCTCTCTTCACCCTTGTCACAATTCGTGCTAAAGTTGTTGTTCTGGAACGCCAATTCTCGCTTCTAGAGCCATGGCGTTTTAGTAAAACGCCTTGCGAAATAATGGTTAATGCACTCTATTCGTTACTCCAAACAACATTGTCCCGGTGAAAATTTTTAGATGGTGGGTGTTATAACTGATTTTAATTATCATCCAAGTCGTTGTAAAACGAGTTAAGACCTTACCTTTGACATAATTATTTAAAGGAATGATACCAGTAGAATTTTATTCAAACGTCAGTTTTAACCGACCTTTGCAGCACATCTTTTTCCTTTGACTTAGGATGGTTTTCATTTTTTGGAAGAGTTTTGGTATCTACAAGATAGATTTTATCAAGTGTGTAACTTATATACTTTTTCTTAAATACTTCAAATATTCTTTTAAAAAAATCTAATCTGTAAAATTTTACAATGCAATTTCTTGCAGTGGCCTAAATCGAGTGATGCTACCCATTTTTCCAGCTCATAAACTCGTAAAATCTCGTTCAATTTCTTTGTACGAGAAAAAGAAGTTCGTTTTCTTTAATTACTAAAATTCTCTAGATTCCCTTTTGTTTTTTGGAAAACATGAAAACAGCTATACATGTGCTGTAAACTTTTCTTGGAAAAAAAAAACTTCTTACAGGTATAAAGGCTCTCCCAATCCAATGCGGAACATTCGTTGCGGTGAAGAAACATTCGCTTGTCAAAATTTATTTATATGGTGATATTTGAGAGTGCCCACACCAACGCGGCGGAGAAACATATGAAATAATTTTGACTGACGAATGTTTCTTCGCCGCAACGAATGTTTGGCATTGGTTTGGGAGAGCCTTTAATCGCGGAAAAATAATTGCGAAAAGAGTGGCATCAAACAAGTGACGCAAAGTGTATGCAACCAAAGGCAGCAGTTATTTGAGAAAGAAACAAAGTTTCGTAGCTATTAGATCCCTTCTTTAAATTTTAAATAAACCAATAGGATTGTTAACAAACAGCAAAATTTGCCTGTCTCGTTTATTTACAAATTTCAAAATCGATACTTCGTTGAGTTGACATTTAGCCATTGTTATTTATTTTTGGAAGCATAACGTTACTGTGTGTGGAAATATTTCTGTAAAAAAAAAATCATTAAATAACTTTAATTTATGCATTTTTTTCTTTTATAATTATTTTCGCTTTGCAATAATTTTGCATAATCTCATCTATCAACTCACCCAAGTTTTGGTTGTCACTTTTGATGTTGATAGATTGGAAAATTTCCCTTTTCACCATATCAAATGATTATACAGTACGCTCGCGACAACTTGGGCAATAATTAAAGAGCAATTCAGTTCACAAGGTTATTCAAGTTTGCGATTGTTGAATTTAGGAATTAAAATAGAACCTATGTACAAATTGCTTTGTTCTATCGTGATCTACGTTCGTTGTTTTCAAAAAAAATCCAAAGCCAAATTTCACATTCATGGTAATAAACACATCATTTTCGCTGTTATATGTTTATTTGCATGCTACAGTGAAATTTCTCTGTTATATCTGACAAAAATTAATTGTCTGAAGCGAAATAGTACTTTTGCGCTTTGTATACATAAATATTTGTTACCTAGCAGTGGCGTGGCGTCAATAATTTGAAATGGGAAGACGTAACGAAAATGATAAATCTGTGAAAGTAAACAAAACTTACCTATTTGTATCTTGAACAAAATAAAAACAAGCAGATACAGATACATTAAAATTAGTTAAAAAACAACTCTACAAACAGTCTATTTTCATAGGACGCATAGAGTGGCCTTTCAATAAAACGATTTTTTATTAATAAAAGATACACAGTTTGCTTAATTCATTTGATTCCCCCAAGAGAAAATCTGTTAAGCAACAATCTATGCTTTAAAAAAAAAATTAAAAACCAATCAAAAACCTAGCTCTAAAGTATTTACATAGCTATCAAACAAAAAATAAAGAACTCTTTTGATTCTTGTGTCATATTCTTACATTTAACCATAACAAATACTTCTGATTGATAAACCATACCTTCTTCCCTTTGCCCCTGTTTAAATGCCTTTATACCAACAGCCACTGCTGTGTTTTTGCGAGACTTTTGATATGCTGCAGAAGATGAAATTCTGCAATTATACCTAAAATAATATTTTATGAATTCATTTTTCACCGCTTACCCATATTAAATTACGCATTTAAACCTTACTTGTACTATATAATACTAAGCTTAACAAAAAAAAACAAGCAAACAAAAAAAGAAAATGTATTTAACAACTTTCATAGCAAATAAGTCGAAGAAGAGCGTGTTAGTTTGATCCCCTAAAACCCCCCTGCGTTCGCGCCTGAAGACGGTAGTAATCTTGGTAGGTATATGGACGCCACGCCACTGGGTAAAAGTTCGATGGATTCAAAATACGTTATACCTAGATACAATTCTTGTTTTTCCATTTAATTTTTGCATTGCCTATGCTTAGATTCTGATATTATGAATCATCTAATCTAAGCACGTGCTTTTTATTCAAACCACCCAATGATATTAGAAACAATACAAAAAAAGGAGGGCACATCACATTTATTTGTGATAGCCTGGACTTTGCATTTTATTGATTCTCAAAGTCTAAAATAGACGTAGGCATGTATGCGTATTTCCCTACCTAGCACCCCCATCACTTTAGCTCTCATTTTTAAAGCCAATTTATTTCAATTGCTATTGTGGTTAACAATTTATGAAGTTTATTATTATTGTAAATGCAGATGCAGTACTTAACTTCAACCAGCTACATACATACATACAAGTACATATCTAGGCCTTAACAACTGTCATAAACATGACACACAAATTACGACAAGAATCAATGCCTTCCCTTTCCCAGATCCGTCGGTTTCATTTCGTTTTCTGGCTCGTATTCAATGACCAAAGAGTAGGTAGGTACCTACTTACAATTTTAATGACCTTAAACCAAATGTAACTAAGCTCTTATAAAGGGTGGACAATCTAGTGGTTTCTTTTTAAATCGTAGGTTATTTTGACACTGACAGCTTTTTCCCGCTCGAAATCTTGACAGAAGGTCAGTTTCATACTTCCCAAAGTCCAAACAGTACTTATTTTTAAAAGAAGTTTTGGTCGAAACAAAGCATCGACCGTGCTTCTGCAATGTTAACAAAATTGGCGCATCTGGGGATCAGAAAACACGCACTTGATTGATGAGAACCCAATGCATCCATTCAGTGACAATTTGATGCGGGTTGTGGAGTGGTGGCATCATTGGACCATTTTTCTTCGAAAATGTGGATGGGAACAACGTTTCCGTAAACGGTGGGCGTTATAGAGCCATGTTAATCGACTTTTATTTTACCAAAATTGAAGACATGGATTTGGACGACCTCTGGTTCATGCACGATGGCGCGCCATACCACACAGCCCATGCCACAATTGATCTATTGTGCACCAAATTCCCAAATCGTGTTACCAGCCGTCTTAACGATGTCAATTGGCTGCCTCGGAGCTGCGATTTGACCCCATTCCGTGAGCTACAGCCTGAAACCATCAATAAGTTCTTGGAAAATTGTAGTGACAGAATGAGTTACTGCAAAGCCAGCCAAGTCATTTACTTGAAAGACGTTGTGTTCCATAATTAATGGGAATGTTTGCTCTTACTCATAATACATACATGGAAACAATTTATTTTTTTTATTTTATTGCATTTTTAAAAAGAAACTTGTATTTGGCCCATCCTGTATTTTGCAGGTTTTACAAGTAAAATTCAGCTTACAGAACAACATCATAGAGAGATGCAATTAGAAGCCCCAAGTTTGAAAATGTTTAAAATTAATTTCGAAAGTTTTAGCTAGGGATTCCCGTCGGTCGCTAGTGAATAAGAGTCAGTTTCATTTTGTATAGAAACTTGAAAAGAGAAGATTTGCTAAATTCTGGTTTTGTTTATAATGTAAAACACATCATCAAATTCTAAAGATTACTTTTTTTTATGGGGGCTTTGTTTTCGTGTTTTAAGTAGGTACCTACATACTCAAGTCTACATCGCGTCGTAGTTGACGACATACCACACCGGTTGTAATAATTGTTCATTTTAGTAAAATTCTTTAGTGGCGTGACTAGGAGTCGTTTTGTTAAGTACTTTGAACAATGCGAAAACGCATAAAGTTTGTGTAGCTTTTATTGAAATATTTAATAATTTCATGGTTAAAATACTTATATTGTGGATTATCTATGTTCGACTTTTAAAAAGTCAACGTACTCTATCGGATGCAGCAATATTATAATTATGTATTGATGTATGTTGTATCACACTTTTCCGAAATTTTGTAAGTTCCATGGATAATTATTAACTGAAACATTTATAAACATGCATTTAGTCTTAGAAAAGCATAGTAAGTAAGTAGTAGGTAAGAGTATAAGAGTACCTGTGTTTGTAATGATTAGTGATGAGTGATGAACATAAGAAAAAAAACAAAAAAAAAAAACTTAAAGTCGCCAATTTGTCAGTAGTCTTCAGAGAGCGAAAAGCATAAAAAAGTTTTTATATAGGAAGACCTGAAATTGGCTGTCAGACCAAGACTACTTACTTGCCTACTTTATATGGCGCTCACAGCCCAGGATGGGCTTGGGACTCAACTAACAAGACCCGCAGCCAGCTCTGTCCCTAGCTAGATGCTTCCAGTTGCGCACACCGAGTTGGTTTATGTCGTTCTCCACTTGTGCGCGCCACCTGTTATGGGTTCTTCCTCTGCTGCGTACACCATCGGAGTTGGATGCCAAGACCCGTCGGGCAGGTGCGTTGGTGTCCATACCCTCCACGTGCCCCGGCCATCTCAGCCGCCATATTTTCAGCTTCTTGACCAGGTCAACGTCGCTGTATAGCCCTTATAGCTCGTCGTTGAATCTTCTCCTCCACACTCCTTCGATACATACCGGACCGAAAATCACACGAAGAATCTTCCTCTCAAAGCACCCTAGAAGATTTTCATCCGATTTTTCCAGTATCCATGCTTCTGCCCCATAGAGCAGGACCGGGATGATTAGGGTCTTGTATAAAGTGTCCTTTGTTCTCTGAGAGAGGGCTTTACTACTTAAATGCCTTCTTTGACCGAAGAAACATCGGTTGGCTAGAATAATTCTTTGCTTGATCTCTGCACTGATGTCAATTTGCGAGGTAATAGTGGAGCCGAGGTAGACATAGTCCTTGACAATTTCGAAGTTGTATCTGTCCATCGTGATATTTTGCCCGAGTTGAAGATGTTGAGATTCCATATACTTAGTCTTGTCCTCATTAACCGCCAATCCCATTTTAGCCGCCTCCGATTCAATGCTCGCTAATGCGCCTGCCATAGCTCGCTTCGTTCTGCCGACAATGTCTATGTTGTCTGCATACGCAAGAAATTGAACGGACTTTTGATAAATTGTACCGCTGGTGTTGACAATTGTTGCGTACAATTGTTTCAAGAACGATGTTGGCTGATAACGCCTCGCCATGCCTCAATTCTTTCTCAAAATCAAAGGAATCGGTGGTGTTCTTACCGATTTTGACGGAGCAACGAAATTTTCCATCGTCATCCTGCACAAGCAGACGCGTTTGGTAGGGAGCCGAGATATGACATGGTCCACTTTTCACGCTTTCATACGCGACTTTAAAATCGATAAAGAGGAGGTGTGTATCGATCTGGAATTCCCGGATTTTTTCTAAAATCTGTCGGAGTGTGAACATTTGATCGACGGTTGACTTGCCTGGCCTAAAACCACACTGATAGGGGCCGATCAGATCGTTGACAAAAGGTTTTAAGCGGTCACACAGGACAGCCGACAAGATTTTATAAGCAATGTTTAGGCGACTAATTCCTCTGTAGTTGGTGCATTTCAGAGCATCTCCTTTTTTATGGATGGGGTATACTATACCGAGGATCCATTCATCGTGCATACTTTCATCCGACCATATTTTGCAGATGAGCTGTTGTATGCTTCTAACCAATTCATCTCCCGCTGATTTGAATAGTTCGGCTGGTAAGCCATCCGCACCAGCAGCACTTCGGTTAGGTCGGGTAGACGGAACTGTTGGCCATCATCGTCCAAGTTGAATGGAGTGTTCTGCCTACTAGCGGAGTCTTAGCTGTATTCGCCGTAAAGCAGCCTAGAGAAGTGTTATTTCCAGATCCTCAGCACTGACTGTTTATCACTACCATATTCCCACTCTCATCTCGGCAGGCTTGAGTTCTAGCTTCGTATCCTTGAGTGAATCCAAGACCAAGACTACTAGCATAGCTTAATTGAGTTTCTAAAGGATTTTGGTCTCTTAAATAGTTATAAGATAAATAAAACGCGCGAAACAATCACATGAAAATGAAAAATGGGGCTTAGCATTGTAGACATATGAAATGTTTAACTTAATTGATACAATTTTATACGAGTAGTTACCTAAAGCTTTTGGAAAAGTATGAAAAAAGTTAAAAATTAAAGAATAATATTTTTTCTCTGATTTGTTGTAAAATTTTGGAATGCAACATTCTTTGTACATACTCTTTAGAAATACTTGTTTTGTGAAATTTAAACAGAAGTTGTAGTTTGTGCAATTGGCTAATTCATCCAACTCACATGCACATAAGAATTGGGCCCAAGGGCCCCACGGTGTTTTTTGAGAATCGGGTTGTCAAACAAACCTGGATCAAACCTGTGTAAAGTTAAACGAATGAAGCTCAACCATCAGCTTTCTTTCATCATTTGTTAGGCGCAGGCAGATGATGGGTGAGTGCGGATGCCCATTGTGGGTTTGGACTTAAATTGGTCCATGTGAAGGATTGCTGGATGATATTTGTTGTTAGCAAGTGGTTGTTATTTTACTATTTGGTGAATCAGGGAGCGGATGGAGTGAGATTTTTGGGGTTGAGTAGAACTGAGCATCCCAAAGTGCCACCTAAGCGTAGTACAAGATGGTTATCATCGACTATGATTAGATTCAACCAATCTGACGATCGTATGATGCTGACTTTGCTGAAAGAACAAAAAAAACTTTCACACGTACCTTTGACGACGATAGAGATTGCTCAGCCAGAAGTCCTTTTTGGCACTTAGATGTTAAGAGATTCTCTATGAAAAAAGAAATATGTATTAAGAAAAGTTATTAAATTACTCTACCACTTGACGTAGGTATAATAAAATGTAACTGTGAATCCCTTTTCTCCACGTGGAGCAAACGACGTTAAAATCATGTAGCTAAAATCGTATACCTAAGGTGCTGACTTAATTGTGTCATGAAGGCTTAAGTGATCAGATTGAGATCTCTTTTCAACGTCTGGTTATTCAAGCTGTGTGGCTAAGTAACTTTTGTCACGTGGAAGAACTTTCCACTTGGTTTCCATCCGGAGTAAGAGACTTAATCGAAGTAAACTCGAGCTTTAAATTTTTTAGCAAGTGAATCACAGATTCAAGCATTCGATGTAACCTTACTTTAAAGATTATAAATTCCAGCAGATTTACTGCGGATCAAACCTGGTTTTATTCCCGCCGTAGAGTGCAGCGACACTTAGGAATTATTTTTCAAGTTTGTATTCCAATATATATAATTGTGAGACTACAGATTATGCAGATTTAACTTTCCACTATAAAACAGTTTTGTAGAGATCACTGTCTTCGCCAGCTTCTATGCATAGGTCTATTGTTATCGGACCGACCGGCATCGTTATTGGTGTCAGTGTTCACTATACCTGTTGTGCAAGAAAGATATGAAATCAATTTGGGTAGGTAAAACATTTGTAGTAGGCTCATAAAAAATCACTATTTAAACATTAGAGACTAAAGATCCCCATTCTCTTTTCATCAGATTTTCTCCCACTGATTTTGACGATCTTCATTTTTTTTGTTTAATATTCGTCTTCAAAATGAGTGGCTTGCCGAATCATCTGGTTAAAACTATATTTGATGTCTGTTACTTCAGTTATACCCATTATTTTAATAACTGATGATGAGGTTGAATTGGAGTACTCTCAGAGAATGACCTGTATTTGGCGTTGCAGCCAATTAACCTGTGGTTTGTTATTTTAAGCAAGGCAAGTGTACTGGTTTCTTTTCAAAAATATATTTTGAGGTTTTAATCAAAACTTATGTGGTTTTCGATTGGATTTCGGAACACTTCTACTCCTTTTTGATTCCAATCGAATTATTTTCTGTTGTTCCAAGACTAATTTGCAAGATATTGATGTGTGTGTGTGAGTAAATTGTCTGATATTTATGAATATTTTGCACGTTCAGTCGAGTAGAATTAATTTGACAAATAATTTTATATGTATATGTGCGTTCCGAGTCTACTCCTTTATAAAATCCGGAACACAAAAATACTCCGAAAACATTACTCGGAACAGCCAATCGAATTATTTTGGAGTAAGCGGAGTCAAAAAGGAGTAGTTCCGAACCTCCAACCGAAAACGACATAACATTAAGCTGATGGAGAATTCTAAAAAAGTGGTTTTCAGAATGTCGTCCTTCTGCCTGTGCGTCCTGATGTACACCAGGCTCAGGCGTTAGCAAATGAATAGGTTTTCTTCGAATTTGGTATGAAGCATTTTTTCGGTTGTATTTAGTCTTCTTATAAATAAATAAATTGATGGGCGCAACGGCTCGTGAAGAACCAGTGCCTAGTGACTAACAACTCATAACCATTCCTGTGTGAGCATTGTCGACAGGAATGGAAGGGCCAACAATTTTATGCCGAATCTGAAGCACTTATATGACAAGTGATACTCTTGGAGGATTTGTCAACTCCTCGCAAGTGGCAGTAGCCCCAAAAAAAAACTTTTAAGTTTTTAGGTAAACGAGGGTGGGAAGTGAACCCAGAACTCCAGCAACAGTCCAACGCACTAACCAATACGCTACGGGCTACTTTAGTCTTCTTGAAAACGGCTAAAATTATTTTGATTAAACTTTGTAAATGTATTCTCCAGAACAGTTTTGAAAATACTGCCAAAAAATTCGCATAATGGAACAAAAGTTTTTTTTACTGTTCCCGAATATCTCGTCAAGGGCTTGGTTGATTTTGTACTTATTTTGCATTCGTGTACTTCTTCTTACCTAGCTACCAACAAATAAAATAAAAAGTCAAATCAATTATTTTTTAATTTTTGAATTTTTGTCACTTTTTCTTGTCGTTTTATTGCATTAAATCAAACATGTTCAAAATTGGCTAGTTTAACTTAATACGATACAAAAATATTATCCATCCATTTATATTGACCGTGATGGTCTAGCGTGTACCTATTTATTTTTGTGTAAACAATAATTTAATTTAATACAGAAAGAAAAAAAAAATCTCTCCAGTCAAGCGACCTATGCAACTACTACACACCTACATAGTTTGATACTTTGTGTTCACCTATGTACATATTATTTGAATGTCTACTAAGAAAAGAAAAAACTTGCAATACTCGAGTTCTTATAGAGTTATGTATTTGTGTACACAAAAATGAGGAATAAATGGCGACAGATTCTAAAAGATTTTGTTCACACACAAACGATTATTAGCTCATTTCGATATAAAAGGCAAATATTTTGTTAAACAAAATAAACGACTTTGACATCTTTCTTAGCAGTTAATAGTGTTTATATAAGCTCATACAAATTAATAAATTATGTATCTATCTACATACAAATGAGATTGAAAAAAAAACATTAGAAACTCTAGTAAGCTGTAGTTCATGGCGAAAATGATAATTTCAATATACTATGTAGATAATCCTCGAATATTTTTGTTTTGCACAGAATTATTGTCGGGAATATTAATTCCAGCATTTGTTTTGTATGTTTCTTTTATTAAATACAGAGTTACACATCCGTTAACTTTCTGTTTCCGTTCGTTATTTTACTGGAGACACAGATATATTTTTGCTTCTTTTTCTAAATTTTCTTAAAAATAAATCTATTATGACTCGTGAGTCGCAAGAAATATTTGATAAAAATGTGACTTTCGGCATTACTATTTAGATAATCAAAAATTTATCGAAATAAAATGTTGCTCTATTCGAATGTCATCGCATTCGGGCCGACGAATTTTGTTTTACTGTAAAAGTATTCTTTAACTCAAATATTTTTTACAAGTGATTAAAATACAACCCTTAATAAGACATTAGCAAAGAAGTCTTAAGAAAAACCACGAATGTCCCTTCATGAGAACTTTTACTGTATATCCGCACAATGAAATCCGATTACTATACTGTAAGTCTTCTGTGTTGATGACGCCGACGGAAAATTAATGTTAAAATGACACAACCAGCTTTTGAACCAAAAGTCAGGTTACTGGTAATGGGCGTTGATTTAAGCTGCGAGTTCTTTGTTTGGTCACTTATTTTTTTTTGTTTATTTAAAAAAAAATTAACAACTGCTGAATAATATTGTAGGAAGTGGATTATTCGTGTGGTGAATCAGCATTTTGGTTTCTTTATTTGTTGAAAAAATTTCATGCACCACAAAATTGAAAATCATTTTAAATAAAAAATATTATTTATAATATGGCTTTTTAATATTGCATTTATTTTGGGAACTCATGGTAATTTTAAAATAATCCTTTAAAAACTCGTGATTCATAATTGTAAAACATTATTTCATAAGGATGAATAAGTTGCATTGTGTTCACTTTTAAGTTCTTGTTGCAATGTCCCATATCTGACGAGAGAAAACAAATAAATAAAATAATAATAGGGGTATTCATGCAAACGCAGAAAACCCATAGAAAGCTTAAAAACGATAGAATTTTCTATCGGTAGAAATGAACTGTCAAAATTTGTATGGGAAAAATTTTGTGCAAAATATAGAATTTTATCTTACAAATTTGAAGCGAAAAGCGTAGAAAAAAACCCTTAGAAACTTTGTGACGTTTAATTCGACATTTGACTTAACTTTGCTGTTTGTTTCTATCGTTTACACAAACATTTCTAATGGGGTGTTCATGTAACCTTTTGCGTAAAATTGTATTTTTCTACAAAGCGAAAAATTATCTCGTTAAATGAATGCCCTTAATTTTTTTTTTTGTTATCTGATAACTGATAAGTTATTTATTATGTATTATTCTCCTACAATTAACAATTATGTCCCCTCCTCCATAAGAGTCGAAATTTTTGTTTTTGTTGGATAAGTCTTTTTCGACTTATATGAAATAGGGTCATGACCCGCGCAGAAAAACAATCTAGTTTTCGATAAAGCACTAGAGGAATTTACATAGATTCTTGCAAGGCACTATCAAGATTTAGGAAAGGCACGGGCATTGGCGATTATAAAACCCTTTTGCCTCGTCAGCCAAACAAAAAAAAAAAGCTGGCTTATGAGGAACTTGATCCCGAGATCTTCTGATTGTCAGTCCAATGCATGCACTACCTACTGGGCTTACTCGCTATACAAAAATTCAATGTCGAAAGTTAATAAGTTTCATTCCATATTGCATGGCAAATACATACAGAATAGAACCGGATTTTGTGTACTTGATTTTTAGGTAGAACAACTTAGATCAGGGTTTTCCTCATTGAACAATCCTTTACAGATGTTTCACACCCTAGTTAAAAGTGTGAAACGAAAAAGAAGACAAAGGAAAGAGGGATAAAAGTGTTGTATGATGCTGAAATTGCATGGTGCTTATAAAATTCGTGTTTTTGGTTTACATCTTGGGGTACCGATACATCTCCAACTACTTTTTACTAGGGAGGGCCTCACGACTTTTTGAAAAGTTTGCCTATTGCCTACCCCCTACTGAAAACTTCCTAAGGCCTTGCCCAAACTAGACAGAAACTTGGCATTTTTCCAGCCGGGTTCGTACCCCTTAAACCATTTTTTTTTGTACAAGAAGAAAAAAGAAAAACAAATTTCTGCTGTGTTAGGTATTTTAGTGGAATTATAAAATCGTTTTGGGTGCTACAGAGGTTTCGTTCAAAAATAATGTTCACTCTTCTGAGCCCTTTTCAGCTCTTCTGAGAACTTTTGAACACCCTGCTGAGCACTTCCGACCAAATCTGAGTACTTCTAAGTATTTTTGATCACTTCTGAGTAGTCTTCTGCTGAGCACGTCTGAGCACTATTCTAAGCACTTTCGAACACACTTCTGAGCACTTTTGTGATCACTTCTGTGAACACTTCTAAGCACATTTCTGAGCACTTCTTAGCACCACTGAGCACTTCTAAGCACATCTGAGCACTCTTATGAGCACTTCTGAGCACTCTTATCAGCACTTTTAAGTTTTAAGTACTTCTGAGAACTCTTCTGATGACTTGTGCGCTCTTCTGAGAATTTCTGAGTACACTCTTGTGAGCACTTTTGTGAGCAATTTTGTGATACTTTTGAGCACCGGATTGGCTACGAAATCTCGCAAACTAAAATCTCGCACCCGAAGTCTCGCAATACGAAATCTCGCAATTACAGAAACCCGCTCTTCATAATTTCACAATTACAAAAACCCGCTTTTTATAATCTCGCAATTACAAAAACCCGCATTAAAAAACATAAAGGACTTATATAAGTTACGTTATACCAGGTTTTTTGTTTGTGTATGTCTTCAGTTGGTGTGCATTCAGTTTATGTGCAATAAACAGTACATTGGGTGGCTCCCCTCGCGGGTTCAAGGATTTTAACTCCCTTTTCGAGTCCTCTGTCCCGCTCACGCGACTCCGTCGCTCCGCTTAGGGTATGCTCAGTCACCAGGCAGGTGCCTATGTTGTCAGTTGGTGTGCTTTCAGTTTATTTGTAATAAACAGTACCTTGGGTGGCCTGGAGATTTCGTTATTCGAGATTTTAGTTTGCGAGATATCGTAGTGCTCCCCTTATGACCACCCCTGAGAGTGATCACTTCTGAGCACTCTTCTGATAATTTTGAAGTCGTTCTGAACTTCTATGAGTACTTATGAGCACTCTTATGATTACTTCTAAGTAGTTCTGCAAACTCTCTCTCTCTCGCTCTCGCGAAAGCGGCACATTGGCCGACGCGACGGCAGTTTTTGTTGTTGTTAAGCATTGTTTATTCATCATTTTTGTTATCATTGCGAATGATTCGCCCTGCATGGCGAATGTTCCGCGTTGGTTTGGGAGAGCCTTTATAAGAACTTAAGCACTCCCGAGCACTTCTGAGCCCTTCTGAGCTTCTCTAAGTACTTTTGCGCACTTTGCGAGTTTTGAGTACTTGTCGCCACTCGTTTGAGCATTTTGTTTGCGCAGAAATCAAATGCAGGTACATGTTTGCATTTTTACCTTTCTGGGGGTCTCAACCCCCAAAATTACAGGTTTGGCAAACATTTTGTTACATTTCAATAGACTAATGTAGAATATGACCTGATACAATATTTCCACACTAAATAATATAGGTACCTTATCTTATTAAAACAAAATAATATAGGTACCTTATCTTATTAAAACAAAAGAAGCTTTAAGATTTCTTTTTTTTTTTATTTTTTTGTTGTTAATTCCATTTAATCTGTATAGGTAGTTATAATTTAATTTAAACCGGTATACAAAATTACAAACAACAAGAATTTTGAAGTTGCTAGTAAGGTAGTTATGTATTTAAAATAATTGAACTGATCACTAATACAAGAGTATCTCCTAATATAAAATGCATTTCAACATTTAATGAAGTGGTATTTGTGGCGAACATGAATTTTCCACAACAAAGCTAATTATACTTTTTTTCCTCTATAAAATACTCAATGTTATGTATATACATCTATGTAATATACCTATGAAGGTATATATTCGTTACAAGTAAATTGTTGTCGTTGCCAGTCTGAATTCCAGAAACTTACAACTTTATACCTTCATATATTCACTTATGTTCAGTTTTCAGTTAAAATACTTGATAAATGCTTTGCCTATGGTTTTGCATAATCTCTCTCAAACAGGTGCGAATCAAATATTAAATTCAAGGAGGTGCAATTTTTCTTCTTGTTTTTCAAGAAAAGTAATTCAATATTTATTAACCTTTTGTTATTTTTCTACTGATAGATTCACACCTAATCTAATCTAATACTTTGTTTCCACTGGACACTTAAGCGACAATTAGTAAGATTTATCTTAAATCTCCTTAAAATCTCGAAGATTTACCATACAAATTTAAATCTTCTCCAATGAAGATTTAAAATAATAGTAAAATCTCATTTTAATCTATTTGTTTGCCAAATCTAACATTTTTGTTTCGGCAAATCTCGTTAAGTCGATTCATTTAAACGCAATTTTCTTTCGTTGACAGATGGATATGTAAAACAAAACTATCTAGATATCTCACTTCCACTTCATATAAAAAAAAAGAAACGCCATTTGAATGTTTTGTCATAATCCTCTTTTTTAATTTTGCTCTGCTGTAGAAATACCACAATGATTTATTACTTCCACTTTCGGTAAAATCATAGGATAATTTAATATTAAATAAATCTGTGTCTAGTTTTCCCACAAAATAAAAAGTTGTAAAGTTTGGACAGGCACAGGACCTGTTTAAATGGTGTTTAAATTGTTCTTATGTAGTGGAAGTGAGGTAGATAGTTTTATTTGGTTTGATGTTGACTCTAGGACGCTATAAATTCCCCCTGATGTGTTTTATGCAGCACGTTTTTCGTCCTATGGTTTATGTTTTATTTTATCATGGCTTGGCCATGAGATGACGTTTCATATGGGCGTGTGAGTTTTTTTTTTTCTGGTCTTTGTTGAATGTGTGCATTTTGTTGGAAAAGATAGATACCCTGTTTACAAGCGGTATCGAAAGCTCGATTTGGATTAAGGTCTGATTTTGGACCCAAGTTTTTCGTCGAATGAATTCAGAGCCCCAATTGCTGTTGAGTTGATATGGTGTTGAGATTACAGTTGAAGCAATGGCTTCAATATATTTATTTGGGTGATTCTCTGTTAGAAGCTACTTTTTAGCACCCAAAATGTCCCCTACCTAAATTTAAGAAAAAATTATGTAGATTGAAGTGTTGTTATAAATTATGGAATAAATTAATGATTTAAAGTGCCGGCACTTGATTTTAGGCGTTTTTGAGAATTTAGGCTCGATACGGAAATGACGCCTTCGATACGGAAATGATAATGTATCAGTACAAACATTTTCCTTTTAAAATATTTCTTGTATCAAGGGCCGTGTGATTCAGGGTGCATTTAAAAGACTTACGGTATTACAGGAATTTATTTAAAATTATTAAAATCTAAATTAAATCGATTAACGGAAATGATTGTGTGGTACGGAAATGACATTTAACTAGTAAAGATAAATAATTTGTTACGTTTTCGCTTCCCCACAAATCGCAGATTTACGATCTGCAATTGCTTTTTAGGGGTTTTAAATGCATGCACAAAAATTTTAATGATTTGCAATAAATTCATGATTTTTGTAAGAAAAAACTCATCTAAAGGCGACGGAAATGACGAAATTCGATGTTTTTTAGCTTTTTAGACAAGAAAAATAGAAAGTATATTTGTTTTTTTAATTTTGTATAACTAACTGCAACATAACCTCACAAGACTGTTACAAAATATTTTTTTTTTTACTATCACCTACTAAAATTGAAATTGATGAAACACGTGACGAATACAACCCCTTACTTTAAAATAACACACGAAACTGATGTCCCACCAATTTAATTGAATATATTTCAAAGGAAGCATGATTTAGTTTCTTCATTTAGTCTAAATCCTATAAACTGACGGCCGTTAATTTGAATTTATAAGCATTTAACATTTTTTCACGGAAATGATGATTTTTTTTGTCACACCTCCCTTGGCGGCTATAACAGCCTGAACTCGTTTAGGCATACTTTGAATGCATTTGAAGCAATTATTTTGTATGTTTTCACTTCTGTGCCACACTTCTATAAGTCGTTCTATTATTGCCCGCTTATTTGTGATTTTTTCTCTTCCTATTTCCCTCTTCACGAGCTCCCAAAGATTTTCTATGGGATTCAAGTCTGGAGAGTTTCCTGGCCATTCCAATACCTCCACCTTCTTCTCCTCCAAAAAGGCAGTCACTCTTTTGGCTTTGTGACAAGATGCAGAGTCGTGCATAAACACATAGTCACCGTTTGGAAACCATTCCGCAGTTTGTGGCAACATTTTTGTTCTTAGGACATGAATATATTGGTGCTGACGCATGGTTCCTTCAACAATGTAGAGACGTCGAGTTCCTTTTCCACTAATAACAGACCAGACCATAATGCTTAATGGATGTTTTACCCGTTCCAATACGCATTCTTTTTTATATTTTTCGTTTGCTCATCTCCTCACAAACTCCGCCTTATCCAACAAAATTTGAACCGTCGACTCGTCAGAAAAACAGACCTGCAGGAACAAAAATGTGCCAGGAAAATAGTAAAAGTATTCTTTCGAAATATATAAACCTAATTAAAAGGTGAACTGAACGCGTTGTTACCTTCAACCAATCTTCTGATGTCCAGTCCCTACATACTTTCGCCCATTTTAGCCGTTTTTCCATCATCGCCTTGGTGAGAAGTGGCTTCTTTGCTGGACGACAACAAGCAAAGTCCATATCCTTAATACGACGTCGGACTGTCATGTCGGGAATTCGGATTCCTGATTCCTGAATCAAATTGGTAAGAATCTTACGTGGCTTCTTCCCTTTTTTGGATGCATATATCTTTTATTTTGCAATCGTCCCGTGGTGTTGTTTTTTTTTTTTCTTCCAGATTTTCCGGTTCTCATTGGGGAAAGTGCGACATTTTCATTAATTTTCCTTTTTATTTTGTCCACTGACGACTTTGCCACTCCTGCAATTGTTGCAATGTTCCTCTGCGAATGCTCTGTGTTCAAAAGCAGAGTCTTGATTTCGGAAATTTTTGCCGGCGAGAGATCTTTTCGTCTACTCATTGATTAAAACACGTCGTTCCACAAAAATTCACAAAACAACAACAATCTCAAACTGAATGCACACAAATTGAAAATAAAAATAAACCACAAAGTAACCACAATGCACGTGTTTATCAAATATACCGATTTCGAAAAAGTAGGCTTTGATTTTTCCCAAAAACGCTATTTAAAAATTAAAAAAAGTAAAAAAGCACAACCTACAGGAAATAACGTATCCAATTAGAAATATGGCTACCACAAAAATAAAAACTATTTGAACTACCCATTTTTATAACTTTTCTTTATTTTTCTTAATCCTGGAACTCAGTCAAATTAAAATGTATGCATTTAAAAAGAAACAATAAATCAATTTTTCCGCGCTGAAACAAGGAGGAGACACGCGACGGAAATGACATTTGGACCATAAAAACAATTATTTTTTTATTACATATCTGAAAATATTTAAAATTTAGAAGTGGCCCAGTTAGAAACGTTGCTTGCGCTGTTATTGACTTCAAAATAAATAAGTTTTTTTTAATTTGTTGAACCGTTTTTGGTCGGGGCCACGAAAAGGAGCTTTTAGTGGAGAATCACCAATTTCACACAAAAACAGTTAAAATGTAGTGAATTTTAGTACATACTTTGCATAGCTGTCAAAACAAATAAATAACTATATGTACTCGCACATGTGCAAAAACACTGTCGTCAACACATCCATCAGACCGGCTTTTCGACCCAGGTTTTTTTTTATGAAAAATTTAGACTCGACTCGGCTCCTGAAGTGGAATCGAGTTCGATTTGTAAAGCTTTGAATATTTCTAATTTTCTAGATTGACGTAATAAATGTATATGGTAAAACCCGGTATGCAGTTCAAGCTAAACTAAATTGTATCTCTTTAAGAATATTATTTATGATTACCATAATGTGTACGCTACCGTTACTATAAATGCTATTGTTGTCAAGAAAAACATCAGAAAACCATCCTTTCGGGTTAGCTTCTTCCTGCAGGGAAAAAAGAACAAAGGTCGTTTTGCAAAAAGATGTAAAAAAAAATATATATATTTTTTGTTTTCTTTTGCATTCAATTTCAGGAAATGCTGGATAATATTGCAGTTCTTAAAGAGAACTTCCATATGACACCAGAATCCTTTTTTTTTGTGTTCCTTGCATGCGGCAGATCCCAATTAGCCGGGCGTTCTTCCACCAGTTTGGCTAACTTTTTTTGTTGTTTATTTCATCAGTTGAACCACTCAAAATGTTACAAATATCAAAACTTATCTGTGAAAAAATGTATTGAACTATCTTTCATTTTTTGAAAAAGTAGTAGATTACAATTAAAGTTTAGCTCGTGAACTGCGTATTGCCAGGTTAAAAGTCCACGCTATAATTTTTCTTTGCAGGAAATTTGTATGGAAGATTAATTTTAGGGCGATCTGCGTATACTAAATTAAATATCACATTATGGTTTGGTGAAACGTAATTTTAAACTGCTAAATAATTTGATTCATAAATAATTTCTGTTCCACAATAATAATAATGTTGACATTTTTGAATCCAATTTGTCGCATTCTTCTTCACGTTTCACCAATTTGAACACGAATATAAGCATAATCAACAGGGCAATTACACACGCTCACTCCTTTCTCCATCCGATCCAGCAACTAAATACAGGGTGTCTGGTAATTCGTCTGCCATACTTTGGGATGTGATTCTTGGTCATATTCTATAAAAAAGATTGTTATACAGTAAAGTCTGATTTTGAACTTTGACATCACTTTGACAATTAAAAAAAGGCTAACTTTGGTGTTCCCTGACCCATGTTAAGGTCAATTTCTCTGTCAGTACTAATGGAAGGTACCTCATCTTGGAATTTTTTTTTTGTAGTAGTGTAGCTTTAAAACTTTGTTTAAATTGAGCTGATATGTTTTAAGGGTTGCCAGATATTAAATTTTAAATGGTGTTCAATTTTTCTTGCCCGAGCAAAATTTTAACTTTGAGGTCAATTTTTTTCAAAAAATGCGTAATAAACATAAAGTTTTCTTATTTTTACCTGATGAACGAAACAATAATACAAAAAAAAAAAAAACAATAAACCAAAAAACCTATACATTCTATGATACTTGGGAAAATCTAAAACAGGTTAAATTAAAAAAAATGATTTTTCGATCTGAGATGTAAAGGGTTTGAATAAAACAATAATTTGTGTAGTTTTAATTATTTTTTTTTATTTTAAGTATACACAAATACAGTCATAATAAGTGCTCTCCTGCGTTTTGAATGCATGCTAGAGCCCGTTTTTGGATTTCATTTTGAATGTTTATTCTCGATAACAATGATTGCCTTACTTTTAGTGATCCTTCGGAAATACGTTGCTCTAATTCAGTTAAAGTTATTATTTCAGATGAGTAAACGATTTCTTTCATACGTCCGCATACAAAAACCATACAACCCTAAAAACATATCAGCTCAATTTAAACGCAGTTTTAAAGGTTAGTATTTCTACAAAAAAAAAGTCCAAAATGAGGTCACTACCATTAGTACTGACAGAGAAATGTCAGGGTACACCAAAGTTAGCCTTTTTTTAAATCGTCAAAAAGTGATATCCAAAGTTGCAAATCAGAATTTAATGTAGAACAATTTTTTTCTTAGAATATGACCAAGAATCACATCCCGAAGTATGACACACGAATTACCGGACTCCCTGTATATTTATACATACGTACATACATAGTTGTGAATCGTGATTACACAGTAGGTAGTTGATAGTATAGTCATAGTTCATTGCATTCGTTATTTTTTTTTTCATATTCTATAGAACCAAGGTTTATGAGGTTTTGAACAATATTTTTTTTATATTTCCCTGCATACACATGAAAGCATGTTGTGTATTATTGTGTATACTTATGTATATTAAGACCACCTAACGGTTATACATTGAGAATGATTCGCAACTAATTTCTGATCAATAAACAATTTGTTTTCCTTCAATTCTTCGCATTTACTCTATAACTTACTGTGTGGGTGTACGTTGGGTGTATATGTGTGTGTTTGTCGATAAATTAATTATTCATAGGCCGGCCGGTAGGAGGTAGAAGCAATATTGTTGCGTATAAAGGTGCATTGTCAAACTTTTAATTACAATCGATTACCTTACCCACTGGGGTTCTCTTTTAACAACAACTGTGAATGGTTTTAGTTTTCTTTTTTCTTTATTATTAACTAACGTTGAATTTGTGTTGGGCGGATGTGTCCCATTTTTGTTTTTTTTTTTTTTTTTTCTATTATGTGTTGATGCATTGTTGTGGGTGTGTTTGTGTGTAACTAAAAGTCAGTGATTGCCTCATCATGGTTATTATTTCTTTGTTGTTCCCAATTACTGAAACACGTTGATTTCTACTTTTTGATAACGAAATAACGATGGGGTAAAATCGTTATAAGTTAAGGTACCAATGTTTTCATGTTAGAAACTAGAAGCAATATTAAAGGCGCAGAAAAACAATCTAGTTTTCGACAAGGCACTAAAGAGTTTTACATTGATTCTGGCAAGGGGCTAGCAAGCGTTAGCAAAAGCTATATGAAGAGCCTTAGTGATTATAACCCCTTATGCCTAGTCAGGCAAAACAAAAAAAAAGTTGGATTATGTGGGACTTGATCCCGCGATCTCTAGCTTGTCAGTCCAATGCGCTACCCACTGGGCTAACTCGCCATACAAAAATTCAATGTTGAAAGTAAATATGTTGCATAAAGCATAACAAACACATACAGAATAGAACTGGATTTTCTTCTTGTTCTTACTTGTCTGACGTTTCTCACAAACCTGTGCTGTTATGATATGAAAAAGAAAATAAAGGAAAGGAAGAAAAAAGTGTCGTGTCGAGACAATCCTGATGGGGTACCGAAACATGTCCGACAAGTTCTTACTAGGGAGGGCCTCACGAGTACCTGAAAAGTCTACATTTTTGGTACTGAAATCCAGCAAGGGCTTGCCAAGTATCTGAAAAGTTTTCCTCGACTAGATTTTCCCTACTGAAAACTTACTATGGCCTTTCCCAAACCAGACAGAAACTGTGAATTTTTCCAGTCGGGTTTTGTCAAATTATTTCTATTTTCTTTTGAAATAATACTTGTCGTACTCGTTAATAACAGGGGCGTCTTCATAGTCATTTTAGACCGGGGTCTGAGTTAAACATAGGTTTCGTTGAATTTTCGGACGTTGATTCTATTTTTTTAAGTTTATCATTTCAAAATATTTGAAGCTATTTGTGAAGTATACCAAATTAATTATCTTATAAAAATATAAAACCAACAATTTGTAATTAAAATCGATCTGTATTCATTCAGCCAAAATTGTCTTAAACTGTAGTTTAGTTAAACCTTGGTCTATCTGCGACTATGAATATGCCCCCATATCTTTTTGAGCGAAAGTTATGCAACTAGTTCAGAAGTATGCGGTACTTATTATTTTAAATTAAAAAAATATTGGCGAAATTTTTTGTTTTATTCAGAACGATGTTGAATAAATTTTAGTATGATACCTACTACCTACTAGCTTGCTTATATAATGTTGCTAGTTTTAAACGAGATCTAAAAGCTATTTATCTTTTTTGCACCCATATGACACTTTGACGTTTATAAATATCATAATGGTATTTTGGAAGTGTTCAGCTTGACTTTATGAAGGAAATTTGTTTAGTATGTAGCTAATTAAAAAGAATTTAAAATTAAGAAAGAAATCTACTAAACTGTTTTCAATTTTTTTAAGTTACCAAAACTCTCCATCAACTCAAACAGTTTGTTTTGAAGTTTTGTCGTCCTTTTGTATGAATATTTGTAGATATGTGTTTGACTAAATCATTTCATTCATCTCTGCATGGTCTCATCTTTAACTAAACATTGGTTTTTATTTTTAATATTCAATCTATATCCGAATCCCGCATTATTGTCCTTTGAAATCGATAACAATTTTTATGCGCAACCTGCCCAAAACAATCAATTAAATTTAAATGACCGGCCCTGATAAGTGTTTTCATGCAAGGTTATTGATTAAATGAAAATCAAAAAATATTCATCAATCGATTTTATCTGATTATGAATGCAGATTGCTATAATGTATAAACGTTATACAGTATAACTTCACTATACTGGATAGTCGGTTCTGCAGTCATTTGTGAAACAATGTTTGTTTTAATATTGAAACTAACACCAACTTGAGTGAGTAACCACCAAAACATCCAACGTTGCGAGGATTTGTCTTTGCGGGGATGTTTCATTTCGAAGATGTGTCCTTGCGAGGATGTGTTGTTGCGGGGATGTTGTTTTGTGAAGATGTTGCTTGCGAAGATGGGTCGTGCGACGATGTTGTTTGCGAAGTAAATTCGGGTTCCCGTTGAATGCAACTCCCCTAAAATTAAATTTATTTATTTGAAACAATAGACTTAGAAACTTTTAAACATTTGTACACGTATTAGCATCATTTCCGTAAAAAAATGATAAATGCTTATAAATTCAAATTACGGCCGTCACTTTATAGGATTTAGTCTAAATGACGAAACTCATTCATGCTTTCTTCGGAATATTTTCAATTAAATGGGTGAGACATCATTTCGTGTGTAATTTTAAAGTAAGTGGTTGTATTCGTCACTTGTTTCATCAATTTCGTCATTTCCGTAGGTGCATATAATTTAACCCTGCAGTCGTCGCGCGGATTACTATTGTAATCCACCAATGCAAAATTGAGAATTCCCGGAAAACTAGTGGTGGTTATTTTTTGTCTCTTTTAGTACTTACAGTTAAATAGTTTGCGCTTGTGCTCAGTGAATCACGAGTCCGGGTCGTGTGTGATTGTGTCGCGAGAGCGTTGTGAAGTTAAGTGGAGTACTATTGTAATCCGCGCGACGACTGATGTAACTATTATGTATCATGTAGGTAGCATGTACCGCATGTAAAAAATTCGTTTGTCCTGACCATTCTAAGTTTATATGTTCATCATGCTTGGAAACAAGTAATTAGTTTATAGATTTTTATTTTATTTAAGAACAGACCTGAATTTGAAACTAAAGTTCCTTTTTTTCTACAAGAAATCTGAAATTTTTATTTTTTTAATTTATTTATTTTTTTTTTGTGTTATGAAGTAATTATTTATGTTTTTTATCTTTAAATAATATGTAATTGCATTTTGCATCAAAATAA
The DNA here is from genome assembly GCA_949320155.1 of Melangyna quadrimaculata. Taxonomy (NCBI): domain Eukaryota; kingdom Metazoa; phylum Arthropoda; class Insecta; order Diptera; family Syrphidae; genus Melangyna; species Melangyna quadrimaculata. The sequence continues at coordinate 75,176,289 of OX439485.1, read as the reverse complement.
ATTTGAAAAAATTAAACAATACTGGTTTTATTTTAATTTTAAAATGGATTACATATGTAATCCGCGCGACGACTGGTGTGACTTTTTGGTGCGCGACGACTGCAAGGTTAAGTAATTAGTAGTAAAACAAAAATATTTTGTTATGTTGCAATAATTTATGCAAAATTAAAAAAACAATACACATACTTTCAATTTTTCTTGTCTAAAAAGTTCAAAAACCTCGATTTTCTTCATTTCCATCGCGTCATTACCGTCGCCTTTATTGGGTTACGGCAATGAGAAAATGGTTACGCAAATGACTTAAGATGTGCTTTTCTTTAACAAATCATGAATTTATTGCAAATCATTAAAATGTGCATGCATTAGATTATTTGTGTATGAACTCGAGTATTTATATTTGCACTTGTATTTAAAAATACAAGCGTGTAATTATTTGCAATTTAAATTGACCCGAAAGAAATTCCAACTTTGCAAAAATAAGTGCCACCTAATTTACATATACAATTTTATTTAGGTTTTAAAAAGTAAAATTTGGTGTGTCCACTTTTAGTTTTAATTAAAATAAAATTGTACACTAAATTTAAAACCAAATTAGCAACCCGTTTCCAAGAAGCTGAATTATAAAAAAAAAATATAATTTTTTACAATTCCAAAAAATGTTTTTTTTTTTAAATTTTATATGTGCAAAATTGTTAAAGCTCCGATGGACCTCCTGTATAAAAAATATGGTTGAAAGCAATGAAGCCCTTAGCGAGAAATTTGAAAATCAAAAAATCGGTTCTTTGGCAGGTACCAGTTATTTGGTAATTTTGTTTACCAAAATACTAACAATACCTTTAATTTTAATTCGTAATTTTTTGTATCAAAATCGTTATACGCGTTTTTGGGATAAATAAATGTTTGTATTTTGGTTGTATCGCAGGTAGGTGCCGTTATTTTTGGAGCTTAAACAAATTTCCCCTTAAAACTTAAATCGTTTCAGCCGTTTTGGCTGCAGGTCGAGGTATATATTGAGTTGGGAGACCAACCTTTTTCGGGTTCTCTATCAATAAAGCTATTATCTCGAGTTCGATTTTCTTAAGAATCCAAAATTTGCCCTACATATAGTATAAGGCAAGTAAAAATAAAACAAATTATGCAAACACTCCCTAGTAGTTTAAATAAAGGCAGGATTTTTTTAATTTTCAAAAAAAAATATTTATATATAAAATTTGAAATTGAATTTGTTTTTAAAACTAAAGTGTGACCGCACATAAGGGCAAGTACGTTCGACCCAGTCGTTACTATTTATATATGTGCGCTTTCCAAAAATATATACATACACCCATGTTCTGATTTTCGTTTCGAATTGAATCCGTATACGAAATTGAATTCCCTACGGATTCAAAAAAAGTGTTCTGAATTACACTTTCACAGTAGTCTGTATCCAAACCATTTTTTCTTTCGAAATCTGTATAAAACACCATTTTATCGTTCGAAATCTGAACAAAAAAAAATTAATTACCACAAAGAAACATAATTAATTGTAACGAAACTAAAAGGGCACCGTGGATTTTAAATTTAGGCGTCAAAGATAAAATAAATTTCAAATGTCAAGTCAACTATAAATCCGGACGAAAATGAAAGCACACTGATTTAGCAAGTTTTGAAAAGGAAAAGTAATTTAAAACACCCAGATTTTAAAAACGAAAGGATTTTTCGAACGATCGGAATTCAGAACAGGGCTGTATATTATTTGTATTTTAGAAACTATTACTATTTTTGTATGTAGGTATGCGGAATAAAGAGGCTGTCCTGTTTGTATTTTTTTTTCTATAACATTACAACTTATTTTATAATTACCCTACTTTCAAAGCCAAGACTGATTAAGTTGAGCTATAGGTATGGTGGAATTTGTCTGTGAATATAAAACTCACACACTGGAGTACACAAACATAGTGGCTAAGTACTTCTATACAAGTAGTGCTTACACTTTTATCCACTTCTACTGCTCTTAGTAGGCGCCACTAAAAGTAAATTACATTGCAACATACCCAACCAAACTCATAGTTCAGGTATGTGTAAACTATATTTGTTGCACATTTAATTGCTTGTGTGCGAAATAAGCACAGTAGGTACCTACATTTTTTATTTAAGTGGCATTTGACGACACTATTATTTATGTTAAACTGTTTATTATTTTTTCAACGAACATGTTTAACAACTTTGTAAATTATTACAAGGTTTAGACACCTACCCGTTTGGAATACAAAATTGTTTAGTGCTATTTGAGGAATTAACATAATCAAATCATGTTGAAATTAATAATAAAATTAAAATAATTGACTTAATTTTTAAAGATTTATAAAAAAATGGGCACGATTGGATCGCACAAACTTACTCTCGTAGCTAACAACTTTAACGAAGCTAGAAATTGATGATGTACAAGTACATAGGCATTGGTGCCAAAATATTATAGTACCTATCATAAAAAAATAAATACATTATTACTATAAATTAATTATTTTAATGGCTTTGAAAGTAAGAGCTCAAAATCAAGTATGCCGTCTGATTTGCTTGATAAATATGATTTTATGAAAAAAAAAAAAAAAATAAATAAAAAATCGTTGGAGCGGTTTTCTAAAAAATTAATTTTTTAAATTTTAAATTTTTCGATAATTTCCAAAAATAAAATCTGGTTTGCCAACATTTAATATTTACACAAAACAAAAAGAATATTAATAAGTCCGTTTTCAAGATACTGAATTTTCAAAAAAAAAAAATTCAATATTTTTTTAATAATTCAAAAATAATTTTTTTGAAAATTTGTATGCAAAATTATTTGAATTGTGAAGGAGCTCTTGTATAAAAATTTTGGTTGAAATCGGTGCAGCAGTCAACGAGAAATTTGAAAACAAAAAAATCGGTTATATGACAGGTACCGTTTTTAACCGTTATTCCGTTATTGGTAAAATTTGTTTTCATCAAAATATTGACCGTACCTTAAATAGTAAACTCACATCTTTTTAACAAAATTTTTGGAGCCGTTTTCGAGAAAAATAATGAATGGTTTTTCAACATTTGTATTGAAGGTACCGTTTTTTTTAAATTTAGAAACATGATTTTTTCAAGTATTCTACAAAATAATAAAAAAAATTATTTTACACCTAGTTTTAAAAATATTTACCAAGTCGTTTTCAAAATATTTAGTTTAAAAAAAAAATTTTTTTTTTTATTTTTGGTTCACAATACCTAATGTAATAAAATATAAAAATTATCAAACAGTAGGTTTTCCTAATTTAATTTTTTTGAATTTTTTTCAACAAAATCCTCGGTCCCGTTTTTGAGATTAAACAACATTTTCCTTTTTGAAAAATTTTTATTTTTGGTCCTAAAAAAAATTTAAAACAACGTGTGGGCATATAAGCCAAAAAACACTATGTACCAAGTTTGTAGACAATCCATCAAGCCGTTTAGGCTATAGGGTCGAGGACAGACAGACAGACATACAGACAGACATACAGACAGAATTGCGAGATCCACTTTTTTTCGCGTTCTCTATAATCGTAATGAGAAAAATAATATCTCGAGTTCAATTTTTTTTACGAATCCATAACTGACCATATAGTAGGGTAGGGCTGGGCTAGTTGGCCCATGGGGCAAGTTGGACCACGCGAATTACTCGAAAAATAAAAGTCCTACACGAACATGATTAATCACGAATGAAGCGTGCTCATTCATTAGTAAGCACGTGCAAAAATAGTATCAGTTGCATTTTGGTGGATTTGTGTTTTTATTGTGCCAAAGTAAAAAAATCATGTTTGTTTCTTTTTGTGTTATTTAATAGAAAACGTGAGAGTCTCACAACAAGTTATAGTGTTTTCTTGAGCGCGCACTAAAGGGGTTCTTACTACCCTTAAAATGTTTAAACACAGTGCGAGCATTAGGAAAATAGGGAAGGATTTAAGAGGAGATGCCGGTGCACATTGGTTTTGAACCTTTGAATATCAAAATGGCAGGGAAAAATAGTGCCGGGTAAAGCATTCCACATTCTTGTAGTGCGACTAAAGAAAGAATCTCTATACTTAACAGTACGTCCGAAGTTGGGATCAAGGGTAAACTGATGTGCATTCCTAGAAATACGAGTATTACGGTTGAATTGTTTTAGAGGAGGAATGCAACTGGCTATTTCGCTAGAGCACTGTTTATGAAAATAACGGTAAAATTTGAATGCTTTCAGTGGTTTTTATTTAGTGACGCAATATGTGCATCAAAGGTGTGGGGTAAGTTTGACCGGTGGCGGTTAAACTTGCCCCGCTGATATAAAAATTCATATTGGGTTGATTGCTATGCTTGTGAAAAAAGTGGTCATAGTCATATTTATTTGCATTATTTAAATATTTGTTTCGACTAACAGTCCAGTTTTGAAACATGGCACAACTTTTGAAATATGTCAAGTGATGACTCAAAAAAAGTCACAAAGAATCTGACGCGCTTGTGGCAGTGAAGAGGAACATGTTGTTTTATTTCGTTTTTTTTTTACGTTTGTCTTAGAAATTGTTACTCGATTTATAAAAAAAGTCTTCCACAAAAAGGAAGCTTATCAAATTTCTTAAGAAGAAAATGACATACGCTTTTTCGTATCTGTCTGCAATAGTTTAAACAAACATAACTAGCGGTACTAAGGGGAAACATGGAGTTTTTTCGGTTTTTCACGTTTAACTTGTTAACTGTTATTCTTATCAAAAAATAATCTTTTACAAAAATTTAGCTTATTGAATTTCTAAAAAAAAAAATAGTACATGCATTTTTCGTTTCTGCAATAGTTAAGAAAATAACTCTAGTGACAGTTAAGAGAAACATGAAGTTTTTTTTCGGGTTTTCAGGCCTAACTTAGAAACTGTTACCCGACTCAAAAAATCTTGACTTGAAAACCGTATCAAAAAGTAATCTTCTACAAACATACCGTCAAGACAATTTTCTATAAAATTGATAAAAATGGTTTCATATAAACATGATAACTTTATAAATGTATTTTTGAAGTTAATGCATTCTTCTGAAAATGATGAGTATAAATAAGCTAAATCATACACAAACCCTTAAACAGAATTGCAGTTCATCCGTCAAACCATTCGACTCGAACCAAACGTTTGATTCGCAAATCATCATAACGCCCTTACACTTGAGTATTTTGTAAAGTTAATTTTAAGGCCAAGGTTACATTTAAAAAGTAAAAAAAAATGTAAAAGCACCAGTTCATGGACTTGTATTCATTAAGATTATGGCCTTACAACCATTTTCAAGGTTTAATGTCTATTCATTCACAAAAAAAGATTTTTCTTTCAATTTTTGCCCACAAAAAAAAAAGGAGGTTTGCCTCTAGAATTTGCTATACCACGAAACGAAATTCGGCTTCTTTTGAATTGAAACACACAAACAAAATTTCGTGTCCACAGGCTATGTCATCATTTTTATAAAATGAATAGCTAGTCGACATTGTTTTTATCGCACAATCATTTATTATTTGATGCATTTTTTTGAGCAATTACATACCTACTTACTTGCAAAAGAGAAGCTCTCGAAAAATGTGTTGCTGTATAAAAGTTCTCATTAAATGTTTCGGTTAGGGTAAGTTATCCGTATGATATTCTGAAATGCAAAACATTTTTATTAGCTAGCTATCGTGCTTAAAATGATTATACGCGAGTAAGTATACTAAATAGACGTGATGAAAATAAAAAATTAATAGCTTCTTGTATTATTTGTTTACTCTTTTTTTTGTTGTATTTGTATTTTGGTTATGGGCAGTATGTGTCAACAAGTAATAATAATAATTTTCGCCACCATTGGACCCGAATAAAAAGTATCTATAGACATTTTTTTTCTGCAAAAGTGTCACTCAACTAATTTGAATAAACAAACACAATTATTTGGATAGCTTCAAGAAGTATTTGAGTTGACTTTCTGCTTGACGGTGTTTAGGGTGGGGCATAAGGCAGTTAAAAGAAAATCCCTTTAAAATCCTTTTTTTTTTCTTTAAATTAAAATGTTGCTTGTTGTAAAATGTAAATATAAATAATTGTAGATATTTAATATCAACCTAACATCGTTAGAAATCTCAGCAAATAAGGTTTTCCAAAATCAAGAAAACAGCCCAATTCAATAATTTTAATGAAACAAAAAAACAAGATTATTTTCTAAATTGCGTTCTAAAGGTAGTAAACAATATAAAATATGATACGCTTTACATGTTTGAATAAATTGTTTATAGTTCATGACTTTTTTTTGGCTCACCCTACTTAATAATTATTTTTTTATTCTTGACTCATTTGCTTAAAATTTAATGAATACCTACCTTTTTGTTTTGGTTCGTTGAACCCTTTGGGGTTTTCTGTTTTTTTTTTTTTAACGAAGCTGAAAATAAAATATTTTACACAAAATTCTTAATTTATACATCGAACAAAATTTACCAGAAATGTTCATCTTTTGATATTTAGGTCAAAAAATAACAAAAACTATTCTTTTTAATTTGTTTGTTATATTTAGAAATAGATATACACAAAAGAGATAAATGCATTTATAAATTTCATGATTTCGAAAAAGCTATGGAGAATGACGTAGAGCAACGAGTGCCTGTCGTAAGTAAGATTTAAGGTTTAAATAATTAAATTATAATCTAGTTAGCGTCCAGAATAGCAAAATTAAAATGCAAAACTGCCTTATGCATACGAGTATTATTCTAAGACACATACAATGTATAGAAAGACTTTTCAAAACAGAAATTTATTTTTTACTTGCGATATAGGGTAAAATCGGGTAATATGGCACCACGGGGGATATAGCACCCTTTCAATATTTCCCAGTTAATGACTTTTTTTTAAAACAATGACTTCAGAATATCTTTAAGTTTCACACAAGCTTCTAACGGGTGCAGTTGAAATCCAAGAAGCTTGTTAAATGTTTGAACTACAATCGAAAATACAAACAAATTGTGATTTTTTTGTAAGATTACTTTTTTGTCCTTTTGTAAATTTAGTTTAGACACGAAAGTATTCGGTGTCAGGTCTTCGTTTTAAAGGAAAAACAAAGAGTAAATCGTGTCTGTTTGTTTCTTTTTACCGCTATAACTGCACATACGTAAATGATCTTTTATTTCTAATAACAGTGTCAATGTCGAAAGGGTGATATGGCACCCCGCAAATTCAGTACATTTACACTGGTGCCATATCACCCCTTCCTGATTTTAATAAAATTTTGGTTTTAATTTTATAACAATGCATGTGTACATGTGCACAATTTGTCAAGACCACTTGCATTTTACGTATATAAACAACAACTGTGACAAAAAATCACTTAAAAAGTAAAGTTCCATATCACCCGCCAGTAGGTGCCATATAACCCGCCATTTTATTCACTTGTCATTTTAGTAATGTATTTTGTTATTGAAAAAAAAATATGTTTTGCATTGTGAAATATCCTAATTATCCATTTTTTTTTTGGTTTATAAATTAGCTACGGATTATATAAATCTATGTATGAAATGATTATCCTTTTTACTTTTAAAGTTATAAATAAATAAAAAATAAATCAGGTGGCACAACGGCTCGTGAAGAAGCAGGGCCTAGTGACTAACAACTTGCAACCATTCCTGTGTGCGCCTGTCGACAGGAATGGAAGGGACCTACAATTTTATGCCGAATCCGAACGGCTAGACGAGAAGCACTTATTCGTGACAAGTGATACTCTTGGAGGATTTGTCAATTCCTCGCAAGAGGCAGTAGCCCTGAAAAAAAACTTTTTAGTTTTTAGGTGGACGAGGCTGGGAAGCGAACCCAGACCTCCAGCGTGACAGTCGAACGCACTAACCATTACGCTACGGGTTACTACCTAGTACATTTATAAGAAAAACAAAAAAGGGGTGCCATATCTCCCGCCTTTACCCTACAGGGTGATTCGCATAAGGTGCGACAAAAACACTTAAAATGTTGTTTTAGAGAACTGTTTTCACAAATTAATTTTCAAACTCAAAATGAAAAAAAGAAAATCAAATTAATTTTTTTTTTAATTTTACAAAGTTACCCGCGCAGGGTATTTTTTCGGAGTCTCTAAATATATCCAGGTTGTTTCGGCTACCCGACTTTCTAGTGTATTTCAAGCTGAAGTACTGGCAATCAGGGAAGCATGCAAGATCCCAACCAGAACCCTTATACGGCTGTTTTCTCAGACAGTCAAGCGGCTGTTAAAGCCATTAATTCGACTACAAAATCCTCTAAATTGGTACGGCAATACCAGGATGAGCTTTTGATGAGTCTGAACGCTAACCTCACGGTCACTCTTATCTGGGTTCCGGGTCACTGTGGCAATGAGGGGAATGAACGCGCTGACGAGCAGGCCAGGCGAGATCAGCCCTTCATAACTCACTTGCAGAAAGAGTCAGTATTCCTCTCGCAGTTATGAAGGCCAATATTTTCTCAATTTTTCTCACAGAATCTAATCGTAGGTGGAATAGTTTAACCAACTGCATCATTTCTAGAAAGATCTGGCCTACCTATAATAAATCTCGAACTATTAATCTAATGTGTAGACCCAGGCGAGCCATGATTGTTGCAACATGCAGTGGACACTGGCCAATAGGAGAACATGCGGCGGCGAAGCTTGACATCCCCTACAATAGTCACTGTCGTAGTTGTGACGACCAGGACGAAAAGGAAACATCCTTTCATTTCCTCTGTAAATGTCCCGCTTCGGCCAGAATGAGGCAACAATCTTTTAGGAAGCCCTTTTTTGACGACCTTAACGAATTCTCCGAAATGAAGATCAAAAATTTGACTTCTTTCCTCAACGCGACGAAATGGGGCTAGGATTTACTTCGGTTTACTCTTGCACCATCTTCTTCTTCAAACTTCTATGACTGCGAGCTAGCAGACTACTGGTTTTTGAAGGTGGCTCATGGTGCAGGAGGATCGGACGATCACGATTGGGCCGATCTAGGCTTCAATACCACTCAACAAGTTGCCTAGGTGGCACAGTGTAGATGGTTTTTAGTTGTGAACTTCGGTTCTATTGAGTGTTTTTCATATAACGAATTCCTATTGAGTTTTGTTCCATGTCCAAATCCAAGAAAAACGTCTGGTCACACGAGTGGGTGGTATTTTCTCTGGTACCCAAAAGTCATGGAGAGATTATACCATATCCGAGTGTGAGACTATAGATGATCACCCTAATGGATCAGATCGTATGCGTCTTGGGCAAACCAGCAAATTCTGTAGCCGAACTCGGGGCGTAGGCGATGATCCATAGGGAGGTCTACCACCCAGGTCAAACGAGTTATGGTATCAAAACGGCGCATTAAAGCGTTAATTAGGTCATCGAGCAAGGATGGTTGTGGCCGCCATTTCTACCTGCCTATCTACCCGCGCAGAAAAACAATCTAGTTTTCAACAATACATAAGAGAGTTTTACATAGATTCTGGCAAGGGGCTAGCAAGGATTAACAAAGGCTAGAACAAGGGCCTTGGCGATTATGAACTCCTTTGCCTCGCCAGGCAAAACAAAAATAAAAGTTGGTGGAACTTGGTCCCACGATCTTCTGCTTGACAGTCCAACGCGCTACCCACTGGACTAACTCGCTATACAAAAAATGTGAGTGTGATATGAAAAAAGAAGACAAAGGAAAGAGATTCCTGATGGGTACCGAAAAATGTTCAACAAGGTTTTATTAGGGAGGACCTCACGAGTTTTTGAAAAGTTTCCCTCGTCTAAATTGTTTTTACTGAAATCCAGCAAGGGCTTTCCAAGTATCTGACAAGTTATCGTCGTCTAGGTTTTCCCTACTATAAACTTACGAAGGCCTTGTCCAAACTAGGCAGAAACTTGTCATTTTTCAAGCCGGGTATTTAAAAATAGTAGTAGTAGGAACATGATTTTTTCAAGTATTCTAAATGTTTTAGTAGCTCCTCGCCTGGACCATTTTCACGAAAATCAAAAACTTAGCATTTTTTTTCAAGACGTACTAAAAAAACAATTTTCGATTGTTTTTTAATTGAAATTCTTAAAGGCGTTCTTTCAAAAAATAAAATTTTCATTTTTGACTAAAAAATTGAATGTTAGGTACCGTTATTTTTGGCGAATTTCTTTATGTCTTTAAACTTTAAAACAGTATTCAATTTTATTTGGATAAATGAAAGAATATACGGTAGGTAAGGTTAGACGGGTTGATGATGCGGCAAGCCACTCCATCTCACTCGGATCTCAATGAATCCATTGCGTTCCCCGACAGAAGGAAAGGAAGGTATGAGGAGGGGTGGAGAGAGAGGAATGAAAGGATTTTCGGTATGAGAGGAATTCTGAGCGAATTTTAGGATATTTTTCAGTGGCAAGATTGAGATGTCGCCCAGTTCATCAAAAAATAGTCTCCGAGGGCTTCTTTTCTAGTTCTGCCTAAGCTGGGGCATTCACAAAGAAAGTAATAAGAGCCCTCTTCCGCCTCTTCATTCTGACACCCATTCTGCTTATGTGGGTACCCATCGAGTTGTGACCCGTAAGGATTCCAACAAGTAGGCATGAATGAGGTCTGCCTATCTTAAGTATGTATTCTGTTTTTTGTACGCGAAATATTTGGCCATAGATTTCTTGAAACCCGACAAGTGTCGATTGTTGACCATCTGCGGCCACAAGAAAATTCTGTCGGATTCTACCCTTTTCTTGCTCCAGTTGCATAAAATCCGAAATGTCGGTTTGGCTCGGGTCTAGTTGATGACCCGATTTTTCATCCGCTATTTCGTTTCCATAAATATCACTGTGTCCTGGGAGGGACCTATCGAGGGGTAACTATGTTTGTTGCTCTTTAATCCATGATTAGTGGAGCTGGGAAATCCTCAAATGTTTTTGTTGATCAAATTTTGTTCAAACAATTCAAAGTATGAGTTGCTAATCATGGATTTCACTAATCAGCCAATTTTGGTTGATTAGCGTTAGTTAATTAAAGCCTATGAAAGTCACATACTAAATTTAACCCACTATGAACAAACTGGCCCTAAGCTCGTTACGGCAACGATCCACTAGTTTGTGATGATTGAGGAAATTGCTTTTATCGCCGCCCGGCTGTCTATGAAGATGTCAATATTCCTTTTGGCTAATTCACAAGTGGCAAGATGTTTTGCTGCTTCGCAAACTGCAAGTACTTCTGTTTGGAAGACATTGATCTGTTAAAGGGTGATTGATCTGAATAGACGCGCCCTCGTTTGTTTTTGGAACCGTCCGTAAAGACCGAAATATGATTTGTGTTTAGGACCCGGTTTTCTCCAGGGTTCCCTTTTTGGGATATCTGTTAGTGCGGTGTAAAAAAGGACGTTTGAATGTCTATGCCAGTGAAGTTAGTTATAGTTCTATAACCGTAGTGGCCCCTTTTCAATTATTGCACTGTCTGAGTCTTATAGCACTTTTTGCCGTCAACTCTTTTGCAAACAAATCCAGCTGGCCTAGTGAAAGGAACGTTTCTAGGGCTGCGGTTGGTGTCGTTCTTATGGCACTGGTTGAACCAATACACGCTAGTCTTTGAATTTTGGTCATGAAAAATATACCCATTTTTTCCTTTTTTTTTCTTAAAAATGACCTTGAGACCAAAAACATTATTAAAAAGCCTAAAGTTAAAATTTTTTTTTCAAAAATTCAAATCTCCAAAATATGCGTTTTTAGGTCCTAATGTTTGTATTTGACGGTCCACAATCTTTCTTTGACCAAAGTTTCAACCATGTACCAATGAGGTCAAAAATCCGTTACCAGCCCTCCGTCTACTAAGCAAAGAACATTTTGGATTCTTTAAATGACCTTTATGCAGAGAACCTGTTTACCTGTCTAATACCAGATTTTGTTAACTAAAACTAAAAAACCATAATAGATAAAATTAACATTTTTATTTTCACTATTTTATTTTAGTATGCATCATATAGCACATCATGTCTAATAACAAAGCCGCGCTTAAAGCTTTAAGCTCCTATGCCATTAGCTCAAAACTAGTATGGGAATTCTTGCGGAGGTTAAATGAACTGGGCAAAAACAACAATGTCTCACTCTATTGGGTACCGGGCCACGTGGGTATCGATGGTAATGAGGAGGCAGACTCCCTAGCCAAAATAGGAGTAACAAGCCCCCTAACAGGGCCTGAGCCCTATTGCGGATTAGGTAAAAATGTGATCAAAAACAAGACCAAATCAGAAGAGGAGGCAAAAAGATCCAAAAGGAGAATGGGCAAACATATATGGGACCTGGTCTACCTAGTGCCCAGTAACGAGACCCATGAAAATGATTAGGTACTATGGAGTGTACCAACGTACGAGTATTTTGTTTGTCCTAAACAATGGGAGTTGGCTTAAATAAGCGAACAAAAAAATAAGAAAAACACTTTGCAAATTCGAATAAACAAAGACGAATTGTGTTACTTTTTGTTATATTCTGCCTAAGCCCCATGGTTTACAGTTCTGTGTCCATATTCAAAAATGATGCTCTTGAACTAAGCTTTCCAATGTTGTGTATCTCAGTTGTGGGCACTAGATGCACAATTATTCCCATTCATTTATTTCGTTACATCGAATAAAAAAAAGTAGAATTTTCATACTGTTAAGCGAATTATTCGCCAACCATGATACTTTTCGCTATTATTTGTCATTTGTATAAAAGTTCCTTTATTTTGGGGTCTATTCAGTTCATCTAAAATGACCAATACTGTCACTTCAATGGAACACTGTTGCAATTAAATTTTCCTCTAGTTGCAATCTTTTTTGCCATTTACTGCCTAAACCCCATGGCTTACAGCTTTGTGTCCATACACAAAAATGATGTACTGGGGCTAAGCTTTCCAAAGTGGGCAATAGGTAGACCAAAATGCCCATTCTCCTTTGGAAAGAACTCCCAAAAGTGAGGCAGGCCAAACTACTACTTGGGAACTACAACCAAGAACGCTACAAAGCCTGCATAAATCTCAGCAGAAACAGCCTAAGAATATACAGGGTGTCCCTTAATTCGTCAAGAGTATTTTATGGTATGATTCTGGGGTATATTCTAAGAAAAAAATTGTTCTACAGTTAGGACCTATCTCCAATTTTGATATAATTTATCGGGAATTTAAGAAAAGTCTTACTTTGGGGTACCCTGATCCATGTTACCGGTAATTGCGCCGTAAGTACTTATGATAGAAACTTCGTTTAGGCCTTTAAATAAATTTTATAAATGAATTTGATATTTTAATAATTTTTTTGAATGTATGTAACAATACTTAAAATAAAATTCAGCAACAAGTTTGCCGAAAAACCCATAGACTTAATGATAATTTGGAAAAACAGCGGCAGGTAAAATTTAAAAAAAATTTTGTTTTTAGCTTTAAGCTCGAAAAGCTATGAATAAAAATTATTTGTGTGGTTTTAGATAATTTTTTAAGTATGTTTTTTACTAAAACAGTTATACCGGGTGCACTTTGACATTCCTTGGTTTGAAAAAATGCTAAATTTAGTGGCCACTTAAGTTAAATTCTACAAACTACCTGCAGTTGTTGCAAAATGATTTATCAGAACTATTGAAGGACATTCCATAGGTTCAACTAGCTTCATCTTATTCATAACTTGATGGTGCTTCCGCGCACTTTGCTTGAGAGGTTTAAAATTGAAAAAAATGAAGAGTGAGCGGTAATCGTTGGATAGGAAAAAGGAGCAGTTCAATGGCCTGCAAGATCTCCTGATTCTACAATATTGAATGTTTTTGAATGGGGAAGAATGAAATAAATCTTTTATTCAACCAAAATAGCAACTTAGCAAGTGAATTAGAAGAGCGCATGCTCAAAGCGTTCTCCGAAGTGATGCAGTAGCTAGGATCATTATATTATATTATATAGCATGCATACAAAATCAAAGAGGACTCATTTTTACACCTGTTATAACTGTTTTAGTTCATACATAAAATAAAAATGATCGTTAAGCACACATATCATTTTTTATTCATAGCCAATCGAACGTTAAGCAAAAAAAACCTTCTTATTAAATTTTACCTGCCGCTGGTTTTCCAAATTATCATAAAATCTATGGGTTTTTCGCCAAACTTGATAAAAACTTTTAATTTTAGTATTGTTACATACATTCAAAAAAAAATTACTAAAACATCGTGTTGATTACACATTTTTTGGAGAAAATTAACCCCAAAGTCAAAAAATTAGCATGGGCAAGAAAAATGAAACAGGCTAAAAACTGGATATCTTAAGACTGTGACAAAGGTATCAAATTAATTTAAACGCAATTACAAAGGCTGGTATTTCTTATAATAATAAGTTTCTATCATAAGTACTTACGGCGCAATTACCGGTAACATGGATCAGGTTACCCCAAAGTAAGTAAATGATATCAAAATTAGAGATAGGCCCTTACTGTGAAAAAAATTTTTTCTTAGAATATACCCCAGAATCATACCTTAAAATACTCTTGACGAATTAAGGGACACCCTGTATAACGGGTGTACACATATTTGGCAAATGCCATTCACTTGTGCATCAAAGGTACATATATCTGGGAAATCACCAGATAGAGAAGAGGGAACTTTCCTCACTGAAAATACTCCAAATACTTAAGTTTATCAAAGAACTAAATTCGGATGGTGAGCTTTAAGTGAGCAATCTCTTTCAGCTCTAGATGGGGGCACAATAGATCAAAGGTTTCAGTGCATCAAACCGAATTGATTCATTCATTCATAATATGCATTTCCTCTTATATAAAATAACCGGAAAATAAGTCGTATATTACTGTCCTAAATCTTCATCAACAAAATTCATCAAGGCTCCCTTCACACGATAGGTATATACTTATAGAGCTTACTAAACAAAACTTGATTTTAATCATTTCATTAGTTTTTCTTCAAATATAATTAATCCTCTTTTTATTCTGCCAATTCTTTACTGCTATTTAAACATAGGAATGTTGCATAAGGATTTGTTATATGATTTTTATCACGTAGGCAAACATATCAGGTAATGGACAAAACGTGATGCGTAACCCAATTTTGCGTCTATTTTAAATGTTATTATTTTTTTTTTTTTTAATTTTATATTCGTCCCAAACTTTATCACAATTTTTTTTTCCACTTTGTCTCTACAATGGAAACGAAACAAATAAATAAAATATTTATTTTTGAATTACAAAATTATGGACTTAAGATTAAAGTCTATAGAAGATAACCCAGGAATCTCATGTGGAATGTAAATTAAAAGTATTCCCTAGTCTTTTATATCAGTAAATAGGTATGGTTCTTGATTTGATTGTCGTCTGAGCTTTGAATTAGACTTAAACTTGTTTGTTGACTTTATTTGCCGAATACAACAAAACTTCTTATGAACTTCGCAGTTTTAAAATTCGACATTTCGCTATGACTCAGATTTGTTTGTAATGTGCATAACAGAAGCTTAATTATAGGCATCAATTTCAAAAATCACAAATTGCTAATTATTGGGTAGAAATAACTAGGTAGCGGTAGCTGTGCGAATAATAGTTGTTGAAAAGTAAATTTATTTTATGTTCCTTCCGGCAGCTAATAATGGTTAACAAGATTTATTTATTACACATTTAATCCTCTCGTAGACTATTTAAAAAAAAATAAAAATATTATTTTAAGTACAAAAGTTACAAACCTTTGGAAGTTAGATATCACAGCATATGGGAAGCCGGCCAAATATTTACTTTTCATTTCGTCAACAAAAACAACAAAATGACGCACCATGACAGCTTTTTTGTTTGGAATTTTAAATTAACGAATAAATATTATACTTTGTGATGATGTCAGAAGACGTAATGTACATTTTATATTTATACTCGTAGATACCATATAGATGGAACAGAGTCACTTAACATGACAAAGACGGTCTTGTTAAGTTGTTAAATCTCAAATTAAGTTAGATTTTGTTTTATATATATGGCCTTGAAAGAAACTTGTTGTTGGTTATACTGTTTAATTTGGATTGTTAAAAGTTTTATTTTGTACTTAACTTGCCCATTCAAAAGTAAGCTGGTCGCTGGTGTTTACAAAATTGTTTTCCAGGGTTCCCATTCTTATAGAGTTTAAGTATTGAAAACAAAAATCTACTTGTAAACTTTTATGTAATTTATACACAAGAATAATTATTTCTTCGTGCAAACTTGATTTGATTAATAAATTGAGTAATTTAATTTATTTATTTAGCTTAATGCAAGCGAAAACTTATATATACTCATTAATATTTCTTCTTGAAACCTAAAGATTTTTAAACAAAAATAAAACTAAACTTTAAAAATCTCTTGCCAAAATTCACAAACATACTCATTTATTAAAAAAAATAAAGTACCGGTGTTGAGTGCAATAGTGGCCTAACTCCTTTTTCACTATTTTCCTTAGACAAAGGTATAAAACAGTTAATTTTCAAACACTTGGTAACTAGTTTTAATATAAAGAAACATGGTTTTAATTTTCTTTTTGCAATAATATTCAAAACAGTAAAAGATATCTGATTTTGTATTCATGATCCTTCAAACTACCGTTATAACTGATCTTAAAGTCAAATAGGCTACTATAAGCCGAGGCCAATTATACTTTTCTGCCTAAAAAATCGAAGTGAAGTTTTTTAAACGCAAGTATCTATATTTTGGTGTAAGAAATACTGTCGCAAAAGTCCACAACTACATCGTGTTGGTGTCAATAGTTATTCAAGGTTGAAAGTCGAAAATATCAGTCTTTCGCATATAACTCCGAAACGTTAAATGCTATGGAAAAGTATTTCATACAAAACTTGTAGATCTTGCCACCCCCGCAAGAAAAAAAAGTTCAAACAATTATTTTCTACGACTCACCGGCAAGAAGATATCGATATTTCAAAAAACGTTAAATGTCGAAAATTTTTGTTTTTTTTTTTACGTATAACTCGGCCACGGGCAGTCTAGCCCACATCCCAATTAGCGCTGAAGTGCGCCGTTTTGATACCATAACTCGTTTGAACCTGTGAATGGAATTGAAGAGAGAGAATATGGGCATATCCTCAGGATAGCGTCCCTTTTTATTTGAGTTTAGAAAAGGATTTTGGTGTAGCTTCTAGCACAATCATCAGAAAGTGGATCACTCACTCAACCAGATCAGCACCCGCACCCGCACCATCCACAGTTAGGCCACTAGGCAGTTCGTTGGTTGGCACTGGAGCGTCCACGTTTAACTTTCAAACTGTGAATATTTTCGAAAACATCGGATTCCAGTTTGAACATTATGATCCCCATTTTAGGATTTTTTCTTCAAAACAACCGTTATTCATTTTTTTTTTTAATCTTATGACAAAGTTGTTAAAAAAAACTTTTCTACAAAAAGATTATGACGATTTTTTCCATACAAGATATTGCTACATCAATAGTGCCAAATGTCGAAAATACAGGTTTCTTGCATACATAGTATTTTTAACAACAAGATTTATCGAAAAATTATAAAGGGTTTTTCAACAGGAACGCTACAAAAGTAAAGCAACAGGGACAGGTTTGCAATTTTATGACGGAAAAATATACGAGCCAACTACGAGTCCAAATTATTAAAATTTACTACCAAAATTCGGAATCAGTGGCCTCAACGCTTAGAGCGCTACGTCCAATTTATGGTCGTAATAATCGTCCTAGCAGATCAACAATTGAGTGTCTAGTGGAAAAATTTGAATCCACAGGCACAGTACAAAATGTTCCCGTACCAGTGATACAAAGATGTGCCCGTAGTGTCGAGAATATTGCTGCCGCTAAGGCTTCAGTTGCAGAAATCCCAAATGTGTCTCTCACACGTCGTTCTCAAGCGTTGGGCATCTCTGTGACGTCGTTGTGGCAAATTTTGCAAAAAGATCTTGGCCTACATCCTTACAAAATTAAATTGACGCAAGAACTGAAGCCGCTTGACCACCAAAAGCGTCGTATGTTCGTGAATTGGGCTGATCAACAACTTGAAAATGATTCGGATTTTCATCGAAAAATCGTCTTTAGCGATGAGGCTCATTTCTGGCTGAATGGCTTCGTCAATTAACAAAATATGCGGTATTGATCAAGCAGCAATCCACACGTACTCCAAGAGTCATCATTGCATCCCGAAAAAATTACGGTTTGGTGTGGTTTATGGGCTGGCGGCGTCATTGGGCCGTACTTCTTCCGTGATGATCAACACCGGCACGTTACTGTGAATGGGGATCGCTACCGTTCAATGATAAACGAATATTTTTGGCCCCAATTGAATGGTATGGACTTGGAGGACATGTGGTTCCAACAGGACGGCGCCACAAGCCACACAGCGAATGTCAATCAATTTATTGGAAACCAAGTTTGGAGAACGTGTTATCTCACGAAATGGTCCAGTCGCTTGGCCGCTTCGGTCGTGCGATTTGACGCCGTTAGACTATTTCCTGTGGGGCTACGTCAAGTCTATGGTCTATGCCAACAAGCCAGCGACGACTGATGAACTTCGTACGAATATCGAACGTGAAATTGCAGCAGTATCGGCCGATTTATGTTTGAAAACCATCGAAAATTGGGTTCAGCGTCTAGACCCCTGCAAGCGTGCCCGTGGTGGCCATGCAAAAGAAATTGAGTTCCATACATAATGCCATTGAACGTACTTTCACAGGAATAAAGAATTTTATTGATATCCAAAACCGTTTTTGCTTTATTTAAAAAAAAACTTTTGTAGCGCTCTTATTGAAAAACCCGATATATCAGCAAAATTTAAACATGTAAGATGTAACCCTGTATAATCCACATTAACAATTTTGTTTTAGCGGCTATAATTTCTATCATATTATTTCAAAAAATCACCCAAACTTGTAAATACCGATTTTTAACTCGAATTTGACAAAAAATATTTTGAACTTCTTTTGTGTAAATTTTAATATTCTCTAGAAAAAATATTATGACACATTTTTACGTATAAGAGATCAGTTGTAAGATGTTGCGATTTCAAAAATGGTCAACTTAGGTTAGGATACATAGGATTTTGAAATAAAACTTATTTAAACACACAACAAAATAAAATAAAATATAAAACAAACAAATTATTTTAAATAAAATATGCCAGCGCAAACGTGGCCTATGTGAGATACTCTTGCACTAAAGTTTTTAATTTTTGAGGTTGGCCTAGAGGTGCAAAAAGTCCCGTGACTATGGCATGAAGCTGTCAACTTAAAAATAAAAATTAAAGGCAGGAATTTTGTTTAATATGTCTCCATTAAATTTTCGTAATTAATTCAATTTTGATACAATTGCAGTTCGACCACTATTGCACTAGCGATCTGACATATAATTGAGAAAAATTGGACTTAATAACGTTAAATTTTAAAATAAATTAATTACAAAAAAAATTTATTTTTTTGTTGCCAATTCTGGAAAACTAGAAATAATTTTTGAAAAATGGATTTTGAGAAAACATGGACAAAAAAGTATTTTTGTTTTAATGTGATATTTTCCACATTGTAGCCTTTGCGCACATTGTTCCAAAAAATCTTTTACTTCAACGAAAACAACAGTTTTATTGGGTACAATTTTTCAAAGATATGTCTTAAAAATTTTTGATACTTTTTGAGAAATTTTCAAAAAAAAAAAATAATAAGAATTGCTTGACATCAGCTGCCGAAAAATCGCCTTTAAATGAAGGGAACTTTTAATGGAAAGTGACTGGAAAGTTAGTCAAGAAATATCTGCCTTAATTTAAAACCAAGTGTGTTCTTGTCAAAATTGTCAGTTTTGAAATTTAAAATTAGTTTAACTTTTTAAAAATTGTTTGTGCGGTCGTGTTAAGTAAATTGAAATGAAATGTTCCGTTTATTTGGAAGGAGATTTGTATCCATGTTGAGGACTCTCTTTTTGTAAACGAACTTGAGGTAAAGTAAACAGCGCTCGGTATGGCGTTCTTTGTAAAAATTTACACACAAAATTTGACCGCCGCGTTTTTCCTTTGCTGGTGAAGGGTTGACCGCAGCGTCAGACCGCGTTCTGCCTGACCCGGACTTAAAAGTTATAAGTTTGATATAATGACATGTCAAAAAAAGTTATTTATTTTGCGGCAAATTAGCGTTCTATGGATTTTGTCCCGTATGTCTGAACGTACCCATTTTTGAATAGAAAACCTAATTGTACCGATTTGGTTTGATTGGGGCCAAATGGTCTTAACTTCTTATCTAAGCAAAGTCATGCCAAGTTTTATACGTACTAAGAAACTTTACAAAAAATATAAGATTTGTAGAAGATAAAACCAGTATTGAGTGTGACAAATTTTGTCCAGGGGGCTATTCAAAAGATTGACGTTGAAAATTAAGTTTGGTCAAGATTCAAGCTTATCTATTAATTTGTAGGCAAATGGCGATGCCAATGAAAAATACTTTACTCAACAAAATAAGTACAACTATTAACCAATGTTTTAGTGTAAAAATTGTAAATAAACAAAAATCAAATATGGACGGGGTGAGCAAAAAGTTTCAAATTTCAAAGAAATAGGTGTTACTCAAAAACTGTTATGATTCGGTATGGACAAACTATCAAATTCTGATATACGTCATGACCTGTTCTTTCATCAGTTTATTTTTGGACCAATGATAATGGGACATCCTGTTTATCGCTAATAAAACTGATAGATACCCAATTCATAATAACAACAAAAAAATGCCATCGGCGAATGTTTCGCGTCGTGGCGGTTTGATAATGCCTGGAAAAAGTCACAAAAAAGGCCAATCTGACAACTTTAAGTTAAGATTTTCAAGCGTTGTTATCTCTATTTTGGTACTAGCAATAATTTCGCAAAAGTTTATTTAAAAAAAAATTTAATTAGTTTATGAGAAATTAATATTCAACATTAAAAAAAAAATTAAATGTTCAAACCATTTTCTTTCAAAATTTTACGTAACGTAACTAAGTACTATTTTTGTTTACAAAATTCAATGCTCTTTTTAATTCATAGTCAACCACTGAAAACCGAATGGTTCTAGGACTTTTACTTTTCAAGATATTAAAAAAAATAAGAATTTTTTAGAAAATTGCCCTTCACGCTCACGCTCCGATGTTTGTCTTGTCTAGATTATACCTACACGCTCAAGCTTTTTGTCACACCTCAGGTGAATCACACTGTATAAGATAAATTAAAATAGTCCTATCAAAATAGCAAACAATTGGGGAGGAGAATTTTATTGTTTTATTTTAAAGAGTGCCTCTTGGGGATTCTTATACCACAATTTTCCGATAAAAAAAAAAAACATCTGCGTCGTTCGCCGAAAAAAGGGTATTAAAAGTGTTTACTCAATTTTCTCAACCGTTATTAGTCGTATGTTATGTTCAAATTTTTTTGATAGCTCCTTCATATAAAAACAAAAAGTTATTGTTGAAAAACGAGCAAATTTTCGATTTTAAAAATGGTTTTTACAGTTTATTTCACCCAATGTCCATCCGAACTAAAAATCACTTAAGATACTTTTTATAGAACATTCAATTTCTTACATTTCAGTTTATTTAGATTTCATGTAAATTAAAAAAACCTTCAAGATATAGCACGACAGAGTTTCTAACATTATACAATAAAGTGTAGATTGATTTTATTAAACTGCCCCTACTTGTTTCCCTACTTGTTTGTTACTAACATATCATTAGAGAAAGGTTATATTATAAGCTATGTTGTAAAAATGGGCTTCAGGTCAAATGAAACAATGAAACTGAAGCCTCAAATTGTGTATAATTTGTTTCTCAAAAATTAAAAATTTTTCATAATACATATTTGAATTTAAAAAATTATATATAAAGTTGACGGGACATTTACACACCCTTTTAGTACGAAACTTTTAGCCGCTTCCCAATAAATTTTTATTCAAAAACTTAGCCACATTTGTAGGCTAAATTTTGAGATCTTAATCTTAAAAATCTGACCAGTAGAAATGAAGTTAAGGATTTTAAAAAGGAACAAAATCGATTAGAAAAAAATGTATATTTAAAAATAAAATAAAAAACATATAAAAATAAATTTGTTCTAATCGGCTTATTTTCCTTTTTAAGTAGATTCACTAAAAAAATTTGAACATTGTTCAGCTATTTGTAAAAAAAAGTCTATTTTCTAAAGTTCGTTCCAGATTTCTATAACAACTTTTTATAAAAGTTTGAAGAAATGGTAAACGCAGATTAAATAGGTGTCAATGTAAATGTTTTCAGACAGATTTGTTAACTAAACGTAACCCTATCTAAACAACCCGTCACGATGCCCCTAATGACTCTTGTCCCTGTATGCTGTGCTTTATTTAACTACCGAATTGAACACAAAAAAAAGATAAAAAAACCTGAAATTAACAAAATACCACTACACAATTTCAAAGAATCCAGTTAAATGTTACAGTTGGAAAACCACTCAGATCTTTTTTTTTTTTTTACAAATAACCCCTTTTCCTCCCACCAAAGACTCTTATAAATGGAGATTAAAATTAAAATAAAGCTGTATGGTAAAGAGTAGGGGCAAAATGGCGGTGATAAGAAGACCTTTTAATGTTTATTAAAATCTCAATAACCGCAACAATAAAAGCCTCTTTTTCAATTATGCAAGCCTTCAGTTATCGGGCCAACACCTGACGTAAGGAACATACATAGGTACAAGCTACAACAATTAAAACCAACTACAACCTGAAGCAGATAGCAGGCCCATCAACAAAGGGTGCTTAATCAAATTTACCACCAGTCGTCGTCGCCTGACTGGATATAATGATGGAGGGTGGCAAAGGTATATAGTGTTAGTTGGCGAGCTGTATAGTAAGGTTAAACGACGACGGCGGCGACACGACGGGAACCTCATATCCATTCATCACACATTCAGGTGATATTGATTGGTGCAACCATTCTCACAAGCCAACGACAACGACGATAGTTTATAAAAAAGAAACTGTTTTGTATTGATTCCACATTCCCCCAACTCCCACAGCTGTCATGAAATGCTCTTTTGACATACTTTCATATTACAATAACAACAAAAAACGACCAAACAACTATTGTATATTCTCAAACTGAAATGACCAGTGGTTAGTTACAAATATTTAATTAGGAGATGGGGGTATTAGTTTTGCATTCGTAACAAAAGTTGAATTCATGATCTTAATCAAACATGACTTCGACATATAGAAAAACGAAAAAGTTTGTCCTGAAATTAAGTCTGTCCTGAAATTACGGCTACCATTAAGTACCACTTCAGTATAAACTACATTCACAGGAGAGTTACATATTTGTAATAGGATATAGGTAGTTACCATGCTTTTCTGTACTGAATTAGCCTTAGAAATGTAGTTATGTACATTGTGCTCCAGCCTTTTTGAGCTCTTCATATCCATCTATGCAAACCTTTTATGTATAGCTTTTGTGTATCACTCTTAGACTTACCCTCAAATTTCAAGTTCAATGTTAAGACCGTTTATAGCGATGGTTCGCTTTTGAAGATTCTTTTAACACTTTACTTTGACTGATATTTTCTAAAATTAGAATATAAGAGGGTTAGACCTTTCTAACTATGTACATAACATTCAGGGAGTCCCAGTATTAATGGTGCAAACTAAAGCTGGTGAAACGCCATGACATGACCTATTACAATTTGATAACATGTCCATATTCATGTTTTCGGGTATGGGCTGGTTTTGAAATTGAGAAAAAACTTTACTTTGAACCAGTTTGTTGCTCATCTCGTCTATTATAGACGATCAATTGCTGATTAATTATTGATCAAAGGGCACAGCCAAGTTTTGGCACTGAACCCTTTTTACAGGATCAAACTCAGGGGATTGTCGACCCCCTTATACTTCAGTAGCAATAAATTCAGAAACTTCAAATTCGCAGTTCCTTCTAAGCTTTTCAATCACAGACGCCAAGCCAAATTTGAACTTTTTAGTATGAGCCGTTCCTGAGATAGGACTGCAAACATTACAAAAAACGTAACTGACTCACGCTCACTGACTGATTATTATTAAAGGTATCTAGGGCACTTTCCCAAATCGATGAATCTTGTAATTTCGCGCAAAGGTAGGCCTTTAATTTAAGATTTTCAATTCAAAGGGCGTGGTACCCCCCCCCCTTTTTTTCATAGAATTGATATAAATTATTTTGAGCACTAAAGCGGTAGGACTTAAATTTGTTTGTTTGTTATTCTATGATAGTTCTTAACTGTTTATATTTCGATAAAATTATACTTTCACTTCAAAATATATCTCTGACAAAGCTGAGTTTTTGTGGAGGGCTTCATTCTGATAATTTCAACATTTTTTAAAAAAACCCTAAATTTAGACAAGGGCTTTCAATTTATTTTAAGATGAAAGGGGAATAATCCAGTTTTTTTTTTGCAAATTTGACGAAAACCATAATTTTTTTTTTTAAGAAGTGTCTTTGAAAAATTGTAGCTTATAAAAATTGCTCGTGAGAGCAATAGATTTTGAGAAGGTTAAAAATTAAGTTTGGTCAAAATTCAAGAATATCTATTAAGTTGTAGCCAAGTGGTGCCAATGACAAACATTACATTCAAGAAAATTAGTGCAACTATTAACCAAGGAATTAGTCAAAAAATTGTTAAAAACATAAATCAATTATGGTCAGGATGATCAATTATGGTCAGGGTAAACAACAAACTGGTTCAAAGTAAAATTTCTCGAAAACCTTTATGATTCAGTATGGAAAAGTTACTAAATTCTGATACGCCATTGTATTTTTCAAGTTTTAGTTTGGACCATTAATAATGGAACACTTTGTAAACTAGGTATATTGTTTTGTTGACGATACAAAATTATGATTAGTTTTCTTGGAAATAATTTTAAATTTACAGAAATTGTTTCACGTTTTTCAAAAGAACTTTTTTGCCAGCAATTTTAAATAATTTTTTTTTGAGAAATAAGATTTTTCTTATGGTTTTTCAACATATGCATGGCATGTAAGTATCTATAAGTTTCGTGAACGACCTTTTAATTCGTACGGTTAAATGCTGTGTAATTGAATCAGCTATTCGTTTATTTGACAGATTTGGTGTTTTTAGATTTCGAAGTTATTCTTAAATGAACAACCTCTCCCGAACCAATGTGAAATCGGAGCCAAATAATGTCTCGGAACAATAAAAAATGCAAGATACATGATGGAACTACAATACTCGTAGGCTCACGGGAGTGTTCGGACGAAAATCAGCGAATACAAAAAAATTATATGGTGCGCGCGTAATGTCGGTTTCTTGATTTGCGTAAACTATTGCTTTCGGTAGTGAAGAGCGCCCCCGAGTGCACCTCACGGAAGTGAAACTCAATTCCGATTTTGATTGTTCAGAAAGCTACTTTTCATTGGTTTATGACATCTGCTTCTGACAGCTTCCGACTATTTAGGATCACCCAAACGAATGTGAATCATTTGTTGACGAAAAAAAAAAACAACAATAACAATACGTTGTTGATGTAGTTTCGTCGTCGTCAACGAATGGTTCGCATTGGTTGGGTAGAACCTTTATAATTCTACCTTAATAGTTTACGAAAAGTAGCTTTCTTAATCGTTGATTAAATAATGACGTCCTAATTATTTTTGTTTGCATAAACTACGTTTTAAGACACAACTTTTATCGCCAAATAATCGCGATTCGATAGTTACAGAACGCGGTCAGAGCTTTCTTTAGTTCTCTGAGTGAGATATCATATTAGGATTGCTC
This sequence comes from Melangyna quadrimaculata, assembly GCA_949320155.1. Taxonomy (NCBI): domain Eukaryota; kingdom Metazoa; phylum Arthropoda; class Insecta; order Diptera; family Syrphidae; genus Melangyna; species Melangyna quadrimaculata. The sequence continues at coordinate 75,150,612 of OX439485.1, read as the reverse complement.
AGTGAGGTTTTTCCAGATTAGAACAGAACAGAGTAGAACAGAAATGTCAGACAGGATAGAACAGGCAGCTGTCTGACATACAGGGTGTCCCATTAACAATGGTCCAAACTGAAATTGGTGATAGGCCAGGTGATGAACTATTAGAATTTGGTAACTTTTCCATACCGAATCATAGCAGTTCTCGAGTAACGGCTATTTTTTGAAATTTGAAAAAAAATCTAACTTTGAACCAGTTTTTTGCTCACCCTGTCCATAATTGGTTTTTGATTTTTACAAATTTTGCATTAAAAAATTCACTTATAGTTTCACTAACTTTACTGAGTAAAATATTTTTAATTGGCATCACCATTTGCCTACAAATCATTAGTTAGTATTGAACTTTGCCAAAATTAATTTTTGACCACAATCTTCTGATGAGCCCCCTGAATAAAATTCGTATGGCTCAATACAGGTTTTGTATTTCAAAAATTGCCTATTTTTCTGTTGTTTCAAAAAAGGTATTAAACTTGCCAGAGCTATGTTTAAATAGACAGTTATAAACGTTTGAACCCAATCAAACAGGTTCAAAATCAAACAAAAATAAAACATTTTTGCTCAAATATTTCGATAAAATTAGAATTTCACTTCAAATATAACTCCGAAAGAGCTGAATTTTGGTGGAGATCTTCGTTTTGATGTCTTAAATAAATACCTTTAATTTGGACAAGGACCTTCTATTTTCTGTGGTGAAAGCGTAAAAATCCAGTATTTTTGAAAAATTTTCGAAAACCATCAGGTTTTTTAAGAAGTGTCTTTGGAAAACTTGTAGCTTATAGCATTCTAAAAAAAAACATTAGGATACATTTTTCCGTTAGACCAATAAATTTTGAGACAAATGTGCCCAAATACAACGGTGTGGAAAATACCACATCAAAGTATAAAAACACATTTTGTCCCCGTTTTCTCAAAGTCTCTTGCTCCAACGAAAAAAAGGAGTTAATCTTTTTTCTGTAGAATTTTATAAGCTACATGTTTTCCAAAGAAACTTCTTAAAAAACCTGATGGGTTTCGAAAAATTTTCAAATATACTGGATTTATACTCTTTCACCACAGAAAATTAAAAGTCCTTGTCAAAATTTAAGGTATTTATTTAAGAAATGCGTAAGACATTAAAACGAAGATCTCCACCAAAATTCAGCTCTTTCGGAGTTATATTTGAAGTGAAATTCTAGTTTTATCGAAATATTTGAACAAAAATGTTTTATTTTTGTTTGATTTTGAACCTGTTTGATTGGGTTCAAACGGTTATAACTGTCTATTTAAACATAGCTTTGGCAAGTTTAATACCTTTTTTGAAACTACAGAAAAATTGGCAATTTTTGAAATACGAAACCTGTATTGAGCCATACGAATTTTATTCAGGGGGCTCATCAGAAGATTGTGGTCAAAAATTAATTTTGGCAAAGTTCAATACTAACTAATGATTTGTAGGCAAATGGTGACGCCAATTAAAAATATTTTACTCAGTAAAGTTAGTGAAACTATAAGTGAATTTTTTAATGCAAAATTTTTAAAAATCAAAAACCAATTATGGACAGGGTGAGCAAAAAACTGGTTCAAAGTTAGATTTTTTTCAAATTTCAAAAAATAGCCGTTACTCGAGAACTGCTATGATTCGGTATGGAAAAGTTACCAAATTCTAATAGTTCATCACCTGGCCTATCACCAATTTCAGTTTGGACCATTGTTAATGGGACACCCTGTATGTAATTGTCAAAAAAAAAAAAATTCGAGTTTGGTGGACAAGCAAGAAATACTTTTTATTAAAAACAGTTAGAAATAGTATTTATTTAATTACACAATTTAATGTAATTTAATTTATGTTGTTTTTTAAATATTCATTTGTTTGTTTCCAAAGTAAAAGCACAAAGAGCCACGAAATTTGTTAAAAAAATATGAATTTCAAGTGCCAGCAGCCGATTTTGACAGTTGTCACAAACCTGTTCTAAGTTGTTCTACCTAAAAAGTAAGAACAGAAAATCCTGTTCTATTCTGTTCCAAACTGTTCGGAACAGCCTCACTGAACAGCAAATCAGAACAGTTTAGAACAGAAAATTCTCATTGAACAGCAAAAACTTGTACTTTTCTGTTCTAAACTGTTCGGAACAACGTCACTCAACAAAGCTTTTATGTATATCATATTTCTGAACACGCCTAGTTCTAAAAGTCACAATGACGTATTGATAAGTTTAACCACATAAATGTGGTTAATTTTCCCCATCAACATCTTTGGATTATTTTAACCAAATTGTGTAAACCATTTCCCATACAAAATTAGACAGTTCATTAACCAAATGGTAAATTTAACCAAATCGTAAACTTATCTAGTTTTCTACGACGTTGCATGAATATCCTTAATATAATTATACCTACCTAACGTACGTATGATTGTTGGATACATAAAACAGTAAAAATTGAGTAAAAACTATTCTAATAAGCTATCATTTTCGTGTAAAAATGTAACAGCTTAATTAATTAATCACTATTTTATACTCACTTATAAGGTTGACATTTTAAAAGATAATTTAAGTGCATTAGGTATATGCATAAATATAATCATATTTTTGAAATCAATATTGCATGCGATATTAATTGCAAGTTTTGCATTCATTAATCAAATGAAGGCCACATGTTTTATTAAAAACTGTAATTATACCATGTTGTCTCTTTATCTGTTGATCGACTTATAGCCCAGTAAAATAAGGTTTTGATTTTGACACGCACAATGTTATTAATTAACAAGCTGAATTAGGTAGGCATTTTTAAAATAGTACCCACAATCATATGCGTAAGTTCCCAAAATATCGCAGGTAGTGTTAAACCATCACCATATCGTGGAAAAAACCGACATCTGCAAAACGGCTTTTAATCAATGTAGTTTTTGAAGGTTTTGAATGAACAACTTATGTTGGCTACCACGGAGTATTACATTTGGCTGGAATTATTGCAATTTCATGGCTGCCACACCAATCATCAGATTCCTTTTAGTGGGGCTTAGTCTATAGGTCCAATTTTAATTTATAAATTGTTTTTGCCTTCAACTGGATTCGAACCTAGACCAAGCTACCTCAGAGGCCCATCCAAATGAAGGTTTTTCTAATTTACAATTGCATTTGGACAACTAGCATTTTTACAAGCCACACACAAGTTAGATGCTATTCATTCGGGTTCTTTCTTTTTCTCCTCTCCGTTATCACCGCAACAATTCGCTGCATATGTGTAAGGAGGGAAAACCTTCAATGTTAAATATGACGGAGCGAAAGCTATGCAGCCTAACTGCAAGTGTTATCACGAGAAAACACCTTTCAATGTAGTTTTTGTTTTTCCCATTTACTGCATTTAACGCAAAGCATGACTTTTCTTGAGATATAGATAAAAATTAAACACGTTAATATAATGCCGGTATATTTAAGATAGCGGTCTAAACCCACCTGAGATGTTTCGGGAAATTGGTATCTCGAAAACCTGAGCTGATAACGAATAACGGTAGGACCCACGGTTTTGGAGAGAAATTTGTTGGCAAACTTGGATTTTCAACAAAATGAACCCAAAATACAAAAAACTCCAACCTAACCACATATTTTTAAATATTTATTAAAACTTAACTAGACTGTATAGTTTAAATTTTATTTTTAATTGAAATATCTGACTTTAGGTCACCATACTCAAATAATTGAATCAAAACGTTATTCACATTATTTGCTATACCAACCGATCCGCATCCCGCTTAATGAAAAGACCTTATGTAGCAGGTGCTTGTTTGAACAAAAAAAAATTAATTCATCATTTTGTTATTGCAAAATGTGGTGCAGTGTGAGACAAACCAACAAATTTAATAACTTTCTCTTCAATTGCAAACGGCTATCCCATTAAACTAAGGAAGGCTTTAAAAACCCATAATTGAAATTTAATCCGTGAATGGCTTAGCGTAAAACAATAACTTAAGACTCTTTTAAAATTTTGTCATAAAATTTTACGTAACCTCATTACTGTATACCTAAGAATATTATTTACGGAAGTGTTTTATCTGAAACCTTATTTGCAATTTAACCGCACGTGTGCAATGCACTGTACTTAAATCGAAATTTATATAAATATACATATGTATAGATAATATATTTTCCAATATACTTACCCACCATTACCTACAAACATATACATTTTTTAAGCTTCGATAAATTGTCGGTAAGGTATATTATATGCCAAGGCAATACATGACATTCTCAAATTGGCCAGCGTCCAATCTATGAATCCAAAATAACCCATCTCACCAAATTGGAAATTTTCTCATAAAAGCATCTTGTCGTCGACCGCCCGGCTTCTGTCATCGTCGACTCCCTCTCGAGATAACTCGGCTGGTGCAATTTTATATAATATTGCGGCCTAATTGAAAAGCCCAGCCTCTTGAAAAGTACAATTCGATAGATAAATATTTGTACGTGCTTTTCAGTCCAATTGCATATAATAGTACAAATCGACAGACTAGTTTATCAAGATATGGATTTGGAGACAGAAGTGTACAACCCTAGGAAAGGGAGGGTTGGTGTATTGTGTTCAGCTGCATTGTGTATCGATTTCGAGTGAGATGTCCTTGACAGCACCTACTACAATATACCTAATTTGACCTTCTTATAGTTTCACATGAAACTTCTTGGTTTTGTCTATAAACCTCATGCATATTCAAGGAGCTACTGCGCTTGGCTTTAATTGAACTGCCTCCGCATGAGTATACCCCTAATACAGCACTCCTTATGTGAGTTCATTGAAAAAACGACATGCGGTAGTGTTTTGAGTTCATGTCTTACTATCCAATTGACGAAACAAAAAAAAAAAAACTACCGTTAGATAGCGGAATATTTTATTTTTATAAAGTGCACGAGAAGGGGTTGTTCTTCAACTCATTTTATTATTTGTATGTTAAAGAAGAAAAAAAAAATGACAAGTACACACATGCACTTTGGTTTGAGTTCAAGTTGAAACAATTACTTTAATATGATAATATTTTCATGTAGAAGTTCTTTTATGGAAAACAGTTAGTCAATGAAATAATACACATAATAGATGGTTGACAATTATTCGAGATGGTCAAAAACCTAGAATTTAGGTTAATATGTCGTTCGTAAATGAGGAGACGCTTGCTGGCCAATATTTGTCTATGATCAGTAATAATAAGACTAAACTTTGTAGCAGAATTGGATAATTTTTAATTATTTGTTCCTTGACTGCATCAAAATTACGGGCAGGGATTATCTGGCAGATTTTGTTTGGGTGTTTTTCATTTCGCATTGACCATTTCGCTATTTCTTCTTTTGCAATTTAATCATTTCGCAAATAAATTTTTAGGCAATTTTTGATTGTCAAGTTTTTATTCGCGAAATAATCATTTCGAATATTTCACATAGCAATTCTTAACTCGCATTTTATTATTTTCCATTTGACTATTTATTATTATTTCACTATTTTGCATTTTATTTCCTCGCAAATTATTATTTCGCATTTTATTATTTAGCATATTAGTAAGTATTGCCAAGTCGAAATTCCAAATAAAGTCAATTCTGACTTGTTGACTTTATTTGTCTCTTCCAAATCAAGTCAACAAAAATCAAATATTTGAAAATTTTGTTTCTAGTCAAAAAAACGTCAAATATCAAAATACCAAATATTAATGACAACATAAATACATTTTATTAATATTTAAACAAAACATAAAGTATTTCAACTTCAATTCAACAAGTTAATTAGAATTAATGAATCGGTGATTGTTAAAACAACATAAGTAACAGATTTTTCGAAATCAATTTTATTATGGTTTTGCACTGTTCTTTAAGATTTTTTTTGAAACTTTCAACTGTTTACAACTCGCAGAACTAACCCTAATCAGATTTGAAAGTTAAAATTGTCAATGTCAAAAATATCGGGTTTTTCAATGAGAACGCTACAAAAGTTTTTTTTTTAAATAAAACAAAAAAGGTTTTGGATATCAATGAAATTCTTTATTCTTGTGAAAGTACGTTTGATGCCATTATGTATGGAATTCTTTTGCATGGCCACCGGGACGCTTGCAGAAGTCCAGACGCTGAACCCAATTTTCGACGGTTTTCAAGCATAAATCGGCCGATACTGCTGTAATTTCACGTTCGATATTCGTACGAAGTTGATTAATCGTCGCTGGCTTGTTGGCATAGACCATAGACTTGACGTAGCCCCACAGTAAATAGTCTAACGGCGTCAAATCGCATGACCAGGCGGCCAAGCGACTGGACCATTTCGTGAGATAACACGTTCTCCAAACTTGGTTTCCAATAAATTGATTGTGGAATTCGCTGTGTGGCTTGTGGCGCCGTCCTGCTGGAACCACATGTCCTCCAAGTCCATATCATCTAGTTGGGGCCAAAAATATTCGGTAATCATTGAACGGTAGCGATCCCCATTCAGAGTAACGTGCCGGTGTTGATCATCACGGAAGAAGTACGGCCCAATGACGCCGCCGGCCCATAAACCACACCAAACCGTAATTTTTTCGGGCTTTGGGCTTTCTGCAACTGAAGCCTCAGCGGCAGCAATATTCTCGACATTACGGGCATTTCTTTCTCTCACTGGCAAGGGAACATTTTGTACTGTGCCTGTGGATTCAAATTTGTCCACTAGACGCTCAATTGTTGATCTGCTAGGACGATTATGACGACCATAAATTGGACGTAGCGCTCTTAACGTTGAGGGCACTGACTCCGAATTTCGGTAGTAAATTTTAATAATTTCGACTCGTTGTTGGCTCGTATATCTTTCCATCATGAAATGGCAAATTTTATTGAAGAGAAATGTCAAAAGAGCGGCAAGAAATATGGCGTCGTTTGCTGTCCCTGTTGCTCTACTTTTGTAGCGTCCTAATGCGTAAAAAAAAACAAATTCACTTATGTTGTTTTAACAATCACCGATTCAAATATTTCATAAATTATTATTATATAAAAATAGGTACATACATGATACTTAAGTTAAAGAACATAAAGTTAAAGATCTTCAAAATCTGAGCTATCACATTCAATTTCATTGGTTATATCTATATTTTTGTATATAGGATATGTTCCAACTTTGTATTTTTACTTCTGCAGCAATTCCAAAGTTATTGCAACAGTTTTTATTGCGCAAATGATTTCTTATCGTCAAAAGAGAATTAGTTAACAACAGCTGTTTCTTTGTTTCGTTTTGATCAAATTTAATTGACTAAAAATTCTTTCTACTTCTGCATTGGAAATTGGCAAAACCAATATTGGTATTAAAAACTTCGCCAACTCTTTAAATGGATTTTCTCCGCTGGCATCCTTATACGAATAAACTTCGCACAAGCAGCAGACCTATTCTGAAAAGCGCGGTGGATCGCTTTCATTGGCGGATTTGTATTTTCTTATTCTCAAAAGCGCATATTCATTCATATTTTCATCTTTTTTCAAATCGCCAACAATTCGTCACTTAGAAACCCATCGCTTTCAAACAAAAAATGAAAAGATAAAGCTCTTTTGAGTATAAAAGAAACAAATCCGCCAATGAAAGCAATCCGCCACGCTTTTCAGAATCGGCCTACAGAAAGGCACTGTCTCTTTAATGTTTTTCCATTTTATGAAACAAAGATTGCTCGACTGGCTTAAGGTCTTTTCTTTTGAATCAGGCTCAACCTTCATCTCTTCCAGAACGGGAAGCAATGAGCTTTTGTTTTGGGAAAGGCATGTGTCGAAAGAGAGCGTGCTGATTTGTTTGAGAATTTTTAGAAATTTTAGGCCTACACTGAAGTTGAAATGTATTTTAAAATATTTTAACAAAATTCTAAGTTGCATATTGAATTATTGAATAAAGTCAAAAAACAAGTCAAAACACTTTTGATAAGATTTGTATTTCATTTCATGTCAAAAGCGATGAAATCTTGTCAAATTTGACATGAAACAGGTCAAAACGGCAACACTGATTATTATTTCGCATAATATTATTTAGCTTTTAAATTGCTTTGCTTTATGAATTTCGTTAGAAATGCATAAACATGTACCTAAAATATCGAAAGGCTAAACGATATAAAAGCTAAAAAATTAATATGCGAAATAATAAAATGCTAAATATATAAAAACGAAATTGATCATATTCGGTATTAATATTCATTTTATGAATCCTCTTTTCTTACTAAATAAATGAAAAAAAAAACAACACTTGTGTTTTCAATAAATTTATTTAAGGAACCCATGTTTGAACTCATCATTCGTTTTGAAAATAAATTGAATGCCTGTGTTACTTTGCCAATCACATAATCGGCAAAAAAATAAAGCAGCTAGATAACGAAACTGAGGCGGCGAGGCAACAAAATGGCGAAACAACGAAACGGGCAGATGATGAAACAGCCAAATAACGAAACGCGAGATACAAAATGAAAAATAACAATAATCTGAATGAAATCTGGCAAAACAAAAAACTGCCACCTTATCATTTGCGATTTAAAAAACCGCAAAAGAACTTTTGCGAAACGATCGGTCAGAGGTCAAAAGAAAATTTGCGAAACAAATTTTGCGAATCGATTAAAATTTATTTTGATAATTGCAAAGTACCCCAAAATAACTTAGTTTTTTATATTTTCAGCTTCATGGTTAGATAATTTAGATTTCTTTATATATAAGAGGGTAAATGTATAGCTTAACATTGACGGTACAGACGGTATAGACAAACAGACCGACTGACGACGGTGACGATTTTTTTCGACACGAAGTCACTACCTGCCCTAATGAGAAGGTAAAATGAAAACAAGATACTTATGAACGTGTTTTTTTGTAAGCAAAATGATATCAGTTAAATAACGGTCTACAAATGCCACAAAATTATGGGTTTGATAATAAATTGCCGTTATCCGCTTACAAAAATGTTTCAGAGCGAATAAATACTGCTAAATGCTCTCTTGTAGCCCCGGGAAAATGTACAAAAAAATAACCAATGTTCCAAAAAGATCCAAATGAAGATTTTTAAACGAAATTATATTTATTTTGGTATATAGTACAAGTGACATAACCAGATCGTGTGCGCGTCAGTAATTATCGCATACAACTCCGAAACGGTAATTAATGCTATTGAAAAGTATTTCATACAAAACTTGTAGATCTTGTCATCCGCAAGAAAAAAAACTTATAAAAAATTTTTTCCTATGAGTCACCGTTAAACGGTCACCGTTCTAAACGGTTCATATTTTCGCTGATATTTTCGACATTCCACCTTTTGTTGATAACAATTGACGCCGCCGCGCGCCGGCACCATCTGGTAACGAGTTTTTTCCGACACTATTGCTGATACCAAAACAAAGATAATTGCGTTTAAAAACCTTCACTTGGATTTCTTTTATAGAAAAAGAAAAAATTGCCTGGATTTTTTTTAAATACAAACAAAAAAAGTTAAAGCCAGTTAAAAGAAACAAAAATAAAACCATAGAAATTGTTATAATGTTAGTCGAAAAAGTTTCGAAAACTAAGATATTACATTTTAAGATTTTCGACTTTAAATGAACTCAGGAACTCATTGTTTTCGGCTGGGCTAGTGACTTTAGGACACCCTGTATATCAAGACGAAGTAATTTTTACTTGCTCTATAGGGCAAGTATTGGTATCGTGTCAAAACAAAATTGAGGTTTTAATCAAAACTATCAAATCGATGTTGGAGAAATTCAAACAAGTCGGTATGTGCGTCTTTGCGACCTGGTGTACATCCAGCTAGAGCCTACAAATTTGGAAGCATTTCCTTATATTTGGTATGAAGCATTTTTATGTGCTTCACTAGAGAAGAAATACAAATTTTTGTTTTAACTGATCTAGAGCCGGTAGCTCTAGATCAGTTTAATCGGTTTAATCAAGTTTTGTTTTTTTTAAAAGGCTCCAATGATTTTGATTAAATTTCGTATATGGATTGTTAAGATCAGTCTTATTAATACTCCAAAGTGTTTACCTAAAAAATCGAATAATTTCGGAAAAAATCGTCAATCGTTAGCCATTTTGTCATAATTTTGTATTCCGGTACACCTAAACAGCGAATCCGCGGACCTGGTATCACAAAAATGCATTTTGAAAGTGCATTTCGAAATGATATTTTACTAGTGTTAGGGTCCGTAGTATGGGTACAATGCCTTAGTGATGTAAATTTGGAGCGTTATAAAGCTGTTTTGGAGGGATTATTACTGTTGTTGCATTTTAATGGTGTTGGGGTCGCGATATCGCTGCCAGACATGGCCACAAAATTTGGAGCGGTATTAAACAGTTTAAGTAAATGTTCACCAGCTCTCGGGCTTTTTCTTAAAGGTACCATAGGTAAAACCTAAATCTCATATATTCCAAATTCAAATGTCCTTTATCCCTTTATTCATTCACCTTTGACAAATATTATTTAGCTTATCTTGATTTTCAAAACCACAATAATATTAATTAAACCTCTAACAACTAATTTTTTATCACACAAATTATTGTTAGCGTTAATTGGTTGCCTTTTATCACGCATGTCATGGTTATAATAACTCATTTTGGCTAAATCAATTATAATCACATCACGGAATAGAAAATAATAGAATTGATTCCGTCATTATAAACTTTTTGTATTGTTAATAAATTGTTCTTTTTCAAGAAAATATATTTAATCAATAAATATAATTAGATTTATCACAGACAACAGTCTATTGAAATTGAATTGTTGATTTCTATAAATTGCCTTGGAATACACAAAAGCAGACTTTAATGCACAAATAAGGTCAATGCGCTCCAATTGTTATGGAAATATTTTCAACCTTACACAAATTATTAAAAATAAATTAATTGAAAATACTGTATGCTGATAAAAGGTGAAATATAATTTGTGGAGCAAAGCACAATTAATAAAAATACACATACATACTTCCGTTGAGCAAGAGACTAAATTTTGTATAGGGTTATCCTCGTTGCCGTGATACCTACAAAGATTTATGCCACCAAAAGTAACTGTAACCATTCACCTTTACCATAGAATATAAGTATCCTTAAATCGAAAAGCCGACATAGCTCGGTCCTAGCTCATGAATTTAAAAACGTTTAGCATTATTGAGATTGATTGTATAATATTTGTGTTTTTTTTTTCAGAGAGATGCGACTTGATTCTAACTCAAATGAAGATTTTAAATCCCTAGGTGCTAAAAATAACGTAAGTATGTAAATATCTGTTTTATTACAATTTTTAACCAATTTTCTTATTTTCTTTAGAAAATAAAATTAGAAACTCTATCAAAGTGGGGCGGATTGGAAAAGAACCCAACAACACTGCCCATAACCAATTACTCAAGTGTTGTACTACCACGTCATAGCACCAGTCCTTTTCCTGTTTCCGATAGTATCAATAGTCGTTTAATAATTTGGTATAACGTCATCATTTAAAAATTTCTTTTCATATACTTAAATTTGTATAATTCCCAGGGATGGTGATATAACACTTCTCGAAGTCGATGCTATCACAAATACTACAGATGAAACTCTGACCGAAAGCAATATCATATCAAATAGAGTACTAGCTGCGGCAGGCAACCAGCTCAAGGACGAAATCCAAAATCATATTAAAGGTTTTAACATATTTTTCATTTTGTAAAATGAAAAAGCAATAGCTAGATAATCATTAAGCTAAATATTTTTATTTATTTTGCGCTTTCATGCTTATTGTTTCACAGAGTGCCGCACTGGGGAGGTTCAGGTAACAAAGGGTTACAATTTGCCAGCGCTTTATATCATTCATACTGTTGGGCCCATTTATAAAAACAAATTTAAAACTGCTGCAGAAAACACATTGCATTATTGTTATAGGTGAGATTTAAACTTGTGTATGAGTTTTAAAAAAAAGTACAGACAAACATTAAAAAAAAAAAACATTTTTGTTGAATTTTAGTTTCCAAAACATAATTTGTTTTAAATTAAAAGATTCAGGTTATTTCTATGAAGAACATTTCACTAATTGCAATTGCTGTTTTTTTAAATCTTATTTTTTAACTTGAAGTACCAGTTTCTAACTTACTATTCATAGCAGTTATCCTCGTAAAACTCATTTGTCTTGTTCTAAATTTATATATTTTTTTAGTTGTATTTGTATATTTCATGACTTTGAATGTCGGTCTTTTAAGCTGAAGCGAGGGTGTCCTATTTGCTCTAGATTTGTTTTCTTTTTTGTTAATTTCATTGCATGGCATTCATATATCAATAGGGCCAAAGGGCGTTAATTCTAGGATTTAAAAAAAGAGGAGATTTTCTTTTGTTAGAAGCCCTCGTTGAAGAGCCCGCAAATGTGTTCATCAAAAAAACTCATGAACTCTGATGCATAACGAAAAGTTTACGGTTCAGTTAAAATGATGGTCGTTTGTATGCCCGCAGCAAATTGCACTTTTTTTTAATCATGTATTACAAGTACTCTGGCTTTATATGCTAACCTTTTCATTAGGTACCTGCTTGTTGTCTGTCTATAAAGATGTATGTATATTCACGTTTGCGAAATGATTCATTCAAAATAATGGAATTTTCAATCCAATCCAACGCAACTCCAACGTTATAAGCTTTTCATGATTTTAGTTTTATCAAACTTCTATCACCATAAGTAGGTATATGTATTATTTTAACTAATGATGTTAAGAACTCTTTAAGTGTGTTTACAAAACATAAATCATTTGTCGTAAATGATAAGGAGATTCCTAGAACTGTATTGTTACATTAGAATTCACATCTTGTCTTACACAGTTTTTTGGATATTGTCTGATCTAAATAATATAATTTGGGCAAATAAAAATAAATTTTTTGAACAAACCTATTTGTTGTCAATATTTCCTATCATAAGGCGTTATACTATATCACCTTAAATTAACTCTTAAGCGAAGTGTCACAAGTATCTACACCCGCTGTCTCATCTTTCTCTTAAACGCAAACAGTTTTGCAGGGCCTTAGCTGGTTCCATCCATTTCAATCCATAGAAATTCAAAACTAGTTAGCTCCAAAATATCTTGAGTAAAACAAATTACTTGGCAAATAATGTCACACTTTTCCACACTTCTATTATTTTTTCCTAGTGGTCGTACTTTGGAAAATGAAAATTATGATATTAAATTCATATTGAACCTGTTCATATATCACTTTCACATTTGTTTTGAATTTCATCGCTGTGAAATGAATAGGTGTAATCACTTTCACTTTAATTTTTTTATATGAAGAACTATAGTATTTTCATGGTGCCCATTATTTTAGGAGCGACCATAGCTTGTAGGGGGCGAAGAGTCTTCTCCATTTAAATCGCCATGTTAAAGATAGGGTTGGCCATGTAAAATAGATTCCGCCACCCGCTTTTCTATTCATGATAGTAGTATAGTTTTTATATACAAAGCTTTTATATTGAAAGGACAATGGGCATTTTGGCCTATCGATGTAACACATTGTGACCTATATCATTTTAAAGGTCCTGATGAGTACTATCTTTTATTCTACGGGCAAAAGTTTGTATCGCGTGCAGGGAAGGTGTTATGGACGTTAATGTAATCGTTAATGTAATCGTTAATGTAATCGTTAATGTAATCGTTTATTTATCATGTAACTCCGGAACGACGTGACCAATTGAAGTCATATTTACATAATATGTTAAGTGTTGTTAGATAATAGTTTCTTATTATGAGCGAATCCGGTAGGTGGCGCTGTTGTCAAGTTATTGACAAAAATTCTCTATTAAGCAAAACCACTCATATTCAAATGTCACATTGGTTTATTGCAAGAAAATAAAATCACAAAATATGGACCCGATAGGTAGTAGCCCGTAGCGTAATGGTTAGTGCGTTCGACTGTCACGCTGGAGGTCTGGGTTCACTTCCCAACCTCGTCCACCTAAAAACTAAAAAGTTTTTTTTTCAGGGCTACTGCCTCTTGCGAGGAATTGACAAATCCTCCAAGAGAATCACTTGTCACGAATAAGTGCTTCTCGTCCAGCCGTTCGGATTCGGCATAAAATTGTAGGTCCATTCCTGTTGACAGGCGCACACAGGAATGGTTGCGAGTTGTTAATCACTAGGCCCTGGTTCTTCACGAGCCGTTGTGCCACCCAATTTATTTATTCTTTTTTTTTAGGTGGCGTTGAAGTCGAGTTTTTTAGGATGGGCGTTTTGGCCTATCGGTGTAACACATTGTGACCTACATCATTTTAAAGGTCTCGATGAGTACTATCTTTTATAGGTAAAAATTTACCTATATCTTCCCCACAAAGTAACTTTTAATTTTTTCAATGATCATTGGTAAGGTAATTCATCATTGAAAAATTAAAAGTCATTTTATGAGAAAAGTTGACCCAAATTGAATTTTGTTTTACCTAGAAATAATTATTAAGAGAATTAGCTTTACTTTTGCATCAAAATAATCATTTATTTTTTCTTCAAAATCTCTCAAAATTGACAATTGATATTTTCAATGATGGTTTTCAATGATAGCTATAAATGGCGCCTAATTTGTATTCGAAATGGATAAAATAAGATCTCTCCTTAAAGTACTTACTTACTTACTTTTGATGGCGCTCACAGCCCAGGATGGGCTTTGGCCTCAATTAACAAGCCTCTCCAGCCAGCTCTGTCCCTAGTTAGCCGCTTCCAGTTGCGCACACCGAGTGCTTTGATGTCGTCATTCACTTGATTGCGCCACCTGTTACGGGTTCTTCCTCTGCTGCGTACCCCATCGGGGTTGGATTCGCAGACTCGTCGGGCAGGTGCGTTGCTGTCCATATGCTCCACGTGCCCCAGCCATCTCAGCCGCTGTATTTTCAGCTTTTTGACCAGGTCAACGTCGCTGTATAGCTCGTCGTTGAATCTTCTCCTCCATACTCCTTCGATACACAACGGACCGAAAATCACACGAAGAATCTTCCTCTCAAAGCACCCTAAAGATTTTTATCCGAATCTTTCAGTGTCCATGCTTCTGACCCATAAAGCAGGACCGGGATGATTAGGGTCTTGTATAAAGTCTCCTTGGTTCTCTGAGAGAGGGCCTTACTACTTAAATGCCTTCTTAGACCGAAGAAACAGCGGTTGGCAAGAGTAATTCTTCGCTTGATCTCTGCACTGATGTCGTTCTGCGATATAATAGTGGAGCCCAGGTAGACAAAGTCCTTGACAACTTCGAAGTTATATCTGTCCATCGTGATATTTTGCCCTAGTCGACGATGTTGAGATTCCTCTCTCGATGACAGCATATACTTCGTCTTGTCCTAATTGAGCGCCAAACCCATTTTAGCCGCCTCCGATTCAATGCTCGCAAATGCCCCTGCCACAGCTCGCTTCGTTCTGCCGACAATGTCTATGTCATCCGCATATGCAAGCAATTGAACGGACTTTTGATAGATTGTACCGCTGGTGTTGACATGTGCGTTGCGTACAATGGCTTCAAGAACGATGTTGAATAGGTTGCATGATAACGCGTCGCCTTGCCTCAATCCTTTCTCAACATCAAAACATCGGTGGTGTTCTTACCAATTTTGACGGAGCAGCGAGATTTCTCCATCGTCATCCTGCACAGGCGGACGAGTTTGGCAGGGATGCCGAGACTCGGCATGGCTCTGTATAATTCGTCCCTTTTCACGCTATCATACGCGACTTTAAAATCCATAAAAAGGTGGTGTGTATCGATCTGGAATTCCCGGGATTTTTCTAAAATCTGTCGGAGTGTGAACATTTGATCGACGGTTGACTTGCCTGGCCTGAAACCGCACTGATAGGGGCCGATCAGATCGTTGACAAAAGGTTTTAAGCGGTCACAAAGGATGGCCGACAAGATTTTATGAGCTACGTTTAGGAGACTAATTCCTCTGTAGTTAGTACATTTCAGAACATCTCCCTTTTTTATGGATGGGGCACACTATACCGAGGTTCCATTCATCGGGCATACTTTCATCCGACCAAATTTTGCAGATGAGCTGGTGTATGCTCCTAGCCAATTCATCTCCCGCTGATTTAAATAGTTCGGCTTGTAAGCCATCCGCACCAGCAGCCTTGTACGACTTAAGTTTGGATATCGCCAGCCGCACTTCGGTTAGGGTGGGTGGACGGAACTCTTGGCCATCATCGTCCAAGTTGAATGGAGCGTTCTGCCTATTAGCGGAATCTTGGCTGTCTTCGCCATTAAGCAGTCTAGAGAAGTGTTCTTTCCAGATCCTCAGCACTGACTGTGTGTCTACTACCATATTCTCACTCTCATCTCGGCAGGCTTCCGTTCCAGCCTTGAATCCTTGGGTGGATCGCTTTACCCTCTGATAAAATTTTCGAACATCTCCCCTACCGCTACAATCCTCAATAGACTCTACCGCCCGCTTCTCGTGAACTCTCTTTTTCCTCCTGAGAAGTCGGCGTTCCTCTTTTTGTTTTAGCCCTTAGAGCTCCCGGGCCACTCTCTCAGCAGCTCTTGTTCGAGTCTGCAGCATTACCTGGTATGCCTCGTCCTTAGCTGCATGCGCTAGCCGGCACTCTTCATCGAACCAGGGGTTTCGTTGTATTCGCCTAGTGAAACCCAGCACATCAGAGGCGGCACTTCTGATGGCTTGTTGACAGTGCTTCCACTGGTCCTCTGCACTTGAAGCTGGTGGCGGACCCCCAGAGAGATTAAGAGTTACGTGGTCTGCAAAAGTTCCTTAAAGTATTGATTGTTAATAAAATACAGCTACACTACACTATGTTTAGATCTTTAGGAATTTGAGATTTTTGTTGTGTGTTTTGTAGGTTGGCTTGCCTCATTACAGTATGTTTCATTGTGAATACTGCTGATATTATTCGGAAAAATTAAAAAAAAAAAAACAACATCAACCTCTACAACAGAATTTTGGTCCTGGCCTCCTTTATCAAGCCTGCCTCGATTTAGAGCCGATTTCATTCAAATATGTACTCCAACAGAAATAATATTCATTAGTGAGTTCAACTTAAAAGTTAAACCCAAACTCATAATATTCACTAGGTATTCCTGGTAATAAATTCAAATTATTAAACCTTGTCGTTTTTAGTCCGATTGTACTTAAACTTACATGGGTAGTTTAAGAAGTTCAACCTGAGTGTAATTTCAACTTTGCAACTAAGGTGATATTTGAGCGTTTTGAGTGAAACCAAATTTAAATTGTCGGATTTAAAAATTGTAGATTAGTTGGACGATCCTAAGTTGATTAACATAAATCTTACTTTTACCTGGAGTGAATAATATGACTGTAAGGAGTATCCTGGTCCTGGTATACGCCATTTTTAACTGCTTGAACAGAAGCCAACGCAGGGTGCGCGTCTTCATGAGCGGGATGAATGACAAATAAGACTTATTCAATATCTAGAGTCATTAATGAGGTGGCAGCTCCATTTCGTTTACTGTATTGTATTGTATTGTATTGTATTGTTTATTTATTTTCAACTTCGTTTCACAAATAGATACATTTTCTTTAAGCCTTTTGTACTTTTACATGAGTTTTTTAACATTAAAATGAAAAAAATAATAATAAAAAAAAAAAAAAATTAATTAAAAATTTAATAATTAATTCAAAACTATTGACCAATACTTTACATTATGAACATACTAATTAAATTCGTTGATGAGTTGTTTTCTGTAAGAAATGGCAACTTTTATGTAGCTGACCAATCTATCCCAATCTCCTTCACCGTTCAGTGTAGCTACTATTTCATTTTCCGTTAAAAATGTTTTTCCAAGATATTTGGCTCTCAATTCTCTTAAAACAGGACATCTGCCAAGAAGTGTTGGATATCTTCGTCCTCCCTCATATTACAGAGACTGCATTCGGATGAATCATTACGGTTGAATATGCTTGCATTAAAGTAAATAAGGTCACATCTTGCCTTAAAAATCCATACTATTTTACCCACATCAAAATCATCAATGAAATAGTTTTGACCTTTTGTATAGTCTAAGAGTCAATAGATGCGAGTACTGCTTCCAGTTGCGCTGTTTGTATTACCCTCATGTACTTCAATCTTCAGGCGGTTCAAGATGTTAAGACTTTTAAGCGACCATTCTTCTTTTGTACAAGATGCTTCATCCCAATGTAGACCATGTCTGGAACCGATTTCATTGTGCTCTTTCACCCAAAATTGATTTTTTCGTAGAAGAATTTAAGAGAGTTGATGTGGTAGTCTTACTTCGCTATAATCGAACTGTAACGAAATTGTTTGTATTTTATATTTAACAATGTGGCTTTTAAAAGCGTTTGAGGCCTGCGCCGCCGCCGCCTCTCTAGTAAAACCCAGAACTTGTTTGCGTGTTTACGCACAAGATTTAAACAAGTTCTGGGTTTTATTAGCCCAGCGTGGTCTCCACATTAGCTTTCAGGTGGAGCACATACAGTTTATGGTTGAAGCGTCTACAACAAAGTGAGGCAAGATATCAAACTTATTTAAACGCAATTACAAAGGTTGGTATTTCTTCTAAAAATAAAAGCCTAAACGAAGTTTCTATCATAAGTAGGTATTAACACCGCAATTACCGTTTACATGGGTCAGGGTACACCAAAGTAAGACGTTTCTTAAATCCCTGATAAATGATATCAAAATTGGAGATAGGCCCTTGCTGTAGAAAGATTTTTTTCTTAGAATATACCCCATTATCATGCCCTAAAATACTAATGTCGATTTCTTTTCAACCATTGAAGATCAAATTTTTTTTTTGTTGTAAGGAACTCGCAAACAAAATAAATTTTTTTCTGTGATTGTATGTGTGTGTAATTTGACATGCCCGAACGCACAATTCTTAATTTTTTTTTTTTGAAAATGGAAAATTGTAATTCTATCTACATGTAGTAAATTTTATTTAATTTATTTTATTTTATTTACTGGAGAACGTGAACTTTATATATTTACACCTCGGAAATAATTTAATTGAACAAATTGACTGAAAAGCCAAACGTAAACAATAGCCAGAGAAATGTCAAATCTTCCGAGTGTGTGTGCAAGTCGGTGTTAATCTTTCTAAAATAAAAGATTTGATTTGTTTAGAAAATTTGATCTTTTCTTCTAAACAAATCAAATTTCCCCTTCACAGATTTGATTTTTTTGTTGAAAGGAAATCCACATAAGATTCTCCCATGCCAAAATCATTGAGGTTTTCATGAATAATAGTTTGGCAAACAAAAATATTTGCTTCTATTGCATTTAAGCAGTGAGTATGAGCTTTTTGTGAAAGCCAGATCGAATTTGTTCATCAGCTAGTTAAGTCGATATTCCTCTATTTCAATCCTCTTTTTTCATAGTTAAAATGTATTCAGATTGTATGAAGATACATAATTTTGGATGCTACTAGGTAGACTTAACACCTTTTTTTTTATTTTTTTCTTAATACTTGTTCAAGTCAATACCTACATGAATCGAGATGAACAGTTAAACCATATTGTTTCCATTTTGAATTTGATCATTATTATTTTTATTTGTCGTTTTAAATATTAAAAAGACAGCGATACCAATAATTTTTATATATTTTGTCTCTCCTACTGTTCACAGTTTTTTTGCACACCCATAGAAACCTAAAATTTAAATTTTCATCAGTACCCATGTTCTATTTTAATAAAAGCTGTACTGCGAGTACAATAAGCTTATCATTCATTAAAACTCGATTTGGCTATCAAAAATATTCACGATTTCATTCGCCTATGGAGCGCCTTTAAAACTATTTTGGAAACACTGATAGCTTCCGGTAGAATAGAAATAAATAATAACCACCTTGCTTTACATCAAGATTAACTACATCGTAATCCGGAAGCAAATTCTATCCCAGATTAAACAAATTATATCTTTGTTAGGGATGTACTTAAATAAAAAAATAAATCGGGTGGCACAACGGCTCATGAAGAACCAGGGCCTAGTGAGTAACAATTCGCAACCATTCCTGTGTGCGCCTTTCGACAGGAATGGAATAAAAAAAAAAAAAAATAAATAAATCGGGTGGCACAACGGCTCTTGAAGAACCAGGGCCTAGTGACTAACAACTCGCAACCATTCATGTGTGCGCCTTTCGACAGGAATGGAAGGGACCTACAATTTTATGCCGAATCCGAAAGGCTAGGCGAGAAGCACTTATTCGTGACAAGTGATACTCTTGGAGGATTTGTCAATTCCTCGCAAGAGGCAGTAGCCCTAAAAAAAAAACTTTTTAGTTTTTAGGTGGACGCGGCTGGGAAGCGATCCCAGACCAGAAGAATTTCATTTGAAAAACCTTCTCCGTTCTGAAAAAAATTGTAGTTTTTCACCGAAAAAACACACTCGAGAATTAAAAATTTCGTCTATCTGTAATTTTCTGTGCAAGAAATGTCTGGACAGAAATTCACAGTTCGCAAAATGGCATTCACATTAGATACTACGAAATGCATGTATAGTTACAGCCATACTAGTAAAAAAAATACAATATCCGCTTTTTAACACACGTCTGACAAACGGATAGATCCGTTTGATATATTTTCTTTTTTCTTGGTGGTATATTTTAGGTTAGTTGTATGCTAAGTATTTAGAGCCACTTCACCCCATTTTTTATGTGTCATTATAAGGTTTTTGGGTGTGAAACAATAAGGTGATCAAAATTAGGTTTTATCATAGATAGAGTTACTATAGAACTATTATAGTATCTGTGGTTTTATCTTGTACCCTTTTTTTTTTTTATAAAATTATAGGATTTTGTTTACTGACGATTCAGATTCTTAGCCAACCAAATAGCACTAAACCCCTTTTCAGCTTTCTCTCAAAATTATAACAAATAAATGTAATCTGATTGTTGGTTAATTTTGAGGTCATCAATATATATCTAATGAAACGAGTGTTGTAATTATTTTGAATGTGTCTATTTGATTCATTTGAAGTAGGTATTAATATCGCATTCATCGTTGGCTTTATATAACGATCAATATAAAAATGACAATTTAAGTACATAGCTGTCAATAGAAATATAATGGAAACGGAATAATGGAAAATAAAAAATCGATCACTAGAATACTCGATGTAGACATTCACTTAAAAAATATTCATAAATACTTTTTAAAATTTTTTTTAATTTGTTTTATTTCTATTTTTCAGAAACGTTCTATACAAAGCAAAAGAACTGAATCTTAAAACAATCGCTTTATGTAATATAAGTACAATTCAAAGGAACTTTCCAGCGGATTTAGAAGCTCACATAGCATTACGTTAGTAAAAAAAAAACTCATAAATGAATTAATTATTTAAAATTTAAAACTATTTAATATTTATTTCTCTTACAGGCACTATACGTAGATTTTTAGAAAGA
The DNA here is from genome assembly GCA_949320155.1 of Melangyna quadrimaculata. Lineage (NCBI taxonomy): Eukaryota > Metazoa > Arthropoda > Insecta > Diptera > Syrphidae > Melangyna > Melangyna quadrimaculata. Next base: position 75,129,286 of record OX439485.1, on the reverse strand, counting down.
TTTCATTCAGAAATTGTGATATTGTGTGTTGATGCACACGAACGTGGTATCTATGAAGTATTAGCTCCATTATACTTTCCAAGGGATCAACTAGAAGAGAGCAGTGCACTTTGGCAATTACCTAAAGATATTGGTGGTGAATTTGGTGAACCTCATCATCCGGATCGACAAATTCGTATTATACGTAATCCACAACATACTGTAAAAATGAGGCATAGTAAGTTTGTTTGAATAGCAAAAGTATTTTTGTTTTGTGTGTCCCCCTTTTAGGTTATCAAAGTTTATTTCGATAAGATAAGATACATTGACGTTTTACGATTGGCATTAAGATATACGAGTATAGCAAACAATTTGATTCAGACGCTATCATTGTGCAGGAACGTTTGGTTTTGTTTTAAATAAACAATTCAGTAGTATTTCGGGAAAAGTTCTGTTTATTCTCCATCAATATGAAAAGTTAGTTAAATTAGTGATAAATTAGTAAATACAAATAATATAACACTTAAAGGCTGTATGTAAAAATTATAGTGACTGTGTTTGCTAAAAACAATTTATGATGATCTCATACCAAAGATTACAAAACTGTCTGCAATTCGTTATCTCTTAACAAGACAAAATATTTAATAATTGAATACAAAAAATTATTTAGCTGTTATTCACTGTTAATTTTGAACATTAAATAATAATAATAAAAAAAAACATAGCAAACATAATTGAACAAATCCACTGAAGCAAATTGTAATAATAACAAAAAACTAAGACTATCCGCTAGGCTATTCTTATTCCATTTTGTGAGTTTCCTTAAAATGATCGTCTATGCGAAAGACTGTATTTTCTTCAAAGATATGCTAAATTTGATTTGTGGTGAGTTGAACTGAAGGAGAGACCTACTCCTTGTTCATATGTTTGGATTCTTATCGAAAACACCGATAGTTAAATAGCCACAATTTATGTTCTTTTCAACAATGTCTTTTGTGTCCAAAGGTTTCGGTATTCCTCATTCTCATTAAACATGATTAATGAGTATGCCTTAAAAGAGCAAATAATATTGATTTATGTCGTTTTTCCTTGGATAGTTCATTTTTCTTGTGTCATTATACAGCGCAGGCAAAATTTACAAAAATTGGCCAATCTGCCAAAAAATCCAAGTGAAGGTTTTTAAATGCAATTGTCTTTATTTTGGCATAAGAAATTATGTCGCGAAAGTCCATTACCAAATCGTATGCACGTCAAGAGTTATCCAAGTTTAAATGTCGAAAATATCAATTTTTCGCCAAAAACTCGGAAACGTGAAATACTTTCTATCGTAGAGTGTTTCATGCAAAACTTGTAGATTATGTCATCCGCAAAAAAAAGTATTGACAACTGTTTTCACCGTTAAGAAGATATCGTCATTTAACCTTTGATGACTATTGACGCGCACACGATTTGGTAATAATGGACTTTCGCGACATTATTTTGTATGCCAAAATAAAGACAATATTGCGTTTAAAAACCTTCACTTGGATTTCTTTGGCAGAAAAAGTACAATTTGCCTGGACTATATAGTGCTTTTTGTTACTCCTATTTTTCCAAAATATTTTGATTGGCTGTTCCGAGTAAAGTTTTCGGAATGTTTTTCTGTTACCGATTTAATAAGGAGTAGACTCGGAACACACCTATACTTACAAACTTTTTCGTCGGATTAATTGTCCAATGTCGACTCAACTGAACGTGCAAAATATAAATATGTATCACAATTTACACGCATAAAATTTTATAAGATATGCCTTCGTACTTGCTCTCTCGATTGGAATTAAAAAGGAGTAGAACTGTTCCAAAATCCAATCGAAAGCGACATGAGACTCTATCAGTGGTAATACTGAACCCTAATAAATATGTATACGAGTATCATATTATGTAGAATTAGCTGAGGAAGCATAATTGGCAGTGAATGTTTGATCTCGTCACGAAGAGTGGTTACAAATTTACTATTTTCTATTAATGCAAGGACTAATCTACCAATTTTGAGTGTCAGCTCAAGTGATTTTTTTTATTATTCGCGATTTTTGAGGTTTAAACTAAATTGACTTAATGAGCATCAAGGCTCGGTTTTAATTACTTTTTTTTATTAAAAAAATGGCTGTTTTTTTGTTCACATTACAGCTTCGGTATTTTTCGCCATTAAGGTTTAATCGAATTCTAAAAAGTTGTTTATGAAAAACTTTCTTTTTGTGATAGCTTACCAGTTATAACTAATTAATAACATACTATGGGTTAGTGTGTAAGCAGTCAAATAATCAACTCATTCAAATTGTGTGTATACAAAATTAAAATATATTAAAATATGAAACTTATTTGTAAACATAATCGGAACCCCTAACCATGTCATTGTACTGTTGTCTATCGGCAAATATGTGAAACAAAAACTATTTTTGTGAATTATTTAGTTTTTCCCCAGTTCAAATGTGTGCGTTAGACCTTACCGTACATATTTTAACCACATTTTTTAAGCTTGAACCAAAATAGTATTCGTGCGTCACTTTTTGTTTCTTAAAGCAAAACAGCTGTACTTTTCTATTATTTTTGTCCATTGTAATTAACTGTTATTTACTCTTGTTTGTTCTCTTTTTTTTTTACAAAATTGAAAATAAATACATTGCAAATATGGCTTCACTTTCTTTAAAAAATATTATAAACTATTCAACCTTAAGTAGTAGCCCGTAGTGTTATGGTTAGTGCGTTCGACTGTCACGATGCGCTGGAGGGCTGGGTTCACTTCCCACCCTCGTCCACCCAAATATTAAAAAGTGTATATTCAGGGCTTCTGCCTCTTGCGGGGAAATGACAAATCCTCCATGATCACGTGTCATGAATAAGTGCTTCTCGTCTAGCCGTTTCGACTCGGCATAAATTGTAGATCCCTTCCATTCCTGTAGACACGCGTGTTATGAATGTGGTCAATGACACCACCATTCAATGACATTGACATCGTCACACCAAGTTTTAAACCAAAGACAAGCTGATTTTAAATAAATGTAATAATGGGAACGGAAAAGAATTAAATTACATTTCATTTCCTTTCCCATCAAACTGCTGATAAAGTATAAAGTATTAAGTAAGCTAAATCAATAAAGAAATTCATTCATTGACTGACCAGCGGAAAGTAGAGTGTAAAACACCTTATTACGAAGAAGTTTTTCAGTCGTGAGATCACAAGAAAGAAAAGTGTCAAAACTTAACTCGCGCTCACAGGAATGGTTGCGAGTTGTTAGTCACTAGGCCCTGGTTCTTCACGAGCTGTTGCGCCACCCAATTTATTTATTTATTTTTATTCAACCTAAAAGAAATTTGAAGAACCTCCTTGACTGATATTTCGTCGCCCTAAAAGAAAACGGACATAACTCAAAAAACTTGATTCTTCAGAAAACGAGTTTGAAGTTTTTTAGTAATTTTTTTTAATATTTAGAATTCTTTTTTTTCAACATTAGGTTAACTAGTTCAATATTTTATTTATTGGAATTAAACTAAATAAATTAAAAAATGACAAAGGTGGAAAAATAAAAGATTTCCCAAACCCTCTCCTAATTAAGTCATTTTTCCGGTAAAAAAATACGTTATTCACATAAGCTTTTTTTTATTTTGGAGTAAGTTCAACACTCCGTTGGCAAAATGAAATAATGGCATAATTTTATAAAATAAATTGAGGTTAAATTTATTTGATAAATTTATTTTATAAGCATAAGTTTCAAAAGTGCCATTGCAAAACACAGTTTTTTTTTCAAATTTATCAGGAAAAGTGGAACATTTTGTTTTAAAACATAAAATAAGTTATAAAACTTTACTTACTTTATTTCGAAAACTGGCCCAATACAAGTTAGTTCTTTTTTACTGAAATTTAACGATAAATCCATGAATTATGCCACTTTTGCACATAAAAACCACTTAGTTTCATCTCGAACAACTGGCAAAAAAATAAAATAGGAAAGATGTGCCAATTGGTAAAAAAGTCCTTCTAGCGGAATTCTGAAGTGCGACATTTATGCCAGTTTGACAGAAATATACAGACCTTTTTAGTCGATTGACATCAGTAACTCAAAAATCAGCCATGATATCATCATCGTACAAAAACAAAAATTCAGTTAATTTAGAGGTAAGGCACCATATTTGTTTGAGTAACTCATAGTTGCTGGAAGAATTTAAAATCATGTTTCTTAAGTTTTTTATGCTTCGTGAGAAGATCAAGGAGGCTGTGCATGATTAATATTAGTTAAAGCGTAGCATAACAAAATACAAACAAATTACATTTAAAACTAGATTCATAACAAAATGTAGTAGCCCGTAGTGTAATGGTGAGTGCGTTCGACTGTCACGCTTGGAGGTCTGGGATCGCTTCCCAGCCTCGCCCACCTTAAAAACTAAAAATTTATTTTCAGGGTTACTGCCTCTTGCGAGGAATTGACAAATCCTCCAAAAGTATCACTTGTCACGAATAAGTGCTTCCCGTTTAGCCGTTCGGATTCGGCATAAAATTGTAGGTCCCTTCCATTCCTGTCGAAAGGCGCACACAGTTGTTAGTCACTAGGCCCTGGTTCTTCATGAGCCGTTGTGCCTCCCGATTTATTTATTTTATTTCATAACAAAATATTCCTTCTTAGAAAATTTGGTATGTGATTAAAAGATTTAATTTTAAGGTTCAAGTAGGTATTAGTATACCAAGGAAACCCCAGACTTTTTTTACTTAAAAGCTATTTTATTAATTCTTCAACTATGTATATTGGTTTGCTTTTGACTGCGACTGTTACGAGTATAAGGCGTTTAACTTAAAATAAATCAAATTATCGTTTTTAAAAACAATGTTCTGAGCATGGTTATAAATTTAATGCCGAAAATAAATTATTTTCTTTTGATTGCAACTTAATGTTTATTTATTTTTTAATTAAATTAGATTTCCTGACAATGAACTTATGTTTCATTTAAACTTAAAGAAAAAAAAAAACATTTTGAAATTTTACTAAATATATCGTGTTGAATTTATTGACCTATGAATAAAATATCATAATGCAAAATTAAAACATGACACAAAAAAAAAAATTAAATTCTTGTACTGAATATACGTCCAGTAAATAATGGATAACCTTGCAACCGGTTATAGCTGGCTTTAAGACCTCTCTGAAAAAAAAAAATATTTTATAAATATTGAAGTAGCCAGAATCTATTTAAAACTCTCTAGTGTCATGTCGAAAACTAGAATGTTTTTCTGCGCGGGTACCTTCTTATAAATATTTTTATTTTCCAATTACCAAGTTCTACGTACTTATGTATTTAATCAGTATGTTTTTTTAAATGTCGAGTACACAGAAGGTGTATACTTTTTGATATGTTTGGCACTAAATTTAGAGGTCAAACCATGGAGTACTTAATTTGAAATTACGCCAAATCACGATCCCAAAAATGGAACTTAATAATGGCATCATTGGTTTTTTGAAATGTTGTGTTTTGATGTGTGGTGGTTCCAGCTTGGTGTCAAGCTGGGTCCGCCACAGATTTAATGGGTAAGGGCAGGAGTATTAAATTTGAAACTTAGTTATGGCATCATTAGTTTTTTGATATTTTGTGTTTGAAGGTATGGTGGTTCCAGCTTGACGTCAAGCTGGGTCCACCACAAGTTTGAGGGGCAAGGTATTTAAGTTCTCCATCGGGATTGGGGTACTTAATTAGCCCACAAAAAAATAAAACAAATCGGGTGGCACAACGGCTCATGAAGAACGAGGGCCTAGTGACTAACAACTCGCAACCATTCCTGTGTGCGCCTTTAGACAGGAATGGAAGGGACCTACAATTTTATGCCGAATCCGAAAGGCTAGACGAGAAGCACTTATTCGTGACAAGGATACTCTTGGAGGATTTGTCAATTCCTCGCAAGAGGCAGTAGCCCTGAAAAAAAACTTTTTTAGTTTTTAGATGGACGAGGCTGGGAAGCGATCCCAGACCTCCAGCGTGACAGTCGAACGCACTAACCATTACGCTACGGGCTACTAAACTTCTAAAATTACCCCACAAATGGAACTTAATTATGGCATGATAAGATTTTCGAATTTCAGTTGTTGCGGTTCCAGCTTAATGGACCTAAGAAAATCAAAAGAAAATCCCCAATTATTTGTCATATAGAATTTAAAAAAATTTTTAGTACTTCTGGAAGAGAAAATGTATTAGATTTGGAGGTATAAAAAAACCTTCTGTATTTCATCAGATTTGTTTCTCAGTCTTAAAAAAATAAAAAGCACGAAATACGCTTAGACGGTAAAGAATGGCTTTTAAGAAAAACAATGATTTTTGTTTTTCTTCTAGAAATTTGGACTTGTTATTTTAACCAAAAATCATTTACGTTTTTGATGTGATAAAACAATTTATAGGATTAGTTCGAAGCACATTCCAACCATGTGCTCCTTTTTTTTTCAGTAGAGTAATTTTTATTCAAATTGAACAACCCAAGGGCTTGTAAAAATTTATTTTTTCCGGTTGAAGAATATTCATAAAGTAAAAATGATTTAAACCAACATCAACAATGACGTTTCCATAGTAAACAATAAGTAAACTCAAAGCTGTTTGCAACACATATTACCTCCAATATGAATAAATAGATAACTTCTTATCTCTACTGTACACTGCGCCACTCGACCAACCTTAAATATGAAACAAAATCCAGATTCAGATACTACAAATTTCATCTCGCAAGTATTTATTTCATGACTAAATATTCAGTGCTCGCGTATAGTATCTAGGTATTGAAAGAAGGTTCATCAATTGCGCACATTGGGAATCTTTATCCAAAATGTTGGAAAAAAATACCATTGTGAAGATAAACAACATATTCCGTTTTAAGCCTAGTACTCAGTGACATTTATTTCAAAAAGAGGGCTGAGTACCCAAAATGTGAGAGCGAGATATGAACCGGTTCAAAATTAATTTCATTTCATAATTTTGATTTCCAAACGTACGACCACTATGAAAAATAATACAAATGTGGAAGTGTGACATTGTTTATCAATAAACTAAAATAAAAGTTGTAGGTAATAATTGAATAAAAATGTTTACAGAATTATTTAAGATCTTATAATCGTTTATTTTTGAATATAAAGTGTTACCGACAAGCTAAAAACCAAACTATGGCATTGAAAATTTGGAATGAAACAACAACAACTAAAGTGTTCTACCACCAAGTTATTTGGCTGAAGTTATAGCTATTTCACGAGTGCCAACCCGATCATCAGACTTATTTATGTGGTGCTGAGTCTTAATATGTTCATTTTTATTTGAAAAGCTTTGCCCGTCATAGGGATTGAACTTAAGACATCAACTGTGACTGGAATTCGGAAGCCGACGGCCTACCCATCGCGTTACCGAAGCCACGTGTCAAGCTCCATCTCAGTGCAGGTTTTGTTGCTTATCAAATGCATTTGAACGACTAGCATTTTTTTTAGAGCTCACAAGCTTGCTGTTGTCACATTCGGTTACTTTCTTTTTTTCTCCGTTCCCGATTCTTATGCCAACAATTCGTTGGTCTATGGCATTAAAATAGTATTCTCAAGCATTTCAAGATTCTATCAAACTATCAGATAAATCAAATTATTTGTTTCATTCAAAGTGAGTATTAAAAGTTTTTATGCTGAGGACTGAAAATTCACATAGAATTTATTATGTTTTCACAATGGTTATTCGCGTGAATTTCAAACCGCTTTAATTTTTATTTCACACAGAGTTTAGTACTAGGCTTCAGAGTAAAATAAAAAAAAAAACATTTTTTCACTTTTGACCAATTTGTAATATAATTCTATATTTTGAGAACTATCGCTCCAAAAAAAAGCTCTTCCGACTTCCCAAAATCTAACAACTTCACCAGACGCACTTTTGAATATTATTTGACGTTTAAAAGGTAATCGTGGTAGCTTTTCTTTCGAAATGGAGATATTTTCTAAATGATCAGCATCATTTTTTTGTAGGAAATTTTCTGACGTAAAAACTTTAGCTGAACTCTTTCTCTTTCTATAGAATTTAGCGTTCAAAAGTTTTGTGTGAAAACCAATATTTTCGAGAATTGAACTTGAATTTCAGCGTTCTGCGATTTTTTGAAAGGCTAAACGTATTTTTTAACTGAACTAGTAGCTACAGTTGATTCTGATGGTTAAATGCAAACTGCTTAACTAAACAAAAGCGGTTTTATCTGAAACAAGATGTTACTTGGAAACTAACTTGACCTTAGTTCGGTTATCTGAAATCTCCGATTAACAGTCTGAAACAAATTTTCTGGAACTTATGGTGTTCCAGTTAAACGGAGTCGACGGGATTCTTACAATTTCATTCCTTTAATTGAAAAATTTTCAAATCTGGACCAACGAATTGTTCTGCGTCTTAAACGGTTATGTCAAATTCCATCAAATTCCTTTTGTTAAACTATTTATTTTGTATTTTAATTCTAAGCCAAACTTCAGAGCATCTTGCCCCATCGTGTGCCTAGCATCAGTACCGTCAGTCTGTATTGTTAGTTGAATGAGATAAACTTCTAATTATGTAGTTGTACGAACGTGAATTTAACTGGGCAAAAGATTTACACGGGTTATTATACGAGTAGGTAGGCGTACGGTGTACGTACTTTCTCACTTGTATTCGGGTGCTCTGATTCTGGCTTTAAAGAGTGCATCTGCAACCATCAACAAGCCAGGGATATCTCACTGGTTACATACTTCTCTTCTCGATTGCCAGGTTGTGTTGTGATTTTCACACATGTTTTTTGTTTAATTCGTAAAAAGAAATAAATTGTGCAGGCATCTTGCAAAAATAAAATTTAAATTCCATTGACAGCTGGGGCTGGCGTAACTGCGGGTTCTTCTTGATAACCTTCTTAGATGATTGCCGAACCGTCAACAGCACACAACAATAATGATTAACGATTCATTTCAGTTTTCTTGTAATTATAATATCGATTACATTATATACTTTTGTTGCTTTTGTATCTTATTTAGTTTGGACTTGATTGTTGGCATTCAAAAAATTATTTATTTTTTACCTTTTTCTTTTTTTTTATTATAGCTGACGACGAATCAGATTCGAATCCACATGAAATGGACGGAAACAATTCTGATGTAGAATACGGACTATCTGATTTGAATGGATTAAGTTTGAACTCGTACCATAGCAATGGACCAAATACGTTTGCCCAGATGCAGGTGAGAATTTTTTATCTTTTCAAAACAAAAATAAATGGGAAATATTATTAATATGTAGTACTAAGCGGTTATCGGTTATCTCTTTCTCCCTTAAAAAAATATTTACGCCCTTGATATGATAACATTGATTCAATTTACCTATATTGTAATACTTTTCCGACTAATAGAAAAACGACTTTATTGTAACCTTTGATTTTGTATTTATTTTTCGAAAACGGACACATTTTTAAATTGTTTTTTTTTTTTTTTTTTTTTTAAACAGCTTAACAATTTAAAATAAATGTTTCACGGTCTTCTTCTAGGTACTGTTCTGTTCCTCAGGACTGAATTGAAAGAGAGCGAGAGAGTACTGATATTCATTTGTTTTTTTGTGGAGTCATTGCCGCTATACAATGACATCTCATATAGTTCACTGTTGTTCTTAACTCAACGTTTTATGCAATTGAAAACAATTGAAAACAATCACCCGAAGAATATTCTTTTCAAAATAGTGTGTAGTGTTCCCATCCGTCGTTGACAAGCTGTATGCAAATGTAGTAGCCCGTACCGTAGTGGTTATTGCGATGGACTGTCACGCTGGAGGTCTGAGTTCACTTCCCAGTCTCGTCTACCTAAAAAGTTTTTTTTCAGGGCTACTACCTCTTGCGAGGAATTGACAAATCCTCCAAGAGTATCACTTGTCATGAATAAGTGCTTCTCGTCTAGCTGTTCTGATTCGGCATACAATTGTAGGTCCCTTCCATTCCTATAGACACGCGCACACAGGAATGGTTGCGAGTTGTTATTCGCCTAGTGAATAACAACTCGTTCTTCACGAGCCGTTGCGCCACCCAATTAATTTTTTTTATTTTGTATGCAAATGCGCCATATATGAATGGTTCCTAAAGGGAACAAAGGAAACCTTTGTTGGAAAGATGGCGTTGCTACTCACTTGCCCTTCTTTACCGGAAGAAGCCAGAATTGTCATGTGTTATTCTTCGTTTGACCTCAGAGCTTTTATCTTTGTCTGAATTGATAGCGGAGCTTTAGAAGACAAAGTCCCTAATTACCCGAAAAGCTGTGAAAGTGCCAAATGCGACTTTCCATCCAAGACTTTCGTCCTGACTGTCCTAACTTGATTACAGGATATGTTCTTCAACATGTCCGAATTAACCGCTAAACCCAACTTCTTCAATTTCGTCTCAGTACTCACAAAATCGACACTGACCTCGAGTTGTGTGTTTCCGATTTCGCCAATGTTGTTGAATCACTAAATGAACCTTTGACAGATTTTTTCTCTACTGTTAGCTCTATTCTTTCAAGATCGATGTTTTAGAAGTAGAATATCTTTACATGTACTGTATGTGCAGAAATTTATGTTGCAGGATGCTTTCTCCACATTTTCTGCACAAACATCTTTCTTCACTTTTTTTCCTGCACAAACGGACTGGGGACGGGATGTCAAAACTGTAGATTACTGTATATAACTTGTCTCTATAGATACTCTTAAAGGCAGTTGGTATCGATTTGAAGTACCTGGCATTTTCCCTAGATCTTCCGTTGTGTAAATATTTGGTTAATAGTGGACTTTGCTGGCCTATAGAGACTTATTAATAATAACCTATCAGGTTTTTGGAGAACGGCTTTAAGCGTCCACATAATACTACAGAAAAAATTTTGCAGACGATGTTTAACAGATCGTTGGCCTTGAATTTGGCGCAGTTCTTAGGGTATTTTCATTTGGTGGTGGCTGGTGCATACTCTTAACCAATCCTTCCATCTGGACCTGTTCACACACACACAATTCATATCAGGTTTGTAGTCTTAAATCAGACTTCTACTACCCTTTATGTGGGAAACGAACCTTATTTGCTCTATGTAACCCTTCTGTAAAGCTTTTTAACCTGATTTATTCCTGAAGTTTCGTCCCTCTATTTTCTTCAATCAGGTGCTTATTTTACTCCTCGTAGAGCTCGTCCTCGCGTGCAGCTCTGGCTCGTATATGCAACGTCGCACTTGCTCACAGCCAGCGCAGCGTTTCCTTTATTTTGGCTTTGGTCTAGATATCCGCAAACGTACATACCTAGGCTACAAAAAGCTAGTGGTCCGAGTAATTGTTGGTCTTAAGAACGTTCCTGCATTCGTGATATTGAAGGAATCTGACGATATCAACGTGTTATGGTTGAGAGTTGATTGATCAGAAGATCTACATGTGCCATTGTGAACGTTGAGATGTGGGAACTCCATGATTAATTTCATAACGAAAGCACTGATCTGCTCATTATGTCTTGTGAATATGTCGTTATATTTTTCCGTGCATGCATAAGGCATTTACAGATGGAAACAATGCGCCCGTTTTGCATGAACATAGATTTAAACCTTGCGAACTCGAATATATTTACTTTAGTACACTTCGAAATAGAGCCTTAAGGGCTCCATCAAACCAAAGATATTCATAAATCTAGTGTCAATTGGGTTTACCGTGTGTTGCCAATTAAGTTTATGTTGAATTAAGAATTTTTAACTATAAAATGTCTACTCTAAAAACTATTGTATGTAATGGTAACGAAGATGAATAAATTTAGAAATAAACAAATTATGTTTTATGCATTCATATGTATGTATGTATCTACATTAATAGCTATCCAATCATGGCCTTTAAATATTAAATCGGTTTAATTCATATGGATTTCCATATATTACTTATATTAATATTATTGATTCTTCCATAAGTAAATGAATGCATTTCATATATCCGTATTATACTGTGCTCTTTGAGTGTTGTTAAATATGAAATAAACTTAATTAATTTATTTTTTACTTCCAGCAAGGTGATTTAGATCGGCAGCGCCTGCTTGGCGATCGGCAGGGAAGTGGTGTTTATGAAAGTGTAATAGAAGACGGACTTGAAGGCCTAGAACATCAAGAAAGGTAAGTGAATATTTCAAACTGTATTATGTATATAAATTAGCCAAGAGTGACCGTTGAAACTGAAATTTAATACAAACATAAAGGTGCAACGTGCAAGCATCGTTTTCTTCTATTAGAACTCTTTTAAATTCTGAACTTATTATTCTGTTGTGTAACTAATTTTAATGTGCATTTAATAAAAAAATAATAGGTACCTTTACATAATAAAATATTTATAATTATGTACATAATAATCTAACTTAATAATATACATTATGTATGTACATAATAATGTAACTTAATAATATATTTTATATATGTACTTGTAATTTAATTTTATTTATTTAATACGTTAAATGCTAACGTGAAGAGCTTACATATATCTAAGTATTTACAAAGTTGTAAATAAATTTTAAAGGTTGTTTATGTTATATTAAAAAACGTTTCTTTAAATTTAGTAGTCTTTCAATTGTCCTTAGTAGTAGCCCGTAGCGTAATGGTTAGTGCGTTCGACTGTCACGCTGGGTCTGGGATCGCTTCCCAGCCTCGTCCACCTAAAAAAAACTAAAAAGTTTTTTTTTTCCAGGGCTACTGTCTCTTGCGAGGAATTGACAAATCCTCCAAGAGTATCACTTGTCACGAATAAGTACTTCTCGTCTAGCCGTTCGGATTCGGCATAAAATTATAGGTCTCTTCCATTCCTGTCGAAAGGCGCACACAGGAATGGTTGCGAGTTGTTAGTCACTAGGCCCTGGTTCTTCATGAGCCGTTGTGCCACCCGATTTATTTATTTATTCAATTGTCATTATGTTGATAGAATTAAAAAGTTAAAATTATTGAAAACTAAAATCATTTATTTAAGAGGACTATTAACACCATAGTTTGATCTACTGAAAGCATCAGTGCATAATGGCATCTGACTTATGCTAGCTTGACTTTAGCTGAATTGCAATCGACTCAGAGCTGATGAGGATGATATTGAACCATTTACTATACCTATTATGTGGCATAACTGGAGATATTGGCCCTTATTGCGAGTGTCGTTAACTTATCGATAAACGACTTTTGTCGACAGTCGATCGTCGAAAATTTATTTTGGTATTGTGAACCTCTATTTTGAACGTTCATTATTGCCTCCTAGCACTCAGTCCTTGAGGTTGTTGTTTCATGCAAGTAGGAAAAAAAACTTGTTCGTGTCTTTTCTTTTGTAGGTATTTCACTGAAATTAATTTAATTTTACTTTTTGTTGATATTTTAGACAAATTTACGTATTTAATTCAACATTTACAATAAATTTGTTTCCTCATGAAAATGAAAACGAAAAATGAAAACATCCACTGATGGTACATTACGAAAATAAAAAAGTACCAGTCATATGATAAAAATCCCTTTTTTTGTTCCCTACATCGATATTTATAGGTAATGTTTTTAGGTACTAATTTATTAGTAAGTTACTTGAACATGCAAAACGAATTATACATGTTTGGGGTACATGTACCTGAAGATGAGAGAATTGCCGAAACGCGTCGTATATTTAATAAAATAAAAAAGTTGTGAAATTTATTTTTAAAATTAATAAAATTAATTAATAATTAAATTTAAAAATTATATTTTATTTTTATTTTTGTATTTGAAAATTACAATTTATAAAATGAATTTAAAGTGGCAAACGTTATTTAAACAAATAAAGTTTGAAGATAGGAGAAAATAAGAAAGTACCTAGAATTTTAACAAAACCATCTGAAATAGAATAGAAATAGAAGAAATTGTATATGTATATAATAAAAAACCCATTATGGGACTGATGCACAGAAAAAGTGACTATGAGCACATAATGTAAATTGTTAAATTTTGACATCTTATATTGAACTCAATTGTCAACACTGCCAAAATTTAATCTTGGGATCAAATTGAATGCGATTTGAATCCTATTCGAACACAGCCGTGTTTTTAAAATATAAAGAAAGAACACAAAATTTAGAATATCACTACAGCGTGAATAATGAAAACATTTTAAGAAAAAAATATATTTTTAATAAAATTTTCCCTTCATGTAGATATCATCACTGACACGATACCAGATGTCAAAATATAGGACTTATTCACAATAAGCACATTCGTTATTCACAGTAAGAGATATGTCTCTATCGCTTGAGATACACAGTACCAAAAACAAAATTTATCGATTCTTTTGACTTTGGTCGCATCGAAAGTTGAACGACACTCGCAATAAGGTTTCGAAAGCAAAGGAAGGTTAATCAACTTAAGTCTATAGTTATAGGGGGGGGGGGGGGGTAGAGATGTTCATTGGGACCACGGAAGAAAAACACAAAAAAGCTTAGGCACATATGGATCTTGCAAATCTCGAGAGAATCGTTTAATGAATACAAGCATTTTGTTAACTTTTTTAATAATTATGTAGGTTATAGTGGTCGATAAATATCAACTGAGTGTCGAGAAGTATACCCAGATCAGAGAAAACGGACAACCTGCAAAGAGGAGAAGAATTTATAATATAGTCAAATGTTATAAAAGTTCCCTAAACCTACTAATATCTTGTTATATGTAGCAGTAAACAATCATGTATTGTAGTTACTTTTCCGTAGAGTTTAACGGCATCAGTCTAGATCAAAATTGAGTAGGTTTTAAAAATCGAAGTTAAGTCATTAACAAATAATATAAACAGTAGAGGGCCTAAATGGCTGCACTGTGGAACACCAGAATTTGCACAAAAATGTTCAGAACATTCATTAAAGTACATACAATATGTATGTTATTATACAGGGTAATGCTATTTGGTTTGCCCCCCCCCCTCTGTTATCGAAATACTGTTACGCCTTTGAACTTTCAGAGGGAAAAAAGGAATACAAAAATTTCATTTTGGAGAGCTCCGGCAGTTATTAGATTTATTAAAGATTAGCGTTAATTCCAAAAATTAGTTTTTCGTATTTCAATCTCAAAAAATTAATGAAAGTAATTGATTTAAAAGTAAAACTTCTGGTTCTAAATCCTGCTGATGCGAAACAAAAAGTCCCCTACAAACATGACATAACGAAATCATAAACGAAAAATTTCGTACGTTGTTCGAAGACAGAAAATGATAATAAAACTAATTTATTTGTAGAAGTCTCCACACTCCTTTTTGCAGTAAGAATTTCGTTGGCTTGTTGAAGACCACAGGCAAATTTAGTTTCAAATCAGCAGCGTACTAGGTTTTATGCTGAGAGATTTCCAAATGTAAAGTAGGTAAAATATATGTAGGTACCTGATAAACTTGATAGCGTTAATCTAAGTACAATTCTTTCCCCGTACCAAAAAGTATAAGGTAAATATTCTGTTAAAAAAAATTCAAAAGGTGTCGTTTGCTGTGGTTTATTTATACAAGAATTTTATTTTAGAAGTTTTAAGGTTTAGTTAGGTTTTCCCTTAACGAAACCCTATTTTTTTATTTAACGAAATCATTAAAGCAACATTACTTAATGAATGAACTTAAATATGGCAATATTTATGGTAATTTGTCAGTCGCGCTAATCCAAAATAAATCATAACAAGATAAAATGTAAATAATATTCTTGTTTGCATTATGTAATACTTGCCAGTCGTGTAACCAGAAATCTCAACTAGAACAATGTGAATGACAGTTCATATCCCTGACAAATAAACATCATATTTTTTTTTTGTCAACAACACACCACAACATTTTGTGTGGCATTCGTATAAACAATACATCTACATACATATGCGCTGCAGTTTGGTATTTATTTAGTTTATTTTTTTTTCTTCAAGCGCATGTCACCTGTCTTATTATTTACTACTACAAATTATTTTAATCGTTGTTATGGCGATAAATTAATTTAGAGCTTCAACACTGCACTTCTAAGTCTCTATTGTGACTTGCTAAACACCCTACTTTAATGTCTCTATTGTGTGTATTGCTTGGATATTTGTTGCTGTTTGTATATTCAAATTTCAAAATACATAAATTATTATTTAAAAACGTGTTGGTGATACAAATTGCGACAGATCATTTGACAGCACACTCCTAAATGCTCAGATTTATCTGAATTTTAATTATGACGCTAAGTTCTCGGTACATCAGCAAGCATGACACTGCTAGTTCATTTCCTATTGAAAAAAAAAAGTAAGTTAAATGTAGACATAAAAGTAGGTGCGTTTTACCTAAGTGTTAGTTTTTTTTTTAAGTAGCGTGGAAAACACGTGCCAATAAAACGAATTGTATTTTCTTTATCTACAGAAAAATGCCCTTTCTGCCTTAACAAAGGTACAAGTCGTATACAATTTTGATCTCTATTCAATTTAACTTATTGTCTTATATTCTTTGACTTCAATAAGGCCAGTAATTATTCGTAGGTACCAGAATTGTGAAAAAAAAACAGTTTGTTCAGCAAAATCTTCATTTGCAGTTCGCGATAAATGTATGTCTTCGTCTGTTTCATTCCCTTTTAATCTTTCTATTGAATTAGTCTGTATTAAGGTAGCTATACAGTCAAAATTTGTTTATATTTAAAATGTCTACATACCTACAAAAAGTCCACACGCAGCTTACGTTGAACTTTCTAGGGCCTTAGATTTTGTTGTTGACTTGTCTTGCTCTAACAGCAACATTTTACTTCTAGGAGATTTCAATTTACCACACATTGATTGGGTATCTTCTGAAGACGAATCTTGCCAAGAAGCTTCTTTAACTTCTTCCCAAACTGAGCTGCAGTTTCTTGATAGGATTACCTCAACTGAACTACAGCAAGTTACTTGTATTAAAAATTACAAAAATCGAATTCTCGATTTAGTTTTTTTCCTCAGACCTGTTAGTACTCTGGTTCTAGAATCTAGTCTCGGAATTACTAATATAGATAGCTTTCATCCTCCTTTGGACATTATTTTTGAGTTGAGCAGTCACCTTACTGAAAACAGTAACACTTATGATTGTTCATATACTTTTGACTTCAAGAAAGCAAATTTTCAATTGCTTTCAGATGAATTAACTAGATCTGGTATTGATAGTACATCAGTGTCTAATAATATTGACGAAGCAGTTAACAGTTTCTATACCATCCTTAATAACTGCATGTATAGTACTATCCCCATAAAAATGTCGAAAAATTCGAACGCCTGCTTTTCATGGTATACGAAAGAGCTGAAATTACTCAGAAACAAAAGGAACAAAGCATGGAAGTTATATTTAAAAACTTTTTCGTCTTTCGACCACACCTCTTACATTGCATTATTTGAAGAATTTAAATCCCTTTCGAAGACTCTCTATACAGATCATGTTAACGAAATGGGTAGATCTTTAAAGGATGATCCTAAGAGATTTTGGAAATTTGTTAATGCAAAGAAAAATTCTGACGGTTACCCGACAAATTTCACATACGAGAACTGTTCTTTGCAAAAACCCATTGATATTTGCAACGCTTTTGCGAAAAATTTTCAAAATTCATTTGTCGACACATCTGTTGATGTTGGTGAAACTTATTTTAGAAATTTACATATCTATGCCCAAACAAGTTTCAGTAATATACCGGTGTAACAAAGTTCTATTTTAGAGTTTCTCTCATCGTTAAATGATGATTACTCATCTGGGACAGATGGAATTCCTCCAATACTTCTTAAAAAATGTAAAAATATACTAGTTGATCCCATTAAATTTTTGTTTGAGTTTTCTATTAAATCAGGAAAATTTCTTTGGAAAAATGCATTTCTTACTCCAGTTTTTAAAAAGGGCGACAAAACTGCTATCAAGAATTATAGACCTATATCGAAACTTTCATGCATTCCAAAGCTCTTTGAGCAAGTTGTTTGTGAAAGTTTAGTTATTTATACTAAGAATATATTATGTGAACAACAGCATGGCTTTGTGAGAAGGAAATCTGTGGTAACAAATCTCCTTACGTTCTTGCACAAATGTTCTAATGCATTGGAAAATGGAAGTGAAGTGGATTGCATATACACTGATTTTTCAAAAGCATTCGATCAACTAAGTCACAACATTATTATATTTAAACTCCAAGCTTTTGGTTTTCCGAATATTGTTATAGAATGGATAAGGTCATACCTTGAAAAAAAATCTTACCAGGTGAAATTTAGAAACTGTCTTTCAGATTCATTCAATGCTCACTCGGGTGTACCTCAAGGAAGTCATCTTGGCCCACTTCTATTCATTCTGGCTATAAATGATGTTAAATCATGTATACACTAGAGTGATATTCTTATATATGCTGATGATATGAACATCTAACAAATCTAACAATGATCGCATTCTCTTGCAAGCAGATATTGACAATTTTAATGTTTGGTGTGACAAAAACAGTCTTTCTCTTAAACCAGTTAAATGCCAAACTATTACTTTTTCTAGAAAACGAGTACCGAGTGCTTTTGATTATTCCATTTCACAGCACTCACTATTTCGTGTTCTAAGCTTCAAAGACCTTGGTGTTTACTTTAGTTCTAATCTAGAATTCACAGAGCATATTAATTATATTGTAAAAAAAGCAAGTTCCATGCTTGGTTTTATAAAACGGTGGGCTAAGGAATTTAACGATCCGTATGTCACCCTCTCCTTATACAATTGCTATGTAGGACCCCATCTTGAGTATGGTCTCCTTTTTACGTTATTCATAAACACCGTATTGAAGCAATACAGCATAACTTCATTCGATTTGCTTTAAAAGGGTTACCCTGGACTGATCCATATAATCTGCCACCATATGAACATAGGATCCAGCTTCTGCAGGTCCAAACTTTATATCAGGTTAATAATGATTTAATATTTATTTATCAACTTATTACTGGTCAAATTGATGCTCCTGATTTGCTATCCTGTATTAGCTTGAACTACCGCGGAGGTACTCACCACCTGCGAGAATATGAACTTTTTCACGTAGATTTTCATAGAACTAATTATGGCATACATGAACCTCTTAACCGAATGATTAAATTCTATAATTTAAATGTTTCCTCAATTGATTTTAACATGTGTAAAATAGGACTTAAAAAGTTATTCCGAACCAGTGCTCCACTGTCGTGATCGGTTTAATTTTTTGTTTTATTCTTAATGTTGCATTTTGTTTATAAACTAAATATAACGTAAACTAAACATAATTTTGTTTTTAACTGCTTGCATTAAGCAGACCTAATACCTTTTAACTTCCGTTGATACCTACTCGTTTCGCTGTAAGACAAATTGCTGTGTTATTGTTAAACATAACTAAGTAACGATTTTTTTTTATATTATTATCTAACATCAAATAATTAATCTAAGTGCCGATATGACTTGCAATCGTAATTGCTGTCGTACTCGGTGAAAATGGACCCCAGCGCGTGCGTTATCTGGGGGGGGAAAGAGGCGTGGGCTTTTTTTTAAATTGTAATTTTAAAAATACAACTTAAAATACCGGCGCCAAATTTTAAACAATTAAAACCGACTCTAAATTTCTTTTAAAATAGGAATCGGTTCTAAAAACTCTTAAAGCGAGAGTTGACTTTTTGGTGTAATTTTAAACGACATAAAGTATAGTTTAACGTTAAACAACTCTACTGACTTTAAAAGCAGCCAATCGCTTGTTTATCTACTTAAAGTATACTTTTACCAGTTGAAAATAGGTTTATAAAAACAAAAAAGCGTAGGTTGGTACCATGATTTTGGAAGGTTTTTTTTTAGAATTTTTATATTAATATTTAAAGCTTTGTTAAAAATGAAAAGTATTTATTAATGTATTTAAATATCTCGGCGGCATTGAATTTTTCACTTTTTCTGCCAAAACATGGACACAAACATCAATAGACACTTGATTTTGGCTTAAGTTTTTACATGCGATATATGTATGTACGTATTATAGGGCAAGTTAAGGATTCGTGCAAAAAAAAACATTAAGATCATAATTTTCCTTAACATTACGATGATAGAGAACGCGAAAAAAGTGGGTCTCGCAATTCTGTCTGTCTGTCCGTCTGTCTGTCTGTACCTCGACCTGCAACCTAAACGGCTGAAGCGATTTTCTTCAAACTTTGGACCTAATGTTCTTATGGGATTCCCTAGAGGGAAATTGAATTTTTTTTTCATCTCAAAAAATAACGGTACCTGCCATACAACCAATATACAAAAATTGATTTATTTCAAAAACGGCTATAACTATTTTGGAAAAAAAAATTACGAGCTATCATAATTACTAAAATAAATGTTTTGGTAGAAAAAAAATATTTTTGTAACGGTTATTAACGGTACCTGTCATAGAACCGATTTTTGGGTTTTCAAATTTCTCGTTAACGGCTACACCGATTTTAACCAAATTTTTGAAGTGAAACTTCTTTGGGCGCGTTGAGAGTGAAATTTCAAGGTTGAATTTTTGTGAAACGAAAAAATGTAACGCCACATGTTCAACGCTGAGATCATTGATTAGCTAAGTGGTGGCAGGTAGAGTAAAAGTAAAAATTTTTATTGATAGGCATATATATTTTATAGTGCAATAAGTTTGGATTTTTTGATAATCTATATTATTGTAGCAGTTAAAAGGGAAAATGTCCTTAAATGTCTTTTTTCTAATTCCGTTAATTACAATGCTAGAGTTTTGAAATTTGTTGGTGGATAATGAAATTCTAAGAATCAGATACAGATTTATTAATACAGATTTTTATCTATCTCCTACTGGTATGGAGATATAAATTATTTTAAATTTTTTTTTCTCAAAATAGACTAATTTCAAAAAATTAAATCAGGAGAGTCCGCTACAAATTTGAATTAGATATGGTTGCAAAATACATATGTAAAACCAAATTAAAGTTGTCATATACAAATTTTTGATTTTGCAGAGATTTTGAGTGTAGGAATTTTTGGAAATAGTCGGAACACCTACTCAAACAGACTGATTTATATCTTTTAAATGTTCACCTTTTTTTACTTTAAATTTTCACCATTATTATTTAATTTTCAAGTTTACAACCCGAACCCATCGATTATTTTGTTTTTAGAACACATAGCTGCGTCTTACGCATATAAGCTTAATATACCTATATATCGTGATTTTTAGATAGCCAAAGAAGTTTCACTTCTGCCACGAAAACTGAGTAACACCCGCTCTTTTTTTTTTATGTAAGTGGTCCTTTGCAATTTTAACAATTTTGCATATAAAATTTTTCAAAAAAAAATATTGATTTTTTTTTTTGAAAAGTCAAAATCTTGAAAACGGTTCAATGAATATTTTTTTAAATTTGTGTAAAATTGTAAATTACTTAATTCTAAAAGTCGACATACCAAATTTTATTTTTAAAAATTTTCAAGAATTTTTATATATAAAAAATTAATTTTAAAGAAAACCACTCTAACGATTTTTGAATTTTTTTTTCGTAAATTCACATTTATCAAACAAATCAGATGGCGCACTTTTTTTGAACTCTATCTGTTAAAGCTATTAAAATAAAACAAATTTATAGTAAATTATAGTAATAATTTATATTTTAAATTGTTTTTAAAAATGTTTAATGATATCATAATGTTATAGAACCACATATGCACATTGACAATTTAAAGCTACATTTAAGTTGTTAGCTACGAGAGCAAGTTTGTGCGATCCAGTCGTGCTCATTTTTTTAGAATCAGGGATAATGCGAGTAGATTTCTTGTCCGCTAAATTAAGAGCAATAACATTTAAACTGGGGGTTATTGAAACAAAATTGTTTGCCGCAAATGAACATTTTTCACTTATTCAATACCGCATAAGTGAAACTACCGTCAAATTTTAAATCGAAAACACCCCTTGAATTTGGAATGTCAAATCTAAAATGTCAAAATCTCATTTCTTGTCATTCTCTCCTGGTGTCAGTCGTTTCTCTTAAATTTGTTAATTTGTTTGCTTATCCCAAGCATTTTGGACAGATAACGTTTGGCTGACGCAATATTTGTCATTAAAAACATAAATACTTTTGTTGATTGAATTGTTTCATATTAGTTAGGGCGTTAAGGGAGCCAACCTTGCACTTCATTCTGACGGGATGAGCTTTGGTACACTAATAGTCAACATCGTAAATTTACTTTTAAGAAGTGTTGCCACGGTGGCAGCACTGGCAGACCGGAGATATCAGCGTTGCCTTCTGACCATGTTATAACACAAAATTTCACATAAATTAGCCTATAAATCGCGAACCAGACATCGGTTGATATCGTGGAATGTCTCGTTGGATTAAGAATACTTAAAGCCATAGGAATATGTTAATTTTTTGACCCCTTCCCCACCCTTGTACACGGGGTTAGCAAAATACCTTTGGCGGATAGGGGTTTTTATTTGTCAGAAAATAATGGTTATAAAATGAATATTCATAAAATTTTAAGATGAGCGTCGAACTTAAATTTCATACTCTACAGAACATTAAAAGTACATTTTATTCCATGTATTAGTTTTTTGTATAATCGCTTTCAAAATGGGGGGAGGGGAAGGTCGAAGTACAGTGCGGTTCACTTGTTTACACGCAGCAATTTTTTTATTGTTAAGTTTATTTTTTTTCTTTCTCATATGTATTAATTATCACGCCATTGCATTTATGAGAAAGATTATTTAGTTCTCAATGAAATAAATCACAAATGCATGCTTGGTGAGAGACAGTCAACGGTTTTTTACTCTTTTTCTTCTCAGTCATGTAAAAACAACAGAATTTTGTTGGTTCACATGATTAGACGCATAGGTGAATTTGATTAGTTAGTAATTACTGTTGGGCGGACTTGAACTAATTTTGAACCTTAAGCTGTGAGAAGTGTCTGTCCTTTATTTTAAACAAAAATTCGGCAAAAAAAACAGTTAGATATGGAAGAAAGAGGAAAAATGGACGCCTACCATTGGGAAGACGTTTCAATGCGGAATATTGCGAGGAAAATAGAAAGAAGAGAACATGCAATTCGAAATTATTTAAAAAATACTGCCTTTTATGGAAATAACCAAAAAGAAAGGACCAAAACAGCCTTGACACCCCAAGAAAAAAGAAAAATAATAAGAATGGCATCGAATTCGGCTCACTCCACGAGCAAAATCAAGGAATTGGCGAAGGTAACTGCCTGTAAATCTACAGTTCGTTGGGCTATTTTAAGTGCTCAGCACCTGAGAATTAAAAAGCAACAAAAAAAGCCTCCACTTAATACAGCTAGGAAGCAACAGTGCTTAGAATTTGCCTTAGAAAACTCCGCGGAGTGCGTATTTATATGTGTTAATCTTAATGCGAAACGAAGCGATGCAAGAAATGTGAACTCTTTTCTATTCAACTTTCATCCACATTTTTTTTTAACGCTCGCACGGTGTGAAACCAAAATTAAAAATATTTATTAATTAAATGACTTAATTTTATTAATTTTGTCTTATACAATTAAAAATCAGGTTATTGTGAACCCACCCAGTCTTACCTTAGCTTAAAATAAATCACCTTAAAATAATATAACACTAAGATCATTGAACTTCGCTATACGTACATACATTTAATGTGAGGTGTACCTGGGCATATGTATTAGGCTCAATTTATTTAGGTTGCATTGTTTTGGGGGCAAATATAACCATCGTCACATACACAATTTAAATTTTATATTAAAAGCACGTTTTACAGCTCACTCGTCACTCCTTAAAATAATAATTATAATAATTTATTGCCAATTTGAACATTTACATTGGATACGTTCCGCGTCGCTTGATTGTTATTGTAATTAAATTTGAATATTATGAATAAATGATGCCTCAGTAAATGTATAAAAAACAAACTCTAGAATTTCCTTCATCCATTATGAGTATTCTGTTTTCATAGCGACGCGGGTGTTGACGTTGACCTAAAAAAATGTTCATTAGAAAGATACAAAAAAAACCACTGGCCCTTATTGCGAGTGTCGTTTGCTTATCGATGAACGATGGATCGTCTGAAATTCGAAATATCTTAATCTATGTTTGCATCAGATCTCAGCAGCTTACATAGTTTTTACAAATGATCACAATAATATAAATCCATCCCAATAGTTTTTGGCCGCAGTTTTAACTCAAGAAACATTTTGGTACGTTCGACTTTTGTCGAATCGAACGCTGAACGACACTCGCAATAAGGGCCACTGTTTGTGATATTTTTTGGATGTTAAAATTAAAAGTTATCCCTACCATATCTTTTCTCAAAAACAAATTAAAATAAAAAGAAATGAGTGGTATTGTAATAGCTGTAAGACCTATTAAAAAATTAGGATTCCAAAAAGTCGCATCACTGTAAATTGCACTTGAAAAATCAAGTGACTTGTTCACGCTTTTAGGAATTGAGCAATGTTTTTGTAATATTTTGCATTTCAAATTCTTCTTATACAAACAAATGTATCGCAAAAAGTGGTAACACTGTATTTAAATTTTGTATTTTTTTTTAATTAAAAAAAAATATCATCGATGGAAAATAAAATATTGAAAAACGACGGTAACACTTACAATATTTTAATATAAATAAAAAAATAAAAAAAGTTGCCCTCAACAGAAAGCCGGATCATTCGCAATTACCAAGTTCATGTAAATGACAATTTTGACATGGTGAAATAAACCAGGTTCTCCAACAAAATACATTTTATTAATCGTTTCCTTTCCTTTGAATCATCAACTTTAAAAGCTATGTGTTGTGCTTTTTACGATTAAATAAATAAATACGCGACGAAAATCGGAAGTGCGTGCATGGGCAAAATTTCCTGCGACCATTTTTTTATTATCATAACAAAAAATTATGACTGGCCACGAGACGTCAGGGTTGTCAGATTGTGCGATTTATCGCCAAATGTGCGATTTGAAATTTCATTTGGCGACACGAAAATCGGTTTGGCGATGTACCCCAAAAAAGGCAAAAAAGTTTTTGGCGATTTAAATTTTTTGAATCGAAATTCTAATATTCTTCTCAAATGTTCACTTAAACCTTAATCTTTTTCATCGCTATTTGCGCTGAACGCACCCCAAAACTGAAATTACGATTTCACTTACATCCCTAAAATAAATGATGCACGTATGTCAAAACAAATAACTTTGTTGGTTAACCAAATCGAAGAAAGATATGACTTAGCACATTGCAAAATTTGAGATATACGTTCGCTCAAAACTGACGTAGAACGGTATGCTGTAAGAAATAGCCATGTTTCAAAGGTTCTGAAAATGATCCCATAATGATAAAATACTAAATACATGATACATACATGAAGAGGACTAAGTACAAAAGAGTATTTTTTTAATTTTTAAGTTTTAATGTAGAATTTTTATTTGGTTTTGTTTTGTTTACCTATTTATTTTTTTTTTAATATTATTTGTTCTGATATTAAAACTACAAATTGCGTATTTTTTTTATTTTTAAATTTGGGTTGGAAATTTTGAAATTTGGTGATTTTTTGGCGATTAAAATTTTGATTTTGGCGGTTTCGCTTTTTAAAACCTGACAAACCTGGTATCGGTCTCGTTAAACCGAACATTTTCAGTTTCGTCTAGGTGTCGTGTCAGTCTCGTATATTTAAGTCTCGTCTCGGTCTCGTCTCCGAAAAATACGATTTCTGGACAACCTGTTGATTATTGGAAGAAAATAATATTGCAGACAAAAATAAATATTTAATTGAAATTGGATTTTTCAATTTAGTAGACTCCCTGTAAATTTCGGTCCAAATATACAGTCTCGTCTCGGTTGCTTAATAGGCAGTCTCGTCTCGTATTGGTCTCAACATGCGAGACCGAGATTGAGACTTTTCTCGTCTCGTGGCCAGCCCTACAAAAAATCGCAAGTGGGGTTCTATACGCCTACATCTCAAAGGAATCACGAAGTAGTAGCACAATAAAATGAAGCCTCAATTAAGTGATCCAGAGTGTATTCATTTTAACGCATTTCATTAATTTCACACTTCTGATGGTGTTTACCCTGCACAAATACAAGCAAAATGGTTATACTTAATGTGAAAAACAGCAAAATATTTATTCGGAAGTTTTTGAGCCATGTTTTCTTTAAATATATAAGAAGTTAAAAACACGTCCATCATAGTAACTGTGGGAAGATCAAATAAACACATCCGCAATCCATGGCGCACTACACTACTTTTGGATACTACGTCTCATTGTAAATACGCCGCGCCGTATATACACACTACGATTTATTCAAGAAAAATAAACATCATCTTTTTTTCCGCGTGAAATCGTTTTCCAAGAAAAAAATTAAATTCCAAATGATTTTATCTCAATTTAAGAGGCTGTGGATTGAGAACATACATAAAAGGAAATAAACAAAATATGATTTATTGGCGCCTTATATTTAACTGAAATACAGATTATCCTACAAACATATTCGTTAAAGTTTTGAAAACTATTTTAGGGAAGAAAAATTAGACCGCCAGTTTAAAGTAATTTTTAATGTACATTTAAAAAAAAATCGAATTTAAAAAAAAAAAAAAAAGAATTTTAAATAAAAAAATAAACTTTCTTGTTTTTTAATTTTAGTGTGCAATATTTTGTATACTTTTTACGAGATTTTGTATAAAAAAAGTTATTTAAGTTGGTTCATAGGTAATGAAAAAAATGGATAGTTCTGATAAGAACGCAAAATAAAATAGTTTTTTATTTATTTAAAGTAGATTACACTTATTAAAAAACACCCACACAACGTGGTTTCTTTATTTGTGTGGTAGGAACCGATACTTTTCACAAAATTAAAAAAATCATTTACCCGTTTTTAAGAAAATGAATTTTCAAAAATAAAAATTTAATAACTTAAAAACAAAAAAAAAATACTTTTTTTGAACATTGTTATATGCCTCCTGTATAAGGGATTTGGTTGCAATAGGTGTGGTCGTGAACAAGAAATTTGAAAACCAAAAAATTGATTCTATGGCAGGCACCGTTAACAACCGTTATAAATATTTTTTTTTAAATCGTTAGAGTCGTTATTGAAATTTAAATCAAATAATAAATGGCTTTATTTTTGGAACTAAGAAAAAATGACAATTTCCCTTCTAGGTAATCAGCTAAAAACCTTATGTCCAAAGTTTGAAGAAGATCGCTTCAGTAGTTTAGGCTGCAGTTCTAAGTGCGGACAGACTGACAGAATTTTTTTCAGGTTCTCTATCATCGTAATGTTAGGAAAAACTATTATCTTCTCAAGTTTGATTTCTTTTTATGAATCCAAAACTTGCCCCTCTTCTTCTTCATTTTACGGTTGTTATGATCTCGAGGGGGACCACAACTCTCCCACTCAACTGCTTCGCCTAAGGTTCCACTTGAGGGGTTCACCAAATCCAAAACTTGCCCTATGTTCCTATATCACCAGTAAAACTATAAGTACCAGGTTGAGATATGTACCTATACTAGGGGTGTCTTTTAATTTTTTTTGTCAGATATTCAAAATGGGTATCGTGGATCTTGTAGAGGATACCCACCCAAGTATTTCTACGTCCCGGAATTTTATTAAAATGGCATCAAAAGTGGTTTCACCGACTTTAAAAGATTTGTTTTGACTCTCTAGGGATGCTAATAATAAAATAGCATAAGTAACTGCCCCTTAAAACTTCAATATATGCCTATTTTACTCGATAAATGGCTGAAAACCTCCCAAAAATCTGTTGATTTTTAAGCTTTTCTCGATTTTAAAGATCTCCAAGACTCGAAATGCTTTATTTCAAAACAAATGCTCCGATTCATCAAAGTACTGCACTATGACTCATGTTAATGTATGAACCGGTGCATTTTTTTTTTTTTTAAAGCATTTCGAAATTTTACAAAAACCTCAAAAATAGGGGAAACAATGGTTAAATTCCACTTTCAGACTGAAATATGTCAAAAACTAGAGCTGATGGCGAAAAACGGATGATAGATTTGTGTTCACCACACGAAATTACCTCTGATACGAGTCTTACTTGCTCGTTCTTGAACCCATGGAGGTCTTTAAAATCGAGAAAAGCTTAAAAATCAACCGATTTTTGGGGGTTTTCAGCCATTTATCGAGTAAAATAGGCATATTTTAAAATTTTAGGGGGCAGTTACTAAAGCTATTTTATTATAAGCATCACTAGAGAGTCAAAAGAAATATTTTAAAGTCGGTGGAACCACGTTTGATTCGCGAAATTCTTAATCATTTGTTGACTTTAAAAAATTTCCGGGATGTAGAAATACTTGTGGGGGTATCCTCTACAAGATCCACTATACCCATTTTGAATATCTGACAAAAAAAAATTAATAGACACCCCTAACCTATACCTAAGCTGATGAATCGCAGTGTATATATCATGTGTGAATATTCAATGTACATATATTATTCTATACACTACTTTAACACTCAATTACCAACCAAATTAATTTCCACGAGGAGTGACATTTTAATAAGATGATTAAATATTTATTAAGAATGTAGGTTTGTAAGCAGTTGTTTAGGGTGCACTGCTTAAGTAGATTTAAATCGATTTGTTACGAGTAGATTCGTGTAAGTCAAACAAACAAAAAATGAAGGTACATTTATGTTTTATATGCGTCCTTGAAACTTACATTGACCTTAACATTAAAGTGATACCGTTAATTATCGTTAATGAGACAGAAATATCAACAAAAATAGAGTTTTTCCAATTTAGTAGATTTATTTTAAGAGAGCAAAATAAATAACTTTATGATGGTGACGTGAACAAAATGACAATCGAAAAAAGCACACAATTCCATATTTGGTTTAATTTCATTTCAAAATTCAAACAAAATAACATTAAATGACCATCCAAACTAACGTGAAAAATTCAGCCCGTTAGCGAAACTTTCACCTTTCATATTTAATTTACTGCAACTAAGATAGTTAATTTAACAAATTCTGCAAAGTCCTTTCCATGCTTGTACCTATGTAAAGCAATTCATTGATGGCAAACATTTGCACTTGATCACCAATAAAAAAAGAACTCTGTCGGCAAATCAATTTGAGTTTCTTATTTTTCATTGACCCATAAAATATTTGTATCTGTATAGAAATAAAATTGGACTGATACATGACCATTTCAAGTAGGCAAATAACCATTCAATTTGAAATACTCATAAAATAGGCTTTCGCGCTAGCTTGGCTGTATACAAACAAATGAAATTCAATTCAAATGCACTTAAGCAAGAAAATGGCAAAATGCCAGCTAGCTATTCATTTAAAATCCCAAAAACACATTTCCTATTTCCGAATTGATATAATGATGGCGCATTTGTATCTTTCTCCGTAGTTAACGTCAAATGAATGTAGTATGTATGCATTTGTTTGTGAAAAATAAAATGACACAACGCATTTATACACCTAGTTTAATACAGACCCATCGAAAAAAAAAATAGCTTGGTGTTTTGTATGTTTTTTATGTACGGTTTGGTGTTATTATACACAGTTCATTAACAAATTAACAATTTTGTTGCTTTCAGTTAATTTGACTCAATGTGCTGTCAATGTCTCGCGCGATGACATATTAATGGATGTGTTATAGTTTTTGTGTCCATTACTTGGCGGAATGCCATCCTCGTCGAAGGACACTTTTACTATAACGAATCAAAAGTTTTCCACGATAATGTTGTTCCTTATGTACGTTATTTTGGTTTACCTATATTTAATAGCAATAAAAGGAACTTACGCGAAGACATATTGATTTTCATTAATTTCAATAATTGTTTGTTCATTAGTTCAATTATTTTTTTGTAATTTAAGTTTCGATACAGAAATTTCACTTCACATACAATGTACACTCCGTTCCACTTATTTAGAAAGAAACTTTTTTTTACTATCTGAGCGTGTATTGCTTTGAAAAATTTATTAATTCACCTTTTGCTTTTAGCTCTTATAAGAGGGATCTATTGCGAAAAAAAAGGAAAATACCATTAGGTTATTTCTTACCAATTTTCTAATTACCTACATTCTTCATTTAAAACACTGTAATGTGTGCTACAACCTTTATTTGAAATAATTTGAAAAACCCTGTTGGAGTGGAGACTGAATCATGCAGTTATTTTATATAATTTAAAGAAATTGCACTGCATGCTTCGTTGATTGCAGCCGTAAGTGATTCTTTGTCCTCATATTGTCGGTCAGAATCTTAAACTCTACGAACCATCCATCCCCTCCCCATACGTTTTCAATTATATTTAGGTCAAGAGAATACAGTGGCCATTGAAGTAAGGTAATATTTTTCATCGATATCCAAATGTTAATGATCCTTGCGTTGAGGATTGGCGCGTTGTCTTGTTGAAATGTCCACGGTATTGGTCCAAAGACATCGGTAAACTCAGGGAAAGCTTCTTGCAATATTTCCTTGTAGGAGTTTGCCGTCATTTTCAATGTGGAAAACTCCAGATCAATTGTTCCAAACCAGGAAATTGCATCCCACGCTATTACACAGCCTTATCGGCAATAGTGGCGCTCCAGAAAGCTGGGTTCACATGAAAATAGTAATTATATAGTATATATTTTTTTCGTCAGAAAATACCACTTTTTTCCTTCCACGACTCGCTGTAATACCACTCTTTGCCTTGATTTTAGCAGCAGAGTAGCTTGAATTTGATGCCAGTCTAATTATCTTTCTTCGGTCTCCTTCTGTTGTGGCTCTTGATTGCCTACCTTACACATTTTCCATAGTTTTCTTTATTTCTAAGGTTCGACCAAACAATTTTCACACTTCTACTTATTTTTTTTTGTTGGCAATTGTGCGTAGGGAAAGCTTGTTTTCCGCGTGTACTTCTATTTTGGCTTTTTCTGCAGGGTTTAATGGTTTTCCACGGCCCCTATTTTCTTTGATAAAACAATTATTATTTTTAATCTTCTATTCTTAATTCTTAATCTTCTATTATAAGAACAATATTATCTCTTCTTACCGTAATCTATAGAGACAAAACGCACACTGTTTCCATTGAAGTCACGCAAAACAAAAACAGTGTATTTAATGTAGTAATTAGAAAAGTGATAAAAAATAACCTAATGGTATTTTCCTGAATTATTATGTCCCTGCAGTTTTAATTGCAATATATCCCTCTTATAGGAACTAAAACCAAAATGTGAATTTATAAATTTACCAAAGCGCTACACGCTCTGATAGTAAAAAAGTTTTTAGGGAAGGTACCCTACTGGTGTCAATTAAGTTTTTTTTTTTGTCAGATATACAAAATAGGTATCGTGGATCTTGTAGAGGATACCCACACAAGTATTTCTACCTTTCGAAAATTTGTAAAAATGGTACTTCCAGACCTCTCGGCCGTTTTTTTTTCTCAAAGTCAAAAAATTATCAAGAAATTCGCGTATCAGACGTGGTTTCACCGGCTTAAAAAGATTTCTTTTGACTCCCTAGTGATGCTAATAATAAAATAACACAAGTTACTGCCCCTTAAAATTTCAAAATATGCCTTTTTTACTCCGTAGCATTGCTGAAAACCCCCAAAAAATCAGGTTATTTTTAATCTTTTCTCGAATTTAAAGGCCTACACGGATTCGGGAGCTAGCAAGTAAGACTCCTCTCAGAGGTAATTTCGTGTGCTGAACTCAAATCCGTCATTTATGTCCCGCCATCGGACCTAGTTTTTGAGATATTCCAGTCTGAAATAGAATATAACCATTTTTCCCCCTATTTTTGAGATTTTTTAAAAATTCGAAATGTGTTTTTTTCAAACAATGCACTGATTGCACCATGAACATAAGTCATAGTGCAATACTTCGATGAATCGGTGCATTTGTTTTGAATAGAAGCATTCCGAATTTTTAAAATCGAGAAAAGCTTAAAAAAAAAAACGATTTCTTGGGGGTTTCAGCCAGCTATCGAGTAAAAAAGGCATATTTTAAAAACGAAAAATGTTCGGAATGGACAAGTTTTGAAAATAGTATATTCAATTTATGGCCAGTAGTTTTATTTCTAAAATATCTAAAAAAGTAAACAAAATTTAAAAAAGTTTAAATTGAACAAAATATTACGCTCTTTTTTTTTTTAAATAAATTTCTAAAATTTATTGTATTTTTATTTAAATAATTCTCTTTTTCTTTCAGGTATGTTCCAAAAATGTACTATTTTGTAGAATAAGATTCAATTTGCAATGTGAGTATAAACAATTGTCTTTCAAAATAATATTTTTCCAAATAGAATATTCCACGCTAAATCTATTGTTCCATAGAATTTCAATATACCTTCTTTAAGGTGACGATTATTTTGAAAGTTTTTTTTTTTTTTCATTCCTGTCGACGGAATGGTTGCGAGTTGTTAGTCACTAGGCCCTGGTTCTTCATGAGCTGTTGTGCCACCCGTTTTATTTTATTTATTTTTTTTTTAATTTTTTGTGTTGGACTATCACGATGGAGGTATGGGTTCGCTTCTCAGCCTCGTCCCCCTAAAAACTACAGGGCTACAGGGCCACTGCCTCTTGCGAGGAATTGACAAATCCTCCGAGAGTATTTTTTGTAATGAATAAGTGCTTCTCGTCTAGCCGTTCGAATTCAGCATAAAATTGAAGGTTCTCTTCATTCCTGTCGACACGCGCACACAGAAATGGTTGAGAGTTGTTAATCACTAGGTCCTGGTTCTTCATGAGCTTTTGCGCCACCCAATTTATTTATGTTGACTTTTTTTGCAGAAAGTATGATAACTTTTTTTTACTTAAAATAACAATGTGTTCTTATAGAAAAACTTTATAAAAGCCTTTTTAATCATACATAGAAGGGAACCTTGCTCCCTCAACGAGGTGAGGTGTAAGGGGGAACAGTTATTTGATTTAAAAAAAAAAAAACATTAAAAAACAAAGGCGCCCTTACAAGAAGTATACCTTCTATTCTTTTATTTAATTTTTAAATCAAGTCATTTGGTGTGTTTTTATTAAAACACCTTGTGTCGTTTCTGAATGGGATTTTTCGTTTCGCATCAACAGCGTAATAGACTTTATTTTGGGACCCCAATCCATCGAATTTTTAAATTTATTGGTTAGTATATTTTAAGAGATTTCCTCAGAAACACATTTTTCTATAATATTAATTTGAAATAGATCTAAGGGTGTGTTTTTTGTTTTTTTTTAGTTTCACTCCTTAAACTGACAAAAAAAATAACATTTTATCAGCTTGTCCTTCCATCTAGAATCGACAAATAAGGTAATGCGAATGAATCATCTAAAATGAGTGTTAAATATTATGAGCTCATATTGGCATATAAAGCTGATGTAATCGCACTAAGGGAGTGTTTAGTGTCTTCTTAAGATGACGCATCTTAATAGCTATTTGAAAATTATTATTGTCATGATTATTTGACAACATCTTTTAATGCAGATAGATATACTCGTGCTATCCTATCAAAAATAAATAAGAAAAACTTTTGTAACATAAAGATAAATCCATTGAGAAACTACATACACATTATGTATCGTTAAATGATCCACTTAAAAATGTTTTGCTCGCTAAATCAATAAATTCTCAAAAGAAATAAATTCTCAAAGAAACAAATTCTTCTTAATCCCTCCTCCCTGTAACCAAGCAAAAAATCCTATCTCAGCACTATTTCTTCCCTCAATTTCTGCAATTAGAATCCCTTGATAAATACATTCCATTAAGGGATTAACAACACCCACTATTATTTTGACTATAGTTTCGTTATAGTCTGGTAAATATTGTTGCAATGTCCTTTCAGTTTCGAGCATATCTCTCATCTAAAATTCTAAACACGTTTCTTTTATCGATCCATCATTTTTTAAATGGAATGAAGTGCTCTCTAACTGGCCGCCTCTGCAGGCCATGAACGATGGCCGGACCATGAACATGTCTAAAATAAATCCCATGGAGTCCAAAAAATCCATGTCCATGCAGCAATATGTCGAAAAAAAATAATGTTTTGAACAAGACATGGAGGGCTGTTCAAAGCATGTGCCTGTGAGTTTTTTTTCTGGTTTTTCTTGAATGTGTAAGTGAATTTTGTTGTAAAAAATAGAAGTAGTTGTGAAAGCCTAATGAACGACATGACATGATTTGCCCAGTGAGTAAAAATGCACTGTTTGTTGATTGGATTGTGGTTCTGACGTCGGACATCTGTATGGCCTGTGGAGTCGGCCTGTAACATTATAGATTCATATCTTTATATCAAGGAGAGTTCGAAAAAGAGGTAAAATAGAAGAACTCTTACAATTTCATTCACAATCCCACATTCTTTGCTTTTCAAATTATGTGAGCACATCGTTTTGTTTTAATTTTCTGCAGCAAAATTTATTTGACCTTGAAATTTAATTCTAAATGCACTCAAAAAAGTTTTATTTCAGTAGTAAAAAACAAAAAAAAAAAAAAATGAACTTTACCTACTAGACTATAATTTTGAACATGCGTCTATAGTCTTTTGTCAATTATGTCACCTAACCACACGACATAGACACACGACTAATTGACTGACGCCTCACAACAATATTATATTATAGTGTTCATGCTTAGTTCTGTTTATTTTCGTTCATAGAAAATTGTTTACTTTTAACCTTGAAAACTACATAAAAGTAACTTGAAGGCTTTATAAGGGTACCCTACCCTACCCCTGCACCCCCCACAAAATATATTCATTGGGCCATATTCATAGTCATTTTAGACCTGGGTCTAAGTTAAACATAGCTTTGGTTACATTTTCGGACGTTAATTCTATTTTTTTAAGGTTATCATTTCAAAATATTTGAAGCTATTTGTGTAGTATACCAAGTTAATTATCTTATAAAAATATAAAACCAACAATTTGTAATTAAAATCGGTCTGTATTCATTGAGCCAAAATTGTCTTAAACTGTTGTTTAGTTAAACCTGGGTCTATCTGCGACTATGAATATGCCCCATTATCTTATCCTTTGGGCCCCAAAAAAAAAAAAAAAAACACTTTTACTCCCTTAATACACTCTAACCTTTGGCCTTAAAGAATACTTCTCACACTTAAAAATACATACATACAATTATCATAACAGGGTGGTTATTTTAAATGTCTTGTTTAATCAGTTCCCCCCTCATGTTTTTATTTATATCTCTTTATCTTTATCTGTCATCGATCCGTACCGTGTAGCCAAAGGAGTGCATGAATCTATTCATTTGCGGTTGTGAATCATTCGCAAAAACACACCCGTGCACTGCACAGTGTCATGTGCACAGAGAAAACCAACAAAATGTGATTCATTGGTAATAAAATATTCCATTTTGCGTAACATGCTAGAATTCGAATTTTGCAGTTATATTTGCATTCATAAAAAAAAACATGTGGATGTGTGGTAGTTATGGTCTCAAAGAATTCATTCAATCAGTCCATTCACAATAGTTATGAAAGTATAAGTGCATGGTAAAGCCTGATAAAATTGAATGCAGAAACTGGTTGACTATTCAGAAAAGAGATTCACAAACTATGGTTCAGGGATTGCAAAAAGTAACTTGTTTTATGCAGCAACTCGAAACACTAATTGATGCCTTCATTCAATGCCTGCATTCATCATTACCACATTCAAATTAGCCCGGTGCGAATGTACAGGGTGTCCGCCGGGAAGGTATACTACTTTGTTTGTTTATAATTTTTGATTAAATGAAAGCGAATGGATCTTATATTGATAAATGTTTTATTTAATGTCGGCAATTATGTATGGAATACAATATCAGGTAAAAGTCCGCCTCTGTTTGTCTCACAAATGCGAGCCCTTTTGAGCACATTATTAATGACATTCTCACACATTTCACGCGGTATTTCATTAATTTCATCACGAATATTATGTTTGAGTTGGTCAAGCGTTTCTGGTTTGTTTGCATAAACCTTGCTTTTCACATATATATCCCCACAAAAAGAAGCCCGGAGCAGTCAAATCAGGCCAATCAACATCACTATTTCTTGAAATAACTTGTTGTGGAAAGAGGTCTCGCAGTAATTCCATTGTAATCCTGGCTGTATGCGATGTGGCACTGTCTTGTTGATACCACATGTTAATCAAGCCCAAAGCATGCAGTTGTGGCGTTAAAAAGTTTTCAATCATCACGATATTGCTCCCCATTCAACAGTTACCGTTACGCCGTTTTCATTTTCAAAGAAGTAAGGTCCGATGATTCCTCCTGACCAAATTGCACACCAGACTGTAACTTTTAATGGATGCAAAGGTGACTGATGAATAATTTGAGGGTTTTCCATTGTCCAGAACCGACTATTCTGTCCATTCAAAAACTCCCAAAAATGTCAAGTAACTTTCTCATCGTCACAGTAATCGATGATTTATTTTGATAAAATGTTTTAACGATTTAAACACGTTGGTTTATCGAATATTTTTCCATAATAAATTTGCCACGTGTCTACTTCACGACTGCCAATTATGAACTGTCAAGACTAATGGAACAAAATGGCGGCAAAACAAAGTAACGGGTGATTTTTTTGAGGTTAGGATTTTCATGCATTAGTATTTGACAGATCACGCGGGATTTCAGACATGGTGTCAAAGAGAAAGATGCTCAGTATGCTTTGACATTTCATCATGAATAGACTTACTAACGAGCAACGCTTGCAAATCATTGAATTTTATTACCAAAATCAGTGTTCGGTTCGAAATGTGTTTCGCGCTTTACGTCCGATTTATGGTCTACATAATCGACCAAGTGAGCAAACAATTAATGCGATTGTGACCAAGTTTCGCACTCAGTTTACTTTATTGGACATTAAATCAACCACACCAATGCGTACAGTGCGTACAGAAGAGAATATTGCGTCTGTTTCTGAGAGTGTTGCTGAAGACCGTGAAATGTCGATTCGTCGCCGTTCGCAGCAATTGGGTTTGTGTTATTCGACCACATGGAAGATTTTACGCAAAGATCTTGGTGTAAAACCGTATAAAATACAGCTCGTGCAAGAACTGAAGCCGAACGATCTGCCACAACGTCGAATTTTCAGTGAATGAGCGCTACATGCCACACAGCTCGCGATTCTATGGCCATTTTGAGGGAAAACTTCGGAGAACAATTCATCTCAAGGAATGGACCGGTAAGTTGGCCACCAAGATCATGCGATTTGACGCCTTTAGACTATTTTTTGTGGGGCTACGTCAAGTCTAAAGTCTACACAAATAAGCCAGCAACTATTCCAGCTTTGGAAGACAACATTTCCGAAGAAATTCGGGCTATTCCGGCCGAAATGCTCGAAAAAGTTACCCAAAATTGGACTTTCCGAATGGACCACCTAAGACGCAGCCGCGGTCAACATTTAAATGAAATTATCTTCAAAAAGTAAATGTCATGAACCAATCTAACGTTTCAAATAAAGAATCGATGAGATTTTGCAAATTTTATGCGTTTTTTTTTTTAAAAAAGTTCTCAAGCTCTTTAAAAATCACCCGTTAGTATACCTTCCCGGCGGACACCCTGTACAAACAAAAAACGCTTTTTCTTTTTTTTTTTTTTTAAATCACTTACGCAGTATGTTTGTCATTCCCTTAGCCTTTTGGTGCCATCCTGAATTTAAAGTAAAATTGGTTTTGTTAAATAATTTGCTCATTTTCAAGTTTTGAAAAATGAACATAAACAAATAATTGAGGGTTATAATGTCAAAACTCTCATATTCCACTTTTATAAAAAATGAGTTAAGTATGAAGAAGTGGTTCTTTACAAGGGCTCTATCTACGTGTGTATTAAGCTTAAATGTCAAAACTTACTATTTGCTATATTTTATAGTAGGTACTTGAAAAGATGCGTTTTTACTATTCCACTCAGTTGTTAAATTTATAACTCATCTATTCCCATACAAGCAAAATTCCGTACCAGAACTCTTCTTTTCCTATGTACAAAAAAAAAATGGACACGACTGGATCGCACAAACTTGCTCTCGCAGGTAACAACTTTAACGACGCTTGAAATTGACATTGTACGTATTTATTGGTTCCATAACATTATGATTTCATTAAAAAGAAAGTTTTAAAAACAATTTAAAATCTGATTTGTTTAATAGACATGAATTTATGAAAAAAAAATTCAAAAATCGTTAGAGCGTTTTTTTTTTAAATTAATTTTGTATATATAAAAATTCTTGAACATTTTTTAAAATAAAATTTGGTATGCCAGCTTTTAGTATTAAATAAAATACAATTTTTCACAAAAACAAAAATTATTAGCCCGTTTTCAAGATATTGAATTTTCAAAAAAAAAAAAAATTATTTTTTTTGAAAATTTTTATATGCAAAATTGTAAACATTGTAAGGAACCTTTTGTATAAAAATTTTGGTTGAAATCGGTGTAGCAGTTAACGAGAAATTTGAAAACCAAAAAACGGTTGTACGACAGGTACCGTTAATAATTTTTTTTTTCTACCAAAATATTTGCTTTAGTAATTTTAATAGCTCGTATTTTTTTTTTTGAAAATCGTTAGAGCCGTTTTTTAAATATTTTAATCAATATTTGTATATTGTTTGTGTGACAGGTCACATAAGAAGCTTGAGTCCAATGTTTTAAGAAAATCGCTTCAGCCGTTTAGGCTACAGGGCGAGGTACAGACAGACAGACAGACAGACGGACGGACAGACAGACAGAATTGAGAGTCCCACTTTTTTCGCGTTCTTTATAAACGTAATATTAGGGAAAATCATTATCTCGATTTTTTTTTTCACGAATCCTAAACTTTCCCTATACTACGTACATCGCAAGTATAAAAAAAAGCGAAGAAAGCCTTAAAATAACCTCAGGAGCCTATGGTCTTCGTCTGGCTCGGTGACTAGTTTTTATTTGTGCGTATACAAGTAGACTTAATAAAAATTATTTTGATATACATATGAACATACATATGTACATACATATGCACATACATATATAACTAACATAACTGTATACTGTGTACAAGCATGACAAACTAAATTGCAATTTAATTGAACAAAGCAATCAGAATCGGAAAGAAATTGTGTGCTTTGTTATTTGACAAATAAATTATATGTTTATATTTGTTTGTGTTCGTAGACAATCAATAATAATCAATTAGATTACGTTTTTGTTAATATTAATGGAAAATTTCAGTTTTTGAAACGAAAAAAGACAAGTTGGTCCTAAAATACTGTCACCGATAATACAATTGATAAGAGCATTGCCCGCGCAGAAAAACAATCTAGTTTTCGACAAGGCACTAGAGAGTTTTAAATATATTCTGGCAAAGGGCTAGTAATGGTTAGCAAAGGCTAGAACAAGGGGTTTGGCGATTTTCAACCCTTTTGTCTCGTCAGGCAAACAAAATAAAAGTTGGCGTATGTGTTCTTGATACCGCGATACTTTGCTGTCAGTCCAATGCGCTACCCCCTGGGCTAACTCGCTATGCAAAAATTCAATGTCAAAAGTGAATAAGTTTCAAACTCGAATGTTTAATGCCATAACAAAAACATACAAAATAGAACAGGATTTTATGCACGCTTTGAATGTAGAACAACTTAGAATACTCGTAGGTTTTCTGTTCTAACTTCTCTGACGTTTCTCACAAATTTGTTTGTTCTGATATGAAAAAGAAGACAAAGGAGAGAGAATTAAAAGTGTCGTATGACTGAAATTGCATGGTGCTTATAAGTTGTTTGTTTTTGGTGTACAAGAGACATTCCCCGGATGGGGTACCGAAACATATCCAGCAAGTTTTTACTAGGCAGGGTCTCACAAGTGTTTGAAAAGTTTCATCCAAGTATCTAAGAAGTTTTGCTCGTCTAGATTTTATCTACTGAAAACTAACTATGGCCTTGCCCAAACTAGACAGAAACTTCGCATTTTTCCAGTCGGGTATGGACTTCAAACAAACAAAACTAATTTGGAATTAGAATTTCTTGAAAGGTAAATTTAGAACCTTACGCCATGTAACTTCTCTGTAAAGTAAGCACGGCAGTTGACTACACCCACTATTTGATGAATTGCAAAATCGGGAATAGAAATGCAAAAAAAAAAAAAAATTGCAAATGACTGCTTTGGTCCCTAACTCTAGCTGAAAGTTGCCCCAGCAACTTCAAAGTCGTGAGTTTTTTATTGTCTCAACCCCCACCTTCTTGCTCTAGCTTTGGCGCATAAATCAGGCTGAATTTGAGCGATGGCATCGATTATGTTATCTTTGAGGGCCGCGGTGGTTTGCGGCTTATTCGCATAGACCTGCGACTTAAGAAAGCCCCACAAGAAAAAGTCCAAAGTCCACGATCTTGGTGGCCAATTCACGTCGCCTCGGCGGCGGCGCGAGATAACCATGCCATGAAACCGCTCGTGCAGAATATCGATTGTGTCTTGTGCTGTGTGGTACGTAGCGCCATCCTGTTGGAACCATATGTCTTCGGTGTCCATATCATCCGATTCAGGCCACAAGAAGTTGGTGATCATCGACCTATGGCGATATGGCCTGGCTAGCATCATTTTCGAAGAAGTACTGACCGATGAGGCCTCCACCCCAAAATCTACACCAAACAGTAACTTTATTTTGATGCATTGGCACCTCGTGAATCTCGCCTGGATTGGTGTTGTCCCAAATCCGGCAATTTTGCTCATTCACGTACCCTTTTATCCAAAAATGGGCCTCATCGCCAAAGATGATTTATAGACCAAAATTGGGAGCAACAGAACACCCATTTTGATAATAAAGTTTTATCATTTGAACGTGTTGCTCGACGCTGTAACTTACCATGATGATTTATCCTTAGTAAGTGATTAAAAGACGATATTTTGAGAGAAAGTAATAGAAACAATATGGCCGCCACGAGCTGTCAAATCAACCCCTCCATTTTGGAAAACCCTTTATTTCCAATTATATATATTCCAAAGAGGCTTTTTAACCCTACGGCAACACTGTCATTCTATTTCAAAAATAAAAGCATCGTATGTTCGTTTCCGAGCTTGCGCGTAAAAACTATAGAAACTCTCGTCTCTCTTCCAATTCCAATAGTTACTCTGAAGCTGATGATGGTGATGATGGAAGAGAAAGTGAAATAATTTTCTAATATGCGTATTTGAATTTTGAAAATATTGTAAGAAAAAAACACAAGATTAAATAAATTCTTAAGTCAAAGCTCAAGATAATTATTCAAAAAAAAAAAAAAAAAAAAATTCTATGATTATTTATATAAATACAAAATAAACAACTCCCCTTCCGTAAGATATGAAGCTTCCCTTATAAACATTTCACTGCCTGCCCCCGACAAAATACTATACAAGAAAAAAGAGAAGAAGCATCATCGCATGCCTCTGCTTCTGGCTACTAAAAAAAAAGCAAATGTGGGTGCTACCACAACCAGACGGCAATTTGATTCAGTTTAAATGTTCACTTCAACGCGACGACGTGTGTTCCAAGAAAAACTTGTATGAAACTGAAAGTTTAAAGCGGTTAATATAAATATTAAAAAAAAAAGAGATTCTTACAAGAACAAAAAAATATAAATTTCTTCCACATCGAAGTTTTTGAATTGAATTTAAAATTAGAATAACACATTCGACGAAGACGACCGATATGACGCGACACAGAAATTAAAACAAAAAATTGAAATTGAAAAATTAAAGAATATTCGAAAATATTTTCCTATTCGAAACTAGTGATCTCCTGAGATATACGTAAATAGTGTTGAAAAAATAAAAAAGTT
The DNA here is from genome assembly GCA_949320155.1 of Melangyna quadrimaculata. Taxonomy (NCBI): domain Eukaryota; kingdom Metazoa; phylum Arthropoda; class Insecta; order Diptera; family Syrphidae; genus Melangyna; species Melangyna quadrimaculata. The sequence goes on along the minus strand of OX439485.1, from coordinate 75,087,649 downwards.
TTTGAGATATTTTGCTAATACAACGAATAACCGTGTCACGTTCACCTTGTTACAATCTCGTAATCGATTAACGAAAACAAAAACCCTTTCTTTTGGGTTAAATTGAATTTTTTGAGAAATTAAAAAATAATTATATTCGATTGGCGCTCGCAAATAGGAAGTTCATAGTTCACAGAGTAAAAAAAAAAACAGTATGGCCATGGTGGAAGGGATGACGTCTATCGATTTAGGGCCTATCCCACCGACAACACCAGAAACCTCCAGTGTCAGCAGCGGGACGGAGGTTGGTCTACAGCAAGAGCACATTGAAACACCTGAAGAGAGGTTTGTTTTCATTATTTTACAATAAATATGTGGTATAATTGACATTAAAATACTGTTATTTGTATTGTTGTTGTTGTAAAAAGACCAAGAGTGTTGCGGTTTAAGTCCTCTTGATTATCCTGATGATGGATGAGGTTAAACCATGGAAGTCGATTGGAATGAAATAAAAAAAAATTAAGAATGACGTTTTTATGTGCTTGCACAAAGAACTTTCATCGATTTATTTTTTAATATGTACAAATAAAAGTCCTTATAGGTACTTCTTACTCTCAATTTATTTCTATGTGTAGTTTTTGTTGTCGTTAGCTGAATGGCCTGAATGACAATTTGTGAACATACCTACCTACTATACATTATACAAACAAAAATGTGTGTGCTTGCAAGAATGCGTCATTCTTTTGTGTGGAGTTTTATCAATTTAAGGATACGCCGCCGCCGTCTTATCGTTGTGTATCCTTGTTTGTCAGTGTCAAAACGGGTGTGTAGCTCGATAGTGGTGATGTCATATATTAAGTTGAAAGGACATTTTAGTTGGGAGAGTACGATGAAATTAGCTCGGTGTGTGTCATCGCCATTTATATAATTTTTTTTAAATTTAATATCAAACAAATAAAAAACAAGAAGAAAAAAAATCATTGTGAATTAAACAATTCAAAAGAGCTTCATAGTAACCCATTTGATTGTACCCTTAACCTCAGGCACAAAAAGTGTCTTTTTTTCCCTTCTTTCTAAGTGGTGTCTTTAATGAGTTGTAAAAATATGCTATTTTTGTAGTATAGCTCCATCTGTGCCGACTTTTTTATGAGAAAAAAAAAAACTTGTAAATTAAATCATTCATTCAAAATATGTTTGATGAATACCAAATTAATCTCACAAATAAAAAGCAAAAAAAAACAACATTTCTTTCATTCATTGTTCACAATAAATTCTACGCTTTCGTTAATCATTAATGCATTAATTTGAATTTGTTTATCTGTGTTATTGTTCATATGCGGTATAGTTTTTGTGATAATTTCTTTAAAATTTCCATAGATTTTTCATTGTGAATGGAATTTGTTTTATTTGTTTTAAGATTGATAGCCTTCAAGGCCTTCATCACATGCAAACAAATTGAACTTGTTTTAATTTGTTAATCTTTGAATTGCATTGTTCAATTGTTTAAATTTGTATCAAGTGTATACGTATACATATTTTCTTATGTATCACGATTCACAAAGTGTATTATGTACTTTTAGGTTATTTATATTGTGACCTGCTTTTATTTTTTGCAATCTATTGTGACTCATTATTAAATAGACCACAATTAAACTGTCAAAATGAATGCTTGTCAAAGAACATCCTGTTTTGTTATCACTTTTTTGTTTTTAATTATTCTTCTTCTATTGATTCTATTTTTTATATTTGAATATGATTTTTTCATTTAAAAAAATTTAAATAAAATGTAGCATTTTTTATTTATAGAGTAAACAATGATATTAAACTAGCTTTCAAGTGTGCAATAATTGTGATTTGCATTAAATATATTTGTACGATTGTACGTAATAGATGAAATGGACCCGTGGACTGCCGTTTTACATTCTCTTTATTTTTTAGTCATTTGTATGAAATTACATTTTTTCTGAATATTTTAATTTTATTAATAAATTAAAAAGGTTTGTTTATTTTAACGAAAAGAAACAAAATCAAAAATAAACTGTGGCTTTTTCTGATGCAGAATTTTGTAGATACATACATAATGTAGGGGAGGGTTTTTTTTTTGGAGATATGTACTTGAATTTCTTAACCCCCCCCCCCCCTAGATGTCATTATAGTTATACAAAATATTATATGCAATATTTGTCATTGAAAATGGTTAACGTTAATGTGCTCCCATTAGAAAATAAAGGCTCTTTTCCAGTCTTTTCACTGAAAGTGTAAAAATTGATAGAAAATATTCGGCACATAATACCATTAGGAATATCGTTTAAAAAGTGCTATTAAAAACTCCAAGATCAGTTTCGCCCAACTATGAAAGTGGGCTAATCAGTTAGATGCTGCCAAACAGCATCTAACTGATGAACCCACTGTCATGATATATAAAAGGGTGAAAAGCGTTTGATAGAGTTTGGCATCAAGCTCTCTTATCGAAAATGCGTGCATTTGGTATCGATGAATCTCTTCTTCGTAGTATTAGAAATTACCTTTCGGACCGCTCAATACAAGTTGTATTGGACGGTTTCAAGTCTGAAATCCACAAAGTAAATGCTGGTGTGCCCCAGGGATCCGTTTTGTCTCAGACCCTCTTCCTAATATTCATAAACGATCTCTTATCTGAAACTTCTAATCCATTAAACTGTTTTGCTGACGACAGTACCCTCAGCTTTTCATATTCGTTTCTTGATTCACATCCATGTCCTTCGGATGTGGAACTTGATAAGCAGCGTATGATAAGCTCATTTAATTCTGATCTTGACAGTATTGTCCAGTGGGGAATAAAAAACTGTGTAGAATTTAATGCTTCTAAAACTCAATGCTGTCTCCTGTCGTTAAAGCGGAACCCACTCCCAATGCTGCTATCCATGAGCGGCACTTGCATAGAGGAAACTGAACAGTTTTCAGTCCTCGGTATGTGCGTCACAGACCACCTTTTGTGGAACGACCACATATTTGACATCGCCAAAAATGCTGCTAGGTGTTTACGTTTTCTCCGTCGATGCAAGAAATTTTTCTCCCCCCCCTGATCTGGCTGTGATCTACAAAGCCTTTATTCGTCCAAAACTTGAACTCCCATATTTGGGCAGGTGCTCCAATAACCCAATTGAGTCTATTGGATAGAATTCAAAAGAGAGCTCTTAAAATGATAGGTGAAAGAACTATAACGGAAACGTTTACATCTCTGGAGCACCGTCGAAATGTTTCATGCCTTTCGTTGTTTTACCGTTATTTTAACAAACATTGCTCTAGTGAAATAGCCAGTTGCATTTCTCCCCTTAAACAATTCAACCGTAATACTCGCGCTTCTAGGAAAGCCCATCAGTTTACCCTTGAGCCCAACTTCGGACGTACTGTTAAGTACAGAGATTCTTTCTTTAGTCGCACTACACGAATGCGGAATGCTCTACCCAGCTCTATCTTCCCCTCCCATTGTGATCTTCAGACATTCAAAACCAATGTACATCGGTTTCTCCTTTCAAATCCCCTCCAACCTACCTAATCGCTCGTGCTGTGTTTTTCACTTAAAGGGTATTCACAACACCTTTAGCGCGCGCTAAATAAAAAAATAAAAAATCTTGCAGTTGAGTGCTCTTGAACTCTTTACTTGAATCTCATTCAGCCAGTTAAAAAAACAATTTGGTAAGAAATTTCATTTTCAAAATTTCTTCAACTACGTTAAATTAACAATTAATATAGTTTTTAAAATATTTTGTTTAGTTAATCTTTAAGTTAATACGTATTTGCCAAATTAAAAAAAAAAAAATCAATGTTTACACTTAAAGGGAATTTTTGAGTAAAAAACTGAAAATGAAAACTATACTTGTATTTTCTATAGAAATTTCAACTGGTCGGTAGCACGTGCTTACTTTAACAGATTTTAATGAAATTTTGCCCAGAGGAAGTAGACGAAATAAGTTCGAATATATCCAAAATAAGAAACTTCTTCACTATCGTAATGTTAGTTTTGATTAAAACCGAATTTTTTAAAAAACGATTTTTTTGACATGATACCAGTACTTGCCCTACAGGTATAGAGCAAGTAAAAATTAAGGTCTCACCCAGAGCTGTAAAGTAATTAAATATATTGTGACTTAAGTACTACTTAAGTGCAATTCCTTGGTACTTACAATTTTTAAGTACAAGTACAATTCCTCGGTACTTGTACTTAAACATTTTAAGTACCAGTACCGAGGAATTGTACTTGGACTTAAATTCCACAAAAGAATTTACAAAATTTGTATTCATTACTTCAGTAATTAAATACTGTACTTAAATACTTTTAATTCTTGTAGTACTTATAATTCCTTTTAAATTCCTTTTGTAAAAAAAAAAAAATATAAGAAAAACAAAAAGAATTAAAAGTACTTAAGGAATTTAAAGTATTTGAAAAAGTTTTTAAGTACAGTATTTAATTACTAAATTAATTATTACAAATTTTTTAAATTCCTTTGTGGAATTTAAGTATAACTACAATTCCTCGGTACTCGTACTTAAAATGTTCCGGTACAAGTACCGAGGAATTGTACTTGTATTTAAATATTTTAAGTACCAAGGAATTATGTACTTGTACTTAAGCTTAAATTATACAGGTCTGGACCCATGTTCTGTAACTTGCGAAGCGATAAAACTTGTCGAGAAACGGTGAGAATTGAAACAAATCTCATTTTATCGCATCATCGGGTTTCTATAACTTTGACAGGCGATAATTTTATCGACTGGAACAAACGGAATAGAAATACTGGAAAAATGCGATAAAATGGGTTTCTGTATCTCTGAAGGTCGATAAGTTTATCATTTTAAACGTCAAATCTTATCGCTGACCTAAGAGATGGCGAGTAAACATAAATATAGAGAAAAATGGTAAGAAATTAAATTATTTTACAAAAAAAGGCCTTTTAAACTAAATTTAAACTTACTTTTATTTTATTGTAGCTTATTGACGATGAAGAAGACGCTGATTACGTTAAATACTATTAAATGAAATCGGTTCATAAGAAAAGAGTAACAATTGTTGCGAAACTTTCAAATTTACATTAATTTATTCTTGGATGTTCAAGACGAGGGCTAAAGGAACCTTAACACCTTGATTTAATAAGCTGTTTTAATATTGAAGCTCCCAAGGATACTATTGGCGTTCGAGTTAATACTACTCTTTGTTACTTTGCTATGAATCGAAAGATAACAATACCTTTTCACTTATCTTCCCAACGGCTGTAGTCAATTTAACACAAACAAGACATCGCTGATTGTGATAATGCTAAACTATGAGAGAAAACCTCACTCAATTCAAGTGTTTTTGGTCCTAACTGCGTTATTTATCCAAAAAATATTGTAACCAATAAGGTTATTACGGCAAAAAAGAAAAATCTTTAAATTCTTTTTCGTGAATTTGATGAAAAAAGCTCTTAAAATATAACTGAACTATCATAAGAAACATCCACAAAAATATGAATCAATAATGTAGCTTTAATAGTACATAAATGAATAAATATTTACTTTGTATCTATGATATATATAATATCTGATTATAAGCAATTAAAAATGTAATCATTAAAAACTTTCGTTTGATTTTTATTTTAATTCAATTTCCTAAATACAAGCCAATAATGACGTTGGTTTGCATGTAACACTTAAAAGAATTTCGAGCTAAATTCTTGTGTTACATACAAACCACTTCATTTCAAAAATACGTGCTTCATTTGGATTATTGAAATGGTGGTGAGTTTCAATTTATGTCACCTAAGTGTTCCTTACACCCATTTTCAATTTAAGGAATTTTAAAAAGTAATTCCCATGTAAAAGTATTTTCAACATTTTTAATTTTCAAAAAAAAATGTTGAAACGTTTTTTATATGGAAATTTTTTGAGATAATTTTTTGAATTAAAAATGCTTTCCGGAACTAGTTAGAAGACACAAATTAGAACTCAGAATGGTTTCAATCATCCCAATGAAGCACGTAGTTTTGAGATGACAGTAGTTTGTATGTATCACTTACAAGAATTTCTCTCTAATTTCATACGAAATTCTTGTAAGTGGTACACACAAACCACTGTCATCTCAAAACTACGTGCTTCATTGGGATGATTGAAACCATTCTGAGTTCTAATTTGTGTCTTCTAACTAGTTCCGGAAAGCATTTTTAATTCAAAAAATTATCTCAAAAAATTTCCATATAAAAAACGTTTCAACATTTTTTTTTGAAAATTAAAAATGTTGAAAATACTTTTACATGGGAATTACTTTTTAAAATTCCTTAAATTGAAAGAGGTTGTAAGGAACACTTAGGTGACATAAATTAGAACTCAGAGCAGTTTCTACCACCCAAATGAAGAACATATTTTTGAAACGATGGTAGTTTGTATGTAACTCAAAAATTTCGAGCGAAATAGAAACACTTCAATCATGAACCACAAATATCAATAAAGCTTAAGGAAAACCGTTCCAATAAAATAAAGACGCAAATTATTTTGATTATATTCTTTATTGGCAAATTGTTGACCTAAGCCGGTCACGTATGGTGGTTGCCACCCGAAGATAACTTGTTGATTGTTCCGTTTCCGGGTAAGGAATCTCTTCATTTTCTTGGACTGGATCGATTATATCATCTAAAAGTCCGTGTCTTTTTCTAAAGTTGTGAAGAACACAGCATGCGTTTATTATTTTCCCTGCTGAATCTGGGGAATAAAATAGCCCAACTCGAAGGCACCGAAACACGGACTTCAGAACACCGTTTAATCTTTCTACACAATTCCTTGTGCGCGCATGTATAGTGTTGAAACATCTATCGACTGTATTTGACGTAGCACGGTATGGCGTCATTAGCCAAGGACGTAGAGGGTATCCCGAATCTCCTTTAAAGAAATTAAGATAAAAGCTGCTTAAAAGTTTAAGTTTTAAATAGAAACTATAATTACCTAAGAGCCATGAATTATGCTCTCCGGGTCCACATGCTTCATAACGCCTTTCTAGCAGCACATTTATTTGAGAAGCCTCCCAAATGTAGGCGTCATGGGCAGCACCTCCATATCTTGCGAAACCTCCGAGAATTTTTAGATCGAAATCACATATCTGAAAGTTCATAATTTTTGTTGAATATAGACGATAATTAGGTAAAGATTTTTTACCAATTGTACATTTTTCGAATGGAAACCTTTTCGGTTAAGGTAGCAGGCTTCAATGTCACGGCTTGGTTTTTGTATCCGTACATGGGTGCAGTCAATTGCACCAATCACCCCAGGAAAGCCGGTTTGTTCAAAAAACCTAAGATATGTATATTTAGTAAGTTTAGCGAACAAATATTTTTTATTCAATCAAAATCTTACCTCCGTTTAATGGCTTCGTAGTCTTCTATACTTGGAAACTTAATCCATTTGTTCATCAAATTATTTTGGAGAACTTTTGACACATCAGCTATACACCGTGAGATCATGGATCTGCTCATTGCTACGGAAAAATCATGGCCAATGTCTCTCTGGTAGGATCCCGTTGCAAAAAAGTGGATTGCCGAGCAAACGCGGAGGGGTATTGGGATAAAAGTTCTTCTTTGTCCCTGTGGCAAATATGGACGTATTTCCTCCACCAAAATCAGCGCTGCATCACGGCTCAGCCGGAATACCTCACGGAAACGTTCCTCGGGCATTTCGAAGGGATTCGTACTATCTCGAAGCATGCGGCGTTCTATACGCATTTTGTTGTGGCGTTGGTAAGCTTCTTCAATGAAAACAGCGAACATTTTCAATAAAAATACACTATATAAATAATTTTAACAAAATCAAGAATAATAAATACAATTTGCCTTTCACTTTCTGTTTTTTTCTTGTTTCAAAATGTCAATTTGACAGTTCTACTTATCGCCTTCCAATGGAATTTCCAGCCCAAACAAATCGAAAATCGAAGTTATCGCATTGAGTTACAGAAACCCAATTTTTTCCAGAGGCGATAAGTGGGGAACGAATCGTTTCATTTTTTAACGATGCGATAACTTATCGCCTGAGTTACAGAACATGGGTCCTGGTCTCACCGTTCGTCGCCATCGCGTAACTCTGCGTGCATTATATTTTGTTTCTAATAAAAAGTTGTTAAAAATGTGGTAAATAAATTATTTTTGTGGCAAATAATTTATTTTTTTAGGAACGTTAAATAAAAAAGTAATGTATTTAACAAAAATGTCTCAATTAAGAACATTTTATTAAAAAAAATGCCAGGGGGCTGAGGCCAAGGGACTGAGAGTTTTCACAGTGTTTGCACCAAAAACATAGTAAGGTTTTGTTTGACATAAGGAAACAAATTTTTTATTCTGTGGTTTTTCTAGGATTACAAAAGCGCTAAAAAAATATGCCTGCTTTCATACAAAATTTGTGCGTAAATCCTTGCCAGAAACTGAGTGGACATTCCACGTTTTCTATCACGAATGTCTTCTTCACCGCTGACATACATACATCACGGATACAATGAACTTTCACTATCATGTGTTAGCGAGACTTGAAACTTCAATATGCCAAATCTGAAAATTCTATCGGTACATTATAGTTATCGAAATGTTTGACTGTTTCAATCTGTCAGGGGACTGATAAGAAAGCGTGGGGTCAAAGTTTTTTGTTCGTAAAATAAATTTATATGAAAAATTTGTGTGAAAGCAACAGTAGAAGAACAGTTATTTTTCATCTCTTGTAAAACAAGCTGGGGACCAGCGTTACCTTTGGGACTCTGTGGAGTCATTTTAATTCTTTTTAAATGCTGGGATTCCGGGACTCCCCTTTTTTAAAATCATTGCAGTTTGACTCCTTTTGAACGTTTGGGACTTTTTTTTTTGTTAATGCACAATATTCACTAAATACTTTTAAAATAAAATCTGTCGACTACTTCCGCAGAGCTTAATTCTTATTCATGATCAGATCAAATTCTTACTCATGATACATCAGAATTTTCGAACTTTGCTCTTCTCCCAGAAAAAGTGATGGTTTCAGGTGGGCAATTTAAAAAACCATTTAAATGAGTTTTTGATCAAAAATTTATATGAATTTGTTATAAAAAATACTAACCCATAGCAGCGCTTGCGCTGAAAGATTTGTTTCGAAATTAGCTTTAATTAAAAACAAAGTTACAAACCGCCTCAAGGTAGACTTTTGTAACTCAATGCTTTCTGCATTAATTTTGCTGGAGGATAAGCCAGTTGAAAACTGAACTCCAGACTGAAATTTAATTGTAAAATACAGAAAAGAAGTTCCTAACAATTAGTTATAAGAATTATTTGTACTTACATACATGCAGCCATTGACAGGTAATTAGAAACGATTTTGTGTTCAAATAAAAACGTGGATTTTCCTATTCAATTTTCTAAATATCGTCTTTTGTTTATTAATGATCATAAAATTTGGAAAATGTAACACTATTTTTTTAAATTTTCATAGGGACACATGGTTTCAAAAATATTTTTATATTTAAACCTCTGATTTGGCTGAGCCAACTAATTAGAAACTTAGAAAAATGTTAAACAAAAATAATATCGTTTCTAATTAGCTATCAACGGCTGTATATACCTATACATTTTGGTTTCAGTAAGAAAAATTGACCCTGAATATAATTTCTGATTCCAAGTTTATGTTGTTTTAATATAAAGTTTTTATATTTAGTTTTAAGAAACTTTTTGAATTATAACGTTCAAAAATACAAATATTGTTGTTGTATTACAATTTTATGGGGGATTTTTTTTTTTCAGCCAGAACTCCTTTTTTTTACTCTTTTTTAACATTCTCAGAGGTGCTGGGTTCGATGAGGAGTGCCGGCTAGCGCATGCAGCTAAGGACGAGGCCTACCAGGCAATGCTGCAGACTCGAACAAGAGCTGCTGAGAGAGTGGCCCGGGAGCTCTACGGGCTGAAACGAAAAGAGGAACGCCGACTTCTCAGGAGGAAAAAGAGAGAGCACGAGAAGCGGGCGGTAGAGTCTATTGAGGGTTGTAGCGGTAGGGGAGATGTTCGAAAATTTTATCAGAGGGTGAAGCGATCCACCCAAGGATTCAAGGCTAGAACGGAAGCCTGCCGAGATGAGAGTGGGAATATGGTAGTAGACACACAGTCAGTGCTGAGGATCTGGAAAGAACACTTCTCTAGACTGCTTAATGGCGAAGACAGCCAAGATGCCGCTAATAGGCAGAACGCTCCATTCAACTTGGACGATGATGGCCAAGAGTTCCGTCCACCCGACCTAACCGAAGTTCGGCTGGCGATATCCAAACTTAAGTCGTACAAGGCTGCAGGTGCGGATGGCTTACAAGCCGAACTATTTAAATCAGCGGGAGATGAATTGGCTAGGAGCATACACCAGCTCATCTGCAAAATTTGGTCGGAGGAAAGTATGCCCGATGAATGGAACCTCGGTATAGTGTGCCCCATCCATAAAAAGGGAGATGTTCTGAAATGTACCAACTACAGAGGAATTAGTCTCCTAAACGTCGCTTATAAAATCTTGTCGGCCATCCTGTGTGACCGCTTAAAACCTTTTGTCAACGATCTGATCGGCCCTTATCAGTGCGGTTTTAGGCCAGGCAAGTCAACCGTCGATCAAATGTTCACACTCCGACAGATTTTAGAAAAATCCCGGGAATTCCAGATCGATACACACCACCTTTTTATCGATTTTAAAGTCGCGTATGATAGCGTGAAAAGGGACGAATTATACAGAGCCATGTCGAGTCTCGGCATCCCTGCCAAACTCGTCCGCTTGTGCAGGATGACGATGGAGAAATCTCGCTGCTCCGTCAAAATTGGTAAGAACACCACCGATTCCTTTGATGTTGAGAAAGGATTGAGGCAAGGCGACGCGTTATCATGCAACCTATTCAACATCGTTCTTGAAGCCATTGTACGCAACGCACATGTCAACACCAGCGGTACAATCTATCAAAAGTCCGTTCAATTGCTTGCATATGCGGATGACATAGACATTGTCGGCAGAACGAAGCGAGCTGTGGCAGGGGCATTTGCGAGCATTGAATCGGAGGCGGCTAGAATGGGATTGGCGGTTAATGAGGACAAGACGAAGTATATGCTGTCATCGAGAGAGGAATCTCAACATCGTCGACTCGGGCAAAATATCACGATGGACAGATATAACTTCGAAGTTGTCAAGGACTTTGTCTACCTGGGCTCCACTATTACATCGCAGAATGACATCAGTGCAGAGATCAAGCGAAGAATTACTCTTGCCAACCGCTGTTTCTTCGGTCTAAGAAGGCATTTAAGTAGTAAGGCCCTCTCTCAGAGAACCAAGGAGACTTTATACAAAACCCTAATCATCCCGGTCCTGCTTTATGGGTCAGAAGCATGGACACTGAAAGATTCGGATAAAAATCTGCTAGGGTGCTTTGAGAGGAAGATTCTTCGTGTGATTTTCGGTCCGGTGTGTATCGAAGGAGTATGGAGGAGAAGATTCAACGACGAGCTATACGGGCTATACAGCGACGTTGACCTGGTCAAAAAGCTGAAAATACAGCGGCTTAGATGGCTGGGGCACGTGGAGCGTATGGACAGCAACGCACCTGCCCGACGAGTCTTCGAATCCAACCCCGATGGGGTACGCAGCAGAGGAAGAACCCGTAACAGGTGGCGCAATCAAGTGAATGACGACATCAAAGCACTCGGTGTGCGCAACTGGAAGCGGCTAGCTAGGGACAGAGCTGGCTGGAGGGGCTTGTTAGTTGAGGCCGAAGCCCATCCTGGGCTGTGAGCGCCATCAAAAGTAAAGTAAGTAAGAGGTGCTGGGGACACGTCACACAGTGGGGCAAACATGGAAAAAATTAAATTATTTGAAAGTGTCAATTTTTATGATTCACTATTGGTTTTTATAGTCAATTAGTTGTAAGATCAAAAAATGATAACGGTTTTTTGAATAAAATATATGTAAGCCTGGATTTTAACGCCAAAGTTGAAATTAGAAGAGAATTTATATAAATATAGGTGGTTTTTAAGCGATCCGTTCACAATCAAATCTGAATATTTTTTAACGATTCTTTTTTTTGTGGGATTAAGATATTCCTATTCAGTAATATAAATGTATTAACTGAGCGAGAAAAATAAGATATTAAATATTTTGGGCAAAAAAACCCAATATTAGCGATAATTTTTAGTCTCATAAGGTTTTAAGTATTGGCGGCACTTGGCGACCCGGGTCTGTTGCTTTTGGCAAAATATGTAGTGTGTAAGCAATAATTTTCAGTAAAGAACGCATCCGGATACGTCTGAATTCGACTTCAAATGCATTTTGAGGTGGCCTTAAAAATATTTTTGTTATATAGAATTTTTTTTGAGCATTTTTAAAAATAAAATTTGGAATGCCAATTTTAATTATTCATTAGAATATAGTTTCAAACTAAATTTAAAGAAAATTCATGAACCATTTTTCAAGATACAAAATTTTCAAAAAAAAAAATTTTTTTTTTAAATCCAATAATTTTTTTTCGAAAATTTCTGCACGCAAAATTGTTAAGATACTGAAGAAACTCCTGTATAAAATTTGTTGGCAAAATCGGCAGGCGTTAACGAGAAGTTTGAAAATCAATAACCCGGTTCTATGACAGGAGTGTATCAGTTGTTGAACAATTTGTTGGACCAAAATATTAATCATAGTCCTTGGTGCTTTGTAATTTTTTTTAATAAAATCGTTAGAGCCATTTATAAGATAAATAACTTGTTGCTTATTAGTTAAATATCAGGTTCCGTTATTTAAGAAGTTAAAAAAAAAAATCAATTTCCTCTGCAGGGAGCCCTTTGATGACAACTTTAATTTCATAGTTTGAGACAGACAGACAGACTGGCAGACAAATTTTTTTTTTTTTTTTCAAAAACTTGCCCTAGTATCCATGTATGTATGTAATAGGTACGATTTTGTCAAAGCAACCTAGACTTGCATTTTTGTTAAAAATAAAATATTACATTTTATATTATTTAGTTGTTAAGAATTTTGTTTACGATTTAACATCAAAACAATAACAAAGCTTTTATGAAATAAGAATTATTTAAAAAGTTTGCAATGTCACATCTTAATTTTTATTCAAGGGCATATGACTCCGTAATGTGATACGCAGTTTTATTTCGTTATTAAAATTTACTGTATCACATCGTAAAAATTCAGTAGCAAAAAATTACGATATACATAAGTATGCAACTGTAATAATTTTTCATTGTTTTACATTTCGTCTAACTTGCTCGCTAGTGTATGCACAATAGATGGTTCTGATTTCATCTAACCAAGGCTCCATATAAAAAATCCAAAAAACGTCCACAAAATGGGCGTAGTAAAATTTGTGCATTGTCGATTATCCAATATGTATTTGCATAAGGTTAAGTTAAACAACATCCGAATTTTTACTAGTTCTTACGAAAAATTAGTTTCTTAATAAACTGGGCGTGGCAGTGGGCGGATATTTTTTGTTTTGGTTTATCAATCGGCTCAGTAGTTTAGAGTTTAGAGAGTTTTTGCAACTTTCCCATTCAAGGTGCCCCACTATGCGTCAGGGGACTGAGAATTAGGCACTTTCAAGAATTTTAAGAGTAATGAAAATGAGTCAGACATTGATAATTTTCTTGCCAATATCTACTAGATTGACTATTGTAAAAAAATCAGATTGATTGGTTGAACCGTTTTCAAAATAGAAGCGTAGCCATAGACAGTTCCATCATTTGTAGAATGACCCATGGAACCGATTTCGGTAAATTGTATATAATTAGAAAGCCATAGTTGCGCACTCGTCCAAAATATACATGAGACACTCACTTACACACTGTGGGTCATATTCGATTTTTCACTGCCGATCACTGTGCATTTAAAAATTTTTATTAAAAAATTAGTTTGTGCTTTAATTTTCAAACAAATTGCTTGACTCTAGACAGAGTGAGTTAATTTAAGTTTTTGTTGGTCGAATTTCGGCCAGTGGGCGATACTAGTTTAATATAACTATTCAAGTAAACAAAATATTTAAATGCAACGGCAACTCTTACAATATTATGCTAGCATCTGTTAACCCTGAAATTCATTATAGCACGTTTGAGGCGTGTTGCAAACCACGATTATAGAAACGTATCATGTCGTTATCCGCACAATTATTCGTGTGTAGAAATAAAATTTTGTAATTTTATTTTTTGACAGAAAAAAATAAACAAACACTTGCCGGTCTCGCAAGTAAACTGTGTTTCGATCGCTATGTCGCGTGATTTTCGGAAAACGCGCGTCAGGTCATGTCGTGCCTCTCTATCAATATGCGTCGTTCTGTTAATTTATATTGTTTACAAAAACCAGTGCTGTGCTGTGTAGCGTCACTCGCGCCAAACGCGTTTCAATATGCGCCTAGCCAAACAGTGGTACACTTCAAATGGTAGTTACTGTGCATTTTTTTGTTTGGTTTTGATTTAAATTAATTAAAATCCATTTTTTTTTTCATGATGTTTTGTTCGCGTTTGTGATATTTTGGAATGCAATCCGTCATCCATCAGTTAAATCAACTTTTTTAAAAATGAAAATGCAAGTACCGCATTTATGGTTTTAAGAAAAAGTATAAAAGAATTTATAGCAGGTTTTTGACAGACCCCATTCTAATATAATATTGTATTATTCTTTTGGCCCAACCTATGTGCTCCAGTGTTTTGATACATTTATTTCAAATATTCTTTATTTGTCAATATATATGTACTTTTTTGATAATAATCAGCCCTATCACGAATTCCATCGTAATCAGAAACTTCTAAAAACGGAAATCTCTAAAAAACGGATCACAGAATCTATCGTAGTGGAAAATACCATACAAATTGCAACTACGAACGGATTTGGTGATAGTTTTTTGGGGATTCGTAAAATGTTTCCGATTACGATGGAATTATTTGATAGGGCTGAATACTTGTTATATTAATTTTTGTGTTGCTAAGTTTTGAAAGGCTGTATTTGGAAACTAATCAGTCTACAGAGAGGACTTAAGTTAAAGCAAATTAAGTTACTTTGAAATTGCAGTGCGATGTTTAAGATTCAAAATCCAAAAATCGTAAAAAAACGCGGCAAGTTTTTTTTCAAAAACTAAAAAAAACACATGTTTTTAATTTTTTTATCAGAAAATTTTCATATTAAAAAAAAAATCAAGGAGTTTCATCTCAGAAAGTAAAAAGTTCCGTATTGGTCTCAAAAGTTATATAATTTAAATAAGTAAAAAAGATATTATGCTTTCTTTGAAGGTATGTTTATTTTTCCTTCAAAATATGCTACTATTGGCATAAAAGTTTTTTCTCGATAAATACCTGTAAGCAATATTTTTCCTGGACATTTTTGATACGTGTGAGTAGGTATATATATTTTGCAATAAAAAAGTATAAAGTTAAAGAGTTAATTCGGAAAATTCATAGAAATTTCCAAATTATGTGAATGGACTGCAAAAAATGGATATAAAAAGTTGCATCACTTGATTGAGGCCATTCCAAAAATTGCTTGGCAAAAGCTAACATCGCCGATTTTTTCTCAACCAAAAGTTTAAAATATTTAAGAAAGGATAGAAAACTATATATTATATTAAATTTCAAGTTAAAATGGGCTCTGGAAACACGTCGACAATAGCAGAAAGAGGATCAATAGATGCTTTAAAGGAACTGGGACCCTCAGGCTAGGAGCCTGAACAGAAGTAAGACCATTGTCAACAACTATCTAGCAGACACTATAAACTATGGAAAAAAAAAACAAAAAGGACGCACAGCTCACGCAACAACAATCGGATAAAAGCGACTCATTCAGCGGCTAGCTTCAAATTCCACACTATCAGAGCCTAAAATAAGGTCAAAAAGTGGGGTATCAGCCATTATTTCGACGGTTTTAAGGATAAATAAATCAAGAGTATCATAATCAAAAAGAAACCGGTTCTACAGCAGCTACATAAGGAAATACCGGACTCAAACATCATCGAAAACGTTTGGGCCTGGCTATCTCGAAAAGTTTCTGATGCTGGTAGATAGTTTGGACAAAGTTAACTGCTAACTTGGTCGAAGCTAACTGCGATGCCTGGAGTCAGGTTTCACTGGATTATTCCAAAAAACTGTATGATTTAATTCCAACCCGTCTAATAGAGCTTATTTCAAAAAATGGCGGGCATACTCATTATTTATTGACAAAAACATAATGGGGCGTATTCATAGTCATTTTAGACCTGGGTCTAAGTTAAACACAGCTTTGGTTGAATTTTCAGACGTAGATTCTATTATTTTAAGTTTATTATTTCAAAATATTTGAAGCTTTTTATGTAGTTTACCAAGTTAGTTATCTTAAAAAAATATAAAACCAACAATTTGTAATTAAAATCGGTCTGTATTCATTGAGCCAAAATTGTCTTAAACTGTAGTTTAGTTAAACCTGGGTCTATCTGCGACTATGAATATGCCCCAATATATTCATGTTTAAAAACTAAGAAAAGTAAACATTTTTATAGTTTTGTTCTTTTTTTATAAGATTTTTCAAGTGGCCTCAATCAAGTGACGCATTTTTGTATACCCATTTTTGCAGTCCATTCTTATAATTTGTGAAATTCCTATGGAATTTCCAAGTTACCCCCTTGAATGTTTGTATTTTTATTGCAAAATATATTTACCTACTCACAGGTATCAAAAATTTCCAGGAAAAATATTTCCTACAGGTATTTATCGAGAAAAAACTGTTGTGAAAATAGTGGCCTCAAACAAGTGACAGGGAGTGTATGTTCTACTATGCGTTATTGAGGGCCCGGATTTTCATGCCCTTAAAACACACAAAATGTGCGAATAAAATATGCACTTAAAACTACTAAATATGCCATACAAAATTCAAAATATGCCATACAAAATCCTAAATATGCCATACAAAATCCAAAACATGCTGAAAAATATTCAAAAAGTAAATGAAAAAACATGGAAATTAAAAAAAAAAAATATAGTCTTTTATTCATAAAAAGTTTTCACAGCAAAAAGTAAATTAAATTAACATAAAACATAAAATTCAAACTATATTTTAAATAATATGTTCATTATTTTCGTAAGTTAGTTTTGTTACCATGAATTATGAACATTTTTCAGAAGTTTTCAAAACTGAAACCTTGGCGATTTGGTTTAAAAAAACTTTTGCATATGCAAAAAAAAAAATCTGTTCACGTCAACAGACGTCAGTGGAGCATTTCTTAATGAAACAATCTCATGTCTTGAATATTGAATATCGAAGCACTGTTCTTCATCATTTTCTTATATCCTTCATTTTTTTTAAAGAACATTTTCTATTTTTTTACAAATAACTAGATTGACCCATTGGACACTTTACTGGATTAATTTTTGAAACTGCTTCGTCAATTAAATTTATTTGTTTTTTAAGCAAGTTCCAACCCTCAAATTTTACTATAGTCTCACTGAGAAACCCATAGTTTGAACTTTTGAAAGCCAATTAGTTTTTTAATAATGGCTGGTTAAAAATATCTCACGTTTTTTTTTTAACTAAAACAGCATCGGGGTCATCTAATTCCCTAACAAAGCTTTCAAACTGTTCAAAATATTTGCCATAATACAACACTGCACTTATCCGTGTTCCCCATCGTGTTATAATGGGCTGATGTGGAAGAGGAATTTGCGGATATTTTTCTTTAAAAACATCTACATGGGACGGAGCTGTTAAAAATATTTGTTTGCTGTTTGACACTAGTGTGTCTGTGTGTGTGTGGATCTGATTTCTTCAGTGACCCTGTGAAGTCCATGAACCAGACAGGTGACGAGAATTATTTTTGGATAAAATACTTTCAGTGTCCGAGCTGCTTTCACCATATAAGGCGCTGCATCCGTTAAAACAGAAGGATTGTCGATATGTTCTCCAGATTCGTCAAAAGCTCGAACGATTGTAGCATGGTTTGTTTTTTTCAGCTTAATAACATTGGCTTAGTATTTCTTTTTGCTAATTTCCTCATCTTGATGTAAGACACCAACAATTACGTTAGCAACAAATTGACCCTGTACATCAATGGTTTCATCAGTGGAAACCCACACAAAATTATCTTTTAGATTTACTTTATCATCGAAAACACGAGTAAACACTTTATCAACATAGTTTTTTCTTATTGTAGATTCGTTGGGTATAATTTCTACTGCCAAGTTATCAATAGTATTTCTGCCAGGTGAAAGATAGAATTTTTAAGGTTTGTTTGCATTTCGGTTAAATCAAAAAAAATATGCAAAAAAATATGCATTTATTGTTAAAATATGCTCAATAAGCCAAAATATGCATTAATATTTAAATATGCAAAAGTATGCACTAACGATTGAATGACATTTTAAAGCAAATTTCTTAATTCAAAAAACTGTCTGATTCTTTTGCATAAGGCTGTCCAAAAATATGCATTTGCATTGAAACCCGGGCCCTGGTTATTACAAACAAATCTACACAGCTGATATGAAATAGGTTGTGTATAAAAGACATTTAAAAGATTTGAATGCTTCAATGGTTTGAAGTTTGAGCAACTACCTAATTGCGTATACCCCCTGTAATTCATTACAATTTAGTATAATTACATTTTGAAAGTCGTTTGACCGTATGAAATCGATCTGACTAAGAGGTGAGAAATAGTGTTTTTTTTTTGTTATTATTTTTACTATTAAAATTGGAATTAATAATTAACATGACTGTACTAATTACCTTGAACATGTTAATGGTTTTTGTATTGCTTTTGAGTTGTGATTTTAGTGGTCGTGCGCGATTGACTTTTGCCAAGTAGGTATGTAAGTTAAGTACCTACTGGTCAGAACATTTTTGTATGTCTAAAACCATGTGAATTTAAATTTGAGCAAATATTTTCTCTTTCAAATTAAGCACAATTAACGTGAAATAAGTATATGAGTCAATTGATTGAGGTCATTTTTCGTATTGTTAATTGTTGCCAAGACGCTTACTTATTGTGTCTTAATTGTTTCACTTAATTATTCACTGCCAAATTTAATTTTGAATTACCTTTCTAATACATTCTAAAATGATATGGGATATTAAGAAAGAATGAATATTATAAAGTCAAAATCATGATGTGTATGAATTTTCGATTGACGTTAAGGAGGTATTAAGCTTTCAAAATTGAATTTCTGTTTTTTTTTTTTCTCTTGCATCTTCGGTCAAAACATAAAGCTTATACCAACGTCCTCCGTATCATAGGTTAGGTTAGGTTGAAGTGGCTGCCAGTAAGGGACTGACACACTTAGACCATAAGTTGGTCCGTTGTGATACCACGTGAATCTAGAGAGATTTTCTCCCCGCTCGTTAAAACCAGTTGGAGCTTCTAATGAAGCGTGCGAGATTACTAATGTCTATGTTTGTCAGATCACTAGGATCATTGAAGAAGAAGTCTCCGAGATGGAGCCTACGTCTTTTAGATAGGGCAGGGCATGTGCAGAGAAGATGAGGGACAGATTCTTCCTCCTCCTCGTCCATACAGCTTCTGCAAAAGTCGTTTGCGAAAACTCCAAGCCGCTTTGCGTGCTTGCCTATAAGACAGTGCCCGGTTATGACACCAATTACGGAGCTGATATGCAATCTGTTCAAAGATATCAAACACTCTAGCGTAGGTCAGATCTGTTTTGTCGCCAGGCAAGTGGTTACGTTGTTCCACCTAAGGTTTGTTCTCCTTAAAGCATCTTGCTTCAGCAAAATTTGCATGTAGCTATAGGCATACCGGAGTCTACCTTTTCAGGTAAAATAGGTAGTCTTGTTCCAACTTTGGCGAGTTCATCAGCTTTACAATAACCCGGAATGTCCCTATGGCCCGGCACCCAACAAAGGAGAATGTTGAACTGCTGCGCCATCTCTATAAGAGATGATCGACAGTTTAGGGCTGTTTTAGAGTTTGTAGAGACACAGTCGAGAGATTTTATGGCAGCTTGGCTGTCTGAGAAGATGCGGATATCAGAAGTCAATATCACGTTTTCCTTAAGCCAAGATAAAACTTCTTTTATCGCCAAAAGTTCCGCCTGAAACACGCTACAATGGTCTGGAAGACGAAATGCGAGACTTAAATTTAATCTTTCTGAGTACACGCCTCCACCAACCCCATCATCGGTTTTTGAACCGTCCGTATAAAAGTGAATCGAGTCGTCTTCCAAGAATGTCACGTCCTCCCATGTGGATCGGGAGGGTATGGCAACTTGAAAATTTTTATCGAAACGGAATTGTGGGATGGTGTAGTCAATTATACTTGGAAGTGATCTGTATGAGTTCAGAATAGCTGAGTGGCCTATTTCATTATTGGTCCACTGTGAAGAGGCTTTAAGACGGATTGCCGAACTCGCTGCTTTGTTTACTAAATATATCGAGGGGTGTCAGATGAAGAAGAGTGTCCAGTGCCGCGGAGGGAGTAGAACGAAGTGCTCCACTTATACACATGCAAGCTGATCTTTGGACTTTACTAAGTTTATCGCGGTTAACCGGTATATCCAGAGCTGTCCACCATACTGCCACCCCATATGTTAGAATCGGTCTAATTACCGAGATGTATAGCCAGTGAGTAATACGGGGTTGGAGTCCCCATTTACTTCCAATGGCTTTCTTACAAGAGAAGAGTGCTACTGTGGCCTTCCGGACTCTTTCTTCTATATTAGGTTTCCAACTTAACTTCTTATCTAAAATAAGACCCAGATATTTAGCTTTGTCGGAGAATGTAAGTGGAATTCCTTTAATGGTGGGAAGATCTATGTGTGGAATTTTATATTCCCTGGAGAAGAGGACAAGATCAGTTTTGTGGGGGTTGACACCCAGTCCACACCGTTCTGCCCAGTCTATTAGCTTGTTTAAGGCATTTTGTAAGAGATCCTTTAAGACAATAGGATACTTACCTGATGTAGTAGCCCGTAGCGTAATGGTTAGTGCGTTCGACTGTCACGCTGGAGGTCTGGGATCGCTTCCCAGCCTCGTCCACCTAAAAAACTAAAAGTTTTTTTTCAGGGCTACTGCCTCTTGCGAGGAATTGACAAATCCTCCAAGAGTATCACTTGTCACGAATAAGTGCTTCTCGTCTAGCCGTTCGGAATCGGCATACAATTGTAGGTCCCTTCCATTCCTGTCGAAAGGCGCACACAGGAATGGTTGCGAGTTGTTAGTCACTAGGCCCTGGTTCTTCATGAGCCGTTGTGCCACCCGATTTATTTATTTATTTTTATACTTACCTGATACGGCGATAGCAAAATCGTCCGCATAGGCAATCACTCTGTAGCCCTCCGCTTCCAGGCTTGTAAGCAGTTCGTTTACTACAAGGTTCCAGAGAAGGGGAGATAGAACACCGCCTTGTGGCGTATCTCTACTGACTGATTTTTTTGCAGAGAAATCGCCCAGTTTTGAATTGATAATCCTGCTTGTCAGCATTTGATTGATCAGTTCACCAAGCGAACTGTCTACCTTCAGACATGACAGTGCAGATGCGATTGCAGATGTGTCGACATTGTTAAAAGCGCCTTCTATATCTAGGAAAGCAACCATTGTATATTCTTTATGGTAGAGGGAATATTCGATGGTGCGTACCAAAGTATGTAGTGCCGTTTCCACCGATTTCCCTTTGCAGTACGCGTGTTGAGACTGAGACAAGAGTCTCGTATCAATACTGGTACGTAAGTGAATATCAATCAGTCGTTCAAAAGTTTTGAGAAGGAATGATGATAGACTTATAGGTCTGAGATCTTTCGGATTAACATGGGCATTTACCTGCTTTGGGTATAAAAACAACTTTTACTTCTCTCCATGAACTAGGAATATGAGCCAAGTTCAAGCAGCTATTTAAGATTATTTCTAAAATAGGCAGCATTATCCGTATCATAGGTTTAAAATAATCAAACTAACCCCAAAGAATGAAACATCTCTTAAAACGTTAAAAATCGCAACACCATCAACATTCATTTAAGTGACGTTTTACTGTGATACAATTTTTTAACACAATTTCCTCATCTTCGCATTGTTATCATAACCAAGATCAAAGATAAATTTAAATATTCAGCAATAATAAAACGTCACGTGCTAAAGATATGATATGACCGGTGGTTAATCATTTTTCTGACAGTTGCTCCAAAAGAGATTACCTACGATTTTTTTATTTTGCTTCAAAAGCTGACTTAGAGGGCTTTGACGTAAACAACTCTAAATAAGTAAGCACATAATATAATTCATAAGATAAAAAGTGTGTTGCAATGTAGTATTATATTTTTTGTTGTTGATGTTAAGAAGTAACTGGTTGACTAGTCGGATAAATCAGTTGAAGACACTTGAGCTGTTTGTAAACATTTAAAAGGCAGGTTTGTTTACACTCGTAGATGCTTTTTCATTGTTGCTTTTACAAATTATTTAAAATATAATTGTTTTTTAATTACAGTACAGGCGTATGAAATGATGGTTATTACTAATATAAATAAACAACACGCTTTTTTATTTTTTATTTTTTTTTGTACAGTTTGATGATTAAACATGCGTTGCGCATTTATTGCTTTATATAAATTGATTGCCATAAGTTATGAGTCAGAATAGAATGAACAATTCGATTTAGCTCTGAATTGAATGACTCGATGATGAAAAGTATGTCAAACTACGTCATTTCAATGTATAAAATGTATACATAATTTACATTAACTAATTGGGCTATGTACGATTAAAATTTGTAAATCCTGTCATAAGGTTGGCTTTATATATCATGATGTAAGGTAAATAAATGCTTTTGAAAAAAATTGCAATCTTGTACTGCCCCAAAGTCCTACAAAACTTCTCCTGAAACAACAACAAAAAAAAAAACTAGTTAAAAAATAAATGTTCCGCAGAAATATAACCATTTTTTTTTAGTCTGGTGATATTAATTTTTATTATGAATGATAATCAAGAGCATTTTAAGTAAAAAAAACAATAAAATATTAAGAAAAGAGAGGTCAAACAAATTTTAAGAAAGCAAAATGTCAAGGAAAAAATAACAACATTTTAAAATATTTTTAAAACTGCATTTTTTTGGACATTCAATTCTTGTTCTTATAAATCCATCACACCTTATTGGACTACAGAAAGCAGCTGAAGCTTTAGTCACAATTTTAATGCACCGTTCCGTAGCGTAATGGTTAGTGCGTTCGACTGTCACGCTGGAGGTCTGGGATCGCTTCCCAGCCTCGTCCACCTAAAAACTAAAAAGTTTTTTTTCAGGGCTACTGCCTCTTGCGAGGAATTGACAAATCCTCCAAGAGTATCACTTGTCACGAAAAAGTGCTTCTCGTCTAGCCGTTCGGATTCGGCATAAAATTGTAGGTCCCTTCCATTCCTGTCGAAAAGGCGCACACAGGAATGGTTGCGAGTTGTTAGTCACTAGGCCCTGGTTCTTCATGAGCCGTTGTGCCACCCGATTTATTTATTTATTTTATGTTCCGTCGCTTGAGTGTGATGGCAAGGGTAATCCTTTATATATGTGATCGGTGGATCACATAAATTATTCACATTCCATTCGATTATGTCAATTAATCCTGAGCATTTAAGTTAAATTTCGGCAAAACGAAAGACCACGCTGATGTTGATGATGTTCCAAGGTGCTCTCGTGCTTTTTAAATTCTTCTCAAAGCTAGAATTTGAATTACTTCCCTTTCCTCCGCAATCATTGATATTAAAATATTTTCTGGGTGTCCGAAATAGCCATTTCTTTGAATAACAGGTTCAACAATCAATATTAAATTTTCAGCCAGGTACCTTGTCAATATTATAGTTTTTTGTAGATGTCGAGCGCCATAAATGCACTGAAGTCTAGTTTTAATCTCAAACCATAATGGCGCATAGACTTTCATACAAGTCTCATTATAGAATTATAGAATTGACCAATAGTAGCAAATTTTCAGATGGTGTCAAAGTGGAAATATATAACCTTAATATTCCATTACCAGTTGTAAGCCACCTTGAGTGAACGACTTTACCGGGATTTTGAGATCATGAGTATTTGATAATACTGGAAGGTTGCATTGGATAGCTTGAAATCACACTACTGGCAAATTCTCACAATGTTTCAGTTTATTTCTCAAAGTGCTTGTAAGGCTTCGTGGTCCAGTTGTAGTTCCATCAAGATGCTCAAATATGTGACGAAGTATAAGTTCATTTGCATGCAACTCTAGTTTCCAAGCTTTAGTTCCAAACGACGAATAGCACTACCTTTGGATCCCGTGTTTGTTACTGTGTAATCACTTTCAATAACCACAAATTTGGATTTATCAATCCTCTTTTCATCAAATAACTCTTTCAATTTTTTACTAACTGTTTCAGCTTTTCCATTTGTAAGGTTCTTAAATGCTCTTCAATAATAAGCTTCCTGCTATTATATATCATACTTAGAGTTTTATCTTTTTGTCCATTAAAATATATCCCAAACTGGAGATCTTGGAATGACATCGACGATGAGAAAGGTGATAAGGATGCCCTTTCCTTCTCAGGGACACGTCTGATTGTGTGCCTATCTACAATGTTAGCAAAATTGTCCTTTCAAATCATTCCAACATCTTGCAGTGTCGCTGAAACAATTGCTGCAGGTGGCATATCTGAAATCCGAAATCTATCGAGAGTTTTAACAACTGTCTAAGAAGAAAAACTCAACGATTTCCCCTTCCTAACATAACCAAACCAGTACACAAACACATGTAGGTTATGTGAGACAACAAAGACTCTGAATGTGAATAGAGCACAAACACAGCCAAGTGGAGGGTCAACTGACCCCATTACCCCCCTTTTTCCCCTAGCAGATGCCTATGCGTAAGTCTGTTGATTTTTAAAGACGGTTTTATATTTAAATTGTGAAATATAAACAATTTTGTAAGCGATTTTATACATATTGGGGCAGCATTTAAAATTGGAATTTTTTAAAAATATTTTGGATTCCTATTGACAGGCTATTATGACAACTTTCAAAAAAAAGTTTTTTTTTGTTCATACAATTTCTTTATCAATCGATCCATTCTACTACACATGTCTATTCAAAACTTAGACGAAAATAACACATTCAAATTTTAGTTTTATTTTCTTGCCAATATCAGACAACATTTTGAAAATGGATTTACATTAATAAATTAAATTTAACATCAAAAGTTAATAACAAATATGTATAAAATAAAAAAAATATTTAAAAACAGAAGCTTCATTTATCAATCAACAGTATACATTTTATGAAAGTATCTCTACTCATATTTATATTAAATATATCAGCGAATAAAGATGACCTATCTATATAGCAGTACTCCAATATAGGACGGACAAGAGAACAAAAGAACCTGCGCTTCATAAATCCTAGCATGCTTTTGCTCTTAGAGCAACCTTTGTCAATTTGAGGCTTAAAAGTGAGGCGAGAGTCGACAAGTATGCCCAGGTCTTTTAAAACATAGCTTCTTTCTAAGTTATTTTCTATCTATTGCGTAGTCAATGAGACATAAACCCTTTCTTCTAGCAAAAGAAATATGATTACATTAAGAGATATTGAATGACATAGATACCATTTAAATTGCACTATTTGACTAAAGTATTAAGTCAACATATTGTCTTGCTTATACTTATTCATCTTAATTAGACAATATGTTGACTGAAATAAATTTCCACCAAGTGCTTAACCCTCGATCTATCGAGTATATTAAATTATTAATATCTTTTTGCATTTTGAGCCTGTCATTCGCTTTGTTAACTACTGTAAATAACTTGAGATCGTCAGCAAATAACAGAAACCGACTATATTCAAACAATTTAATTAAGTCGTTTATAAATATTAAAAAGAATAAGGGACTGAGGCGACTGCCTTGACGAACACCAGACGTAACATTTATTGTCCGTGAAGATACACCATAGAATTTAACATACCTACTGTTTTCTATCTGATAGATACAAAAAAATCCAATTTAGTAAATGCCCTCGAACTCCAATTTTCTGTAATTTAAAAGTTAACATACAGATATCAACTCTGTCAAAAGCTTTACTGAAACAGTGTAGATTGCATCAAATTGGTTTCTGTTTTCCATTTCAGTTAAAAGGAAGGAAGTATAATGGGAAAGATTGGTTGCAGTGGATCTCCCTTTGAAAAATCCATGTTGATGTTCGCCGGTCTCAGTCCCTCATACAATAGGCCTTTTTTATTGGTTAGTTTATACGCAGCGCAGCAAAATTTTATACTGTAAGCCACAACAAAGGAAAAGTGCAGATACTAAAGGGTGGTTAAATTTTAAGGGCCGATGTTGAATGTGAACCACACCTAAGCGTCAAGTTTTTTTCTGCACTTCATTTGACATTTCTCAATTTCAGACTTATTCAATTTGAACCATGGAAAGATACACAATCGGGCAATGTTTAGAATGTTGGCAAGAAATTGCAACAGTGGATGATCAATTTTCGAAAAAAAATCATCTTCAGTGATGAGGCACATTTTCACCTAAGTGGATTCGTCAATAAGCAGAATTGCCGCATTTGGGCGAATGATAATCCAAGAGTGATTGCCGAAAAACCAACGCACCCACAAAGATGGACTTTTTGGTGCGGTTTATGGGCTGGCAACATCATCGGGAAGTATTTTTTTCAAAATGAGGCCGGTCAGGCAGTTAATGGTGTTCGCTATCGTGAGATGATAACGAACTTTTTATGGCCCAAATTGGAAGATATGGATGTGGACGATATGTGGTTTCAACAGGACGGTGCCACTTGCCACGAAGCTAACGAAACAATGGCTCTTTTGCGCGACAAATTCAATGGCCGTGTTATCTCACGTGGTGGCGATGCCAAGATCATGTGATTTGACACCGTTGAACTTCTTTCTTTGGGGTTATTTGAAAGAAAAGGTGTACGTCGATAAGCCAGCAACTATTCAAGAGCTAAACGATGAGATAATTCGGCACATTAACGGCATAGAACCTCAATTATGCCTCAGCGTCATCGGAAATTTGGACCATCGGATGGAGGTGTGCCGCTGAGGTCGCGGCGGCCATTTGGCCGATATTTTGTTCCATACATAATTGAACCATACCAATATTATCATAATAAAAAGAAATGACAATAATTTCTTTAATAATTTGTGTCTTATTCAAAATCATCATCGGCCCTTAAAATTTAACCACCCTTTCCATAACGTGTTATTACTTCGTTTTGTGATGTTTAAAAAATATCTAATATTTTGTTAGACATTCCAAAACAAAGTAATAACACGTTATGTAGTATCCGCACTTTTCCTTTGTTGTTGCTTACAGTGTAAAATTTTGCTGCGCTGCGTATACACTTACCAATAAAAAAGACCTAATTTCTAGGAAACAATCTTTTCAAAAACTTTTGGAATAACCGATAGTATTGCGATTTCCCTATAATTAAAAAAATTAAATATTTACATGCAGTAGGGTGTCCCTTATATAAAAATCACATTGATGCATATTCATAGCCGCAGATAGGCCCAGGTTTAACTAAACTGCAGTTTAAGACAATTTTGGCTCAATGAATACATGCCGATTTTAACTACAAATTGTTGTTTTTATATTTTTACTTGAAACTTGAAATGATAAACTTAAAAAATTATAATCAACGTCCGAAAATTCAACCAAACCTATGTTTAACTTAGACCCAGCTCTAAAATGACTATGAATACGCCCCATTGTTTTTATCAGTAATGTATGTCCTACAAATAATCTATCGAACAACAAAAGTGTGTCCGAAGTCATAAACTTACGATGTCAGTCTGTTATTTGTCACCAAAAAACAAAAAAAAAATTATAAACATAAAATAAATTTAAAAAATTCTCTTCCAATCTCATTTAAATAAGGATCTAGTTGTGCAGATTCTTTGAATATGTCTTGTTCACACGTACATACCATGAAGTTTTTTTTTGAAATTTTCAAAATGAAAATTTTGTCTATTTGTTAGCAAAAAACTTTTTTACATTGAAAAAGATAATTTAACGTCAAAAGATGTAACAGGAGCATTTTTGAATGAAAGAATTTCACTTCTTGAATAGTTCCCCAGGTTCTCTTCTTCGGTGCTATTCAGCGTTAATATATTTGAGATATTTCTATTTTTGAGTACCCCTCGTTTTTACATAAAACATTTTCAATTTTCTTCTAAATAAAAAATAACTGCCCATTGAACCTTCGACTGAATTAATTTTTACAAATGCATCTTCCATCACACCAATTTGCGTTTTGAGTGTGTTCCATGCCTGCAGTTCAGATATACTTTCATTAAAAAAATCCATAGTTGGAACTTATAAATAATTTTTTTAATTAAATGCTTTAATTGCGTTTAGTGCTGCAAAAGTTTTGCAAAAGTAAATATTTGAATACATATTTAATTTTTTAATCCTTCGAATATTTCGAAAATATTCACTAAAACTATGCATTTATTTTTAAAATGTGTCCAATAAACCAAAAAAAGCACTTTTATCCATTTATAGTAAAATATGCTCTAACGATTGAATGCTATTTTTAAGGAAATTTACTGATTCGAAAAACTAGTTTAATTGTTTCTTAATTGTTTTTCAAAAAATATGTTTTAACATAGAAATACTTGTCTCTGATTTCTCAAACTCATAAGTCATAACTTCCGATAACTGACCATAACGAAGTAATGGCGAAAAGTCCCCGTGTCGGTCCCACAGGAGCACAATTTTGTACGCATGATCAAGTGTCAAAAAAATCAGTTTTTAGCAAATAACTTTTTAACGATAAATGCTATCGAAAAGTAGTTTCAACTCAGTTTGTAGGTCACAAAACTCTCTATAAAAAAGATTAATACACTTTTTTTTCTACGACCACTGTAATGGTATAGCTATTTAAAAATTACATAAAATGACGAAAATATTGTTTTTTAGTATAACTGTTAAACCGTCACTGCTACAAAAAAACGTATAGGAACATTTTGTAGATTACAAAATGTTCTAAAAAAAATATTAATAAACTTTTTTTCTTAGAACCTATAATTTAGAAAATATAGCTATTAAGAAAACAAAAAATTGACGAAATTATTGTTTTTTTTTTTTTTTTGAGTATAACTACTAAAGCCAATGCTATCGAAAAGGAGTCTAGGTACAGTTCTTACATCACACAATTTTCTACAAAAAAAAGTGTATTAAAGTTATACTAAAAAAAAACAATATTTTTTTTTTTTTTTTTAACAGCTATAGGTATTTTATAAATTATAGGTCGAAGAAAAAAGTGTGTTAATCTTTTTTATAAAGCATTTTGTGATCTACAAACTGTACTCAAACTACTTTTCGATATCATTTTTCCTTCAATAGTTATTTGCTAAAAACTGATTTTCGACACTAGACCATGTGTAAAAAGTTGTGCTCCTGTGGGTTCAACGTGGACTTTTCACCATTGCTTCGTTATGGTCAGTGAAATGTCCCCACCAAGTTTAAGCGTTATCGGAATTTCGTTCAGGGAAATGTCTATTTTGACTGGGGTAACAGCTTACATCGCAACTAGAAGAAAGATGCATGCGTCGAATAGCAGTTGGCTGGCTGATAAGGGTTTATTCCGTTCTATCGTTTGCAGAGTTGCTTAATAAACAAAATATGTGAATTAAACAACAAGCTGCCTTCCGCCCACCCAACAAACAACAAGGTCATTTAATTGCGAGTAATTCTTAATTACACGAGTCTTATTTGTTGGCCCTGAAGAAAAAAGGGTTGCATTTGCAGCGCAGGCAAAAATAATCTTTTTTTCATGAGGTCGATGAGTGCATCTGATGGGGTATATTGTTTTCTTGTTGAAAGTCCCCTGGAGGTGCTTTTCTTTGTATCCACAGAAAAATTCTTTTATTATTGATGGTATTTTTTTTTTAATTTAACGAGCAGTTTTCTTTCGTATACACACACAGGAGTATAAACCAAATTTAAATCATGTGGAAAATATTTTACTTTCAAAATGCGTAGATACGAGTAGGTACTACCGGTATATACAATTTATTTTTGTCTTATGGTTAAATTAAATTGTATGAATATTCGTTAAGTAAATATTTATTCGTTTAAGACAATAACAAGAATAAACAAACGAAGCTTCTGGATGATATCACAACATACCATTAACCACCCACAAGCAGAATTCTGGAATTCTTTGCAATAAATAATTATGTGGTTTTGCTTACATTTCCTGCAGTTAGCCTTCAATAAATTAATTTTTCGATTTCAGCTTAAACTTTGGCTGCCAATCCAAATGGTTAAAGATTGTTTAGTGTTATATGAAGGAATAAATATGACATCTAAAGTGATTGTATTGTAATAACACACTTTAAAAGAATAAACAAATTCTGTTTTTGGCATAAAATTAAACCTTATTAAAAATTCCTAAAATTGAACATATTCTATGAAATATAATAGAAGGTACTAATTGCGAAAAGCCATTAAACAAAAATCTTGAAGCAGTTTTATGTACTAAGCAAAACTATAACCTAAAAGGTTGTTTAAGTGATTCGTATAATTAATTTTTTGTATTGCTTGGTAAGCACACTGAGATTTACAGACTACAGACATGCCTGTTTTATGAATTTGATAAAATCTGTGGAAGGTAAGTTCTAAGATAGAACCCGATAAGTACATAATAAGTACCTACTTAATTTCTTATAAAAATTTGCTGAATTCCAAGAATTTCTTTTATTAAAAAAAAATGCATCCCCATGAAGGTAGGTAGTAATGATATTTCAAAAATTCAAATACCAATATTTTTCAAACGTTCAACTTCTACTTTTTTATATATCATTTTTTAATAAGCCTTTAAAACTGTTTATTTGTTCAAACAAAATATGCACTATGTTTATGTTGAAACGTACTCAACTCTAGACATTATGTTCTTTACTTTTTACTTGCTCTAGTATTCGGGCAAGCAAGCAAGTTTCGTGTCAAACAAAATTCGAGGTTAAGCAAAGGCTAGAACAAGGCCCTTGGCGATTATGAACACTTTTGCCTCGCCAGGCAACAAAACAAAAATAAAGGAAAAAAGTTGGCTAATTCATAACCCACTGGACTACCTCGATCCAAAAAATCAATGTCGAAAGTAAATAAGTTTCATATACTCTAATGTTCCATACCATTATGGCAACACAACATTTTTTAGACTTTTGACTTTTTTCAATTTTTTATTTTATTTAATTGTAAGCTACTTGAACACAAGAGCAAGTTTGTGTTACTAAGTCGTGCATTTAATTTAATTTGAAATCCTTAAAAAGGAAACTTAATTGAATCGGTGAGTGGAAGAACACTTTAAGTGCCAAACTATTATAGTTTTTCCAATTGTTATGTTTCAGCAGCTGCCAAAGTTATCAAAGGCATCCAGCTGTCAAAATATTAAGTAAGATTTGGCCATTTCATAATGCATCGTTTCACGCTTGCGTGGGAAGTATTAACAAATATTTTCGAAGTCCCCGCCTTAAGCACTCAGTACTCACCTCTTTGTGAAATAAAAAATAAGAGTGGTTTAAAGTTCAAGTGAATAACCATTATGAAACCACAATTAATTCTCCACCTGAAGTTTCAGTACACAGTTTGAAAATTTTTATTACTCACTTTCAACAAAAACAAATATGTTTACTTCTTAGGTATATTAAGCTTATATGCGTAAGACTCAGCTATGTGTTCTATATCAAAATGATGGATGGGTTATGGGGTTATAACCTTGAAAATTAAATAATAATGGTGAAAATTGAAAGTATAAATCAGTTTATGAGGTTTTCCGACTTTTTTATTTTTAAAATTCAATAAAATTGTAATTTGCAGGTCTAGTGTTCAGTCTTTCACAGATCTTTAAAGTCTCCTGAATTAATTAAATTTTTTGAAATTAGTCTATATTGAGATAATGGGGCATATTCATAGTCGCAGATAGACCCAGGTTTAACTAAACTACAGTTTAAGACAATTTTGGCTCAATGAATACAGACCGATTTTATTTACAAATTGTTGGTTTTATATTTTTATAAGATAATTAACTTGGTATACTACACAAATAGCTTCAAATATTTTGAAATGATAACCTTAAAAAAATAGAAACAACGTCTGAAAATTCAACGAAAGCTATGTTTAAGTTAGACCCACTATGACTATGAATATGCCCCAATATGTTTAAACAAATTTATATTTCCATACCAATAGGAGATAGATAAAAAAAACTTAAACTAGTAAGATACTTAGAATTTCATTTGAATTCACCAACAAAAATTTCAAAATTTTAGCAATCTAATTAACGAAATTAGAAAATCGACATAAAAGGAGATTTAACCTTTTATCTACTACAATAACATAGCTATCAAAAAATCCTCACTATTGCACTATAAACTACATTAGCCTTTCATTTCATTAAAAATGTTTACCTTTACTCTACCTCCCACCTAATCAATGATCTCAGCGTTTCGCATGTGGCGTTACATTTGTTCGTTTCACAAAAATTCAACCTTGAAATTTCACTTTCAATGCGGGCAAAGAAGTTTCACTTCAAAAATTTAAAAAAGAATTGATGGTTTTTGAATGAACAACAACCACTTGTGTTGGCTACCACCGAGTATTACATTTTGGCTGGAATTATTGCAATTTCATGGCTGCCACACCAATCATCATATTCCTTTTAGTGGTGCTTAGTCTATAGTTCCAATTTTAATTTATAAATTATTTTGCCGTCAACTGGATGCGAACCTAGACCAAGCTACCTCAGAGGCCGTTGCACTACGCATTGCACGACCGAGGTCACCTGATGGTGCCCATCCAAATGATGTTTTTTTTTAATTTACAATTGCATTTGGACAACTAGCATTTTTACAAGCCACACACAAGTTAGATATTATTCATTCGGGTTCTTTCTTTTTCTCCTCTCCGTTATCATTCAAAAACCTTCAATGTTAAATATGACGGAGCGAAAGCTATGCAGCCTAATTGCAAGTGTTATCACGAGAAAACACCTTTGGTAAAAAAAGAATTGTTTTATACTATTGCTTCTTGTGTTTAACTTGTTGGTAGCTTTTAACATTCAAAAAGGAACAATGGTTATCTTTGAAACAATGTCTTGAAATTTTGTATTGAATTATTAGAAGATTTACTTTTGGAATAATATATTAATTGACAAATGTCTTACCGTTGTAATTTGTAAGTCGTAAACGAAGCGCAAACGACAAAATAATCTCTTAAGTTTTTCGACTTAAAATTACCTCAGAAACCCATGGATTTCACTGTGGGACACCTTGTATAACTTTTCGAAACCCTAGATTTGTAGAAAATCTTCCAGATCGTAATTTTCTGATTTCATTCATTGGTGTCTAATAAAGTTACGACTATTTATTTCTACGCCTCACCTTTAAGAAGATATATAAAAACATAAAATGTCGAAAACGCTCGTTTTTCGCGTATAACTCCTGAACGGTTCAAGTTTTTGTAAACATGAATACAAAGTATGTACAATTATGTGATCCTCTACAAGAAAACCAATCGCTTTGAAGATATCATATTTTTTAAAGTTTGGCAATAAGTGCCTAGTTTTCGGGTTTATGATGAAGTTGTCGAAAAAAATCTTACATAATTTAAAGATCATAATATTTTTTCCAAAAAGATTGTAACAGTTTTTTCGATGCGAGTCATAAGATGCAAAATCGCCACTTCAACAGAGTCTACTGCCAAAAAAAAAGTTTTTTTTCGCATATCTTTTATCAGCAAAAATATAACGAAAAATTATATTACCAAAATTTCTACATTATGTTATCTTATATAACCATGCATTACAAATTTCTTGTAGGAGCCATAATTTGTGTATCATTATTAAAAAAAAAAACTTGCTAAGGCGGTGCTCATATAGAAAGTTATAACCGTTTGAATCCAATAAAACCGGTTAAAAATAAAACAAAAATAAAACATTTTTGTTCAAGTATATCGATAAAATGAAAATACCTTTTCAAATATAACCCCGACAAAGCTGAATTTTGGTGGCTTCATTTTGATGTCTTACGCATTTTTTAAATAAAAACCATAATTTTGTGCAAGGGCTTTCGATTTTGTAGGGTGAAAGGGGAAAAGTCCAGTATTTTTGAAAATTTCTCGAAAAGCATCAGTGTAAAAATTGTACGATAAGTCGTTCTCTAAATATAAGCTAAATCGCGTTTTTCAAAATTGCGGCTGACGCACAACAATTAAAGCCGTGCCGATTTTTTTCTATACTCAGAGACAACCCATTTACCAATTTCAATCATAAAATTCGAGCGGTATTTTTTTTGCAAATTAAAAAAACGTGCCGACTGGCCTTTTTGTTATTTTCGTTTCGTTATACCTAAGCTAGGCAAAAATAAATGGCCTAAGAACGCGAAAAAAAAAATAAAAAATCATCGCCTCTAGAGATTGGAAAACTAACTTTTTTGATACGTAGCATTCGTTGATCCGAAGTTATAAGGGGTTAAAGTTCTGTTGTTATTTTCTTATGTTTCATTGTTAAAAACGCTTAATAATAAAAAAAAAAAACTAAGGATCATCGCCATTAGAAAAAGGTCTATTCTACACAGCGCAATTTTTTTTTTAACCGTTAGTTTGGTCTATCTGCTCGTGTAAAAAAAAAGTAAATTTTAAAATGTTTAAAACTAATTTTAAAAAAATATAACAGGATGCAAATTTGAAAAAGTAACGGACATCGCCCCTGGAAAATTATTTGCACAACATGTTGGTATTTGAAATTTTGCAATATCAGTGACACTTTTTGAGGTCTGCCACTTTAAAAGATAAAAAAAAGGCAGCGATCTTCAGCTTCATAAAAGTTCAGTTTAACTAGTACCATATTAAAAAAAAAACTTTCTTAAGAAACTCTTAAATCTAGATAAACATGTCCAAATGCATGTACATATAAATGCCAACAAAGTTTTATATGAATTTTTTGTTCAATTTAAGTAAAACGTTAAAACAATACGATGCTAAACTCACTTTAATTTTACAAAATGCTCTATTTAACATAATATCATACTAAAAGTGATCTAACATAATACTAAATCCATTAAATGTTGCGCCCTTGTTTTTACATTTTCTGAAATCATTGGTTCAATTTAAAAGTTGGCAACATCATTCTAATTTAACACAAGCACTTCAATAGTTCAAATGGGCACAACTAGGACACGCTCATTAAATGTTTTTTATTATTTACTTACACATATTTGAAACATTATTAAGTTATTTGTGTCCAATTAAGAAAATTGTACCTACTCGTTTATCAAAAATTGTTTAGTGCATAATCTTCAAATATACGTACATAAAACAATCTTATTTTTTTCCAAATTAATTGCTTATTAAATATATTTTTTTGCGTTCTACATGTAATATGTACATATCTTCAATGGTGCTATAATGTCTAATTTATAAATGTTAACAAGTTTAATATTAAATAGAACAGAGCTTTTTTTTAAATTGTTTATAATTATTTTTTGAAAGAATTCACAAAAATATGCTTAACTTTTCACTTTTAATTAAAAAAAAAAACAAAAGATAGGCTTTATCTTGTCTTATAAATCTGCAAACAAATTAAATATTGCTCATGTGTTTTTTAAATATTTATTATATTTTCAAACTTGTAAATGTAGGACATCGCATAAAAGAAGAGACCTTCGGGCTTGCAATAGTCCTTCACATGCCTTTCGTACGTGACATAAGTATTATTTGAGTTTAAATTGAGAACACGCATACCCCATCATCATCATTCATCATCAGTGAAATGAAAGAACAACACAAATCGCCAACGAATCTAAGACAATAAACCAATGCCACCTATCTTATAAAAATAGAAGAGCACTTTTAGCCCTAGATGTAATTATTTATTAGTTATTAATAATAAGTTTACTTATAAATAGCAAACGAAGCTAATTATTTGTGCTGTGATGGGGTTGAAATAATATTTGTGATATTGTTTTGTTGACTTACTTAGGGTGTTTCAAGAATTAATTTCTCAATTCTAAAGAGTTTTTTTTTTTATTGTTAACTTAATCAATAATAATTAATTGATATATGTACATATGCACATATCAAGGTCAATAAGGTGTCCGGAATGAATGACGTACGCGCACTGAAACCACGACAATTTAAACTTATTTGTATAGTTTTTACTACAGGTCAATAAATTTTGAAAATAACCACACTATCTCTGACTTAAACCCCATATCTAACTCTGACCCCGTATTTATAAAGAAAAAATAGTCATTTCAGCTCCCGTATTTAGGAAAACTACACTATGGCATAAGAATTTCCCAGACTCAAACTAAAGGTAATTGCTAACTGCTCCATTTGAGTCCGGAACATTCTTATTTAGTTTCCCTAAGCACGGGAGCTGAAGTAACAATTTATTTCTATTAAAAAATTTGTATTCCTCACAAAGGTTCTCAGAAGCTCCACAAAAATATATACTTGTACTTTCTATATTACAATAATGATTGTTATGACCAAAACCTTTTTCCTGTTTGTAATATTTTGTACTAACTTTACTTTTGTTTATTTTCTTACAGATACGAAAGATTGCTCCGCCGTGCGCAAGTAGAAGACTTAAATGAAGTTTCTGGAATCGGATGCCTTTATCAAAGTGGTGTGGATCGTCTGGGCCGACCTGTGATTGTATTTTGCGGGAAATGGTTCCCTGCTCAAGATATTGACTTAGAGAAGGTATACCTTTAATTTTTTAAACAAACATTTCAACAAAAACACATTTGATATGAACTTTGTTTTTTTTTTTATTATTTCCAGGCACTCTTGTACCTGATAAAACTACTGGATCCAATTGTTAAAAGCGATTATGTAATAGCGTACTTCCACACATTAACTTCAACAAATAATTATCCCTCATTGCATTGGCTACGTGAGGTTTACAGTGTACTGCCATACAAGTAAGACGATTTATTACTATTTTATTATTTATTGCTAATAAATATTTTCGTTTTTTTTTTTTTTAGATACAAGAAAAATTTGAAAGCATTCTATATCGTACATCCAACTTTTTGGACTAAGGTTAGTACAAATTGTTTTTTTTTTAGTTTTAAAGATTTAAGAGTATCTTATGTTTTCCAATTACCCTTGCGTTAAGAACTTTATTTTCAGATGGAACTTCTGAGTAAGAGTAAGCTGGCAGCTTAATTTTTATGACAGCTGGTTAATCAGAAGCTCCATCTAAAAATAAAGTACTTACAAATTTGATGCGTTGAACGCAAGGAATATCCTATAAGATTTTCCCCTTTAACTCACAAAACTTGAAAGAAAATCTGGCACAGTTTGCATTGGTCGTAGGCTTAGAAGCAGCTAACCCCATTTTTGCATTTCAAATAAATACAAAAATAAAACTGAACGTAATATTTGAATAAATCCAAAAATAAAGGAAGCTTTTTTTGAGCAGGTCTTTTCACTGAACTTGGTCCCAATAGCTGAAAATCGAACGCCTAAAACTGACACCTACACACTATAAGAGTCTAGAGAATCAAAAGCAAACCCAAATCAGTGCACTCAAGAGTAAATAGGTGACAATTTAAAGCACTGCAAATCTGTTTTTATTTTCTCCGCTTAGCAGTTAATAATTAATTCCAGTTTTAACCGATCAAAACCGTAACATGCACCATTTTCTAAAATTCTTCTGAACCTAACCCTTAAAATATATATAAATCAAAATCCTCAAAATATTCATTGCCTTAACATACAGTCATGATTTTTAATTTCCGGACATCTATGGGACAAAACCTGTCCAACGATTAGAGTGCAAAAGTGACGTAACACACTTTTTTAATTGGTTTTAAATCGACCCAAAACTAACACATATGCTTTTAAAATAGTAATGTTAACCCTTTTTTGATAAGGCTAGATATTCAAAAACCAAAAACGCTGCCTAAGATCCTTCATCTCACTAAAACGATACCATGAAAATGTTTTTGTTTTAATTAAATAATAAAAACAATTTAACTATATTTGTATGCATCTAGACACCTGAGAACGATAAATATTTATATCTATCTCTAGCTAACTTTTAGAAATTATCATAAACTTAATTTATTAGACGAAATGTTAAGTAAACTGTTCCCAACAAATACGTCTTTGTAGCAATATTTTAAAAGTGGAAAAATTAGTTTCCTAGTTCTTGCACTTAGGGGGTGATATAATGTATTCTTTGCGAATTCGTATGTAGTCTATAAAAAAGAAAAAAATTAAAAGGCATACCGTTTTGTAGAACTCTTTCTAAATCAATTTTCTTAATTGTTAATATAGAACACACATGGTGGCAAATTTCAAACGAATTGGCACACCCGTTAAGGCTCTAGCCAATTGTACAGTGAATTTAAAGACTTTTAAACTTGTCATGTTTCTCCAAACACCACATAGTTCATGTGCATACATTAATTTTCAACAAATTTTATCAAAAAATCAATCAATTTTAGCAACAAATATAAATAATAAAAAATTATAGAATTTCTGGCTATCTACATTCTTCTCTTGCTATAAAAGACATGCAACAATACATGCAAGTACCTACTTGAGACCCTGTAGTGTATTTTATTTTTCTTAACATCTAAGATTTGATTTTGTCATCATTAATTTTCTCTAGCTATGAAAATAAGGGAAACAACAATAAAAACTAAAGTTTTGGATTCCAAAAAGGACAAAGATTAAATCTTTCCTTGCTGATAATCACCAACATACGGGTGTTGTCGTTACCTCATGTCCTTCAAACGTTTTAAATGACATTTTAAACTGTATAAGTCATACAATAAAAGTTAGAAGCCTGATGTCATAGCATATCAATACCATATACAAAACACTTCTTCAATTGCGTCATTTGCTAGTATGTAATATGAATTTTCATTAAAGAACTCATTCATACAAATAGAAAAGTCTTTTACAATATTACAACAACAAACAAAAAACTCATTCTATTTATAACTCTTTTTATTTTTAATCTAAAAATAGAAGCAAATTGAAATTTCCAAACAACGCAATGCCTTGGCCTTATAAAATCATTGAAACCAGAATAAATTGATTAATATAAAATAAAAATCACGAGTACCTGAATAATAATTGGTAAACAAATGACAAAATATTATTTGAACTTTGAAGAGTAGGATACGTATGTATTTTTTTTTTTTTTTTGTTGTTTTCATTTAAAAATTGTTTGTGTATTATGAAAATATTGTCCCTGGAAAATAATTTGGGTGCACTGCACAACATTATTTCGCCTACTTATTTTTAGTTACTCTTTAATTTGACGTCTAATAAAAAAGTATAATCGGATAAAAAATTTTGACATGAAGATTTCTTAGTAATTTTTGCCCATACCCGTATACATGAGAGCTAAATTAATTTTTTGTTACCTAAACAAAGAATAATTTATTCATAAAATACATAAGTTCTTATATATTAATATTTTCGGAGAAAAATAAAACGAAGCCAAAGTTATTTTCATGTGTAACATCTTAGTTATCAGTAGGCAGCTTGTAGCCACCGCTTGAAATAAAGTTCTTTTTACCATAAAAAGATTCAGTTTTCTGCAAAAATAGCATATTATCGATTTTTTAATTTTTTAAAATATAAATATTGGGTTTTCAATAACGATTTTGGTGTAGGGTGACCAGATCTTCAACTTTTAAAAAGAGGACAATCAAATCAAGAGAAAAATCATTTCCGTTAATAAAAATAAACCGATTATTGGCTTTCATAAGCTAGTGTGTTTTATTTGAATAAAAAAAAAAAACGTTATAAAATAAGAATAACTTCATACACATAAAAAACAACTTAAACATTAAAAACTATAGTTAAAGAAAACAAAATTTCCTGAAATTCTTTATCATTTAAATGATTCTGAACGAAGGTTTTTAAAATACAAAACTGGTCAGACAGCTTTGGCTCATTTATTTTAATTTTGTTGGTTTGTAAATAAACTAATCCTTCCTCTAAATCCTTCCAATTTAGAGTCATTTTTAAAGACATCCATTTGAAACATTGAAATTCTTTAAGAGATACTGCCCATTTTTCTAAATACTCCAAAGATCTTTTATAAACTTGTAAAAAGTTATTTGTCATGGCAGTAACTTCGTTTATTTTGCCTTCTTCAGTGCACTTTTTAAAAATTTCTTTTACACTCATTGGAATATATTTTTCATTAATTCTTTCATTCAGAGTATTTTCAATGATTTTAATACCCTCTTACGTTTCCATAATAGAATTAGTTTCTTTTTCCATGACAGCTATTTGTGTATTATAGATAAACATTAAGGTGTGCAAAAACCACAGATAAGCTTCATTAATACTATTTTCAAAAAACATTTTAAGAAGGAATGGTGGATTGTCAATTGACAAAAAGTAAGATTTAAGGCCTTCATTG
The DNA here is from genome assembly GCA_949320155.1 of Melangyna quadrimaculata. Taxonomy (NCBI): domain Eukaryota; kingdom Metazoa; phylum Arthropoda; class Insecta; order Diptera; family Syrphidae; genus Melangyna; species Melangyna quadrimaculata. Next base: position 75,047,311 of record OX439485.1, on the reverse strand, counting down.
AATTAGTTAGCAAATTTTATATTCAATGTCAACGTATTGACAAAATTCTTTTAACTTTTCAGTGCGAACAGTAAATATGGAAAAATGATTATAAATTTTCATAATAAGGCTCTCCATATCTATTGGGAGCCCGTCAAATCCAAATTGAATATTATTATGAAGTATATGAGCGGGCACCCAACACCTATTAAGTTGTGAATATCATTTGATTTTAATTTAAAATAAACATTATTTTGTCCTCCCCGTTTATAACCGCTAAAATTCGTATTGCAATTATCTCCGGACATAGGTATGGATTTACTTTTAAGTTTATGTTTTTCTAAAATACTTAACAATAATCCTCATATAGTGTCTGATGTTTCGTCTTTAGTTGTTTTCAAATCAATGACTTTTACACTGATTCCTGTATCCGCATTAAAATACTGCAACAGAACGGGGAAAAGTTTCTGATTGCCGTGGTTTCTGGCGTCAGTTGAAATAGATAAAAAGCAAGTCTTCACTATGTCCTCCAAGATATTTGATATGGATAATGGGGCAACAAAATTTCGAATTATAGCTTCTGTTTTGGTGCGTGCACTAGAAATATGCTTGGCTATTTTAGCCAATAGCTTATGTGGCTGCAGTCAGTAGATCTAAAGCTAAAATGATGAGCTATAGTGTGGTAAGCTAATGTACCCTCTGCTGCAGAGACTTGATCATCAAGTTTTGTGAACTTTGGAGTGAAAAATTCTGCGAACTTATTTGAGGAACTAGCGCTTGCACTTCGAATTGCCTTCTATGCTTTTCAGTTTGTAGATGTTGGTCCAAGTCAGATTTCCCTTTATTACTACAGCACGCACAAAACACATACAGCCGTATTTATTAGATTTCACTAATACTCGGTTCAACCTCGGAATAGTTAAACCAAGTCTAAGCACTTACTCCGGGCTTACGCCACGTCAAACTAATCCATATTTATAAAATATTTTGTCAGCCGTTTTAGTTACGCCTGCCTTATGTCAAATATTCTATCAAAAAAGTCACCAATCTAAAACTCTGGTTATTATAAACGTAAACAAACCACAGCTGATTTCCATTATTATTCGTTTCAGTTGTTAAGTTATTGGTAGAGTTAATTGTCGACATATTTTGGTAAAAAAATTATAAAAAATATATAACATAATACAAATAAAAGAAAACATTCTGAAAAACTGGGATAGTTGAAAAAAGATACATACATTAGTAAATATATGTACATAATATAATTTCCAGAATAAAACAGACAAAAATAAATATTTTGGTTTATGTTCATAATGTAGATATTTCTCCGACAACTAATAATCTCTCAGTTTCATGGGATCTAAAGCAGTTTTGTACTGTTTTGGCCTTCTACTTCTTCCAGTAATGTTAGTTAAACCGTTTAAAGAATTTAAAATAAATATCCATTCTTTCGTAGTAAAAAAACAGGAAAAAAATTGTTTGCACTTCTCTTTCATTTCAGACGATGTCATGTCAAAATGACATTTAGATACTAAAACGGCTTTACTCCGGCTTAAAACCTCCTATGAACCAGTTTTAGCTTACTCCGCCTCTATTCCTGGTATATATTTTTTTTAAATAAGCTTTCCAGGTTAAGAGGCGTTGTAAAGTCGGAGTAACTTTACACTGCCGCTAAACCGAGTTAATAAATAAGGCTGATAATGATTATTTTTTTCATCCTTTTGTGAAAACATTGGATATTTTTCTTTTAATTCATCGTTGAATATACACTTTCGCTTAGGCATTTAAAAAAAAAAAAGATAAATTTACTTTGCGGCACTTGAATTATGTTTGTTTTCATTTGCATTGAGTAAAGGAACTCTTTTAACGGTATGAACTGTCAAACAAAGAAAAAAATCAATCGTTCAGGTGTTCACTCGTTAAATATTGTTCATGATACGTTCCAGGTTCAAGCTATTACAAAGATGGCTGCGTTCAATCAGAGACAGCCAATAATAATAATAATGAAAAAGTAAAATTGTAGAAATACCTATTAATGCGGTAAGAAATTAGAAAAGACGACAAAATGGAATATTTTTCAAAAAGAAAGAGAACGCATGTTTTTTGTTCAAAAAGAAGACTTGTCGGGTAAAAAGAGGACGTCTGGTAGGCCTATTTTGGTGCCATAATCATCCTTAGGAAGAAAGTAAAAAATGTGCATATTTTTTTTTTTTTTTTTCATTTTTCAACATTAGAATAAATAAATATTTTAAATTAAAAATATAAATGTTTTAAATTGACATTTACGAAAAGCTTAACAAATCAATTAACAAAACCATCCCTATATAATTTTCAGTTTTTGACTAATTTTAAGGCTTTCCATTTTTATTACATAAATTGTTTGGTAAAACTCAAAAACATGCTGAAGAGTTTATCTTTAATTTACACGTAATTTTCTAATATCTTTTACCGTTCGAACTACGTGTTGTTAATATCAATACAAATGAGCTTAATTTCAGCTAAATTGACCAACAATTCTGAAAGTTATGAATTGTGTTTCCATTTAAAACGTCCTTAATAGCACATTTTAGACGAATGTGAAATGCTTTTTTAAGAAAATTTTGCTTTATTGGTATACAAAAATTCATAAAATCCACAGTTTTCGGTCGATTAAATAACTCTCATTTGAATCGTTCCTCACAACACTATTGAAAACAACTTAAAAAGAAATAAGGGAAGACAAAAAGAAGATTCTGTCGCTAAAAAATGTAATCGGATTTTTTAATTGATTACGTGTCCATAACATTTCGTCAGAGTTGGGAAAGAATACAATACTTTGGTATTTCATTTTTTGAAACCCAAGTCAATTGACTTATATCTGCGAATGCAGTTAAATTCTTTTTCTAAGTATTTTTACTCCAAAGATCAATTCGCAATCAATTTTCAAGTCTTTTATATTGCAATCATTTTGAGCAGTTAAAAGACTTTAAGTTAAGACTAATTGAATTATTTGAAGTCATTTATAAGTCTTTTGCATTGATTGCATTTTTGAAGTCTTTTGATTGCAATCAAAGTACTGCAGTCTTTTGACTACTTTGAAGTCTTTTTATTTTTTTGATTTTTTTTTCTGATATAAAGTTCAAAATACATAAATTAAAGATAATGGGTCATATTCATAGTCGCATTTAGACCCAGGTTTAACTAAACTACAGTTTAAGACAATTTTGGCTCAATGAATACAGACCGATTTTAATTACAAATTGTTGGTTTTATATTTTGATAAGATAATTAACTTGGTATACTACACAAATAGCTTCAAATATTATAAAATGATAAACTTAAAAAAATAGAATCAACGTCCGAAAATTCAACCAAAGCCCTGTTTAACTTAGACCCAGGTCTAAAATGACTATGAATACGCCCCAATAACTGTTAATATAAAAAGAAATGAAGTAGTGACATTTTCATCAATTAAGTATAATTAAAGTCGATTTTCATTCAAAATATTAAGACTCGTTTCACACACATTCGGTTTCATTCGGTTCGGTCTCTATTCGGTTTGTTTTCGGCTTATATGTGTGAAACGATAAAACGGCAAAAATAAAAACCTAATACAAACCGTATAGTACCGAACGATCCCTTGACACGAATTGGTTTCATTCGGTTTCAAAACGGCACGTATTCGGTTCTAGGGCACACAAAGTAAACGTAGCATTACACATATTCGGTTCGTTTTCGGTTTTTCAGATTTTTTTTTTTAATACATTTTTTTAATTTAATCACGTGAGCATTACATTAATAATATGAACCGTCTGTGTGTGAAGAGATCTTGACGGAAACCTATGAAACCGAATGTGTATGAAACGAGCCTAAAGCTAACAGCTCAGTAATAGTTGAGGTATTTAATTAAAGACAAAATTTCACGCTGCATTTGTTAGTACAAATTATTACAGAATCATACTAAAAATGTGATTGAGCTGTGAATTCGATATTTTGCATTTTAAATGCAATTCTTTATTTTTCTTGCCAGCAATTCAGTATAATCCATTCATGGTAATTTTCTATAAAATATGACAAAAAAAAAAATATTCTTTTCTTTTAAAATAATTAAAATAGTTTCGACAATTGTCATAGCTTCGGGATATGAAAGAAAAAGATATAACCAACACAATTAAATAAAATTGTAATAGTGGAAGCAACTTGGTGTAAAAATGAATTCTTTTCGAGCATATTTACCTGGAAATTTAATAAATGGTAAACTTGAATATTAAGGAGTTAATATACCACGGAGGCTATCGTAAATAATTATTCAAATAAAAAGTATAAGTGACCTCAACTCCAGACTCCAGAAACTATTGTGTTTCGCCCAAGGTATAATAGTGGGCTCTTCTGTTATACCCTACTAAGACACAAATTTTGGTCGATGTTTACCGACTCTTATAAAAATCACAGCAAGAAGATACTGTGAATTCTATTATTCTAGGGGAATTTGTTTAAATTCGGGATGTGATTTTTATAAGTGTCGGTAAACATCGACCAAAATTTGTGTCTTAGTAGGGTATAACAGACTGACTGAAGAGCCCACTGTTATACCTTAGGCGAAACATAATAATTTCTAGAGTACTTGTACTTTTTATTTGAATTATATTCATTCACTTCACATTCAGTATTCAAATTTCTTTTTCTTTAGTAAATAATTATTACCTTAGAATGTTTGCTTTTTTTCGAAAATTGGAAACATTAATACTTCTTCAATTCTACTTTTAAGACTTAAATTGTTTAGGTGAAATAACAACCAAGGAAAATATATTCCCGATAACAGAAAAACTCCAAGAAAAACTTTCGCCAATTAGGTTCCAAATTCTTGGAGGAGTGAAACATTCACAGGAACATTTTTTTCCCACTAGCCCCGTTACATAATTGTGAGTCTTCATTTTCAGTCAAACAGAAAGGGATATTCGACAGTTTTGAAAAAGACTTACAACAGATAAAAATTGTACAATTGATCCTAATTTCTACGAACTTTTCCGTTATAATTTCATCAATCCCATAAAATGTTTTCAATTTTTAAATTTTTGGAATTCTTATAAAAAAATAAAACAGCTCTGTAGTTTGCACAGAGTTGTTTCAATTTTTTATATAATACAAGATAATTTAAAATATGCACACATTTCGGTATAAGTCCAAAATACTGCTTCGATCTTTTAAGCTGAGATGTCTATAAAAATAGAAATGTCTGACAAATTTAAATAGTCTTAGATAGATACTAAATCTTGTTTTTTAGTAGATGGTCTTTAATTCCGTATAGACTCTTGATTCATTCTTAAGCTAAATGAAACGTTTTCACCAACTTTAATAAGGGTATGAATTTCTTTGTTTTATCGGTCGTTTTTTTCCTGTACCTAATAAAAAAGTTCTTATGTTGAACTTAAATACTTAAGTTTTGTTTCAGCAAATGGGCCTAAAACAGTTTTCTTCGTTAACCAAAAGCTTAAATATGACTTTTTCGTTAAACAGAGCTTATATAATTGTTTGTTTTTCTACATATTTAAATTTTTTATAACGACACCCTCAAAATACTTATTAAGTATTATAAATATCATACACATAACATTTTATAAATACATACTTACACTCGTTAAATGTTTTTCATAGAACCTATTCATGTTGCATGAAGTTATTAAACCAATCCACTATTCGCAACTTCTTTTGTTCGCCGATGATGCTAAACTTAGATTATCCTACAAGCATAATAACGACTATGAATTACTGCAAAAAGATCTAAATCTTCTTAATAGTGTTTTTCTCAAGTCAATGATATGAAACTCATAGTATGTCTTTTACTCGCAAACATGCGTTTTTCTTTAATGTCTACAGTGTGGTCAACCACTCGAAAGAGTTGATAATTTTTGTGATCTTTGCGTTATAATGGAGTCTAAATTAGACTTCAATAAACATATTGATCATATCATTAACAAAGCGAAATGCATATTGGATTTCGTTTGTCGATTTTCAAAGGAATTTCGAGACACATACATTTTAAAAGCTTTATCGAATACTGTAGCTGTGTTTGGAGTCCTAGCTGCCAAATCAATATTAATAGCCTGGAATCTGTACAAAATAGATTTCGACATCTGCCATGGAATATCATCACACATCTACCACCATACAATCAACCCCTTGCTTTAAATTATTTACCACCACTAACAAAAGGAAGAACAGTTTTAAGAATATTATTTATTTATGATGTTTTGATTGGATAAATTGATTCAGAATATATTTTATCTCAGCTCAACCTAAATATATGTATAATCGGGATCCTTTAGAAGATCTTAGACTTTTTAAGCCAAAGATTTAACAGAATAAATTATGGAATTCATGAACCTTTGTTTGATGCATGTGCAAATTTTAATAAGTATTTTCATGTTATTGATTTCAATGTATCAAAATATTGGTTAAAAAAAGATATAGAGTCTTACAGTCTCAGAGCTAATAATTTGTTAAATTTGTAGCTGAATAAATAAATAAATAAATAAAAAAAAATAAAAAAACACAATCTTATTTCAGATGATGACGTGGTGGTTCACAACATTTATGGCTCCTGCAATCAAAGCAAAAGTTCACTCTTTACCTGGTGTTGAGCACTTGTACTCTGCTATAACTAAAGATCAACTAGAAATTCCCGCATATATTACCGAATACGATATGGCTGTAAGTTGACAAGAGAAAATAATTTTATTAATCTCTATTTTATTTTATAACATTTTTTGTATAACATATTTACTTATTTCTTTTTTCTAGACAAATGGACTTCACTATTTTACTCCTGTTCAAACGCCTACATAGGCCAGACTACTTGCTTGAAAAAATCAACATATGAAAATTATTATTTAAATTTTAAGTTCAATATATAATCTATATTTCGTACTTATTATGTATTATTATTTCAATTAAAATATTATTTTTCTATAAATTTAATTTAAGTTTAATCATTATAGCTTAACAACAACAAAAAAAAAATACCTAATCTACTAATTTGGATATAAAAATAAATTTTATTTAAAACTTAAAAAATTAAAAAAAAAAATTATGCTTCTAGAAACAGTGAATACCAATAGATTATGTAGGTGATAAATCATTCTTATGATGGTAGACAGTACATACTAATTTAAACAAAAAAATAAAATCGTTATATAAAATTAAAAAAAAAAATTATCAAAAAATAATGAAAAAAAATTGTTATTGCTAAATACGGATCCATACAATCGAATTGAGATTAAAAACAAAACACGTTTTATCGTAAAACAAAGTTAACAAAAAAAAAAATCAATGGCGACATTGGTCGATATTTAAACAACAACAAAAAAAAAAAACTCCCCACTAGAAACACACTGCTCATCATCTATGTATTTGGAACGAGAACTTTAGCTCTTCCCTTCAATTGCTTACATGTAAATATACAACAAAACAAAATGACATTGCAATCACAACAATCTTTGAATGCTCAATTACCGCAGTAAAACTCAGGGCGATTGGTTTTTAATGAATATAAAAATGCTATAAATAAATGAATACAATACGAAAAAATATGTTGACCTATATTTGCAAGCGGCGCGGCGTATAAATTAATACAAAAAAATAACAAAACAAACAAATGTAATGCAATTGAAACAAAATAAAAAAATAAACTGAACAAAATAGAACATAAAATAAAATTATATTTTATACAAAACCTTGCTACGGTAGAAGATAATAGACAAAACATAACCTACACACTTATTCACACATATCGTCAGTTTATTCGCTCAAGTTGTTACATACATTTTTTGACAAAGCCCCCCATCAGTCAGTCAAACTGCAACAACTCTCATTTCAATACTTATAGTGTCAAAGTACATATTATTCATTCAGTTGTTTCGTTAAGTCCAATTGCTCAACTTACTTAAATTACTACTATTGGGAGGTACAATTTGAAACTGTGGTAAATTAAAAGTACAGACAATATTTTGAAATCAATACTAAATTTTGTGAGAGGAGAAGAGAAGAAGAAGTTGATTAAAATTTATATTTGAAATCTCCAATCGCTCCTGGTCTTGATTTTATAGTTGGTTAAAAACCAGGCTTCAGTCAAAAAGCCATGTCTAATTAGACCTAAGAACACATTTGGTTTGGTAGGTTGCACTTTTAACTGTGAATTCTTGTAAGTCAGCTCTGTTTTCAATTTTAAAGGAAACTCAAAACAAATGTTGAGACATATTCAGGACATTTGATTGCTTTCTTTATATTTCGTGTTCCAGCACACAAATTCATATACATACATCCAAATTTTGTGTTCACAGTTAACACAAACTCCAAGCCAAAATTGGGTGTTTTCTCAACACAAACAAAAAAAAAAAAAAAATGAAAAAACAGCTACACACATACCCATAATTATGTTCGAGCATATTTTTTAAATGACTAACAATTTATTTTTTGAACCGATAATTTTAGCACGTATATAGAATTTTATATAAATATTGTTATAATGTAAACCAAGTAAAACTAATTTAGCGTGCCAAGTCAATAAAATGCAAAATATAAAAATACAAATTAAAAGAAAATTATTTCAAATTTCCTTTGAATTCCTAATATTTCTATAAAATTTCGGTTAAACATATATTAAGAGAAGAAAAGTAACTTTTTGAAACTAAGCATTCGATTTAGCCAATTTATCTATTTAAACAAAACAAACAAAAAAACAATGCAAATAAACAAATATGATTATTACGAAATTGGCCTTAAATAGAAATATTATGAAAGCATAAAATAAAAAATAAATACAAAAATCCCAACGTTAATAGACAAAAATATAAATAAAATAATAGTGAAACGCAAGAGAAACAAAAAAAAAACATAGAATAACCTTAATTTATCGATAATGAATTTATTGTTGCATACTATTAAATGGTAGTAATGAATCGTTCCACCAAGTATTAAATAAAAAAACAATAAATAACAAAAAAAAAATAAATCGTGAGTAAAAAAAATTAAAGTTACTATATTTGCATTGAACATAAAATTGTACTATTATAGTTCTCTCATTCAAACAAAACAAAAAAAACATATATTGTATAATATTTTCTCTCATTTAAAAAATAACATTTTTAAATGAAACATTTTTAATCGTCTCACAAAAATTAAATAAAAAGTATGTAGTTGTTGATAATGATTTTGTTATATGTACTTAAGTTTTGTTATTTCCGTTAAGGTTAAAAATGAGGAAAAAAAAAATAAGTAAATATCCTAAAGGAATAATTTTATTTGAAAAAAAAAAAAAAACAAACAAAAAAAAGATTTCGAATGTAAGAAATAATATATTTTTATTTTGTTTTTTCTCTAGAAAACTTTAGCAGTGTTTTTTAAATTAAATTATTCCATTTTGCACATTTTCATTCTTGTTATGCGTACCTAGATAAAATGTGTTTAAAAAAAATTAATAACAAAATGAATGTAAACAAAAAAACGAAATATTTATTATGATGATAAAATGCTGAAAGAACTAGCAAAAATCTATAAGAAATTGTTATGTTTTTCCCCCTTTTACTCTAGCGTAGGTTGTCGATATTATATTAATAATATTAATGAAACATTAAAGAAAATCATTGTTTTTGTATATATATACAATTTAATAATAAAATAAACAATTTATAATTCGGTTGCGGAAGTTATCAATTTTGTTTTAATTTCTTAAAGCATGTTAAATCTGAAGGAATTGATAATAATGTATGTTCAACAGAAAAAAATTAGAAAATAACTTTTGAAATTACATTTATGTCGTCGAACGTAAAACTAATATGATATTTTAGTCAAAAGTCATACAATTATGCGATATCAAAATCGTGTATTTTTATTTGAAGTTAATAATGAAGTGAAAACATTTTTCGAAAATTAAAAGTCAGTTCAGTTATGTTATTTCCTTTTTATAAAAAAAAAAGAAAAAAAATTCTCCAAATGTGGTTACTTCACATGGAAAATAAATTCAAACTATTCGCAAGTTCCCTCTAATCTTTCTTTTCATTCTATGCTCATAGGTTCGTTTTTTTTTTTTTTTCAAATGATGTAGATAAATCCGTTGATAGGTCTTGGTGTGTCAGTATTTAGTTGGATTTCTGATAAAAATGTTTATAGGTAGATATCGTTGCTATTCGAGTAAACTATCTAACTCAAAAAAATGATCCTTCAGAAAAACGATTTAATGTTTTTAAGTCAGATAATGGAATTCAATATCTTCGCAACCAGACCTCACATAATCAGCCCTATCGAGGTATCCGTTGGGAAAAAGTTCAGAAACGATAGTCCGTTCCGATCGGAACCTAGATTGCGTTCGAGGTATCCACTTCGAAAAAAAAAGATAAAGCATACAATCGCATTCATTTGACACATTCGTCCGGATTAGTTCAATAAGTAAAAATCTTTGTAATGTTTAAAAGTTTATAAATTGGTCCACAAAAATGGATAGTGTTGCTTTATTATCTATTTGTTCTTTCAACTTACCTCTCTTGCTGAGTCGTCTTCGTTGTTTATTGCACTAACGAAACAAAATTATATTTATTTATATTTTTTTGCTTACTTTTCTTAAGATATTCCGCAACTATTTTCTGTCGGAGAATTTCGGAAGAAATTTAACGCACTACTGTCAAAAATTCTGGACTGAACGCAATTCATCGCTATGCGATGATAGTCGTTACATTTTCTCGGAAGATTGTCCGATCTGTCAATCGGAACGGATACCTTGGTAGAAAATTCTCCGATTTCGAATAGATCGGACAAACAAAATTAGGGCTGAATGTTCTAGTTTTCAGTTATAAATAGCTCTCACAAAACTATTAAGAGTCTTGCAATGTCTTCCAAGGCTTATTTGCGGAACTGTGCAACCTGTAAACGAGGTTTCAAAACTTAAAAAAATAAATTTGGATGCAAATATTCCCAAAACTAGACGTTGTAGAAGGGTTTGCCTTAGATGTGCTGATTGCATTGGACAATCCTTTCTATTGTATGTACATTTCAATCGGTTCCAAAGACTTGTAAAAAAAAAACAGATTTTGTGGCATAAGGAGGTAGTCCATGCTTTTTTTTCAAAAATCGATTGAAAAAAAAAATTGGTCCAATCAGCAAAGGCCTGTCAGTTCTTTATTCAACAACGTCAACCGCGACCTTTTACAAGCCTTTTTTGGAAAGTTAATAGCCATATAAAGGCTTTTAGTTTTGGGTCGAAAATAAAAGAATTACTTTGAATTCTAATATTTTCGCAACCATACCTCGTAGAATGTTCTAGTTTTTAGCTATGGATAGCTCTCAAAAAGTGATTAAGCATTTTTAAACCCACAATGTCTTCCGAGGCTTATTTGCGAAACTGTAGGCATCAAAAGATAACCAAGGTTTCAAAAATCAAAAAATAACTTTGCATGCAAATATTTCAAAAACTAGACCTTGCAAGAGGGTTTGCTTTTGATGTGCTGAATGAATTTGACAATACCTTTCTATTTGTGTAGGGGAAGGTGGCCTAAAATGCCTCCCCCCTTGAGGAAAATGTTCCATAACTCGGAAGAAAGTGACATTAAAACTGAAATCCTATATTCTTTGAAAGTTTAATCAATAACGCTTATATTTTTTTGCTTTACGAGTAAAAAAAGTTCCAAAAACTATTTAAAGTATTTTAATTTCCAACATGCCTTCAAATTCCTACGATCAAAATTGCCCGGGTAAAATGGCATACTAGTATGCAATCTTACCCATGCAAGTAAGCCAACAAGGCAAGTTGACCAAAAACCATTTTCAATTTAATTTAAACTTTATTTAAAACGAACCAAAGTTCAAAGTAAAATAAACACAAACAATACTCAACAACAAAAAAAAATAAAATCCACAATTCATTTAAAACAACTTAAATTTATATGTAAAGTAAACAAAACTTAAAGACCGAACATTGGACGTTTTGGATGCATTTAGGGCTTTTGATGATGCGTCCTCAGTCCAAGACTGCCTATCTATAGATCGTCCATATTTTTTAATCATTTTCAATATACAAAAAATGAAAATGTAAGGGTAACTATAAAATGGCACACTATGCCATTTTACCCGAATGTTAAGTAGGCCATTTTGCCCGTTTAGGATTTTTTTATTTAAGTTTTAATTCCGAACAGACAGAAATAGTTTTAGACCAAGCAATTTCAGTAAATTAAAAAGAAATACTTGATACTTACATGCATTAACTGATTTCTCCAAAATTTGCATTTTGTATACAGTTTTTGGTCAACAAATTTTTCTCAAAATTTTATTGTTTCTACTTTCTGAGATTGCTAGAGACATTTTGATCTGTCAAATTTCAAATAATATCTCGAAGTTGCTAACATTTCGTATATGTCGGTTCTATCAGATAAACTAAAGAATTGTGTTCACAAAACCTTCTTAATCTGTTCGATTCTACGATTTCCTGCGATTTAAGCCATTTTAGGTCACCTTCCCCTACATGTCAATGGGTTCCAGAGACTTTCGTGAAAAAATGTTTTTTTTTTGGCATTAGGGGTAGTCCATGCTTTTTATCAAAAATCGATTGAAAAAAAAATTGCTTTACTCAGTAAAATTTTGAACGACAGTGCAAAGGCCTGTCCGTTTCTTTATTCAACAACGTCCACCGCAACCTCCTACGAGCCTTCCTTTTTTTCGAAAGTTAAAGCCATATAAAACCTTTTAGTTTTGGGTCGAAAATAAAAGAATTACTTTAAATTCTAATATCTTCGCAACCAGACCTCGTAAAATGTTCTAGTTTTCAGCTATGAATAGCTTACAAAGACCCGCAATGTCTTTCGAAGCCTATTTGCGGAACTGTAGACATCCAAAGATTACCTAGGTTTCAAAACTCAAAAAAAATAACTGCATGCAAATATTCCCAAAACTAGACCTCTGATTCGGTGGAATAAGTTATTATCTATTTAAAAATATAACAAACATCTACCGAGCCGGCGAGTGTATGATTCAAGTTTCTGTGTTTGATGGCCATAAATATTTTTGTGAAACTACCTTTCATTTGGCACCAAAATCATTTTCCTACGTCTTTTATATGAAAAGTAGGTAATGTACTGTTATTTCGTAAAAAAATACCTACTCTTATACTTATACTTATACTTGTTTTTTCGCAACACTTTATCAACTTAATGGGCTAGGTACATTTATATGATTCCGATATAACTGACCCTACAATAATTATTATTATTCTTACACAAAATTATTTTTACTGCTGATAGTAGGTATACTAGATGATGTTAATAATTCGGCGGCAAATGAACTGAAAAAAAAAATAATAATAATATTTCTCATGTTTGTTTTTTATCAAAAATGTTTGTTCTCATTGGTATCTTTATGGATAGCGATACGAAACACACAGGGGTCAATAAGACCAAACGATTTTCGGTGTGCAGACTAAGAATAAAAACAACTGTAACAGACTTTTTACCCATGATTTGAAAATATCATTTCAACGTTGTCAGACCTAAGTGCTCGTTACTCAAATAACATCGGATCGAACTTTTTTTTATTTGAAATAAGCTATAGAAATTATATTAAAGTCAGTTAAATTGCAATTAATATAAAACTATAATAATTACCAGTGATATGGTTAAAATTGAATGGGCTCCACTTTCAACATCGCCACGAAGGCGAATGCAGACATTTACTGTCGGAATTCACGTATTAAGTATAATAACTTTGGGATTAAATTCGTTTGCGATCTGTGCCCTAATACTTGTGAGTTCGAATAAGAGTTAAGATTTGTGTTTTGCTATATTTATTTAAGAAAACTTCCAAAATTCTTTATTTTAACATCCCTTGTAATTGTAACTGGTGTTTAATTCAGACTTATTATTTATGATTATTCAGCCCTATTTGACATTTCGCCCGAAAATGGTTGGTTTACCCGGATTTTTAAAGCTATTGCGAGTTTCAACCTTAATTTTACAACAAGTTTGACCTCATTCGCCCCCAAAAATTAAAGGGAAATCTTGCTGTAAATGAAAGACATAATTATTTCACACGAAAAAAATGCTGTCAATAGTGCCAATAAGGGAATTTTTACGAACAGGGAACATTTTTCACCCGAAACTGACAATAAGGTGCCAGTTATAGGGGCCAGTTATAGCTATCATTGAAAATCATCATTGAAAAAGTTACCTGTTGATTTTGAGACCTTTCGAAAGCTTAATCATTGAATATTTTAATGTAGAAATATAGCTTACGACTTCAAAATTATTTCTCCTTCAAAAAAAATTCATTTTGACCCATATCTTCCCCATAACGTAACTTTTAATTTTTTCAATGATCATTGGTAAGGTAGTTCATCATTGAAAAATTAAAAGTTACGTTAGGCCCCAGTTATAGCTATCATTGAAAACCATCATTCAAAAAGTTAACTGTTGATTTTAAGACCTTTCGAAAGTTTAATCACTGAATATTTTAATGCAGAAATAACTGGCCCCTAACGTAACTTTTAATTTTTTCAATGATCATTGGTAAGGTAGTTCATCATTGAAAAATTAAAAGTTACGTTATGGGGAAGATATGGGTCAAAGTGAATTTTTTTTGAAGGAGAAATAATTTTGAAGACGTAAGCTATATTTCTGCATTCAAATATTCAATGATTAAACTTTCGAAGGGTCTCAAAATCAACAGACAACGTTTTCAATGATGGTTCTCAATGATAGCTATAACTGGCGCCTTATGGGGAAGATATGGGTCAAAATGAATTTTTTTTTTTGAGGAGAAATAATTTTGAAGTCGTAAGCTATATTTCTGCATTAAAATAATCAATGATTAAACTTTCGAAGGGTCTCAAAATCAACAGACAACTTTTTCAATGATGGTTTTCAATGATAGCTATAACTGGCCCCTAAGGGAAGAGTGAATTTTTCCGGGCGGATTTTTTTCGCGCGGAGCTCACGATAGGGCTGAATATAATTATGCGATAGAAAATAAATGCGAAAAACAATACGATAGTTTTAATCAGTCCTTAAAAAATAGTCTTCTCCACTCCTCTCAAGTTTCAAAAAAGGTAAAAAAAAACCATAATATTGTCCAGATTACTTGTTCGCTCTTTTAAAGGGAAGTCTTATGGCCCATTTTTAGAATTAAAATTTACGTTAAAAAAGATTCGGAAAATCGTTATCAATCGTAAACATCTAATAGATTTTTTTGATTTTTTCAAAAACGGTTCATTATTTGTTTTCAAAATCCTTATTAAGGACAGGTCGATTTTAAAATTGAATAAAATAATTTGTACATATATGAGATATCAGTAAGGTTTTATCTTTATTTGAGAGCTCTATCAATGACATTATGTGTGAAATATAAAATCGTTCAAATGGCCGCTGCGGCTTCGCTGGGGGCGCAGATTCGAATGGTCCAGTTTTCGATGACTTTGGCTCATAAATCAGGCTGAACTTGACCGATGGCATCGATTATGTTGTCTTTGAGGGCCGCCGTGTTTTGCGGCTTATTCGCATAGACCTGTGAATTAAGAAAGCTCCACAAGAAAAAGTCCAAAGGGGTTAAATCACACGGTCCTGGTGGCCAATTCACGTCGCCTCGCCGGCACGAGATAACCGTGCCATGAAACCGCTCGTGCAGAATATCGATTGTGCCTTGAGCTGTGTGGCACATAGCGCCATCCTGTTGAAACCATTTGTTTCCGGTGTCCATATTATCCAATTCAGGCCACAAGAAGTTGGTGATCATCGACCTATAGCGGTCGCCGTTGACGGTGCGTGATGGCCTGGCCAGCATCATTTTCGATGAAGTACAGACCGATGACACCTCCAGCCAAAAATCCACACCAAAAAGTAACTTTTTTTGTATGCATTGGCACCTCGTGAATCTCGCGTTGATTGGTGTCATCCCAAATCCGGAAATTTTGCTTATTCACGTACCCATCCATCCAAAAATGGTCCTCATCGCCAAAGATTTGGGACCAACAGTACGTGTTGCTCGACGCTGTATCTTACCATGATGATTTGTCTTTAGTAACTGATTAAAAGACGATATTTTGACAGAAAGTAAAAGAAACAATATGGCCGGACGAGCTGTCAAAATCAACCCGTCCCTATTGGATAACCCTTGCGAAAGTTAAAACAGTATTCATATATTTTGTGTATATAAAAAACGCGTTCCTATAACCTACGATCTTGATAAAAAATAAAATGCACGACTGTATAGAAAGAACTAGTTCTTGTAACTTACAATTTTAACGCAGGTATAGCTGGAAATTAACTATGTATTTTTAAGGTTCCATAATATTATTAAATCGTTAAGAAGAAAGTGTTAAAAACAAGTTTAAATATACATTATTAATATAATTCGTTATACACAGCTGAAAAATAAGTTTAAAATAGAAATAGTATTTGTGAAAAAAAAAAATCAAAAATCGCTATAGTGGTTTTTTTTATATTATTTTTTTTTTATATATGGTATGCAAATTTAAAATATTTAGTTAAATACACTACTTAACAAAATTTCAAAATATCAACCCGTTTTCAAGATATTAAATTTTCAAACAAAAAATTGTACTTTTTAAAAATCCAATCAAATATATTTTGAACATTTTTGATTATATGCAAGGTTGATTTGATTTGGGGGACCTTCTTTATATAAAATAGGATTCAAATGAGTGAAGTGAAAGTAAAAAAAAAAAGGTTCTTTGACATTTTAACCGAAATTCAATAAATAAAAGCCCAGACAAAACAAAAATTATTATCAACTAATTTCACAGACTTCTGTCCTTAATGTCTGGTACTTGCTTTGTCTTGGCTCTAATTTATTTATTTCTTTAGTTTCTGTTGTCTAATTTTAAACAAGTTTAGCATACTTCTATATGCTAACATTTTAATAAAGTTAAGGTCATCAAATGGGTATTTTATTTTAATAGAATAGTGCTAAATCCATATGACACCCTGACGTTTAAAAATGTCAAAAATGAGGGAGGTAAGGTACCTAACTACCTATGTTTGTAAAATCTTTACACGAGCCGTCACTTTTTTGGGCTTCTTTAGCGTTTTTTTTTTAGTTTATGAAGGATATTGGTCATTATGATTATTGTTAAAAAGTATTTAAAATTTAGAAAATTTTAGTCAACTGTTTTAATATTAGTAAAATATTAAGTAGTTTAATTGTGAAACCTTAATATCAGCGTGTTTATTATTTTCCGCTAATGATTTCGATTTTTTTTTCAGTCGGTTTAAGTCTTCCCTGCTTAAATGTTTTGTCTACATATTTTTAAACAACACACAATTTAACAGAAAATCTTATTACCCACAAAAAGTGTTTAAAGTAAATTCTAAAATTTCGTAACGTTTTCGAGTTATACCAAAAATATTTTTAAAAAAATACCAGTGTGACCATTCTCAGAAATGCATAGGTGAATTTAAGCGAATTTTCTATTTTAAGCGAGTTTAAGCTCTAGACAAACTTAATTTTGCATACAATAATCGCTTTAAATAGGCGTTCCGAAATTGTCCCCTGGAATTAAAAAAAAATATATAAGTACAAAATGCTCTTAATATTTTAATTTGTAATGAAAACTGTACCCAACAAAAATCTACCCACAACCGTGGGCTAATTTTATTAGTAAAAAATGGGCCAAACTTATGACAAATGGACCAAACCAAAAATGAAAAACTGCCCCAAAAATATGTAGATATACATATATGAAAAGCAACAACTACAGAAATTGGTTTATTATTACGGTTTCGAGTTAATTTTGATCCTTGTTCATATTTTAAATTTGCGGTTTAGTTTTATTACGAAATCTCGGATTTGGGATCACTTTTGTGAATAATCGTACAAAACGATTAACGTGATTTTTGTAAATTTTGACAAATCTGATTAAAAAACTCACACTATTTTCTTGTACAAACAAACTCGTAGGTATTAAGGCTTTCCCAAACCAATGCGGAACATTCCTTGCGGCGAAGAAACATTCGCATGTAAATTTATTTACTTTGTGATATATGAGAGTCCCCACACCAACGCGGCGGAGAAACATATGAATTCATTTTAGCTGAGGAATGTTTCTTCACCCCAACGAATGTTTCGCATTGGTTTGGGAGAGCCTTTACACTGTTATTAAAAGTATTTTTAGGTCAAACATTTTTAAGTTTGGGTTTTTTTTTATTTGGGGTGGTAGTTCCATTTTGAAATTGGGGAACTTGTTCATTATGAAATATAACCTTATTTTTTCAGACAATTTTTCATTTTTTTTTAAGAATAGAAGTTTGGGTCTATTTTTAACTTCCCATTGGAAGTTATTGGTAGTAGCCTGTAGCGTAATGGTTAGTGCGTTCGACTGTCACGCTGGAGGTCTGGGATCGCTTCCCAGCCTCGTCCACCTAAAAACTAAAAAAGTTTTTTTTCAGGGCTACTGCCTCTTGCGAGGAATTGACAAATCCTCCAAGAGTATCACTTGTCACGAATAAGTGCTTCTCGTCTAGCTGTTCGGATTCGGCATAAAATTGTAGGTCCCTTCCATTCCTGTCGACAGGCGCACACAGGAATGGTTGCGAGTTATTAGTCAGTGTTATTTGTCGAGTTATTTGGTGTGATTTGTCGAATGGATGATTTTGACGGCGCAGGGTCAAAAATCCACAGGTCAATATTACATAATGGACTTTTGGCCCGCTTGGATGGGTTAGAAGTCCATAAATCAATTATGGACAAAAATCTTGTGGACTTCTGGTCCTTTGATTGTGGATTTCTGACCCACTCAAGTGGGTCACTTTACCTATAGATAGTTTTTTTTAACAAGAGTGCCTCAGGTGACCCGCTTCGTAGGTTCAAGGATTTCAACTCCCTTTTTGGGTTCTCTGAACCGCTCACTTGGGTGGGTCAAATCTCCACAAAAGATTTGTGGACTTTTGAGCCATCCAAGTCCATTAAACTGTGGACTTTTAAACTGTGCGCCGATTTTGACATCATTTCAGATATCAACTTCGGTAGGTTAAATTATTTTTTTTTTTTGCTTTAAGTCAATATTTAAAAATGAATTTTGTACATAGTAATTAACTATCTATATTTATAAATCAAAAACGAATTCTCAAAAAAATCATCGACCCATTCTTAAAATATTTAAGCTTATGCCATGAGTCATACTATGAGCAAAAACTGCAGTAAAATAAAAAAAAATATTTATTTTTGGATGAGTAGGTATATTTCTGCCAATTTGTATCCGAAAATCTTTTTCGATCCGCAATATTAAAAGCTTAATCCTCTTATTTCTTTCATTTAAATATGTATGTCACATATCTTTGTTATGAGCAGTTTAGTAAAAAAAAATTAAAATTAATAATGCGATGTTTCAATTCAAATTTCTTACGTGTCGGCGTCGGTTTTTGTTAAATTTTCTAGCTTAAATATTTTTATACAATTTTTAAAACAATTAATTTAATAGAAAATCTGATTTCCAACAAAAAGTCTCATAAGTGAAATTCCCAAGTTCGACCCAGTTTTCGAGTTGTAGCCAAAAAATTTTGGAATGTGACCATTCTCTCAAAAAGTCATGGGTGAATTTTGTGTTTTAAGGAAACTTATGTTACAAAAAAAAAAAAGTTCAATAATAAAAACCTTTGAATGTAATGATTTTTTGTTTCTAATCTTTCATATTCTGGTATATTGAATAGCCTATTAATAAGTAATAGCTTTTTAAAAATTTAATTTAATTTATTTAGTGTTTATTAAACCATTTTTAGTAATTCTTATACTATAACGTTGCTCTGAGTAGTTGGAGCTAATTATAATTTTCAATTCAAATCAATTTTCATAAGTAAATACCTAACTGTGTTTTTTTCTCAGTATTTTGGAAATATCTATGTGAAAGCGCTTATGTTAACATATTTTGTGTGGATTTTATGTGATAGAGAACGAGTCTGTAACTGCGTACGAGGTCCAGGGTAAAATCCAAAAAAAATTGATGACTCCTTTTTGAAATTATACATTTAAATTCTATTTTTAATTTCAGTGTAAGATGGATGAGAGACAATTTCTTCTGGAAGTCATTTCGGGAGTACTTCCCCATCGAATTGATAAAAACAGCTGACCTACCAGCAGACAAAAACTATCTTCTAGCATGTTTTCCACACGGAATCTTAGGGTGATATATTTTAATATCTATAATAATAATATTGTCAAGAAACCATTTTACAGCAGTGATTCGAATTTTTATGTTTTGCTTGCAGCCTCAGCATATTTGCAAACATGTGCTCTGATATATCCAAATGGAACGAATTATTTCCCAAAGTTCGTGTTCATGTAGCAACTCTTGCCAAGCATTTCAATTCACCGTTTTGGCGCGAAATTATTCAGTCCTGGGGAATGGTTTCTGTTGCAAGAAATTCGCTTATGAAACATCTCACAACTTCAAATGATCCCGATGATCCAACCAATAGCGATGGGTATTGTGCCAGCGCTGTCAGTGTTTTAGTTGGTGGGTCAGAAGAAGCCTTGAATGCTAGACCAGGCCGTTATATTTTGACTCTTAACAATCGGAAGGGTTTCATCAAAGTTGCCATGCAGTCTGGGTAAATCCATTCTATTGAATATTTTTTTTTATTCGAAGCTCACTTTTGACAGAAATATTTAATTAAGTGCTGCTATTGTGCCAGTTTTTGCATTTGGAGAAAATGACGTTTTCGATCAACTTAATAATCCTCCAGGATCGATTTTGAGAAAGATTCAATCATTTGTGAAACAAAAAACAGGTATATCTGTCATAGTGATTTTGGGACGGGGATTTTTCCAATATACTTTTGGTCTCTTGCCACACCGAAGACGTATAGTTCAAGTTGGTAAGATATTTAATTTTTATTAAAACTATTCACTGTCAATAACAAAAATATATATGTGAATTTTTAGTTGGTGCTCCTATAGATGTACCACAATGCAGTGATCCAAAGATGGAAGATGTTGAGAGATTTCACCAGATTTTTAAAGAAAGTTTGATTAATCTTTTCGAGACACACAAGTCAAAGTACATACAAAATGCAGACGATGTTAAGTTAAGTTTTATATAAAAGACTTTGAGATTGAATATGAACAGTTCACAGTATTGACGATTAAAGTAAAATTTTAAAATATAGTTTATTTTTTTAAATTTTTATGGGACACGAACAAAAGATTGTTTTTATTTTAAAGCCAAATTAGTACTATCATTGAGCTTACCCGAAAGGTAAGGTATAAGTCGCAATAGGTTTCGCCACCATATTGATGCAAGGGCGGATCTGGGATCCAGTAACCAGAAAGTTTCATCAACTTGAAAATACAATCGAAGAGCCAAATTACCGTTATTTTCATAAGCAGTGCTCTACTGAAATAGCCAGTTGCATTTCTCCCCTAAAAGAATTTAACCGTAATACTCGTACTTTCAGGAATGCACATCAGTTTAGCCTTGAGCCCAACTTCGGACGTACTGTCAAGTATAGAGATTCTTTTTTTAGCCGAACTACCCGAATGTGGAATGCTTAACCCGGCTCTATGTTTCCCTTACATTTCGATATTCAAAGGTTCAAAACCAATGTGCATCGGTATCTCCTCTTTAATCCTTCCCTGTTTTTCTAACGCTCGCACTGTGTTTAATTTAACAATTTAAGGGTATCAAAAACCCCTTGAGTGCGCGTACTGCAAAAAAAAAAAACAAAAAGATACATGTACCTAATGTAAGAAACTTTATATGCTATGTAAATTTTGAATTAGTTTTTAAAAATTTAGCTCGGTAGATTTAGGTTTCTAATTCTGAAAATCGATTGTAATTCAAATCAAAAATACGAATTTTCTAAAGAAAAATGTTGAACCTATTTTATTAATAAAAGATTACGTTTTAAGGAGAATAAGTACCTACCAAAGTAGGTACGAATAAGTAAATATAATACAAAAATACAAGAAATCTTTCTAAGAAAAAAATTATTTCTTGTAATTTTCGAATTTCTCAAAACGTAGAAGACATAAAAGCATATTTAATGAATTGATAAGAGCATTAAAAATTAATAAAATAATGATTGACGAAAAATTAAAAAAAAAAAATCAGTTAGAAATTATTTTAAATTGTTTTTCTATTCTTTAGGAAAACTTGATTTAAAAATAAATCAAAGAATCAATTTCTAGACCTTAAAAGACCTTAAGCATTATAAACGAGAATTTGAAATGAATGCGGTCTTGGGTGCTAGAAACTTCATACATGTGTATATGTATTTGCAAATTAGAACATAAATCATTCCCAAACATAATGCTATCACTAACTTGACCTCTATAGTGCTACATAATCGTTGAAAATTATATTAATATTGTGAAATAGTGGTTTAAGTGACGACATTTAATTCCCTTATGTTTAACATATTCATTATTATTAAAAAAATATGAATGTATCTTTACATTATGTACAGTTGCTATTTTTTTGGGTAAAATGAGTTTGTCTCATGATTTAGACTAAGAGAAAAGTTATTAAAAAACTGTCTTGTTTAGAAGAAATTTAAGGAATCTATTATGACTTGCATATGTGTCTTTTGACATAGCTATTAGCGGTTCATCTATCTAGGTCGCCTCAAATATCAAACATTATGGCGAATAAAGATGTTGCTCTTTCGAACGTCTTTGAGTCGTAGCTCGATGTTCGAAGGGTTGGGATTTGGGAACAAATGTCGAATGCCTAAAATCTCGAAGGCCAAAACCCCGATTGCCCAGCATCTCAAATCCCAAAATCCTGCACGCGGTTTTAAATAAGAAAAGTGCAAAGTGATTCGGGGTTCTGGTCTTCAAAAAGGACTTTGTTGCTTCAACGTAGAAACTTGTTAATTAGCGTACCGGCTACAATTATTGGCACCACAAATTGTTGCCCCAACTATTGGCACCCCATGAAAGTTATTTTCTCATTAACCAGTTGTCCGAATAAGTCAATTTATTTTGGAATGTATCATTTTTTTCATATACATACATAATAATAATATGTACATATGTATGTATCTGTGTTTTTAGTTTGAAGACGTTCTTTTTAAACTCTGTTTTACAAGTGAAAGTGAAAACACGTTGAAATAAAAAAAAATCTTCGAAATTTCCATTGCTTTGGTTAATGACCTTAATTTTGTAAGTTTTAGTTACATTTTCTTGTCAATATCAAACAGCATTTTGAAAATGGATTTACATGTACATTAAATTTAACTATAAGAGTAAATAACAAAAAAGAACAAAATAATATGTTCAACAAGGAAATGAAAATCTTATAAAGAAGAAACTTTAATTCTCAATCATTCGCGACATTATAATTTTTTTGTTTGAAAGTACATATGTATGTATATGTATCTCTATTCATATTTATATTGAATATTTCAGCGTATTTATTAAATGTTAAAATGCAACGGTTGGATAGTTGATGGCTCATTATTTGCATAGCTTGTTTTGTGAATAACATCTTTTAAAAATTTGGTGAACCTCGGACAGCGAACATTAGGATTAAGACTTATTTTTGAAAATGTTCAAAAGGGTAGATATGTGCATTCAAGAGGACACAAGCGTCCACAGGTTTTTCTCAAAACCCACCTCTGTCTACCAACTCCTACTCTCACCTCCTAGTGGTGAACATCGGGTGTCTAGTTACCTCAGCTGGAGATAGGGTTTTAACCCCTATGGAAAGCTGTTGGGGACAGCCAACGAAAGAAGGGGGGGGGGAAGTGTTCCCACTAAGGCACTTCTCCTTTCATCGAGGCAGCAGCGGACGAATTCCCAAGATGGAATCAACGGCGGCGTCTACCGTTCCACTAAGGCTGAACTACTTAGTGAACAACTTATACGAGCTACTTCGACATATTCAGAGCCTAGGCTTATAAGTTATGGAGTTATGCTAAGGATCTGGTCCTCCAGGTTGGGGGTCGTGCCCCCGGGGGGTGACTTCCCGGCCACATAAAATCATTAAGTTGCGAAGCACCTACAAGCCTCGGATACGGACGGATTTACTGTTGACGAACCAAGCTAACGAAATAAGGACAACGATTTTCGGATATGTACGTGGAATGTATTGTCCCTATATAGGTCACGTGCAGCCGAACAACTAGTGGAGGCACTAGACTGCTGCAAAGTAGATATTACCGCCATCCAAGAAGTGCGATGGGAGTGACCGGGCATACGGGAAATGGAAAACTGCGACTTTTACTACGGTGACTGCTACCACGGGCAAATGCAGCGTTTATTTGGGTGTGGATTCGTCGTTGGAAGAAGACTTAGGCAAAAAGTCTTGGGTTTCAATTATCTGAACGAGCCCGTCGTGACAATCCGCATCAAGGCTAAATTCGCCAACATAAGCCTCATATGCGTGCATGTCCCGCATGAGAAGAAAGATGAAGACACCAAAGACGAGTTCTACGAGCTGTTGGAGTTAGGAAGAGAGGACGTTTTTGGTGACATTATCGGAAAGCGCAGCCTGCATAACACCACCTCCGACAACGGAATCAGGCTGATCGACTTCTCTGCGGGACGAAACATAGTGGTAGTAAGTACGCGGTTTCCTCACCTCGATATCCACAAGGGGACCTGGAAACATTTCGATCAATGAACCGTCAACCTGATTGATCGTATTGCGTTCGACGCAAGGCACTCATCCAGTATCAGGGATGTCCGAACTTTCCGAGGAGCCAACGTTGACTCGGACGATTACCTTGTTGTAATACAGTACAGCTTTGGGTATCTCGAACTCAGCCAAACCGAAGAAATGCTGTGAGGAAGTTTGACGTCGGGCGGCTACAATCGCAAGAAATTGCTAGGTCCTTCTCCAATCGGGTCTCAAACAACCTCTTAAGAGGTCCTATGCCGCCAGCATCAAGTGTTGCAAACCAGTGGCAACATTGCCAGGAAGCCATCAGAGATGCCGCATCTGACGTGCTGGGTTTCACTCGACCACCACAACGAAACCCATGCTTTGACGACGATTGCCGGCAAGCACATGCAGCGAAGCAGCAGGCATACAAGGCGTCGCTGCACAGAAGGACCAGAGCTGCTCGAGAGCTCTACGAGCGAAAGAGGAACACCGGCTTCTCAGAAAGAAAAAGAGGGAGCATGAGAAGCGCGAGATTGAGGAGATTGAGCGATGTCATAACAGGAATGAGGTTCGGAAGTTTTACCAAAAGGTAAAAATGAGCTATCAGGGCTACAGAGCCCGAACCGAAGCCTGCAAGGATGAGCGAGGGAACATCGTAGTAGATTCGCTGTCGATGCTGAGAATATGGAAAGATCACCTCTGTAGACTGTATAACGGCGATGACGAATCCAATTCCGCTGTCAGGCAGATTACACCATTCAACCTAGACGATTAAGGTCAAAAATTCCGTCCACCCGACTTCGACGAAGTGAAGATAGCATTATTTATGTTTAAGTCCAACAAAGCTGCTGGAGCCGACGGGCTCGCTGCCAAGCTATTCAAAGCAGCAGGAGATGATTTGGTGAGTAGTATGCATCTGTAAAATATGGTCGGAGGAAAGCATGCCCGATGAATGGAATCTCAGCATTGTTTGCCCGATCCACAAGAAAAGAGACCCTCTGAAATGCGCCAACTATAGAGGAATCAGCCTCCTTAACATCGCCTACAAGATCTTCTCTGCCGTATTATGTGAACGCCTGAGGCCGTTCGTCAACAACCTGATAGGTCCATATCAGTGTGGCTTCAGGTCAGGAAAGTCCACCATCGACCAAATATTCCAGGAACCCAGGAACTTCAAATCGCCACTCACCACCTGTTCATCGATTTTAAGGCCGCGTATGACAGTATTTATAGACACGAGCTATATAAAGCAATGTCTAGTTTTGTCATCCCTGGCAAACTCGTCCGTTTGTGCAGGATGACGATGGACAACGCACGCTGCTCCATCAAGGTTGGCAAAGACATCACCGACACCTTCGATGTCAAAAAAGGATTTAGGCAAGGCGACGCGCTGTCTTCTTTAACATCATACTTGAAAGAAAAACTCTCAGGTCAACACTAGAGGCACAATCTTTCAAAAGTCCATCCAATTACTTACATAAGCCAACGATATTGAATTGGAAGAACAAAGCGTGATGTCACTGGAGCTTTTGCAAGCATTGAGAAGGAAGCGGTAAAGATGGGCTTAGCGGTGAATGAGGGCAAAACAAAGTATATGTTGTCATCTAGAAAGGACGCTCAACACAAACGTCTTGAGCAGAACGTCACCATAGACAGCTATAACTTTGAGGTAGTTAAGGACTTTATCTACCTGGGCTCCGCTATATATTCAGTCAATGACACCAGCGCTGAGATCAAACGAAGGATAACTATTGCCAATCGCTGTTTCTTCGGGCTAAGAAGGAATTGAAAAGTAAAGCCCTATCTCGAATGACTAAAGTTTCCCTGTACAAAACACTCATCATACCGGTCCTGCTGTATGGTGAAGAAGCATGGACCTTCTCAGCGGCAGATGAGTAGACTTTAGGAATATTCGAGAGAAAAATTCTTCGGGTGACTTTCGGTCCCGTATACATAAACGGGGAATGGAGGAGAAGATACAACAACGAACTGTACAGGCTGCACAGCGACATCGACCTTGTGGTTGGGTCACGTAGAGCGGATGAACACCAATGCTCCGGCCTGAAAAGTCTTTGAATCCCTCCCCGAGGGACAGCGCAGGAGAGGAAGGCCGCGAAACCGGTAGCGCATGCAGGTGGTAGCGCATGCAGATTGGCACTTCCAATAATTGTTCTTTTATGAGTGCCAATAGTTGTATTATTCAACCGTTATAAGACGTTATTAAATGTTTAAAAGCACTCAGTGTAACGTATCTTCCAATTTTTTCTTGTAAGAGTTGTTCAAAAAAAAAAGAAGCAACGTCTTAAATGCTTATATTAGTTGACGAGAAATTCAGTTTGCCATTTAAAAAAATACACATATTTTACTTAATTTAATTTACTAAATTTGCAATTAATTGAAAACTAATATTTGTTTGTTTCCTTTAAAAATAGGTAGGTACTATATGAAAGTAATTATTCAATTATTTCAACTAATCGAATTTTCAATGAGTTAAAAACTAATTTTGGTCCCTTCCTTTAAAAAATATAACTTATTTAGCAATATTTTCCCACTCTACAACTTTTTTTTAATGCCGATAGCGGGCTTCCCGCAATTTATTTGACTTTGACATAATTTTTTTTTTACAAAAACATGTTATTAAGTATCTCTTTTTACTTTTTCTTATAAAACCCTTATTTGTTTTCTGAACAACAGCTTATATTTTGTTGAGAAAAAATAAGTTTAAAATTATCAACAAAATTAAACGATAAAATGGAAATTCAGAAAAGTTTGAATATTTGCTTAAACGGAATAAAAATTACGTCTAAGCTAAAAAAAAATAAAATAAATCGGGTGGCACAACGGCTCGTGAAGAACCAGGGCCTAGTGAATAACAACTCGCAACCATTCCTGTGTGCGCCTTTCGACAGGAATGGAAGGGACCTACAACTTAATGCCGAATCCGAACGGCTAGACGAGAAGCACTTATTCGTGACAAGTGATACTCTTGGAGGATTTGTCAATTCCTCGCAAGAGGCAGTAGCCCTAAAAAAAAACTTTTTTAGTTTTTAGATGGACGAGGCTGGGAAGCGATCCCAGACCTCCAGCGTGACAGTCGAACGCACTAACCATTACGCTACGGGCTACTACTACGTCTAAGCTACTGAGTGCTAAAAAGATCGAACGTTTAAAAAAATTGCTGTGTGAAGTGGAAACCCCGAAGTCAACATTTTTGGGTGGGGTTTATCAGAATCGTTTGTCCATCGTTTGTCCACGTTTGTCCAACCAAACAAATCGTTTGTCGCTTTTCTTTTTTATAGCAACTCCCCAAAATCAAAAAAACTCATCTACTGCCCTCAATAGATGAGTGCAAAAGTGGCAAAGCACGAAATAGCTATATCTCCAGCCAAACAATTGGTGGTAGCGCCTTTAAGTTGTTGTTGTTGTTCAAAAATTCAATGAAATTGACGGAATAAAGAATGGTCAAGCCTAATAAGCTGACATTCTAGTACGAATAGTACAATAATAACAATAATTTCTTTTTTATCGCAATCCCAAAAAAGCTTTGGACTGCCTTAACTGCGGAATTAAATGCCAACGGGCCGCCCATTCAAATTATTAAGGCTTGGAAAAAGGTTTGTGGTAAAAGTTAAATTAATATTGCATTGAATAAAAATTCCATTTATTACCATAGGTATGGATAGATTTTAAATATCGAGCGAAGAGAAAGTGCAGCGAAAACCTTATGTCACTCAAGAAAACCGGTGGTGGGCCTGCAGAAGAACTTAAAATCACCAATGATGAAGAAAACGTTATTCAGCTAACCTTCGATCGGCTGGTAGCCGGAACTTCTGCCATTGCTTTTGGTGCCCCAAGCACATCAACACAAGAGGTATTGGAAGAAATGTTGAGCGAAATCGTGGAGAGCCCACCACGATACTCGACATCAGATGAAAATAAAAACGTGGAGAGCCCACGAAGATCCCCGACAGACAGCACAAAAGAAGTCGGTGTAAATAGACTCAAACGGTAAGTACTCGCATACATTATTTTGAACATTGAAAACAATTCTTAATAATACTTATAATAGAAGATCAAGTCCACTTCCCTCTTCATCGGGTACTCCAAAGCCTTATAAGGTAAAAAATCTTACATCCCAGCAGCTTTTCAACAAGTACAAATGGAGAATGATGCTGCATTCCAAAGTAATATTATTCAACTTTTAAAAGATCGTAATAAGCAAGAAGAAAGCTTCCATCTAAAATGTATTCAATTACTTGAAAAAAGAAATTCCATTACTGAAGAACAGCTGAAAAAGTAATTTTTTTTATCAAATTTGTTATTTTGTGTTTTGCTATCTTTTTTAATGTTCTTAATTTTTTTTTTAATATATACATAAGTATATTTATGCACCTACAACATTGATTCATTCCTTATGTTTATGGTTTTTCATTAAGTTTTGTTCACAAATAAAAAGCCATTATTTTGAATTACAGTGTGTTTTTAATGTCATCCCTTATTTCTAAGGCTAATTCTTTCTTCCGATTGTTTCCACTTATAACTTGGTAATCATTTGTTACGCTGGCGCTGCTTGGCAAATCTTCATCATTTAGTGGTAAAGTATCATTTCCTATCAGTTGAGCTCCTATATGGTGCAAGCAGCCATAGTTCTAGGGGGTACCCACTATCACCTGAAATTAAAAAAAAATAATTTATCGGTGAAAATGCATTCCGAGTTAATTTTTGCTCTTCTCGTTAATGTTTTTTTATATTTGTATGTGCCCAGAGGCGGCGCTAGACCAAAATGAGGCGTGTGCGAGATTAAATTTGCGGGCCCCTGGGAAAATGATTTCAGGCTGCATCATTATGAAAAATTTGAATAATTACAAATAATTTGACCGCAAATGGGGTTTAAAGATAAAAGTCCATTATGATGCGATGCATCGATTGAAAGGTTCTACTTCCTAGATTACAAACATCCATTTTGTAAGTCGCTACGACGCTTAGTTTAGCCGCAAATCAAGATTGAATGTGCAGACTTTGATGGGTCTACGACGAATAATTTGGCCGCAAATGGGGTTTTAAGATAAAAGTCAGATTTTCATATAATGCGATACATCTATTGAAAGGTACCACTTGCTAGATTACAAATATCCATTTTGTCAGTCGCTACGACGCTTAGTGTACCCGCAAATCAAGATTGAATGTGCAGGCTTTTATTTATTTTATTTATTTATTTATAATTCAACTCTGTACATTTAAGCTTGCGCTTTTGATTATATACAGGATATACATTTGGTTTAACAAAATTTACAGGCTTAACCATTTCGCGGTCGCCGTCGCCATCGTGGTCGCCATCGTGGTCGCCGTCACCATCGCGGTCGCGGTCGCCGTCGCGGTCGCCATCGCGGTCGCCATCGCGGTCGCCGTCGCGGTCGTGGTCGCCATCGCGGTCGCCGTCACGGTCGCCGTCGTGGTCATCGTCGGGGTCGCGGTCGAGGTTGCCGTCGCCATCGTGGTCGTGGTCGCCGTCGCGGTTGCCGTCGCGATCGCGGTCGCCGTCGTGGTCGTCGTCGTGGTCGCGGTCGCGGTCGCCATCGTGGTCGTGGTCGCCGTCGCAATCGCCGTCACCGTCGCGGTCGCTGTCGCGGTCGTAGTCGCAATCGTGGTCGCCGTCGCCATCGCGGTCGCCATCGCCGTCGCGGTCGCCGTCGCAGTCACCGTCGCGGTCGCCGTCGCGGTCACCGTCGCGGTCACCGTCGCGGTCGCCGTCGCCATCGCAGTCGCCGTCGCCATCGCGGTCGCCGTCGAGGTCGCCATCGCCATCGCGGTCGCCGTCGCAGTAGCGGTCGTGGTCGTGGTCGCGGTCGCCGTCGCCATCGCGGTTGCCGTCGCCATCGCGGTCGCCGTCGCGGTCGCCGTCGCGGTCGTGGTCGCAGTCGCCGTCGCGGTCGTGGTCGCAGTCGTGGTCGCGGTCGCCGTCGCTGTCGCGGTGGCCGTCGACATCGCGGTCGCCGTCGCGGTCGCTGTTGCCGTCGCGGTCGCCGTCACGGTCGCCGTCGCCATCGCGGTCACCGTCGCGGTCGCCGTCGTGGTCGCGGTCTCGGTCGCCGTCGCCATCGCGGTCGCCGTCGTGTCGCCTTCGCCGTCGTGGTCGCCGTCGGCGTCGCCATCGCGGTTGCCGTCGCCATCACGGTCGCCGTCGCGGTCGTGGTCACGGTCATCGTCTCGGTCGCCGTCACCATCGCGGTTGCCGTCGCCATCGCGGTCGCCGTCGCGGTCGTGGTCGCAGTCGCCGTTGCGGTCGCCGTCTCGGTCGCCGTCGCCATCGCAGTCGCCGTCGCGGTCACGGTCGCCGTCGCGGTCGTGGTCACGGTCATCGTCTCGGTCGCCGTCACCATCGCGGTTGCCGTCGCCATCGCGGTCGCCATCGCGGTCGCCGTCGCGGTCGTGGTCGCAGTCGCCGTTGCGGTCGCCGTCTCGGTCGCCGTCGCCATCGCAGTCGCCGTCGCGGTCACCGTCGTGGTCGCAGTCGTGGTCGCGGTCGTGGTCGCGGTCGCCGTCGGCGTCGACATCGCGGTTGCCGTGGCCATCGCGGTCGCCGTCGCGGTCGTGGTCGCAGTCGCCGTCGCGGTCGCCGTCTCGGTCGCCGTCGCCATCGCAGTCGCCGTCGCGGTCGCCGTCGTGGTCGTGGTCGCGGTCGCCGTCGTGGTCGTGGTCGCGGTCACCGTCGCGGTCGCGGTCGCCATCGCCATCGTGGTCGTGGTCGCCGTCGCGGTTGCCGTCGCGGTCGCGGTCGTGGTCGCGGTCGTAGTCGCAGTCACCGTCGCGATCGCCGTCGCCATCGCGGTCGCCGTCGCCGTCGCGGTCGCCGTCGCCATCGCGGTTGCCGTCGCCATCGCGGTCGCCGTCGCCATCGCGGTCGCCATCGCGGTCGCCGTCGCGGTCGCTGTTGCCGTCGCGGTCGCCATCGCCGTCGCCATCGCGTCGCGGTCGCCGTCGTGGTCGCGGTCTCGGTCGCCGTCGCCATCGCGGTCGCCGTCGATGTCGCCATCGCCGTCGCCGTCGTGGTCGCCGTCGCGGTCGCCGTCGGCGTCGCCATCGCGGTTGCCGTCGCCATCGCGGTCGCCGTCGCGGTCGCCGTCGCCATCGCGGTCGCCTTCGTGGTCGTGGTCACGGTCATCTCTCGGTCGCCGTCGCCATCGCGGTTGCCGTCGCCATCGCGGTCGCGGTCGTGGTCGCAGTCGCTGTCGCGGTCGCCGTTGCCATCGCGGTCGCCGTCGATGTCGCCGTCGTGGTCGCCGTCGCGGTCGCCGTCGTGGTCGCCGTCGCGGTCGCCGTCGCCATCGCGGTTGCCGTCGCCATCGCGGTCGCGGTCGCCGTCGCCATCACGGTCGCCGTCGCGGTCGTGGTCGCGGTCACGGTCACCGTCGCGGTCGCCATCGCCATCGCGGTTGCCGTCGCCATCGCGGTCGCCGTCGCGGCCGTTGTCGCAGTCGCGGTCGTGATCGCGATCGCCGTCTTGGTCGCCATCGCAGTCGCCGTCGCGGTCGCCGTCGCGATCGCCGTCGCCGTCACCATCGCGGTCGCCGTCGCCATCGCGGTCGCCTTCGCGATCGCCGTCGCCGTCACCGTCGCGGTCGCCACCGTCATCGCGGTCGCCGTCGCGGTCGCCGTCGCGGTCGCGGTCGCTTGATGGGAACTTTAATTTCATAATTTGAAGAAAAGCACATCAGTGGTTAAGACTGGGTAAGCTACAGACAGACAGTCTGGCAGACAAACAGACAGAACTGCGGCACCCATTTTTTCTCTTCTCTATCATCGTAATATTGTGTAAAATTATAATCTATAGAGTAGGTACATATAAATAAATAATAAATCGGGTGGCACAACGGCTCATAAAGTACCAGGGCCCAATAACTAACAACTCGCAACCATTCCTGTGTGCGCCTTTCGACAGGAATGGAAGGGACCTACAATTATATGCTGAATCCGAACGGCTAGACGAGACGCACTTATTCGTGACAAGTAATACTCTTGGAGGATTTGTCAATTCCTCGCAAGAGGCAGTAGCCCTGGTGGACGAGGCTGGGAAGCGATCCCAGACCTCCAGCGTGACAGTCGAACGCACTAACCATTACGCTACGGGCTACTAGAGTAGGTACTCTAGTCCGAATATTTTTTTTTCAAAAACTTGCCCTAGTATCCATATATGTATGTAATAGGTACGATTTCGTCAAAGCAACCTAGACTTGCATTTTTGTTAAAAACAAAATATTACATTTTATATTATTTAGTTGTTAAGAATTTTGTTTACGATTTAACATCCAAACAATAACAAAGCTTTTATGAAATAAGAACTAATTAAAAAGTTTGCAATGTCACATCTTAATTTTTATTCAAGGGCATATGACTCCATAATGTGATAAGGAGTATTATTTCGTTATTCAATTTCTCTGTGTCACATCTTAAAAATTCAGTAGCAAAAATTACGATATAGGTATGCAACTGTAATAATTTTTATTGTCTTACATTTCGTCTAACTGGCTCGCCTGTGTAAGCACAATAGAAAAGATGGTTCCGATTTCATCCAACCAAGGCTCCATATAAAAAAGCCAAAAAACGCCCACAAAATGGGCGTAGTAAAATTTGTGCATTGTTGATTATCCAATATGTATTTGCATAAGGTTTAGTTTAAAAACATCCGAATTTTTACTAGTTTTTACGAAAAATTAGTTTCTTAATAAACTGGGCGTGGCAGTGGGCGAATATTTTTTGTTTTAGTTTATAAAGCTGTCAGTTATATTTTCTGCAAGTTTTATCAAAATTGGGTCAGTAGTTTAGAGTTTAGAGAGTTTTTTTCACTTTCCCATACAAGGTGCACCACTGTGCGTCGTTGCGACTTACAATATGGATATTTGTTATCTAGGAAGTGGTACCTTTCAATCGATGTATCGCATTATATGAAAATCTGACTTTTATCTTTAAACCCCATTTGCGGCCAAATTATTCGTCGTAGACCCATCAAAGTCTACACAATCAATCTTGATTTGCGGCTTAAATAAGCGTCGTAGCGACTTACAAATGGATATTTGTAATCTAGCAAGTGGTACCTTTCAATCGATGCATCGCATGATATGAAAAATGACTTATCTTTAAACTCATTTTGCGAGCAAACTAAACCTCGTAGACCCCCAAAGTGGGCACCTTCAAACTTGATTTGAGTATCGTACTATATACGAAAACTAATTTATCAAAATCGACATATTTTTCTCTTTAAATGAGATTTACAAACAAAATCAGATTTTATCGAAGGACAATTTTTAACGTTTCTCAAGAACAGTAACAGGAAGAATACCTACAGGTACACAAAATTTCAGCTATTTTCACGTTTAGCTGGTAAAACACTGCTCATATTAGTAAGAAAATTTGAAAGCTTCTTTAACCATCAAGAGGAAGCTAAAATTAAAATAAATCTTTCCGCCAGTTTTTTCGAAATCAATGTCTTATATGGCTGTCAAGAAATCTATTTTAAAAGTCTAAGAATTGTGGATTTTTACATTTACAATCGTTTTAATCCCAATCGTTTGTCCATCGTTTGTCCAGGTTAGTCCAGGAAAAAAAAAATTTACAGACCTTTGTTCAAAAGTTATTCAACATTTCGTTTTTGACTTTGGGGGTTTTGCTATAAAAACGAAATGTTGAATAACTTTTGATATAAGGGTGGAAAAACGATTATTTTTGTTGAATAATCTTAAACAGCCGGTGGACAAACGAACGCACTTAGTCTCATCTTTCTTAGTCATCTATTGGGGGCAGTAGAAGAGTTTTTTTTTTAGTTTGGGGAGTTGCTATAAAAAAGAAAACCTTAGTAAATTTTTTCCTGATTGTGGACAAACGATTTTTTTGATTGGGCAAACGTGGACAAACAATTCTGATAAACCCCACCCAAAAACCCCATCTTAAAAAAATAGTAAACTGTTAAGAATCCTTTTTCTTCAACTTTAAAATTTTCTTGATTTTACTTTTTTTAATAACGTATTTTTGTAATAAGAAAAAAATGATTTAAAAATGAAAAAAAAAAAAAAAATACTACCTAAAAATGCAGACAAAATGGGTTTAAATAAATTGCGTTGCACGGTGAGTAAAAACTACTATAACTGTTTTTGCTTACAAAATACAAGAATCGGCGCAGTTGGGCAAATTTAAATCCAGTTAAAAGAAACGGGACCAAAAATAATAAAAACTATTATAAGTCGAAAAGTTAGCGAAAACGAAAAAATTATATATATGTAAATTATAAAATAATTATTTTAATTTATATAATAAAAGCATTTTTTCATACGAATTTTATTCTTTTAAAATCGCTTGCAAAGTCACTAAAAAAAAATAAAAAAAAATATTGTAATGATACTTTACGATAGTGAAGGGTTCTAAGTATGTGGACAAAAATTAGCACCAGCTTAAATGTCTAACTTTGACCACGGCATTGACGCAAAAAAAATTGACAAATCCTCCAAGAGTATCACTTGTCACGAATAAGTGCTTCGCATAAAATTGTAGGTCCCTTCCATTCCTGTCGAAAGGCGCACACATGAATGGTTGCGAGTTGTTAGTCACTAGGCCCTGGTTGTTCATGAGCCGTTGTGCCACCCGATTTATTTATTTATTCTCATGCCGAACCTGTCAGACCGATTTGAATGGAAGTTCGATATTTCATTTTGTAATTCCATAAAGTACTTCAGTCCACGTTTATAGTAGAACTGGACCATTTTGTATTTGTCAGTTAAGCGCTTCGAAGCTACTGTGTTTTTTACAGACTTTTTTGGACTTCAACGCTGTATAGCAACAAAAATATAACACCAACAAGTTTTATATATATGTCATCTTGTAGAGAATTTTATAATAAACTAATTTTGACCTGATATTTTTTTCCCAAGATGCATATTTCCAAAGTTATATAGGAAAATAACAAAAAACAGGGAGTGAATAATGCTTTTTCTTGCACGCTTTGATTTTTCCTGCAAATAAGCACACTTTTTTGAGCGGGGGCAACCTCATATTCTCTTTTCTTATATTATTTATGACCGAATACCAGAAAAATACTTTACATCCATGCCAAAATCTAATTTGCCTGGACTATATTAGCACTTTCTTGAAACTATCAAGTTGATTTTTCGCAACACATTATCAACTTAACGGGCTATGCATGATTCTGAAATTACTGACCCTACAATAAATATTATTATTCTTATACAAAATGTTGTTGACTATTGATATAGATAGGTATACTAGATGATATTAATAATCCGGCGGCGAGGAGGTAAATGGACTTTAAAAAAAAAATAATAATATTTCTCATGTTTTTTTAATCGAAAATGTTTGTTCTCATTGGTATCATTATATTGATAGCGATACGAAACAGACAGGGGTCAATAAGACCAAACGATTTTCGATGTGCAGACTAAGGCTGGTATTCACCGATCGCTCATAAACTGCTCTTAACTTTACGAGCTTCTTAACTTGGAAATTATTTTTGCTATTCACCAAACACTCATAAGTATTTTTCCATGTTCGAAAAAGAGAGCCAATGTTTGAATATGAGAGCAAATAAAACGAAAGACAGTTGGCTAGGCATTCGCCTAGAGAATATCAATAAACTAAAAACATTGTTTACTTCTGTCTGTAAATAGGTATAATCTCTAAACAAAAATAATAGGTAGTAGTTTTTTTTTAAGAATTTAACATAACAATATTATGTTACTAAATTGTCATCTAAAAATAACTTTTGAATGCTTTAATTTTGACTACTTTAAACAAAAAATAATAACAAAAGTTGATTGTGAACTGTGACGTCATAGAAATACCCAGAAATATCATGTTGGCGAATTGGTTGTATCAAATGAGCATACTTTTTTCTGTTTATCTTGGGGAGAAGGGAGGTTTTATTGCGAAAGTTTTCGGTCAACCTTTCGAAGAGAGCGCTCGTAACTCAGGAGTGCTCGAGACCACTCATAACTTTTGCGAGCGCTCGTAAATTTCCATTCATATTGCTTGGTGAAAAGGTTTATGAGGCTCTTAAGTTATGATCGCTCGGTGAATACCAGCCTAAGAATACAAAAAACGTAACAGGCTTTTTGCCCATGATTTGAAAATATC
This sequence comes from Melangyna quadrimaculata, assembly GCA_949320155.1. NCBI lineage: Eukaryota > Metazoa > Arthropoda > Insecta > Diptera > Syrphidae > Melangyna > Melangyna quadrimaculata. The sequence continues at coordinate 75,010,623 of OX439485.1, read as the reverse complement.
ATTTCAACGTTGTCAGACCTAAGTGCTCGTTATTCAAATAACATCGGATCGAATTAGGAACGATCAGTTTTTTTTTTTTATTTTGTAATAAGCTACATAGAAATAATATTAAATTCAATTAAATTCCATTTAAAACATAGTTACAATAATTACCACCAGTAATATGGTTCGAATTGAATGGGCTCCACTTACAACATCGCCACGAAGGCGACTGCAGACATTAACTGTCGGAATTTACATGTTTAGTTTATTTACTTTGGGATTACATTCGTTTTTGATATGTGCCTTAATCCTTGTGAGTTTAAATAAGTGTTTTGTTAAGTTTGTTTCTGGTTTTTAATTTTAATAATGTGAAAAATAATTTATTTTAACATCCCTTATATTTTTTCGCTGGTGTTTAATTCAGACATACACATTATGTATCATTTACAAAAGATTTATTATCTACTGAAAAAAAGTAGAAATAAAATTGGTTTGGCTTGCTTTATTTTAAATGTAAGACTGCTCCTTAGAAAAAATGTCTTTTCAAGCCCAGAAAAGTTTCAAAATGGTCCAAAAAACGATACTTTTTGTGCAAATTTCTAGTTCACTGTTTGATGGAAAGTCTTAGGGGTGCCATTACTTGAATTAACCTTTTTTAGAATTTTTTACGTTAAAAAAATATTCGAAAAATCGTTATTAATGGTACAACGGAACTGGTAAAAGTTTTCTGTTTTTGATTTTCTTAAAAATGGTTCAGTTGTGTTCAAAAACATTATAAAGAAGCTTCTTAAAAGTTTAAACAGTATTTTTTATGGAAAATTCAATACCTTCTTCTGCTCGTAGTTAAAAAAATCAAAAATTTCGTTTTCGAAACTTGGAAAAGCACATTTTTTCTAACATTTCCTAAAATATAAATAAAATACTTTGTTCCTAAAACTTACGATTTTGATTAAAAATAAAAAGCACAACTGTATCGCAAGAACTCGTCCTCGTAGCACACAACCTCAACGTAGCTGGATATTGACGATGTATTTAATTTCGATAACATTATGAAATCGTTAAACTAAAAGTTATAAAACATAAATTATTACTTGGCTAACTCGTTATTTTAATAGCTGAAAAAAGAAGAGTTTAAAATAGCTTAAGCTCATAAAAAAAGCTAAACAAATTTTGAAAATAACAATCAACTCGTTCTCAAGATATTTAATTTTTAATTATCCTTTTAAAAAATCAAAAAAAAAAAAAAAAAAAAATATTTTTTGAACATTTTTGATTGTGTGCAAGATTGCTTGGACTCACATCCCAAGTAACATTTTGCCTCTTATAAGATGCTGCAAGAGCTTAACTAGACTAATTTAAGGGATCTAAAAGTAGTAATCTTGAAGAAAACTTCTAGATTGCAATAAGACAGTTAGAAGCGTTAAATGGGTTTGGCCTAGTTATGGGAGGTTCTTGCCTAATCATAGCAATAACATATGTTTCTTTGCAATACTTTTTGTCTAATTATCCGAGTTGCATTCTTCTTATGGAGATGACATTTTGTATAATCGATTGCCTCTAGAAGAAATCTTATAAATCTCGGATTAATCCTGCGCTGAGAATGCGTTGAAAGTGCCCTTATCTCGTCTTTCCTATTTAGCATTCTTAAAAAGTGCTTTTTAGTTTTTATGCGTTGTACATGTACATAATGTATTATATCAACAAAAATAACGATCGGCTTGTGTTGTATTTATTTTGTAAGCCAATCAAATATAACGATGCGTCATAAGGGCGATACATTATATTGTTTTTCACATGTATGGGAAACAAAAAAATATATGCGGTTGAAATGTTATCTACTAATTTCATCATTTTACCTTGAAAAAAACAACGCGCCTTTAAAATTTTGCGTATTTAATTTATAATTTTAATAAGGCAAAGGGTTTCCATGGTAATATTTTGGAACCAAATAAAATTTATATTCAGGCCATGAGCAATTGGTATTAAATCGCGATGAATTTGATCTCAATTTAATGTTTTTTTAGATATAGATCAAATTTGCTAATTTCGTTTGATGTCTCATCTCGTTTCATTTTGAACTTGGAATGGCAGTTAAATATTTGTTTTTGTTGTTTTCTCTTTGTCTTTTGACATTTTCAAGCAAAAGCTTTTTAGAGCTTTTGAAATCGACTGCTAATGGATGGATTTACCTCATTTCAACCTCATTTTGTGCAAATTTGGTTGAAATTAGCTCATTTGAAATTTGATAACGAGAATTTGTGTGGGAAATGATGTAATTTCGGATTTGACTTGGAAATTTGCAACGAAATTACCTCATTTGGCGCAGTCTAAACGTTGTATAACTCTTATCCATTAACATCTTTATGAAAATTTAATTATCTTAACGCTCTGAATAAGATTGGTAAAAGAATAGTTTTTAGAAGCGAAGAAATAAAGTTAATTTATGAAATTAAAAACGTGTGAGATCTCATTTGGTCGTTTGCAAAGAACATACGAAATGCTACTTCGTCGTCGATTCTAACACTAGTCTTCAATGACACCTCTTTTGTCAGCTTGTTAGACAAAGCCAATTTGCAGCACAGTTTGCTGTTCATTCCTCGCTGCCAGAAAGTGTTAAGACTCTTCCTGTACTTGAGAGCGTAAATGATTTAATGGGAAGAAGTCTTCTTTCGCACACATGCAGTTGCCAGAGTCCTGAAAGATCTTGATATACACAAATCCGCTGGCCCGGATAGTATCCTTCCCATTGTTCTGGAGAGATGTTCTTCAACGCTGACAAAACCACTGCGTAAGCTTTTCCATCTATCCTACTCTAATGGTCTCTTTCCGAGTGGATGGAAAACAGCGTTTCTTCAGCCTTTCCCTAAAAAAGCGTATCTTCTTCAGCCTCCAACTATCTACGAATTGCACTTACGTCCCTTATTTCCAAGGTCATGGAAACGCTGATCAATTTTCAGCTGAAGAAATATATCGAAGAACGAAAAGTTCTTAATGACCGGCAGTACGGCTTTCGCAGCAATAGGTAAGGCCCACTGGTGATCTGACGGTTTATCTTTCCGAACAGTGACACAAATCTTTACATCGTTTTGGAGAAAGTAAAATGATTGCACTTGAAAAGCATTTAATAGATTTGGTATGGACGAATTTTTACTTCGCTGGATTAGAAACTACCGTATTGGACGGTTTCCAGTCCGAAATCCATAAAATAAATGATGGTTGGCCCCAGGGCTCTGTTTGTCTCCGACTTTGTTCCTTATATTCAAGAACGATCTTTGGCTGACACGTCTAATCCATTAAATTGTTTCGATGACGACAGTACCTCCTGCTTCTCATATTCCCTGTTCCTCGGATATGGAACTTGAACGGCAGATCAGAATTTAATGAGCTTATCATAGCTCATTAAATTCTGATCTCGACAGCATTGTCCAATGGATATTAAAAAACCGTGTGGAATTTAATGATTCAAAAACTCAATGCTGTCTCCTTTCGTTAAATCCAAACCCACCCCAATGCTGCTATCCATTTACGGCACTTGCATCGAGGAAACCGAACAGCTCTCAGTTCTTGGTATGTGTGCCACAGACCACCTTTTGTGGAATGACATCGCCAAAAACGCTGCTAAGTGCTTAGGTTTGCTCCGCAAATGCAAGAAATTATTTACCCCCTGTAATCTGGCTGTGGTCTACAAAGCCTCCGAAGCTTGAGTATAATTCTCATATATGGGCAGGTGCTCCTATTACTCATCTAAGCTTGTTGAATAAAATTCAAAAAAGGGCTTTAAAAATGATAGGTGATAGAACAATAACGGCAACAATTACATCCCTAGAACACCACCGTAATGTCACCTCTTTGTAACTGTTCTATCGCGTTTTTAGGAATGCTCATCAGTTAACCGTTGAGCCCAATTTCGGACGTACTGGCAAGTATAGAGATTCTTTCTTTAGTCGCACAACAAGAATGTGGAATGCTTAACCTGGCCCTATTTTTCTCCCCCATTTTGATATTCAGAACTTCAAAACCAATGTGCATCGGTATCTCTTTTCAAATCCTTCCTTATTTTCCTAACGCTTGCACTGTGCTCGTTCATATTAATGTTAGCCAAAACCCCTTTAGGGTGCGCTCTATTAAAAAAAAAAAAGCGGCAACTTAACTTCAAACAATTTCTTACGAATACGACTGAATTGTAGTTCCGTCAAGTGCGGTCTAACCTTAAATTAATTTACAGTTAGTAGTTAGAATACTTATGCCAGAAAATAAAGTTGCTTTGAGTAGTGGGATCAAATAAAATATTAAATTCAGATAAATCTTAATAAATTAACACATAAATTTTTGTTTCTTTTTTCTTTTTCCTCAGTATTTTGGAAATATTTACCTGAAAGTGCTTATTTTAACATATTTCGTGTGGATTTTATGGGATAGAGAACGAGCTCACAACTGTGCTCGAGGTCCAGGGTAAAACGTTAAAAAAAAATAACAATACATTTTTTGAAATTACATTTTAATTCTATGTTAAATTTTAGTGTCAGATGGATGAGAGACAATTTCTTCTGGAAGCAATTTCGGCAGTACTTCCCTATTGAATTGATAAAAACAGCTGACCTCCCAGCAGACAAAAACTATCTACTAGCATGTTTTCCACATGGAGTTATAAGGTAATTGCTCATTAAGAAAAACAACGTCATAACTCAAAAAACGCAAACTTCAGAAATCGCAATTTAAAGTTTGCATGGCTGTATTTCATAATCATCTTCATTTGTATCTACTTTTTTGCTTATTTCTTGGTAGAGGTATTAATTAAAGTTTTATCGCAAAATATGACACTTTTAAAATATTAATTGGACTCTTTTCACTTCAAAGGTCCCTGCATAAATGAAAAAAATACAGTATTTCCACAAAAAAATATTTAAAAGTTACAGTGTATATAACGCCAAATGATGCTCTAGTCTATAGCCTTTAATTTATCAGTTCTAGAAATGACGATTTGCCAAAAAATAGTTTATAGAAAATGAGATTGAACTGTATCATTAGGTCAAAATTGATGTTTTCTGAGTTATGACGTTGTTAATGAGCGATATATGAATCCATTTTATAATAATATTGTATATGATTTCAAGATACCATTTCACCCCAGCGATTCTATTTTATAATTTATTTTCGCAGTTTCGGGATATTCACGAACATGTGTTCTGATATATCCAAATGGAACGAATTATTTCCCAAAGTTCGAGCTCATGTAGCAACTCTGGCATACCATTTCAATTCACCATTTTGGCGCGAAATTATTCAGTCCTGGGGAATGGTTTCTGTTGCAAGAAATTCGCTTATGAAAAATCTCACAACTTCAAATGATCCTGATGATCCAGCAAATAGCGATGGGTATTGTTCCAGTGCTGTTGGTGTTTCAATTGGTGGGTCAGAAGAAGCTTTAGATGCTAGACCAGGCAGCTATATTTTGACTCTTAACAATCGGAAGGGTTTCATCAAAGTTGCCATGCAGTCTGGGTAATTCCATTCTCATAAATATTTTTGAATTTAAAATACACTTGACACAAAAATTATTTTATTTACAAAACAGTGCCGCTATTGTCCCAGTTTTTTCGTTTGGAGAAAATGACGTATTCCATCAACTTAATAATCCTCCAGAATCGAGTTTGAGAAAGATTCAATCATTTCTAAAACAAAAAACGGGAATACCTATGTTAGTGATTTTGGGAAGGGGATTTTTCCAATATACTTTTGGTCTCTTGCCACACCGAAGACGTATAGTTCAAGTTGGTAAGATATTTAATTTTTATTAAAACTATTCACTATCAATAACAAAAATATATATGTAAATTTTTAGTTGGTGCTCCTATAGATGTACCACAATGCAGTGATCCAAAGATAGAAGATGTTGAGAGATTTCACCAGATTTTTAAGGAAAGTTTGAATAATCTTTTCGAGACACACAAGTCGAAGTACATACAAAATGCAGACGATGTTAAGTTAAGTTTTAGATAAAAGACTTTGAGGTCGAATATGAACAGTTCACAGTATTGATGATTAAAGTAAAATTTTAAAATATAGTTTAATATAAAGTGGGACACGAACAAAATGAAAAGATTGTTTTTGTTTTAAAGCCAAGTTAGTGCTATCATTGAGTTTATACACCTAAAACCCGAAAGGTTAGGTATTAATGGCAAAAGGTGGGCCACATACTGACGCAAGGGCGGATCCGGGATCCAGGCTTTGGCACGAGTACGATAACTTAGGCGCCAAGAAATAATAAAGGTTTTTTGTAGAACAGCCCAATATAAACATTTTATCCTATAGGGGGGGTCTAACGCTCCCGTTTTGGATGGGGGGAGTTAGACCCCCCCGTCTAAGGTAATAAAAATGAAAAAAATTATTAAAAAATAACGGTAATACTTACAATTAAGTTTTATACCTTGTTTTAAAGCCAATTCTTTGTAATAGTAGCTTGGTTTTAATTCAAGTCAAATCTATGCATAGTTTCGAAAAAAACGGACTTAAAACTCAAAATTTGGGAAAAAAAAGCATACAAAAAATATTATATTATTAAAATTATATATTATTTTTTTTCTGGAATTCGTTGCTCTAATTAAGTCTTAATTAAAAAATGAAAACTAAATGATTTTATATCTTATATGTTTGAGAAAATTGAAAATCACCAAACCTACTTTAAGTTTCATTAAATTTACTTGTTCTTACTTTTTTAGACAGCGCTGTTTTAATTTTTCCAAATGTTTGTATTTTCGTTTTCCTAGTGCATAAACAGTAGCCCGTAGCGTAATGGTTAGTGCGTTCGACTGTCACGCTGGAGGTCTGGGATCGCTTTCCAGCCTCGTCCACCTAAAAAACTAAAAAGGTTTTTTTCAGGGATACTGCCTCTTGCGAGTAATTGACAAATCCTCCAAGAGTATCACTTGTCACGAATAAGTGCTTCTCGTCTAGCCGCTCGGATTCGGCATAAAATTGTAGGTCCCTTCCATTCCTGTCGAAAGGCGCACACAGGAATGGTTGCGAGTTGTTAGTCACTAGGCCCTGGTTCTTCATGAGCCGTTGTGCCACCCGCTTGGCCCAGTATAGGATTTGGGGTGGGTGCAAGTTTGGGTATATGCACAGTTTCTTATGGATTACAAATTTTCCATACAAAAACCTCCCATCAATCAAATTCCTCGTCCAATTTGAATAACTAGCAAATTTTCAAAATATTTAAACTTAAAATGTACAGAACACAATTTAAATCCTATGTGAGACCATTCAAGTGTTACGGACTGTACATAATAGATCATAGAAAAAAAAACCGCACAAGCTTTACAATTTTTCCCGTTATTTTTTTTTTTTTTTTGCATGCAGACGATGTGTAGCAAGTTAATATAAACAAGGGTCATTCTTTAACCAGCCTTTGTGAGAATAAAGTGTTTTTTTTTTGAACAATGGCGGCTAAACATCCACTGCTTTATCCTTAGGAATTTTTTCCTTGTTAGTATTACCGTTATTACCTCCTATATTTTGTTTCTTCATTTTAGTACCTTTTCATAACATTGCCCCTCCCGCCCAAACGGGGGGAGATAGACTCCCCCTTCCGTATTAAAAAATGCTTGTATTGAAATGTTCTATACAAAACAGTTATCAATTCTTGGTGCCTAAGTTATCATACTCTCCTCCAGGCTTTGAACCAGAAAGGTTTCATCAATTTGAAATCTTATCGAAGACCCAAATTAGAAACATGTGAATAATTTTATATGCTATGTTAATTTTTTTTATTAAAAATTTAGCTTTAAAGATTTAAGTTTCTATTTAATTATGATATACTTTATTTCTCGCTGCAATTCTGCAAAACATTTTAATGTAAATTAAAATACGCAGTTCCTGTGAGGTTGTCATTGTCATTTGTCATTATTATTGAGGTATGAAGGGCTTCTTGTCTTAGCCATAGTTTAAAGATTTGTCGATGTTATAATACATTGTTGCATTAAATTCATCGATACTCTCGGGAAGTTTTAGGGAAGCATTTAATTTGCCCATTTTCAATTCAAAAATGCTTTCATTGTAAATCAACCTGTGGGTATTATCCCATTTTACTTGTTTTTACTTAAGTTGGATTGCAAATTGTAGTAGCCCGTAATGGTTAGTGCGTTCAACTGCCACGCTGGAGGTCTGGGTTCGCTTCCCAGCCTCGGCCACCTAAAAACTAAAAAGTTTTTTTCAGGGCTACTGCCTCTTGCGAGGAATTGACAAATCCTCCAAGAGTATCACTTGTCACGAATAAGTGCTTCTCGTCTAGCCGTTCGGATTCGGCATAAAATTGTAGGTCCCTTCCATTCCTGTCGATAGGCGCACACAGGAATGGTTGCGAGTTGTTAGTCACTAGGCCTTGGTTCTTCATGAGCCGTTGTGCCACCCGATTTATTTATTTTATTTTGGATTGCAAATTTGTAGCTCCTTTTCTTTAAATTTTCTTAAAAATTCAGTGAACTTCGAATTATTATCCCTAATTAATTTACATGTGTTTGTTTTTGTCAAATCAAACGAATGTATATTCTTACTTTGTTCATTCAGTTTCGTTCATCATAAATTAAATTCACTATAATTACTATTGTTATCGATTTTTAGATTCTGATAAACCCCAACCAAAAATTTTAAGTTCGGGGTTCACACTTCACACAGCTTTTACAAATATTAAAAATAATACTATCAAAACCAGTCCAGACGTTCTCAAGTGATTCACTTACCAACGAGCAGCATTTAATTTTCATTTTTATAGAAGAAAAATTCTCTTTTTTTGTGTACCTTGAAAACCTCAACTCAATAAAGCCATAAGGCTTTATTGCACTCTTATAGCCTTTTCACACCAAAGCCAAAACCGGGTTTTCGGCAATTTGTTTACGAAAACTTGAAATGCGTTCACACCGAAAATTTACAAGTTTTCATTTGACATTTCATTTGTTTTGCTTGAACACAATGGTTTCGAGGAAAGGCAGCGCCGCTTTGAAAATGTTCAGTGCCACAGAAAATGGCAAAAATCAAATGTTTTATGCGCAATTAAAGACAATTTATAAATGTTGTAATTTAATAATGGAAATACAATGAATCCTGAATTGTTATAATTAAATTATTTCTTAACCGATCAATTTCACGTAGTAGTTAGGATGCGCGACACTGCGTCGCGCTCTTTTGTGTTCCAACAGAAAAATTATTTTTTCCTGGCAGCAACCCGTCAGCTATTTATATGACGTTTAATTGAGCGCTGAATGTTTCACAAGGTGTGTTTGTTTAGTTCATCCTGCAAATCCATCATGTTTTGGACAGGTTTTATTTAAAACTTGTGGTTTATCAAAACTTGTGGTTTACCAAAAATGTATGGGAAAACTTGTGTTTTCGATCTAGGTTTTCAGCCAAAACCGATATTTTCGCGAAAACCGGGTTTTGGGTTTAGTGTGAAAAGGCTTTTAGGTGTGAAATAAAGTGGCTTTGGATTTTGTTTCACACCTAGGAGTGAAATAATGTCAAAAATTTGGTTTTGCACTTTATTTCATTGGACTTTATTTCATGGCACCAACAACACTTGAAAAATGCTTTAAAAAAAAGGAAGTTTATTCAAACATGCGTCAAAAGTTTTCTTCTTTAAACGGTTAAAAGATGTGAAAAGCATTCGTTTTAATTTAAGATAGTCTCTAAAAATTCAACACGATTTTAAAGCTTGAGCTAAAACTTTACATGATAAGAAAGAATTAACATTCTTCTTTGAAAACACCAAGATACTTCAAATCGGAGAAAAATTGACTGGATAAAAAATCACAGCTATTTTTGGGTGTGAGCGATAAAAAAATTCTCGCTATTTTAAGGTAGGTTGATACTATTAATATGCAAATATGAAAGTCTTGCATGTCTGGGTTGGGGCCTTTGTACGTAATGCTGAGTGGCTCTGGCAGCCGTTTGGCTCAACATAAATATCTTGGACTCCATATCCATTTTTAATGCACTGCATTTTAAATTCAGTATTGGATAGAAAGGCCCAAAGACCGACATGCAAGACATTGATATTTGCATATAAATAGTATGACCCTGTCTTAAAACAGTAGGGCTGGCCACGAGACGAGATTTGCGAGACTTTTGTAAGTCTCGTCTTGGTCTCGTTAAAATCGAAAATTTTAAGTCTCGTCTCGGTCTCGCATGACGAGACCGAGATCGAGGCCCAGCCTTTTCTCGTCTTTTGGCCAGACTTATAAAACAGCAGGAATTATTGCTATCGCTCACATCCAAATATGGCTGCGGGCTCTTTAATCATACATATATAAGGGTGGTGTCGAGGGTTGTTTTGTGCAACGTTCCACGAATTTCAATTTATAACCTTTAAAACAGGTCCAGGAATAGGCAAAGACAACAAAAACATCAAAATAATCTTTCTTGTTGGAGAAGAGTCGAGTTTAGATAAAATTCATGGCTCTCCGATGAATTATGAAATAAAAGCTCCGTTTTTTATAATATTACGTGTATTTTTATTTGCACTTGTAATTTAAATATACACGTGTACTTCTTTCTTACAACACATGTGACACGAATACACGTGACATGAATACACGTGTAATTAAATACACGTCAAAGTCGACAGCTCTAACAGCTGTACTCTCTTTAGGTGGCCTGCGGTTGATCAGTTTTTCAATGACCTTGGAAACAAGAGATTCAAGTATCTACTACAAGTTTAAGTACAAGTACGGAGGATTGATAGTTATAAAATGAAGCTGAAGATCGCTGAATTTTTTTTTTGTAAGTAGCAGACCTCAAAATATCAATGATATTGGAAAATTTCAAATACCAAAATGTTGTGCAAATAATTTTTCAGGGTCGATGTCCGTTACTTTTTCAATTTTGCATCCCGTTATATTTTTTTTAATTAGTTTTTTAACATTTTAAAATTAACTTTTTTTTTAACGGAGAGATAGACCAACTTAACGGTTAAAAAAGAAAACAAAAATGGCACTGTGTAAAACAGACCTTTTTCTAGAGGCGATGTTCCTTAGTTTTTTTTTTTTATTATTTTACTAAGCGTTTTTAACAATGAAAAATAAAAAAAGTACAAAAAAACTTTAAGCCCTTATAACTTCGGACTTCGGATCAACGAATGCTACGTAAAAAAAGTACACCGAAAAGTTTTGTTTTCAAAGCTCTAGAGGCGATATTTTTTATTTTTTTTTGTTCATGTTCTTAAGCCATTTATTTTTGCTAAGCAACTAATTAGGTATAACAAAACGAAACGAAATAACAAAAAGGCCAGTTGGCAGGTATTTTTTTTTTTTAACAAAAAAAAAACCGCTCTAATTTTATGATTGAAATTGTTAGATGGGTTATTTAAGAGTATACAAACAAATCGGCGTACCTAGGTTTTAGTTTTATGCTTAAGCCACCATTTTGAAAAATGCCATGAAGAAATTATTCGCAAAATTATTGTTCAATATAAATATGTTAATATAGAAAACGAAATTATCTTACTTTTCTTCATACAAATTTTGTTTGTAAACTGAAAAACATACTTTTTGACGCTTTAACTATCAATGTATACGTCACACAAAAAAACTTTATATGGAAATAATTAAGATAATTTAGTTTTTTGCTTATATACATATATGTATATAAAAAACAACTTACGATAAGTCATTCTCGAGATATAATCTAAATCGCGTTTTTCAAAATTGTGCCTGACGCACAACAATTAAAGCCGCGCCGATTTTTGTTCTATACTCAGAGACAACCCATTTACCAATTTCAATCATAAAATTCGAGCGGTTTTTTTTTGAAAAAAAAAAAACTGCCAACTAGCCTTTTTGTTATTTTTCCGTTTTGTTATATCTAATTAGTTGCTAAGCAAAAATAAATGGCTTAAGAACATGAATAAAAAAAATATCGCCTCAAGAGCTTGGAAAACAAAATTTTTCTGTGTACTTTTTTAAGTAGCATTTGTTGATCGAAGTTATAAGGGCTTAAAGTTTTTTTGTACTTTTTTTATGTTTCATTGTTAAAAACGCTTAGTAAAATAATAAAAAAGCTAAGGAACATCGCCTCTAGAAAAAGGTCTGTTCTACACAGTGCCATTTTCGTTTTCTTTTTTTAACCGTTAGTTTGGTCTATCTGCCCGTTTAAAAAAAAGTTAATTTTAAAATGTTAAAAAACTAATTAAAAAAAATATAACGGGATGCAAATATGAAAAACTAACGGACATCGCCCCTGGAAAATTATTTGCACAACATTTTGGTATTTGAAATTTTCCAATATTATTGATACTTTTCGAGGTCTGCAACTTTAAAAGAAAAAAATAAACTCGGATGCAGCGATCTTCAGCTTCATGTTATAAAAGAGATATATACTAAAGAGAAATATGAAGATACATATAAGGAGAAGCCGTATTTGAAGAAATTATGATTAGAGATACCTAGAGAGTATTTTTTATGTTTTTAAAAATGTCCCTTAAAGTTCTTGGTATCAAGTAGAACAATACAGAGACAGACCATTCGAATTAAACGATATGACCTTGGGTCTGTTATATCAGCTAAATCGCTGGTAACCTCATTTCGCATTGTTTTTTTTTTTGTTTTGTTTTTAAAGATACGTAGGTACATTTTTTTCAATTCCGAGATATTTTTTTATTTTCCTATCCTTATAAAAAAAAGAGTTCACTACAAGTACAATGATTTTCTATGTAGTATCATGCGATTTGCTTTGCATACCTATAATAGCTTTAAGTTCACATGATTCATTCAGCTTCACAGCACGCAAAGTAATTTATTCGTCACATCGATGATGTAATATTCAGCTTCAGTAGCTCTAGCTTTAAGATACATTCTTCTACCAGTAGTCAACTCGGTACCTACTTACTGGCAGAACGTAATAGTTTATTCAGTAATCTTGAATAATTCAAGAACATAATCGACATCAGCTGAGCCCTGAGCGCCATAACATGTGAAACTTACAAATTTAAGTCGTCACAATAAATGTTTTGCATTCAGATTTTATTTAATAGATGACTTACAAAGTCAACAAGTACCTATCTACACTCCGAGCATTAAGATAGCTAGAATATAATTCGAATGGAATAATCGCTTCCCATAATTAAACTTGCTAAATAGAAGTAAAAATACTGACCCAGATTTTTGTTTTTTCTTTATTTACGATTTTTAAATCGCACAAGTTTAAGGGTTGTGCTGTAATTGTGCTGATAAGAAATATAATTAAAAAACACTATTGTAGTTTTATTTCCATTAGAAAAGTATCGACTGAGGGCTTGAGATGTCTTGAACCAGAAAAAAAAATCGTTTTAGTTCAGTGAAGTGAGTGCAGTAATAAGATTAATTAAAAAAATAAAAAAATATGGTTTACATTGAACCGGCTACTTGTCGACCTAAAAGTAAAATACAAACAATTAACGTTGCAATATACATTTTTGGTGCGCCGATAATTGGAATTTTACTATCGCTGTTGTGCACTAAAATATTGGTGAGTTTTTTTTTCTTCTTTCAATTGTTTTTTTTTTCGTTGTTGTTGTCTTTCTTGAAATCTCAATGTTTTGAGGTAATTCCTAAGTTTAAGTGAGTAATTTAAGAATAAAATGTTCGTTTAAGTAGTGGGTTAAGTTATTATGTGAAAAGATAATAATGAGGTTAATTTTAATGAGCTGTTAGAATTATTGTCCCAGCAAAAATTTGTGTGTAGGAATGCACTGCACACAATAAGAGTAAGCTAGTTGTTAGTAAACTTTAAGTTCTATTATTAAATTATCAGCTAGATTATAAATTTGAAATGTTAAAACTGCGTTGTTGTTTGTAGGCGGCTTTGAACCTTTAGCACGTCATATATGGGATATTTGCAAACAAAAAAAAAATGCCATCTAGAAGGTCAATAAATGGTCAAAAAAGGTCAATTAGTTTCAGAATTTGGTCAATAATAGGAAATTTTCAATCAATGGTTAAAGTTTTTCAAGGTCACCAACTATTTTTGGCACCTCATTTATGGGATATTTGCAAAAAAAAAGTATACCATTCGAAAGGCCACCGACTCGTGATAAAAGGTCAGTAATTGGTCAGCCATAGGTTTTTTTCATGAATTTATAAAATTTTGTTTAAGGCCAAAGCTATTTTTAGGACCTCATTTATTAGAGTAAGAGTCCAGGCCTCCAGACATACGTTATTTTATCAAAGCTAAGATTTTTTCTGCGAACAGGTACTATGTAGCTAAGAACAAATGGATACTAAGAATCTTCAATCCGGGTGCAATTAAGAGGTAGCGAGTGTTAAAGTTGCATACCAATGTTGCAACATTGCGTTATTTTATCATAGCGGAGTTTTTGATATGACTTAGGTGATGGTGTCATTTACTTTATTGGACACTTGCCAGACATCTACAGTGGGGCCTAACGTGAGCCAGACACTTTAAATATGTCAAACTAATCGTGCCATTTACGTTGTAGTTTTAAGGCTAATATTTATATGTTTTATGGGCAACTGTTTAAAAATAATTCCCCATCAGCTATACATCTACATTGGGGCGTATTCATCATTTAAACATTTAAAAACAGCTAAAATAAGCGAAAAAATCACGTTTTAGTAACAAAGAACTATTATTTTGACAGTTTTACGGTGATGTAAGTCCCCGCTGTAGGTGTCTTGTTGATTAGAAAATATTGTATAATATTTACCCAAATAAAAAATAAAATCTTGATTTGATTCTGTTATGTAAATGGCACGATTAGTTTGATAGGTTTAAAGTGTCTGGTATAGTATTCGTTCGCAGAAAAAATCTTAGCTTTGATAAAATGACGTATGTCTGCCGGCCCTGGGCTCTTAGTCTATATGGGATATTCGCAAAAAAAGTATTCTATTTAAAAGATCACCGAATCATGGTAAAAGGTCAGCTAGTTCCAGTAATTAGTCAACCATAGTTATTGAATTTTTATATTTTGTTTCAAGGTTACAGTATAAGAGTCTACGACCTTGAAAAAAAAAATAAATTGAAAAATTCATAAATAAAAAAAAAAAATGCGGCTGACCAATAACTGAAATTAGTTGACTTTTTATATGGATTTGGTTAACTCTTAAATGGTGTGGGTTTTTTCGAATATCTTATAAATGAGGTGCTAAAAATAGTTTTGACCTCGAACAAAATTTTAAAAATTCATGAAAAAAAAATGTATGGCTGTAACTAACTGATCTTTTATCACGAGTCTGTGGCCTATTAAATTGTATACTTTATTCGCGAATATCCCATACAATTTAAAAGAGTTCAAAT
Organism: Melangyna quadrimaculata; assembly: GCA_949320155.1. Classification (NCBI taxonomy): domain Eukaryota; kingdom Metazoa; phylum Arthropoda; class Insecta; order Diptera; family Syrphidae; genus Melangyna; species Melangyna quadrimaculata. The sequence continues at coordinate 74,995,359 of OX439485.1, read as the reverse complement.
TGTTTCTGGGAAACGGCTCCTACGATTTATATGAAATTTCTACAGTCTGTTCTTATTAAGGAAAAAAAAAATTCTTTTATTAAAATCCGCCCCCTGCCACGCCACCTTTAAATCTTTATTTGCTCCATGGAATACACGGAAATGGCTGGTTTTCTCAAAAACCACCAAAACGATTCGAATGAAATTTTCAGAAACTGTTAATAAAAGCAAATCCGCCCACTATCAAGTTCACTTTTCACGCTTTCCTGTTTTTTTCGGTACTGTAACGATTTTATTAAAATTTTCACAGTCTGTTCTTTAAAGCAAAATACAAATTTTGAAATTTTTTTTATTAATATCCACCTACTGCCACGCCCACTTTTCTCAGTTTTTTGGTTTATCGGAAACGGTTCCAACGATTTTGATGAAATTTAACAGTTCGTTTTTTGTTTTAGACAAAATAAAAATTCTGAAAGTATTTTTATTAATATCCGCCCACTTCCACGCCCACCTTCATTATATTTTTGGTTTCTCAGAAATGGAAATGGCCAGGTATGTTTATATGGGCAAGACAAATATCGAAAAATAGTTGAAGTTAAATCCGCCTGCTGCCATGCCCACTTTAGTAATTTTGTTTGTTTTCTGGGAAACGGGTACATCGATTTGGATGAAGTTTTGAGAGATTGTTTTTATAAACGAGAACCAATTAAAAAAATAATTATAGTAAAATCCGCTCACTGTCACGCCCTCTTTTCGTATTTATTTGCTTCTTGGATTTCACGGAAACGGCTAGTTTTCTCGAAAATGACCCAAACGATTTAGAGGAAATTTTCACAGTCAGTTTATATGGGTAGGGCAAAAAATCGAAAAATAGTTTTTGTGAAATCAGCCAACTACCGCACACACTTTTCAAGTTTTTTTGTTTCTCGGAAATGTTCTAACGATTTTGAAGCAATCTTTTTCGGACCATAGATGGATACTCTTCAACATTAATTTCAAAACCGAAAATAAATGCCCTTATAGAAATCCCAAAAGAATAGACTGGAAGAAATTCAGTCAAGTTGTAAAATCTAAACTGGGCAATATACCGAACTTAAGTCCAGACTCGGTGATAGATCTTGAGTAAAAGTGAAATCCTTTGAGGCATCAATGAGCACTGCTTTTAAGGTCTCCTGTCCAATAAAATATAGCCGTAAAACACTACCCCCTTGGTGGAATGAAGACCAAACTAATCTAAGGAAAATGACTAGAACAATCTTTAATATCTGCCACAAACATAAGTTTTATCAACCCTATAAAGACTGTCTGAAGGTTTACAAGCGGGCTCTCGCATCAGCCAAGCAAAAAGGAGAGAATTCTGTCAGTCAATTGAAAATATAAAAGATTCCGCAAGGCTCGGTAAAAATTCTATCTAAGGAACATTGTAATCCATCATTCTTGAAAAAGCCTCATGGTTCCTGGACAGTCTCTCCAGCTGAGTCTTTGGAGCTATTAATGACGACGCACTTCCCGGGAGAACAGTAGGTTAGCGACGCTGGAACCTTGGGACATGTCTTCAGCTCAAGTAGAGCATATCAATACCGTTATAACAAAAGAAAAAATTGCCTGGGCAATTAAAACATTTTCACCGTATAAGTCTCCAGGCCAGGACGGCATACTGCCAATTATGCTCCAGAAACTGCAAGAGATAGCAGTTCCCTGGCTGGAAACAATTTTTAAAGGATGTTTATCTCTGAACTATGTTCCCGAGTCCTGGAGACATGTAAGAGTGGTTTTTATCCCGAAAGTCGGTAGGCGGGGGCATGAATCTGCGAAGGATTTCCGTCCAATTAGTTCAACTTTTTTTGTGCTTAAAATCTTAGACCGCATCCTCGACATCCATATTAGAGACATCCTGGATAGATGTCCACTTGAAAACTCTCAACACGCATACCTTAAAGGCAAACGGCCCTGCATGAGGTAGTGCGCACTATTGAGAAAACTATAAACTATAAAGAATATACTCTTGCCACTTTCTTAGATGTTGAAGGGGCTTTCAACAACGTGCTTACTGTATCCATTCCAGAGTCTTTAGTTGATTTTGGTGTAGAAGACTACATAAGGGAATCGATAATATCCATGCTCAAAGAGACAGACGGATTCAAGCTACGTTAGGTAATACAAACTCGACCAAACATGTAAGTAGAGGAACACCCCAGGGTGGGGTTCTGTCCCCTCTTCTATGGCTTTTAGTCATGAATAAAATTCTTGTAAAGTTGGAAAGATGTGGAGTAAAGGCGGTGGCATATGCTGATGATTTGGTGATATTAGTGTCAGGGAAATTTACTCCTGTGTTAAGTGAGATCACGGAAATGGCTTTAAGGAAGGTCAGCAACTGGGCCACGAGCTGTGGACTAGGAGTTAACCAAAGCAAAACTGAACTTATGCTATTTACTACCAAGACTAAGATACACCCCTTCACTCTACCCCGAATCAACGGCCAAACACTCTCACTCTCCTCTAAAGGAGAGCTTAGGTGTTATTCTCGACCCCAAATTGAATTGGAAGTTGAACATTGAAGAAAGGGTCAAGAAGGCCTGTATAGCATTCTATGCCTGTAGTAAAACTTTTGGTAAAAAGTGGGGGCTTCAGTCGAAGATGATCCTGTGGACGTACACAGCCGTGGTACGACCGATCCTTAAATACGGTTGGATCGTATGGTGGCCTGCACTTAACAAAAAATATAACATCAATAGACTTAGGAAGGTTCAAAGAACTGCTAGCATTGGCACGACTGGGGCTATAAGATCCTGCCCGACTGATGCCTTATGCCTAAAACAGATGTGCAGCTTTTTCCATGCAGCGAAATTAAATTACACAGGTTCTTATGGGAGCCGATTCACTCAAAGTCTGCATGCAGCGCAGCGCTGCACGATGTCTCTATTTCTAAATTTGCTGCCTAGTTTCATTGCAGCCACAACTGAAAAACGAAAATTTCTAAATAATTGCTATTTGGCATTATTCATATTGACATCACCTGCCATTCTTTCAAAAAAATTGTTTGTGTTGGTGATTTTTGTTTAAGAATCCATGAAGCCGGCGTTGCCACCCTACGATCGTCCAACGAAGAAAATCTCATTCCAACACTATTGTGTGACATCGGCAACGCTGTGCTTTCATGTATTTGTTTGACATAACTATGCATCATGAATGTCAGAAAGTATGCACATGTGTTTCATGTGCAGCTCTGCATGCAGAGATGCGTGCAGACTCGCTGCACATCTGTTTTAGCCATTAAGTGTATTTCTGCACCTTCTACCACTTGATTTACATATTAAATATCTAGTATCTTGCAGCGCTTTAAGACTTAAAGAATCAAACTCTTGGTTTGCCAAGCCCTATGGTCACAGCAATATCACAGACTTGATTCCAATGGAAATGTTTTCGACTCCCACTGACTACTGCACCCCTACAATGAGTATCAGTTAGGATTTTAAAGTTAAATTTCCACCCAGGAAGGATTGGAATGATAACTCGTGACGAAAGATTTCGACACAACTATCTTTACTGATTGCTCAAAGATGGATTGAGGCATTGGTGCAGGAATCTTCTCTGAGTCTCTAAATGTATCTAGGTCCTTTCGGCTACCTGACCTTGCTAGCGTCTTTCAAGCTGAATTGCTGGCAATAAGGGAAGCTTGCAAGTTACTAAAAGCAGATCCAAACCAAAACCGTAATGCAGCTGTTATTACAGACAGTCAAGCGGCTGTTAAAGCCATTAATTCAGCTACAGCACCAAACTAGTCCAGCAATGCCGGAATGAGCCTGCGGGTCTGAACACTGACCTCAATGTCACTCTTATCTGGGTCCCGGGTCACAGTGGCATTGAGGGCAATGAACGGGCTGACGAGCTGGCCAGGCAAGGTTCAGCCCTTCATGGCTCACTTGCGGAAAGGGTCAACATTCCGCTTGGAGTTATGAAGGGCAACATTCTCTCAATTTATCTTACTAAAGCAAACCGTAGGTGGAGCAGTTAATCAAACTGTATTATATATCTAGGAAGATTTGGCCCACCTATGACAAGAACCGAACAATTGATCTAATACGCAGACCCAGACAAGACATAGCCAGGGTAGTTGCAACCTGTAGCGGACACTGGCCAATAGGAGAGCATGCAGCGAAGCTGGAAATACCTCACAATACTCACTGTCGGAGCTGTGAGGACCAGCAGGAAAAGGAAACAGTAGTTCATTTCCTCTGCAATTGCCCTGCTCTGGCCAAAGCTAGAAAACAGTCACTCGGAAGAGCATTCTTTGACGACATTAACGAACTTTCTGAAATGAAGATCAAAGACTTGATTTCTTTTCTCACTCGACGAAATGGCTCTAGAACAAATTTCGGCTACTTCTGCATTATACCTTCCGTGGATTCGATGATCACAAGATAGTGGACTAGGGTTCTGGTGGGGGTTTGTGGTGCACAGTGGCCGAATGATCATCCAATCAGATCAGTGGACGCTCCAGTGCCAGCCAACGAACTGCCTTGTGGGCTAACAGTGGATGGTGCGGGTGCGGGTGCTGATCTGGTGGAGTGAGTGATCTACTTTCTGATGATTGTGCTAAAAGCTACAACAAAATCCTATTCTAAACTAAATAAAAAGGGACGATATCCTGAAGATATGCCCATATTCTCTCTCTTCAATTCCATCCACAGGTTCAAACGAGTTTTGGTATCAAAACGGCGCCCTTCAGCGCTAATTGGGCTATGGGCTAGACTGCCCGTGGCCGCCATTTCTACCTACCTACCTTTAAGCAATTTTCAGAGTCTGTGTATATGAGCAAACAGAGAAATCGAAGAATAGTTTTAACACTTTATTATTAGGCTCGTTTCACACAAATTCGGTTTCATTCGGTTCGGTCTCTATTCGGTTTGTATTCGGCTGTGCCTGAATGTGAAAAACGATAAAATGGCAAAAATAAAATCCTAATAGAAACCGTATAGTACAGAACGATCCTTCCACACGAATCGGTTTCATTCGGTTTCAAAACGGCACGTATTTGGATCTAGAGAACACAAAGTTAACGTATCGACGTAGCGTTCACACATATCCGGTTTTCCGGTTTTCTGAATTTTTTTTTCTTTTTAATACATTTTATTAAATTTTAATTATTAGTGAGTACATGCCGAATATGAACCGTCTATATGTGAAGAGGTCTTGACGAAAATCGAAATCGAACCGAATACAGATCGAACCGAATGAAACCGAATGTGTGTGATCCTTACTCGGAAACTGTTCCACAGTTTTTGATGAAATTTTCACAATTTGTTTTTATGAGCAAACAAATTTGAAAGTACTAAGAAAAATATTCACCCACTGCCACGCCCACTTTAATCATTTTTTGATTTTCCGGAAACCTTGATGAAATGTTCAGGGTTTTTTTGTAATAAGCAATCAATGTATTTTGGTAACATCCGCCCACTTCCGCATCCATTTTTTTATTTGTTCTCGAAATTGGCTCCAATGATTTTTATTAAATGTTCTCTCTCTCAAAGCACCCTAGCAGATTTTTATCCGAATTTTTCAGTGTCCATGCTTCTGACCCATAAAGCAGCACCGGGATGATTAGGGTCCTGTATTAAGTCTCCTTGGTTCTCTGAGAGAGAGCCTTACTACTTAAATGCCTTCTTAGACCGAAGAAACAGCGGTTGGCAAGAGTAATTCTTCGCTTGATCTCTGCACTGATGTTCTGCGATGTAATAGTGGAGCCAGGTAGACAAAGTCCTTGACAACTTCGAAGTTATATCTGTCCATCGTGATATTTTGCCCGAGTCGACGATGTTGAGATTCCTCTCTCGATGACAGCATATACTTCGTCTTGTCCTCATTAACCGCCAATCCCATTTTAGCCGCCTCCGATTCAATGCTCGCAAATGGCCTTGGCACAGCTTGCTTCGTTCTGTCTATGCCATCCGCATACGCAAGCAATTGAACGGACTTTTGATAGATTGTACCGCTGGTGTTGACATGTGCGTTGCGTACAATGGCATGCATGATAACGCGTCGCCTTGCCTCAATCCTTTCTCAACATCAAAGGAATCGGTGGTGTTCTTACCAATTTTGACGGAGCAGCGAGATTTCTCCATCGTCATCCTGGACAAGCGGACGAGTTTGGCAGGGATGCCGAGACTCGACATGGCTCTGTATAATTCGTCCCTATTCACGCTATCATACGCGACTTTAAAGTCGATAAAAAGGTGGTGTGTATCGATCTGGATTTCCTGCGATTTTTCTCAAATCTGTCGGTGTGAACAATTGATCGACGGTTGACTTGCCTGGCCTAAAACCACACTGATAGGGGCCGATCAGATCGTTGACAAAAGGTTTTAAGCGGGCACACAGAATAGCCGACAAGATTTTATAAGAGACGTTTATGAGACTAATTCCTCTGTAGATGGTACATTTCAGAACATCTCCCTTTTTATGGATGGGGCACACTATTCCGAGGTTCCATTCATCGGGCATACTTTCATCCGACCAAATTTTGCAGATGACCTGGTGTATGCTCCTAGCCAATTCATCTCCCGCTGATTTAAATAGTTCGGCTTGTAAGCCATCCGCACCAGCAGCCTTGTACGACTTAAGTTTGGATATATATATAGCGGGTGGCAATGGCACAGTGGATATAGTGTTTGACTGCTAACCTGGACGTGTGGGTTCGATCCCCAGTCTAGGTAGCATTCTTTTCTATATTCCCCAACTTCAACTGGATGCCACCCATGGAATTTAATAATAATGAGATAATTAACATCTAATCCTCTATCCACTGTGCCAACAAAAATCTTTCCTTTCCTTCTATTCCTTCTAACTAGTGCCGTTCATTGCATTTAAAAAAGACCTGAGGTCTTACAGGCATATAGTTAAAATTATTATTAAAAATTATTATTATATCGCCAGCCGCACTTTGGTTAGGTCGGGTGGACGGAACTCTTGGCCATCATCGTCCAAGTTGAATGGAGCGTTCTGCCTATTAGCGGCATCTTGGCTGTCTTCGCCATTAAGCAGTCTAGAGAAGTGTTCTTTCCAGATCCTCAGCACTGACTGTGTGTCTACTACCATATTCCCACTCTCATCTCGGAAGGCTTCCGTTCTAGCCTTGTATCCTTGGGTGGATCGCTTCACCCTCTGATAAAATTTTCGAACATCGCCCCTACCGCTACAACCCTCAATAGACTCTACCGCCCGCTTCTCGTGCTCTCTCTTTTTCCTCCTGAGAAGTCGTCGTTCCTCTTTTCGTTTTAGCCCGTAGAGCTCCCGGGCTACTCTCTCAGCAGCTCTTCGAGTCTGCAGCATTGCCTGGTAGACCTCGTCCTTAGCTGCATGCGCTAGCCGGCACTCTTCATCGAACCAGGGGTTTCGTTTTATTCGCCGAGTGCAACCCAGCACATCAGAAGCGGCACTTCTAATGGCTTGTTGACAGGTTTCCACTGGTCCTCTGCACTTGATGCTGGTGGCGGACCTCCTGAGAGATTAAGAGTTACGTGGTCTGCAAAAGTTCTGGCGGTCTCCTGCGATTAAGCTTCTCGACATCGTATCTTTTCACAGCATCTGCTCTGCGTTGTAGCGTCATGGATATCCACAGACGTAGTCTAGCTACCACCAGGTAGTGATCCGAGTCAATGTTGGCCCCTCGGAACGTTCGGACGTCCAAGATACTGGAAGCATGTCTCGCGTCTATCGCAACGTGGTCGATTTGGTTGACGGTTACTTGATCACGCGACCGCCAAGTCCCCTTGTGAATATTGAGGTATGGGAAGTAGGTGCTTGAGGTGGTGACATTTCGCCCCGCCGCAAAGTCTGCCAGTCTGTGTCCGTTGCCGGAAGTTTCGTCAGCTGTGTCTTCCGACTATCGAACCAAAGATGCCCTCCTTTCCGAATCTTGCGTTGAAGTCACCAAGAATGATCTTCACGTCGTACTTCGGGCCCATATGATACGTTGTCTCCAGGAGATCGTAGAATGCTTCTTTGGTTGAGTCTTCTCTCCTTTCATGGGGGGCGTGAACACAGATCAGCGTAATATTCTTAAATTTGCCTTTGATGCGGATTGTGACCATGCGCTCGCTTACACTTCGGAAGCCCAAGACTTCTTGCCTAAGTCTTCCCCTTATCACAAATCCACAACCAAAGAGCCACTGACCCTGTTCCTTCAAGCACCTGCCGTAGTAGATGTCACACGATTTCAGTCTCCGTATGTCCTCTCCATCCCATCGCACTTCCTGGATGGCTGTTACGTCAGCCTTTAGCCTGTCCAGGTTCTCGACTAATTGTTCGGCTGCACGGACAGGACGTTCCACGTGCAGATCCGAAATTCAATGTCCTTGTTTCGTTTGCTGGGGTCGTCAACTTTAAGATCATCCATATCCGAGGCTTGTTGTTGTTTCGGAACAACTTTTTCTTACGTGGTAGGGAGTTACACCGACGCACAACCCCCGACCCGGAGGACCAGACCCTTCGTATAGCTCCAACGGTAGGGAGCCGGATAAACCGCTCCTTACAGGCCTGAGCTACAAATATTTCGTAGTAGCCCATATAAGGTAAGAAGATCAAGAAATTTAAATATTAAAATATTGAAATTACTTTTTAATTGTACTTTTTAATTGAAGCCCATATAAGGTGTTCACTAAGTAGTTCAACCTAACTGGAACTGTAGACGCCACCGTTGATTCCATCTGGAGAATTCGTCCGCTGCCGCTTCGATGAAAGGAGAAGTGCCTTAGTGGGAACACTCCTCCCCACCTCTCTCGTTGGCTGTCCCCAACAGCTTTCCACGGGGATTTAAACCCCGTCTCCAGCTGAGGTACTAGACACCCGATGTTCACCACTAAGAGGTGAGAGTAGGAGTTGGTAGACAGGGGTGGGTTTTGAGAAAAACCTGTGGACGCTTGTGTCCTCTAGAATGCACATAACTACCCTTTTGAACATCAACGACCATCATTAATTTTTTTCAACTGAAAGTAGCTATGTATGTAGTATATGTGTCAAAAAAACATTTAAAATGTTATACAAAAAACTACTGAGAAATGAAAGCTTCATTCTAAGATAATTTTTGAATACGTTCGAATTTCTTAACGTGACAATATTTTAACGATGAAACAGAAACTATACTATGGTCACTTAGTTTGTGAATAATTCAGCCAGCAGTAGCTTATTTTCACATCAATACTACTTTCCATGCGTAGTACCAGTTTTATCGCTTTCATGTTGAGTGTGCAACACTTGGCTAGGACCAAATAATCGGAATTATTACTTCCCGCGCATGCGCCTGAGAGGATGATTAAAATTATGTTTGCATAACCACCTCTTCACAGGTCTTATAGAAACAAATTAGGCTGACATCACTTCGCTGAGGCAAATTCATCGAAATAAATGCTTCTCGTGCATGCGTCTGACAGAGTTCACAAAATTATTATGCTTGTGTCGGGCTTGTGTTTGATGGGTTATAGAACCAAAATTGGATGTCATGCTTAATCAGAGTTACCACTGCGATCAAATTTAATTCTGAGGAAATCATTTTTATTGGTGGGATCCGGGGTATTATTTTTTTTATAGAAATTAAAAAAAAAGACAAACAACGAATATGAAAAAAGTTTATCTGTTATGTTAAATCATTTCTAATAAAAAATAATTAAATAATTTGTATTTGTACTTCAATTCTGAATATAAATTACATAATTATAGTTCCATGTAAAAGAAAAATAAATATATTTTGTTTCCTTTTTTTTTTAAGTGAATTTAAATTGTTTTCTTTTTCCATATTTTTTTGTTTGTTCCGTTCTTGTTTCGCAAATTTTAAAAGCTTTACCTATACTCAATGAATCGGTTTAATTTAAATTTTTGAAATGATACAAATTTACCTATTTTTATTTTCATAAATAATAAATAAACTGACCTGTGGTAACCCTCTTTCACCAGTAGAAACATACATGCGCTGAACAGTACACAAGATAATGCTTGTATCGGACTTTTCCTCAGGGGGCTTACAGAAACAAAATAAATTGACATAATTCCACTAACAATTATGCTCCATTAGACTTTTGTACACATAATAGCTTGTTTCAGGCCTTTGTAAGCAGGCCCTTCCAGAGCCCTTGGCAGTGCTTCCTAATGAAAGCTTTTTCTTTGCTTTTATTTCGCATGCCTCTCAAAACTAATTTCTGGGAAGCCTTACGAAAACTATAACCAAATTGTAAATACTCAGGCTTGCAGAAAGTTAAAGATTCTGCTTGTAATAAGTTTGTAGGAAGCTTTTTTCAAAAAAAAACTTCGAAAATTTGCAACTTCGATGTCCAAACTAAATACAAGCCTTGTAGAAATAATAACTTATAGAAATTCAAAAAATGAACCTTAACCCTAGAAAGATAACCATATTTCATGTCCCATAAGAGTTACATGTAATTGTTACGTCGATTCGACGTAGGTTATCTTTCTAGGGTTAAAGAGGAAAAATTGTTAGTTGGGATATAAAGTGTTCACTAAGTAGTTTAACCCAACTGGAACTGTAGACGCCACCGTTGATTCCATCTGGAGAATTCGTCCGCTTCCGCCTCGATGAAAGGAGAAGTGCCTTAGTGGGAAAACTCCTCCCCCCTTTCTCGTTGGCTGTGCCCAACAGCTTTCTACGGGGATTTAAACCCCGTCTTTACCTCATTTATGGGATATTCTAAAAAAAACCACAACATTTAAAAATTAACCAAATCCACATAAAAGGTCAACTAACTTCATTAATTAGTCGGCCATATTTTTTTTAATGAATTTTCAAGTTTTTTTTTCAAGGTCGTAAACTCTTAATACTGTAACCTTGAAACAAACTTTAGTAAAAAAAAAACTGGCTGACCAATTACAGAAAATGGCTGACCTTTTTTGACCATTTATTTACCTTTTATATGATATTTTTTTTTTTGAGATTATCCCATACATGACGTGCTAAGGTTTCAGAGCCGGTAAATACAATATTTAAAAACGCCGCCCGTTGCGATAATGAACAAAAAAAACAGATGAAATTAGTAATGGCACAGGGCGTAACAAACCTAATACACCACTGAACTCAAGTAAAATAAAACTACTTTAAATTATGTATTTTCCTCAAATCATGTTGCCATGATAATTTTGATCAGTATTAAAGCGATAAAGTGTGAAGGTTGGGTTGTGATTCCCAGTGCTGATAAGTGTCTAGCCAGAATCTTTCGATTAAGAGGATGAATAAGTATAGTTTGCCAATTTATATACATACTTATAATAGTTTTAATGTTATGGTCGCAACAAAATTTACCTTAAAAGTTCGAAAACTGAACCGAAATGTCCTATATCTCCTGGCTACATATTTTATCAACTTTAAATTAGTTATGTTCGTAGGTATTTTATATTCACAATGAATTACTCGGTGAAAATGAACCCCAGCGCGTGCGGTATCTGAGGGGAGGGAGAGAGGCGTGGGCTTTAAATTATTTTTATTTAATAAAAAAGATAGCGATGTCGATTTAGATAATACAATTTGATATCAATATGCGTCTTATGAAGTAAAACATGTACTTTCTTGAAATAAATCTCTATGTAGTCGTTGGGTTACCCAACTCGTTTTTTACAGATTGTACAGATTTGTACAAACATTAAGGAATGCATTTCTGTCTCCTGATTTTAAAATTGTTTTTTTTTTTTTCAATCAGAATGATATGAGAACCATCTTATCAGTTACTTTTAAATCTGTTTAATATGTTTATCAGAATTCCCAAAATTGTGATAACGGAATTGAGTATTGTGAAATTTAAAGAAATAATCGACAAGTTATTCGGAAATAGTTCGTCGTCTGAATCGAACGGAAATTATTTTTTTTCTTATATATAAACCGCGTATAATTTAGTTGAGAGTGTCTTTATTTATTTAAATTTACTAACGAAACAAAACCAAAGATCAAAAATGCCAAAAATTGATTGGGCACCGGCTAGTATTCCAGTCAGTAGACGGATTCAAACATTTTCCGTGGGCGTTTATTTATTTCTAATGTTTGGAGTGGGAATGTTTGCAAATACTGCATGCGTCTTGTTAATCGTAAGTGGAACATTGTTTTATTTGTATAGATTTACTAACAATATAAATTCAAAATTCTTATATTTGAATTTAAAAAGGCAAGGCAAATTACATACACTCCTCGTCATAAGGTTAGAAGCAGTCATTTTTGAGAATTGAATTTTATTTGTCTCGTGCTATACGCCAAAGAGATCGAAATTTTATATGACATAAGAGTGACTATTTAATGTGCCAAAGCAAAACCTATGCTTGCACTTCAAGAACAAAAATTAACGGCAGCCAAGAGAATAAATGTTAGCTGAGTCATAAGTAATTTTATCGCGTTATAAGGTTAGAAGAACATAAAAAATTGAAGAAAAACGATGGTTTAAATATTTTTTTAATTTTCTTTTTGTCGAAAAATTTATTTACTAAACAGTGTGTGCTGCTGCTAGCACATTCCAAAATACGATGTTTAAGAGAGTTATACAGTGATTTAAGATAGTCAAGTGAAATTTTAATCAAGGCCAAATTAACGGTGTGAATCAGTCATCGCATTGCTTCGATTTTTTGTATACTTTCTATGTGAGCCATCCCAATAAATTTTCTTTTATTTTGAAGTCCGGTGAATAGGAAACCAAGGCAGCAATAGAACATTTTTGCTTAAAATAATGATTTAAACACTTGAGCTGCATGAAGAGGAGCATTATTTTGTTGAAAACCAATGCGGTTTGTCCAAAAAGATCATTGGTTCGCGAAAACAATGCTTCTGGCAATGTTTTTTAGTACCAAGATGACTGGAAATCAGGCATCTTAGTACTTTCAACTGCCAAGTTAATTGTTCCCTAATAGGATAATTGCGGCCCAGATCATAACGCCTCCTTCCCTGTTGGGATGTAGGTTCAGAAATAACTAATTTTTCCTCAACAAGTTGGCTATAGTAATTTTTCCACGATATGAGAAAAGAGAAACGATTTCTGAACCGTCATCACAACAGGAAAGGAGGCGTAACGATCTGGGCCGCAATATCATATTAGGGAACAATTCACTTGGCAGTTGAAAGTACTAAGATGCCTGATTTTTAGTCATCTTGGTACTATAAATCATTGCCAGAAGCATTGTTTCCGCGAACCAATGATCTTTTTGGACAACTCTCTTTAACATCGAATTTTGGAATTTTTGCTTAAAGTTGGCGGCAGCACACACTGTTAAGTAAATAAATTTGTCGAAAAAAAAAATTAAAAAAAAAATTTCAACCATCGTTTTTCTTCAATTTTGTATGTGCTTCTAACCTTATGACGCGATAAAATTACTTAAAAAAGTGACTCAGCTAACATTTTATCTCTTGGCTGCCGTTAATTTTTGTTGCAAGCATTGGTTTTGCTATGGCACATTAAATAGTCTCTCTTGTGTCATAGGAGGGGCAATTATATAAAAACATGACTTAAGGTAGAAACAATACTGTTGAAAAACAATGGTAACACCCAAAATATTTTCCTATAGCTTATCTTAAGCCCAGAAACCTATTCTTTTTAAATAAAGTTATTTTAATCGAAAGTTTTTGAGAAATTACTTTCCAAACTCAAAATATTGAAAAAGAAATTTGCTCCAAGGATCCTGTTTTTACTAAAGCTGTGTTTTTTGAGAGAGTGACTAGCAACTCAGCAAAACAATAACAAAACAAATTATTATAGAGAATTTTGTTTTCTGTTTAAAACTTTTACTGAGTTGGCTGTCACTCTTCCAAAAAACACGGCTTAAGTAAATAGTAGAAAATTCCTTTTCGGAATGTTGGGTTTGGAAATTAATTTCTCAAAAACTATCGATTAAAATAAATTTATTTAAAAAGAAAATTCAAGAATAGGTTTTTGGGCTTAAGATAAGCTATAGGAGAATATTGTGGGTCATGTTTTTAGATAATTGCCCCTCCTATCTTAAACGGGGTATATAGACCCCCCTTCCGGTATGATTGTCCTATTATTTTTACTCAACCTACACGCTCCAGTGATTTGATCCATTTATGTCAACCATTCTTTATTTTACATTATACGAGTACTGTTTGATAATATCTAAATTTTGAAATGCTGTATTTTGGACACCATTCGGTCTACGGAGATGGTTTTGGGCTTAAATTGGAGTAAAGTAGGTTACTTTGAAGTCATAGAACAATATTTTTATTTAAAATTAATTCTTAAGGACTAAAATCACCAATAACTGAAAAAACCGAGACGAGACTGTATATTTGGACCGAAATGTACAGAGAGTCTAATAAATTCAAAAATCCAATTTCAGTTGAATATTTATTTTCTTCTGCACTTATTCAAACTATAATCGAAAATATTTCCTTTCAATAACCAACAGGTTGTCAGGAAATCGTATTTTTCTGAGACGAGACCGAGACGAGACCGAGACGAGACTTTATTATACGAGACCGACACAAGAGCGAGACGAGACTGAAAATTTTCGATTTTAACGAGATCGAGACCGAGACGGGACTTACAAAAGTCTCGCAGAGTCTCGTCTCGTGGACAGCCCTAATTTTTGACCACGAAGCGGTCGCCGCTCGAGGTCAAAAACTTAGGTTATTTACTAGGCCAATATCCTGAACAACTCAGCAAAAAATAAGAAATACCAGATTTGAGGCAAACGGTATCTTCGATACAAACGACAAGGTTACTGGACTATAAAGGAGAAATTCAATATTTTGTTCTAGCTTATCTAGAAGGGGAGACTGGGTACGATTGAATCACAGGACGGTTGAAACAACGCAAATATCATGAAAACGGGTGGTGGGTGGATGGGTCTCAGAGAAGCATGAAGCGGCAACAGGTTAAAAGCCAAACTTGAATCTTGCTAAGGTCGTAGCACGCTTCAGTTGTCTACGGGAGGCCTTTTTCTTGGTTGTGTGAATTGGAAACCCCGAAGTAAAAATTTTTGAGTGGGATTTAACAGAATCGTTTTTCCAACATTTGTCCACGTTTGTCCAACCAAAAAAATCGTTTGTCCACCCTCAAGAAAAAAGTTATTAAGCTTTTCTTTTTTATAGCATCTCCCCAAAATCAAAAAACTCATCTACTGCCCCCAATAGATGACTAAGGAAGATGAGACTAAGTGCGTTCGTTTGTCCGCCGGCTGTTTAAGATTATTCACCAAAAATAATCATTTTTTCACCCTTAGTTCAAAAGTTATTCAACATATCTTTTTTATAGCAACCCCAAAAAATTAAATTTTTTTTGTATCAAAATTGTTTTAATCCCAATCGATTGTGCACCGTTTGTCCAGGTTAGTCCAGCAAAAAAAAAATTTGTAGACCCTCGTTCAAACTTTAGTCAACATTTCGTTTTTATAGCAAAACCCCCAAAGTCAAAAACGAAATGTTGAATAACTTTTGAACGAAGGTCTGAACATTTTTTTTTTTTTTTTTTTTTGCTGGACTAACCTGGACAAACGGCGGACAATCGATTGGGAATAAAACGATTTTGGTAAAAAAAAATTGTTGGGGTTGCTATTGAAATGAAATGTTGAATAACTTTTGAAGTAAGGGTGGAAAAACGATTATTTTTTATGGATAATCTTAAGCAGCCAGTGGACAAACGAAAGCTTTTCATATAGTGTTATACATCGAGTTCGACGTGAAGGTGACTTTACCAAGATCACGAAAATCTATTTTTTACTCACTTTCTTACTAACTAACTGACCCACTCAATCACTCACTCCAATTCCAACTCCAAATCAAACTCCAACCCCAACTCCAACTCCAGCTCCAACTCCAACCCCAACTACAACTCCAAATCAAACTCCATCTCCAACAAAACTTTGACTCAAGCTCCAACTCCAACCCCAACTCCAACTCCAACTCTCAAGGGGAAGGGTTTGCTTTGGATGTGCTGATGGCATTAGACAATACCTTCCTAATATTTATGTACATACATTTCAAAGGGTTCCAGAGAATAATTGTATGTTTAATTTTATCTAATATTGATTTGTTGGCAGCTCTGTTTTTTTTTTAAACAGTCCCTGCTTTGATGTCAACTTACAATATCTTATATTTAAATTTAATATTTAATTTTTTAATTTAAGTAAAAAAAATTTCTATTATTTAAGTTTTTTGGAAATATTTATGTAAAAGCCATCGTGGTAGCATATGGATGTTGGATATACTATGATCGTCAAAGAGCACAAGAAGCAGTAAGAGGTGCTGGGTAAGATCAAATTAATTAATTAGGCCGTGTGTCAATTGCGTTAAAAGTGCGTTAAATTTGATCCCATGGCTAAATTTTGACATAACTGAGGTGAATACGTTCATCAAAATTTAACCTGCTCAGGAGATCATTTAAATTTTAACTAGTGGATAAATTTTGACGTTTGTATTAAGCTTCTTGCACATTACTTACACCATCGACTTATTACACCTGGACTGCTAGGAGCCAACATTACGATGGTCTCTTTATTTTAAAAAATCGATACACTAGCGGCAATTAGAAAACCACTTAGTTTGTTCACAGTGGGTTAAATTTAGTATGTGACTTTCACACGCTCTAATATCCACACAAGCCCACTGTGTATTAATACATGTCAAATTGAAAGTGGGAAAGAATTCCACGCCATTGCTAAATTTGTAGGAAAGAAACGACTTTTCATATTTTCCTTCCATCACACTTGCTTGTATTAATACATTACCAGCCTAAAAATAAGTGTGATAGAATGTGGGATAGAATTAGAACCATTCCTAAAATTCTGCATGTATTAACACAAATGTCCAATCGTGTGGGGTATAATGTCGGTTTTTGTAGGCTGGGCTGTCATATTTCGTTTCCACACTATTCTACATAAAGCCTAAACTACATAGACCTACTTTTGCAAAAAAGTACAAAAGTGATAAATTAATATCTATGCTGAAGACAATTGCTTTGCGAAAAATTGAAAATTGTGTGTGGTGGCTTAATTTATCTGTCAAAACAATTATTTTACTATGTTTTTTTTTTGCAAGCGGGTTTCTTTAGCGAACGTTTTAATTTCTCACTTTTGTACTTTTTGGCAAAAGTAAGTCTTTGTAGTTAAGCCTTAATTTGTTTCCCACTTTTTTTGACATGTATAAATACACATGTGGGCTATTGTGGAAGGCCTTTAATTGACTAACGCTTATTAACCAAAATTGGCTTATTAGCGATATCTATACTTTGGATTTTTTGAAAACAATTTGATCCACAATAAACACATTCGACGATTTCCCAGTTTTAATAATCGTGGATTAAAGTAGGGTACACATCATCAAATCTGTTTGATGTCAAATACTCAACAGTATCAAAATAAATTTTGACCAAAGAACGTGTTTGTCAAACAGAGAGTACACACTATCAAACGTGAAAAGATTTGTCAAACATGGTTTGATAATGTGTACCCTGATTAAGGCTCTTCCAAACCAACGCCCAACGTTCGGTGCGGCTTGAGCACTCTCATTCATCTCCACTCAAATAAATTTTGACTAGCGGATGTTTACCTTAAAGCCTCTCCCAAACCAATGCGAAACATTCGGCGCGGCACAATAGGCACTGTTGTCGCTTTTAAAGAAACCATCTTCAATGCAACTTTTGTATGAGAATGACGATCGACTAGCAGTCCAGGTATACTAGGTCCATGACTGCCGCTGGCAATATACAATTTCCGCGTTCAAGATCGTACCCAAACCTATTTGGATAGATTTGTGTTGTAATTCCTTCTGTAAAAAGCTATTGCAACAACAAATCAAGGTAGGTATCTGAACATTTTTGGATAGGTTGACCCCGTCTTGGATAGGTTCCTTTATCAGAAGGAACGTCAATGGGAAATGCATGTTTTAAAATATTCCATTTAATGCAATTGATACAGCAAAACCCTCCAATTTTATTCACCCCTATAAAAACGGATCAAAGGAGAACCGGCAAAAGTGTATGGAAGCTTGGTCTAGGAACCAATAACAGCGAGACATATCTCGTTGAAAAGGTATTTTTGTGTACATGAATACTTTCTGTAGCAGCTCATTCCAAATCGCTGTGTATAAATCGCTATGTAACATATAACGTAAGTAAGACATTCAAAACCAATGTGCATCGGTATCTCCTTTCTAATCCCCTCCAACCTACCTAATCGCTCGTGCTGTGAACGTCATTTTAAGGGTAGTCGCAACCCCTTTAGCGCGCGCTAAATATAAAAAAAAGGAGGATAGGGAAAAATGTGCTGGCCTTACCAATAACAACAAGACATATGTTTCTGAAAAGGTATTTTTATGTACTACAATAGCTGCCTTGACAGCTTACTTCAAATCCCTGTGTGAAAAAAGTTATTTGCTAATTAAGGTAGCGATGTGGTGAATTTTAGCACAGGCAATTTATAGTTTTTAGGTATGTAGTATAGAAAAATTTGTGCTGGTGGAACCAATAAGGACGCGACGTACGTTGATGGAAAGGTATTTTCATGTACTATAATAGTAACCTGGGAAGCACATTTCAAATCACTATGTGAAAAATGTTATTCGATAATTAAGATTGTGATTAGGTACATTTTAGTATGAAATAAAAGACTTTCCTAATGCTATAAACATTTTCTATACTAAAATTCACCACATTACAATCTTAATTATCGAATAACTTTTTTCACACAACGATTTGAAATGTGCTGTCTAGGTAACTATTTTAGTACATGAGAATCCCTTTCCAACAACATACGTCGCGTTCTTATTGGTTGAACCAACACATTTTTGGCTATACTACATAATCTACAAAATGTACATTTTCTATATACCAAAATTCTCCACATCACAATCTTAATCAGGAAATAACTTTTTTCACACAGGGATTTGATATAAGCTGTCAAGGTTGCTGTTGAAGTACATAAAAAGACCTTTTCAGAAACATATGTTTTGTTGTTATTGATAAGGCCAGCACATTGTTGCCTATACTACATACTTATATCATATGTTTAAATTATGTGTACCAAATGCCAATCTTTGTTAGCCAATAACTTTTTTCACACAGTGATTTGGAATGAGCTGCCATAGTAAGTATTCATGTACCCAAAACTACCGTTTCAATGACATATGTCTCGTTGTTATTGGTTATGTAGACCGTTTTGTCCGGTTCTCCTTTGACTGGGATCAAATTTAACCAAAATTTTAACGCAATTGACACACGGCCTTAACACATCATTAAAATATATAAATCTTTAAATTTATTTACTCGAAACAGGTGGAAATGTATGAGAGATAATTTCTTTTGGAAACATTTCCGTGATTATTTTCCAATTGAATTAGTCAAAACAGCTGAATTACCTCCAAATAGAAACTATCTTTTAGCTTGCTATCCTCATGGTGCCTTGGGGTGAATACATTATACGCACAATTAATGTTTTTATAAAAAATCAATAATTATAAAAAAAAACTTTCTTAGAATTGGTGTTTTCACAAATATGGCAGTTGACATTTCTAAATGGAGAGAACTCTTTCCAAAAGTCCGTCCAATAGTAGGAACTCTTGCACTGCACTTCAACACTCCATTTTTCCGCCATCTTATTGAGTCATGGGGCTTCATTTCAGTGACGCGTACTTCCCTCTTAAATAATTTGACAACTTCGCACGATCCAAAAGATCCTCTTAACAGTTCCGATGGATGTACTGCTTCAGCTGTGGCTGTAGTTGTTGGTGGTGCTCGAGAAGCACTGGATTCAAGGCCTGGTAAATATATATTGACCATCAAAACCCGCAAGGGATTCATCAAATTAGCAATGAAATCTGGGTAAGCTACATAATTAGAATATTCCATCATTCAATTAAATATTTAATTGTTTTTTTTTTTAATGAATTATTGTCAGTGCTGCCATTGTTCCAGTATTTTCATTTGGTGAAGTTGATGTTTTCGATCAAGTCGACAACCCACCAGATTCGTTCATTAGAAAAGTGCAAAATCTTGTCCATAAAATAACAGGAATTGCTCCTTTGCTAATTTTGGGAAGAGGATTCTTCCAATATAATGTAGGAATGTTGCCCCAGCGTAAACGTATTGTTCAAGTTGGTAAGCTAAAAATATGCAATATCAGTCGGGATTTGAAACCACTGGCTATATGTGTCCGTCTGGCGTCTAGATCAAATTTTTACTTAATTTATGTTTGTTTTTTTTAAGTTGGTGCACCAATTGACGTACCTCAATGTGATGAGCCAAATGAAGAAGAAGTCGATAAGTTGCATCAACAGTTTATGGACACTTTGAAAACCATCTTTGAAACATACAAAGCTCAGTACATTGAAAATCCCGAAGAAGCTGTTTTGATTATGCACTAGTTTAAGATTTTAAACTAATTTCTGAAGAACCATCCATCGATAGTATTTAACAACTAAATATAAATTGTATTTTCTTAAAATAGAATTAAAAATACCTTTGTGTTACGTATTTTTATATGTTTGGCTTTATTTTAAAATTTTGTAAGTACATATACTTGTTCTGCTCAAAGGAGATAAAACAAAGCCACATGGGCTTTGGCAACCCTATTTAAAACACTATCGGGCGTATTCATAGTCGCAGATTAACATAGCTTTTACTAAACTATACAGTTTAAGACAATTTTGGCTCAATGAATATAACTTGTTATACTACACAAATAGCTTCAAATATTTTGAAATGATCAACTTAAAAAAATATAATCAAAGTCCGAACATTCAACTAAACCTAGGTTTAACTTAGACTTCTACTTTTAGTTCATCTAGTAGTTCAAGTACATGGCAGCCTCAGTTAAACAAAAATAATTCAACAAAGTTAACTTTTTCTTTTTAATTTAATTTGGTTTGCAAAACAAAAGAAATTTGAAGTAATTTATCTTACTTTACTTCAAGGGGAACTTGTAAGTGGCAACACTAATTCAATCAAAACGACACAGTATTTTGAGCTGAATTGTTTAAAATTTTATAAAGTTCAATCTGAAACCTGCAAAATATTATTGAATGTAATTAATTTTTCTTCTGTACTATATTGTTGGCCAGCTTTTAACCGGATTTTAATTATGATTCAACTTTAAATCAAGTATATATGCCACGCCTCCGTAGAACAATCTAATTCGTTTTAAGGTACTAACTGATTTTGAAATAATAATTTTACTCCACTTTGATTTTAAAACTTTCGGCGTTGGAGACAAGACTTTGTAAAAAATATTCAAATAAAAGTGGATATTTATTTTACGTTGGATTTTTTCCCTGTGCAGAAATAACCCATTTTGGAACCCATGCGACTAGAATAAATTGGGCAGGCAAGCTAGCGTTGCCGCAGGCCTTCGCGAAAGTGTAACAAATTTTTAGAAAAAAAAAAAACGTAACAAAAGCAGACAAATTGTAACAAATTAGGAAAGTTGTAATCAAATATTTTCATGGTTTTCTTGCTGCTTATAAAATTTGGCAGCACAATTGGTTTTCTTAACAAAACAAAAACCTTTTCGTAACAAGTCAGAGCCGTAAAAAGTAGTGAGATCTAAAGATACGCCAAGTTATAATTTTATAAATGGTAAATAGCGGCAAACCCCACAAGTGGAACCTTAGGCGAATCAGTTGAGTGGGAGAGTTGTGGTCCCCCTCGAGATCATGACAATCGCCAGTAAAATGAAGAAGAATCAGATATTTTAAGTAGAATAATATTGAACAACCTCAAAATTATAAGATAAACCCGTTATTTAAAGATTATGGACTTAAATTGAGTTGGTTTACTTGGCAAGTTTTCTCTTATTACCTAATTACTCAATTTTAAAATGAAAACTTGACTGGAATGCCTCATAGTAGACTTTATGACCGTCCTGAAAACTGATAAAAAAGTTCTCTCTCACCAAAATGTGTGCAGAAAAAAAATCGGATGGCAGGGGGTTCTAGTCCCCTTCTTTTAATAGGGAGGGGCATTTTACTAAAAAAATTACTTAAAACAGAAACCAAAATATTAAAAAACAACGTTAACACTTACAATGCTATGTAATACCTATTTGTAAAGCCATAAGTACCTTCTTTTATTGTCTTTTTAAATAAAGTTATTATTTTCAACAGTTTTTGAAAAATTAATTTTCAAACTCAAAATTTTGAAACAAAAAATTATACGTTACATACGTAACAAAAATAGTACTTAATTTTTGTTGTCAAAATTCAATACTCTTAGCAATTCTTAGTCAAACACTGAAAACCGGATGGTTCTGCAGCTTTTACTTTTCAAGATATTAAAAAATAAAGGAATCAACTTTCTCATAAAACTAAGAAGATTCCGGCTTAATGATAATTTCGGCAACCAGTTGATTTATCAATCATCAACCTCGTTTAATTTGTTTTAACAAAGATGTTGATTTTATTATTTTTTAATATCTTGAAAAGTAAAAGTTGCAGAACCATCCGGTTTTCGGTGTTTGACTAAGAATTGCTAAGAGTATTGAATTTCGACAACAAAAATAGTACTTAATAGCCAGTGACGTGCGGCGGCGGGGTCCATTCAACTTGGTAGAATCACATTTTGTTTCATTATTTCGCATTTTAAGCACTTACATTATTTGTTTTAAAGCCTTCTTACCACGTCAAGGTGAAGAAGGTTTTTTTTTTTTTTTAATTTTATTTTCTGTTTTTAGTTTTTTTTTACTTTTTAATTAGTTTAAAGGCCCAGTCTTTTTTTTACAAAAGTTTTATTTTTTTTTATCAATATCAAAGCAAAATTTATCGTTTTTAATAATATTGTTATTTAACTCTTCGACTGTTATCCTTCAACAGCACTACATGATAACTTAATTTTGTCTTATTCTGTGCAATAAATCGATCAAAACTACTAATTTTAATTATTTTTTATTTATTTATCACTATAATTTATTTTTATTAATCGATTGTTGATGTTCTAGTTTGTTTTCCGTCAAAGATCTTGAAAACCAACTCACTTAACATAAACACTATATTAATAAATTGTTTAAATTAATAAATGAAAATCCTATTAGTCTTAATTTGTAATATACAACTATATTGTTTTAAATCCATAATTATTTCACTTAATAAAGGGACAATAATATCTAACTTGATTGGTGAAATTTTTGTTATTAACAGAATTTTCATTTTAAATAAAAATAAATCTACCAACAAAAATGTTTGGTACCGTACTGCTTTATTTTTATCGAGGTACTGCTTTCTCATAAAATGAAACGACAGCCCTGCTACTGCCTCCTGTGAACGGGACAAGGTGCAGCAAAAAAGAAAAAGATACAACCAACTGATGACACTCGCTCTCGTCATGAAAAATTCGAATTAACAATTTAGACTGCTTTCACACAAGGAAACTGAGTTGCTGGAAACTGGGAGTTTGTAGGCGAGAAGGGCAAGAAGTAAGGGGAATGAAAAAAATCTCCCCGGTCAACGGTTGAGGAGATTTTTATCACATTCCTTCTCACACTGTCCGTAATGTGCGTTCAGCCAATAGACTTTATATGGAAAAAACAGAAATCTCCGGCAATTCGGTTTCCTTGTGTGAAAGCTACTAGGCAATTAAAGGAAAACGTCAAAAAAATCTCCAGCAACTGGTTTCCCTGTGTGAAAGAGGACTTACTTCCATAGCAAACAAGTGATTAGACAGCTTCACTTATGTCCAGTGCTGCCAAAAGTTTAAAATTTGGCAATCTTTTTTTAAAAAACGTTAAAAATTAAATTTTCTTTAACAATTTACAAACATTCCTACACTTGTTGCTCTTTTTTATAAGCCCCACAAAAATCTACTACAGTGAATATTGTGTTGGATGCCTCGGATAACTAGCTAAAGATTTTTGTGTGCCGCTGTCTTGTAATGTGTCAACTCGGTTTGCTAACCCGAGTCAACTTGAGTTAAGCACAACTCGAGTTGACTCGGTTTGATTTTTTTTTAACTTGAGTTAGATTTCACCGAAAGACAACTCGGTTTGAATGGACCGAGTTGATTCGGTTTAAAATTTTTTCAAACTCATGTTAGAGACAACTCGGTTTGAATTGACCGAGTTGATTTGGTTTAAATTTTTTTCAAACTAAAGTAAGATTTTGCCTGAACCGAAAGACAACTCGACTCGGTTTGTAAAGGCTAGTATTAGAAAATACTATTAGCATTCGGTTTAATTAACTCGGTTTTTGTTTCGGAATCGACTCGGGCTAAACGTATACTGTTTGTTATTTGGGTTAAAAAAAATCGTTTTATAAACTTTTAAACCGAGTTGCAAGTTGATTGATGGAATAATGGACTAATAAAATATAAAAGCCGATACCAATCAGAAATTTTCACGGTTTTTACTGCTTCACAAAAAAATGATTTGAGGCCAATTGGATTACTTGCCTAAAAATATAGTTCTTCCACCTACTGTAAAACTACAAACTGTCAAATTCCATTGAAGGATGGCTACGATTTTGATGGATTAAAAATCCTCTGAAAAATCAAAATTGTTCCTATGAAAATCCGATTTTTTTTTAAACAAGCGATTTGAAGGCTTAAGGGTGACATTTGAAAAGAAATATATATTAGACGTAAAAATATAGTTTGTTGCCCATCTGTCAAGCCATAAACTGTCAAATTCCATTGAAGGATGGCTACGATTTTTATGGATTAAAAACCCTCTGAAAAATCAGAATTTTTCCCATGAAAATCCGATTCTTTTTTTAAACAAGCGATTTGAAGGCTTAAGGGTGACATTTGAATCGAAATATATATTAGACGTCAAAGTATAGTTTGTTGCCCATCTGTCAAGCCATAAACTGTCAAATTCCATTGCAGGATGGCTACGATTTTGATGAATTAAAAACCCTCTGAAAAATCATAATTTTTCCTATGAAAATCCGATTCTTTTTTAAACAAGCGAGTTGAAGGCTGCAGTGTGACATTTGAAACGAAATATATATAATATGCAATATGCATTTACATATATATTCATAAATATAAAAGTTCAGCTCATTTTTGGCGTTAAAGATTAAACTGGAATTGGTAACCATTTGAATTGCTTAGTTTTTATTTGATTTTTGATACACATAAGACCCTAACGAATCAACTCAAAACAAAACGAATCATTAAAAAAAAACGCATTAGAAGTATTCATCAATTTTCGCTTCAAACCGAGTAAGCCAACTCGATTTAGAAAAACAACGCATGAAATGTATTCGCGAATTTTTATTTTAACATGAGTTAACCAACTCGAGTTGCAAAAAAAACGTATGAAAAATTTGTCTTCAACACGAGCTAGCCAACTCGAGTTGCAACTCGAGTTAGTTAAATTTTAACTCGAGTTAACTCGGTTTGAAAATTTTTCGGTCCTGTCACTGTTGGATGCCTAAACAAATAATGAAAGACTTGTGTATGCCATTGTCACTGTCGCTACTTCTATTAAATTCCATCCATAAACTTTGAATGTTGCATGAAGCATCAAGTAGAACAGAAACTTAAAATTAAAACAGAATTGAATTGCATTTCAAAAAGAAATGAGTAGAATACAAAAACATAATTTTGAGGTGCTTCGATATTACATACACTTCTTAAAATATTTACAGCCATATTTTTGAGTTTTTCAAAACTAGTTTAAAAGCAAAACTAGTTTTATGGAGATTTCAAGTTGCAAGTTTTATACATATTGGTATTATTTATGAAAGTTTGGATATCCCAATTTCAATATTTTGAGTTTAGAATACCAAAACTTTAGTTAATAATACCGATTTGTCCAAAACTTGGGACTTGAAACTTCTATTGAACTAGTTTTTGCCGTAAAACAAGTTTTGAAATAAGTCAATAATATGGCTGTTAATATTTAACATTAACAAACCTAGAACTTGGCGCTCTTTAGATCTCACTACTTTTTACGGCTGACTTGATACACAAAGGTTTTTGTATACCAACCTATAGAAGAACTTGGCTTCTTTTTTAACATTTATGTTTTTGTGTAATTTCATCTCTTTTTGCAACCATTTTTTTTATCAGGAAAAGCCTCATAAGAAAAATTAAGTATTTAATGTGAAGATGCCACGACCCTGCATGAAAAATTTCATAATTTCAATTTTATATTTGTATACCTACACCTTAAAACCAACCGCTCTATAAAATTTCATAATTCTGCACCAAGCATCAGAAGTGCTCTCTATTAAATATATATTAATTCTTCGAAAATAGGTGGATGTCACACCCACTGGATGTAAAATCTCAAATTTTTAATTTTCCCCTTTCTTGCATGTCATGTCGTATCGCTCTACCAATTTTCATCATTTTACGACTGTCAAAAGTGCTCCACATAATTGATATCAATTCTGAGAATATAGTTGGGTGCCACTACTCCCCTCAATGGCTAATTTTAAATTTTCCAATATCTCCTTTGTATTGATCACATGATCTACCAGTCTACCAAATTTCATCAGTGTACGACAGTCAGAGATGCTCCATATTAATGATATCAATTCTGTGAAAATGGGCGGGAACCACGCCCCCTGAATGAAAAATCTTGAATTTTCGATTTGTTCTTTGTACCCACCATAAAGCCTACCGTTGTTTCAATTTAAATGATTCTATGATTTTGGGAAGTGTTCCATAATTTTGATGGGCAGTCAGTGAGTCCAGTCAGTCAGTTACGGTTTTGCGATTTTTGCAGTCTTTTTGCAGTCTTAGAGTTGCCTGAACCTGATTAGCTTAGCAAATACTACGAATTTTAAGTTTCTGACTTTATTGGTACATAAGTTAAAGGGGGGTCAGAAATCGCCTGATTTTGATCCTGAACTTGCCTGGGCACTACCGTGCCCTTTGATACCTATCATATGATATCATATATGTTATATAAAATATGCAATTGAATTTTGCTTTTGTTTTTTTTTTAATTTATAATTTTATTTTGTTAATATTGAAATATGTAAACAAAGAATTTTTATTGTTTTTGTTTGAATATGCGATTTTTTTTACTTTGGCACTCTGTGGCACTTTTTGGCACTCAACAAAAATAATTGGTGGCACTAAGATTTTTTTTTAGCGGCAGCGCTGCTTATGTCTACTAGCTTCCATATAAAATTTGTTTTTGGGAATAATAAACCAACCTTTTTCCCTTCATATAGCTCAATGCGAAACAAAAACACATTCTTCGACTTTACTCGTGTGCCATTCGTACTTTCAATATTCGGAGTTCGTTCGGGAGTAGTTTTGGATCTCATTCCTCATAGTCACACAATCATATTGGCTTAATAGCATGATGGTGGGGTGGTATAGGTTAGGCAGGGATGAATAAAAGTAGAATAGGTGTGAATGTAGATTGTAGATTGTAGATACACACTAAAAAATTGGGTTAGAAAAAAAGTACTACTATGGGATAGGAACTATTATTCTTAATAATGAAATTAAAATAGAAATTAATATAATTAGGTACATAATGTTTTTGTTTTTTTTTTTTCCATCGGTTTGAAGTTGAAGTATTGTTTCGAACTGCTAGGGTAAGACACTGTCTAAAACGTCTTATTGACGCACCGTCACTGTTAATAACGTAAAATTTTGAAAAAAATTTGTTTGAAATTTTTTGTTTCAAAATTTTCAGTTTGAAAATTAATTTAAAAAAAACTGTTGAAAATAATAACTTCATTTAAAAAGACAATAAAAGAAGGTACTTCTGGCTTTACAAACAGGTATAACATAGCATTGTAAGTGTTAACGTTGTTTTTTAATAATTTTTTTTCTGTTTTAAGTCATTTTTTTTTTTGCGAAAATTGGCCCTCCCGCATAAACAGAGGGGAATAGACCCCCCCCATACGATATTTTTCTTGTCTCACGTTCTATCTTTTTGTCACACCTTAGGTGAATAACCCTGTATATCAAAGTATTACAAATCTTGTGATTTTCAATTTCTATTTTAAAAATGATTTATGTTAGTTTTCAAAGGAACGACAAAAAAACTCTAAAAATAGTCTGAGAGCTGGCAGCATATTTTGGTCGTGAAAGATTTTAAAAGCATAGGTAGTCCTGGGAGTCAATTCTCGATCTGTGAAGCTGTGAAGTGATAAATTTTCCAAAACTTTACACGCTAATAACTCTATTCTGGATGAGTGTTTAAAAGTGATATTAAATGTCAAATCTTGATAAAAAATTACGAAGTTTTGACATTTTAGTTCACTTTTTCACACTCATCGAGAATCGAAATATTAACGTTTGAAGTTTTGTAAAATTTATCACTTCACAGCTTCACAGATCGAGAATTGGCCCCCTGGTGAAGGTGATAACGAATACGTTCATCTGCCGGCATGTAGTGGCCCCGTTACCATGCAAAAGTGCATCAAAAGTACAACTTTTCTGAAAATTGAAATCGGATGGGAAACCATTTTAAATGTAAAACAACTTGACGCCATCAACTCCCTGATTACAAAAATGGTTTTGACAGATGTCTAGGTGGCCCCAAAACTCAGACAGACGTCCCCGAAAACGCGATTTTTTTTGGCGTTTTTAGGCTTCTGGGAAACCACCTGAAATGGATCACAACTCTTAGCCATGGACTCCCTGAGTGTGAATATGTACGTGACAGACGTCTTAGTGTCCCCGAAACCCCCGACAGACATCCCTGAAAATGCGGTTCTTTTTGGCGTTTTTTGTCAAAAACGAAACCACTTGAAATGTATCCCAAATGAAAGATCTTGACCGCCTGAGTTTGAATATGTACATGGCAGACGTCTAAGTGGCCCCAAAACCCCCGACAAACGCGATTAAAGTCGCGGATTTTTTATTGAAATTTTAAGATAATTGATGTATGCCACCGAAATGTATCGCAATCGGAAGGTCTTGACTACCAGATTACTAATGTATAAAAAAAATAGTTTTTAGTGTCACCCAACAGCTGGAAAGCAAAATAAATCGCGGATTTTTTATTTTATTTTTTTAGTAATAGGATTTTGAGGGAAACCACTTGAAATGTATCCCAATCAATAGGTCTTGAACCAACAAAAATTAAAAACGTATGTGACAGACGTTTGAGTGGCCCCAAACAACTGACAGCTGCGATATAATTCGCGGATGTTATTATTTTTACTTTGAATTCTATATTAGTGGTAGCTTCTTCAAATGTTTACCAATTGAAAGGTTCTGACTCAAGAAAGTGATTTTATAAGTAACACGCGTTTGAGTTTCGCCAAACTGCTGAAGAGTGCGATAAAAGTCGCGGATGTAATTACTAGTTTATCAAAAGGGCTTGACTCCCTGAGTTGTAAAATGTAACTGACAGACGTTTTGAGTTACGCCCTACTGCTGAAAAGCGCGATAAAAGTCGCGGATGTTATTACTAGTTTATCAATACAAATCTCTTGAAATGCATCTCAATTTATAGGGCTTGACTTCCTGGGTCGGAAAATTTAACAAACATACGTTTTGAGTTACGCCAAACTATGGAAATGCATGATATAACTCGCCTTCAAATATTATTATTGTTTTTTCTTTCAATTTACCTAATTAAAAGGTTTTGACTAGCTGAAACATAAGTGGCTTATACATATTCTTTTCTTTATGAAATGTGAAATTGCACTCACACTCAGTTCACGTTTTCACAATTGTAGTAAGCTCGCTACGACATAGCTTTATTATATCGCTTTTTCGAATGGTTTGGTGTGTTCAAAACGTGTTTCCTTCAAAATTTCTTTTTCAGCTAGTCAAAACCTTTTAATTAAGTTTTGGTAACTCAAACGCCTGTAACTTATAAAATCACTCTCTTGAAACAGAACCTTTTAATTGGTAAACATTTGAAGAAGCCACCACTAATATACAAATAAAAAAAAAAAATAATAACATCCGCGAATTATATCGCAGCTGTCAGTTGGTTGGGGCCACTCAAACGTCTGCCACTTACATTTTAATTTTTTTTGGGTCAAGACCTTTTGATTGGGATACATTTCAAGTGGTTTCCCTCAAAATCCTATTACTAAAAAAAATAAAATAAAAAATCCGCGATTTATTTCGCGCCTTTCCAGCTGTTGGGTTACACTAAAAACTATTTTTTTTATACATTAGTACTCTGGTAGTCAAGACCTTCCGATTGCGATACATTTCGGTGGCACACATCAATTATTTTAAAATTTCAATACAAAATCCGAGACTTTAATCGCGTTTGTCGGGGGTTTTGGGGCCACTTAGACGTCTGTCATGTACATATTCACACTCAGGGAGTCCATGGCTAAGAGTTGTGATCCATTTCAGGTGGTTTCCCAAAAGCCTAAAAACACAAAAAAAAAAAATTCGGACGTCTGTCTGAGTTTTGGGGCCACCTAGACATCTGTCGAAACCATTTTTGTAATCAGGGAGTTGTTGGCGTCAAGTTGTATTACATTTGAAATGGTTTCCCACCCGATTTCAATTTTCAGAAAAGTTGTATTTTTGATGCACTTTTACGTGGTAACGGGGCCACTACATGCTGGCAGACGAACGTAATCGTTATCACCTTCACCAGGACTACCTATACTATTAAAATCTTTTGGTTTCCTTTCACGACTAGGGCTGGCCACGAGGCGAGAAAAGTCTCGGTGTCGATCTCGGTCTCGCATGACGAGACCGAGACGAGAGTGCCTTTTAAGCAACCGAGACGAGACTGTATATTTTGACCGAAATTTACAGATCGTCTAATAAATTAAAAAATCCAATTTCAGTTAACTATTTATTTTTCTTCTGCACATATTCAAACTATAATCGAAATTATTTCGTTCCAATAATCAACAGGTTGTCCGGAAATCGTATTTTTTTGAGACGAGACCGAGACGAGACTTAATTATACGACACCGACTCGAGACCGAGACGAGACTGAAAATTTTCTATTTCAACGAGACCGAGACGAGACTTACAAAAGTCTCGCAGAGTCTCGTCTCGTGGCCAGCCCTATTCACGACCAAAATCTGCTGCCAGCTCTCGGTCTTAAACTGAAAATCTAAAAATACAAACAATAAAAATATATAACCTCAAAAACATTGCATATTCCAGCTAAAACTAACAGTTTTGGAGATATAGACTTATCTGCATTTTCCAAAACGGCGGAGTTCCCAGGGATATGGTGTCCCGAATACCTGAACTTAAAAGATTAAACCAAATTCCAAAAAAAAAAAAACTATATTTTGGTGGTATCAGCGATCTTTTTGACCCATAACACCTAATTTTGAAAAACTATTATTTTCGGTATCTCTCTGCTGTCAAAAAAGAAAAGTTCCCCTTAGGAACCCACTTAAAAATCTTAAATCGCAGGTTCAAATAAAGTGACTTCAGACGGTAGCTTGAAGTTCACCAGGCCCCTATAGGTAGACAAACACACCGATAAGCGGACAGACTAGCGTAACTGCGAAATACAATTTGTAGGTATCCATCTTTTCTATATCCCAAAAATTAGGAACAAAATAAATTGACCAAAGGGCACAGATGAGTTACCAGTGCATTAACGTATATGCTATACATATAATTGCTGATTGACCACGGAGATCAACAAAAATTAATTAAATCTAGGGGTTCATGGATCATTATCTGATATAAAATGTATAGATTTAAAAATTTTATCAGCAAAGATATGAAAGGTGAGCTATGAATTTATAAAAAAAAACATTGAGATAGTCACTATTTTAGCTTTTCAAAAGACCAATATTTTTTTTTAGGTAACATGTTAGTATTATTTTTGTATTCATGAAGTGAAAGTGGAGGAATATTTTTATTTAATTTATAAAATATTTTTCATTCAACCAAAAAGAAACAAAAATACCAATAAAAAATGGTGAAAATCGAATGGGCGCCTATTAATGTCCCGTTTCGTAGGAGAGTGCAAACGGCTACCGTAGGAGGTTATATGCTTTATGTTTTTGGTGTTATATTGGCGTGGCATTTGTATTTCATTCTCTTAATGGTAAGAACTTTTTATTTTATAAAGTTTTATTGAAAATCTTGCTAATAAATTGCATGAGTGTGTAAAATTAAATTTCGTTTACCTAATATAGCTAATCTTATTAAGTGTCAGTCATTGATTAAAAAAACCATACTTTCAGAGTTTTAGATTTGTGCATCTTAATCTTATCTTAACTACTACATATATAAAGCAAAACAATTATTTTGTACGCCCGCGTATAACTCATAAAATATTTAACTGATTTACGTGAAACAAATTTTATAATATTCTTTATGTTGTAGGCTATTTTTTATTTATTAATTTGTTTAATTTTTTTAGAATATTATTGTTTTTTAATTTGTTGTCACCTTTTTTCTAAGAGTTTGTATTTTTTCCTGATTCGTTTCCCTGATCGCTATAACTGGATGGGCCCTTAGGGACTTACCTAAAAATCTTAAATCGCAAGTTCAAATAAAGTGACTTCAGACGGTAGCTCGAAGTTCACCAGACAAAACACAACATTAGACAAACACAGACAGACAGAATAGCGAAATACAATTTTAATCCGTCTTTTCTACATATGTATGCATATTATCACAATTGATTTAAATCTCAAGTTCAATTTTCTTATGAACCCAAAAATTGCAAATAAAAGAAATAGATAACGGCACACATGAGTTATCCATGCATTGCACGAACGCCATGCATACATATGTATGTATATAATTGCTGATGTATTAGGGGCCACGGAGATCAACAACAAATAGGTAATAATTAAATCTTTGGGTCCCTAGAACATAATCTGATACACATTTTTTAGATTTCAAAATTTTATCAGCATATGAAAGCTGGGCTATGAATTTATAAAAAGAAATTGAGATAGGTAGTCACTATTTCAGCTTTTTAAACGACCAATATTTTCTTTTAGGTAAAAAATGTTAGTATAATTTCTGTATTCATGAAGTGAAAGTGGAGGAATATTTTTATTAAATTTTTTAAATATTTGTCATTCAATCAAATAGAAACAAAAATAACAATAAAAATGGTGCAAATCGAATGGGCGCCTATTAATGTTCCGCTTCGTAGGAGACTGCAAACGCTTGCCGTAGGAGCTCATATGTTTTATCTTTTTGGTCTTGTACTGTCTTGGCCTTCGCTTTTCATTCTCTTAATGGTAAGAACTTTGTATTTTATAACGTTTTATTGACAATCTTCAATTTCATTTTCAATTCAATTTTATTTTTAATTCTTTTATCAATTGATTATTATGTACCTACATACATAGTTAAAAAATATAATATATACAAAGTTATAACGAATATAAGAAAAAAATGTCCTGCAAACCAAAATCTCAATAATTGGAGATCAAAGTTAATGTCACAAAACAGATTAAATCTACTAAGTGGGCCAAATGAAAAACCAACATCATCAGCACAAGCAGTAGATGAACCTCGAAAATCAAGTGAAAACATAATGTAAATAATAAATAAAATTGGACCAAAACGGAACCTTGGGGTACACCAAGATTAAGAAACTTTATATCGCTCCTTACCTCATCAAATTTCACCCACTGCGTCCTATTTCCAAGATATGACCTTCAGTGGCGATTCCTGGTCCTTAGTATTGGTTTAGCTACGTGGTCTGGGGAAGGTTAAAATAAAAAAAAATATATATTTTTTTTTAATTTTATTGATAACGACAATTAATAAAAAAACGTTAATAAATAATAGGTATAAAATAAAAGTTAAAAAATGTATCAATACATAAATTCGCTTCGTCGTTCGACGGAAACAAAATTTTCGCCAACTTTGTTGTGGTCAAAGTAGGACACTTAAGTTGGCACTGATTTTTGTACACGTACTTTGAACCCTTCACTATCATAAAATATATGTTAAAATTCTAAATGGGCTTTAGGTAGGTTGTCCATCTGGGTACTTTACAAAAAGAGGACATTTTGCTCTAAAAGCTATAAAAAAGAGAACAATTTGGAGCAAAATAGAGAACACAGCAAAATAAAAATAAAAGAATCAAGCGTCCTAATTATCAAGAATCATACACACGTTGGTAGATGTATGAATTGCTGAACAAAATACAACTAGTAGGTATAAGAAATGTGGTCTGCTCATTTTAATAAGGGGCTAGAGTTGCCTTAATCATCAATAATATGCTCTTATTATTTTTCTCTTGTACTTTTTCTTATATAACTCTATCATTTAAAAATTGTATAGAAGCTTTGACAACATAGTCCTATTTTATTATAAAATTTACCTAACAACGAAATCTTACAGCCTTATTCTGGCAACCTCACTGATGCCTCACAAGTCACAATAACCTTATAACTCGTGGTGAACTCGCCTTATAAAAACGTACAAATTATGATCTGCTCCTTGGCAGATCACAACTCACGTTGTTCTTGTGAGGTTTCTTATGAGGGCTCCCACAGAATACCAAATTGTGACCACCTCATAAGAAACCTCATTCACAAAAAATTGTGACCTGTGAGCCTCGCAACGGCAGAATAGGGCCATTAAGTCTATTAATTGACATTGAAATACAAATTATTGCAATAAATCAAAAGCGAATTTCATTAAAAAAAAATAGAGAACAAAAATAGATCCCTAAAGAAAAAGATAGTGTAAAAAAGATCAGAGTGAAAAAAGAGAACATGTTCTCTTTTAAAGAGATAAGATGGACACACTAGCTTTAGGGGTATATTTGTATCTAAGTATCTAAATCAGACGAAGTTTCAAACGTGGTTACATTTTTCTGCAGGTCTCTAAAACATAGTTATTAATATTTTATAGCTTCAATTTTTAAAAATTATAGAATATGTAGTTACAAATGTTTTTCTTATACAAATAATATCAAGGGTTAATCCTCTTTTGGTTGTGTTTTGGTTTTTGAATGCAATTATTATTCTTTTCAATATTAAGAAATGTCTTGAAAAAGACGTTTTTTTTTTAAATCAAAGGTTTGAATAATAATAAATATTTCAAACTAAATTTATTATATTTTGAATAATAATTCATAATATTTTAAATAATTCTAACCTACAAAACAAGTAAAATATAAATTCTTAGTTTTAGTTTATTGCATTTCAATGAGTTGACCATATATGCTGCTAAGTCACGAAGAAGGAATAATTTTACTATCATATGGTTATAGTTATAATATTTATATCTTTTTTAAGCAACTTTGGTACTAAATTTAAAAGTTCCGAAAATTGTTCACTTGGCTTAGAAAAAGATGTAAATATTATAACTATATTTTATGATAGTTAAGGGTAAATAAAATTAATAAAAACAAACATCCAAGTATTTTACTAAATATTTGTTTGTTTTTCATGTAGGAAATGAATATGGAAAAAGAAAATGCTTTCTGGTCGAAAAGGAAATTTTCGGTCTGGATGAAGGAATTGCTTTTTGTTCCTCCCAGAACAGATAAGAATAGAAATTGTTTTCAAACCGTGAGGGTGGTATTTCTGCAAGATATACCTTGATATGACAGAAAAAGATATCGTTTTTTGTCTCAATCGTCAAATGGAACTGTACGTGTACAAAAATCAGTGCCAACGTAAGTGTCCTACTTTGACCACAGCAATGATGCTAACATTGCGTGTTGCACTTAGTTAACATCATGTTTCTTGACAAAACTATTTGACCGACTTGGATCGAATTTCGTCTTGTAATACTCTAGACTATTTGATTCCAAATTTTTAGCAGAATTGGACCTATTTTTTGAGTGCCACAAAATTACTTAGTTTTTCAGATTTTTTTTTTTAATTCATGCATTTAAAATTGATGTTGTTCTGTAGAAAATTTTATAAGTTTATAGTGGAAGGTTTTTCCCTAAGTTGCATATTTCCAAAGTTATAATGGAAAATGTCGGAAAAAATGGGGTGATTTTAGGGTTTTTTTTTTCACTATTGCTTTTTTCCTGCAGCGAGCACAGGTTTTTCGAATTTGCAAACTTGGCTATATACTACTTTAACATGCCCCAACTACATATCAAAAATAAAGAACTACATCGCGCTTTGAAAATTTAGCACTTTTTTTGTAATTATTGACTGTGCTAGAAGAACTCAATCTCAATGTTTTGTTTACTCATATCAATCAAAGAACACTAATAACAAAATAATAAGCACACGCATTCATCCTTCATACCGCATTTTCCTAGAAACATATACGTACGAATGTAAAAAAAGAAAAAAAGAAAAAAACGTACCCAAAATGTAGGTACCTGGAGCTGCTTGCATAGTGCATACCTCCCAGAAGGAAATATGCTCCTCAATGAAAAATTCATTGGTGAAATCCTATATGACGCATTTATGTAGGAGAGATTATGCATTGATTTCACTCATGAGAAGTAATGCAGCCGGTCACCAGTTTGTTATTTAAGTAGCATGTTGTGCTGTGCTCAAGAAAAAATAAAGAGAATAGACAACAACAAAAAAAACTTAAATGAATACACAAATGAACGCAATAACTTTTTCCTGCATCATTTCAGTGGCATGAGTTATTCAACTAAAAAACCATACTCGATGATTCTACTGATGAAAAGTGATGCATAAGTTCATGAGTTCGTTGTGTTAATTTACTCTTCTGCTTACGAGAAGAAAAAAAAAAAAAAAAACAAATAAGTTCCATATTTGATGAATCTAAGCATGAATGGTAATGCAGTAAGTCCATAAGTCCATTTGGTTCATTGATGAGGGTTGATTGCGAGAAAAATATTAAACAAAACTTTTTCTGGAAAAATAAAGTTCATAGTGTATTCATGCAGTGATATTTATAAGATAAGGTTAACATAATATTTCCATTATATTTTTAAAATGTAATGGACACTTACCTGAGAGACATGTATTGTTTTTCAGTGTCTAAGGCCCAGTGTCGAAATCATCACATTTTCAACAAAGAAAAAGAAGATATGAATTCAACGATTCCTAGAGCAGCGCAGCGATTTCATTTTTCCTTTTTTGTTGACGAAATCATCACATCTCAG
Organism: Melangyna quadrimaculata; assembly: GCA_949320155.1. Taxonomy (NCBI): domain Eukaryota; kingdom Metazoa; phylum Arthropoda; class Insecta; order Diptera; family Syrphidae; genus Melangyna; species Melangyna quadrimaculata. The sequence goes on along the minus strand of OX439485.1, from coordinate 74,958,510 downwards.
GAATCAGTATTTTCAACCACGAAAAAAAGTTATGAATTGGCCGATTCCACGAGCGCAGCGATATCATATATCCTTTTTCATTGAATAAATCATCACATCTCAGGTATCAGTTTTTTCACCAAGAAACTGAACTGATGAATTTCATGATTCGATGTAATCAATGATTTCATTACAAAATCTTCATTGAGAATGGGTACACCTACTTACCTCCTAGACCAAGCCCATGTTAAATTCATTAGAGGAATCACCAGAAAATTCATTGATGATACTTCTTTTCCTTGAGGAAAAAGCTACTTTTTCAGTAGCGATTTTTTGAATATTTCCTACTGCTGATGTATCGTGCTTTATCGCATCATACTTACGCTTACGCATTCATTTATTTAGCTGGGCTTTGCTTAGGACATGTGTAGTAAAACGCTCTTGTATTCTAGATTGTATTGTACTTTTGTTTGTATTTGTAATTTGTATAGATATTATTAAAAATTGTATGAAATTGTGCAGCGCAGATGTTGCAAGCTAAAATGTTTCAAGGGAGACTGGTTGTATGAGAGTTTTGTGTTGTGTGTCTGCAGGAAAATATAATTTTAAGAGAACAATGTGGGTAGGTTAGGTAGGTATCTATTTTTTTGTATTATTATGTCAATGCTCTTTGTAGGGAATTTGGTTTTGGTATCGCATATTGTAACGCTTAGGCAGATAGGTAGATGGGACTTTTGTGTTGTGTGAAGGAATATATGATTTGAAAATAGGTAGGTAGGTGGGTAGGTTTTTGTATTTATGGTATTGATTATTGCAAGAAATCATTATCATTACTTCAAGATTGCCGTTTGTTACTTTTTGAAAATAAAAAGAACATCAAACTGAGAGGAATCGCCACTGATGACCTTAACCATTCAAGAAAGAAGCCATGAAAGCCAGCCCTTTCTAATTTTCTTAACAATAAAGTATGGTTGACCATATCAAAGGCTTTGGTAATATGAATATATAAGCCCGCTGTAACCTTTTTCTTATTCAGATTCGACAATATCTGATCACAAGACTGTAAAAGTGCATCTTCGATCGATTTTCCTTTTTGAAAGCCAAGTTCGACTGGATTAAAAATTAAGTTTTAATTAAAAGCATACTATCCTAGATTTCAATAGTTTTTCAAAAATGTTGCTAAAAACTGGAAGAAGGGAAATTGATAGGTCCTTAATTGCATATATCATCAGCAGAGCCTTTTTAAGAAGAGGTACAACATCAGCGCATTTTAGGGCATTTGGAAAGACTCCAGGAAAAACACAACGGTTAAAAATATAAGCCAAAACATCTACTAGAAAACAGCTAATTTTCTTGAGAAGCAGATTAGTGATACCATCCCACACGAATTAGAATTTTTTAAACTACCAATGGGTTTAAGTATCTCAAGAGAAGTTATAGGCTGGAACACAAAACTATTTCCTTTGCACTGGCTCAGCGTATCTTCAAACAGACACACACGTTTGAAAAATAGGTATAGAATGGCAAGTTTGTGTGTTACTTCACAACCATATATCCTTAAAGTTTTAGGAGTTTTTTCCAATGATGGTTTATTCAGTATACTATTTTTTAGATTTACTTTAACAGAATGAAATTGAGAACGAAAATAATTGTCTTTCCTTTTATAATTGAATTTCCTTTTTAAATTCGGCACATACTTCCTTATACTTTCTGTTAAGGGTTAAATTGTTAGGGTATTTATAACACTGGATTCTCAATTTGTTTTTGCGTTTAACTTTATTGACTAAATTAATAGAGATCCAAGGCTTAAGCCTTTTCACATTTTTTTTTATGGCAAAAACGAGGTGCAACCATAAGGATGTGACTTTTAAGAGTATCGATAAAGGTCGAATAAGAAGTTGAATTATCATTTTTTAGATTATAAATTTTAATTTTCGCTCTTTTGTTAGAAATGATCTGTGATCATTAAGTTAAGCACACAAATCACGTAGTTACAAATAACAAAACCATTGCTAAAACGTCCACAGCTGCCCGACACATATCTAGTGGGCTCATTAATAAAGGATATTAGGCCATGCTGATAATAATAATGCCAGATAACTCGAAACGGTTTCATTGTTTTCCAAAATATTAAGATTAAAGTCTCCCAAAATAATCAAGTTTCTAGAGTTTTCCTTTTCTAAGAGACCGGAAAACTCAGTTATAAACATCGAAATATTGAATAAATGTAGTCTATAAACACATAAAAGAACATAATCATGATTGATTTCAATGGAAACCCTTAAAACATCAGCCCATTCAAAAACGACACTAGTTACATCAAAAATCTTGCTTATAATAATAAATTACATGAGTGTGTAAAATGAAATTTAAGAAAAATGTTGTTTGCTTTTTCGTTTACCTTATATAGATAATCTTATGAGGTGTCAATCATTCATAAAAAACCATACTTTCAGAGTCTTAGATTTGTGCATCTTAATCTTATCTTAACTATTATATAAAGGCGAAACAATTATTTTGTACGCCCGCGCATAACTCATAATATATTTAACTTATTTACGTGAAACAAATTTTATAATATTCTTTATGTTAATGAGATGGTCGTAGACTAGTTTTTATTTATTAATTTGTTTAATTTCCTTAGAATATTGATGTTTTTTAATTTGTTGGCACTTTTTTGTAGAGTTTGTAGTTTTTCCTGATTCGTTTTACTGGTCGCTATAAATGGGCCCTTATGAACCTACCAAAAAATCTTAAATCTCAAATTCAGATCAAGTGACTTCAGACGGTAGCTCGAAGTTCACCAGGCCCCTATAAAAACATACACACAGATAAGCGGAGAGACCGAAATTTCGAAATGTGATATTTACTCCGTCTTTTCTATGTCATCGCCAGGGGCGGACAGGGGCTGAAAGAGCCTCCCGGGACTTTTAGAAAAAGGGCCACAGATTACATATCGATAAAATTATTTAAAATAGATAGAAACTGTCTCTAAAAATTCTATGGCTTACATAATTCTGATCTTTCAAAATATTTGTTTTTATTATTTGTAGAATTGTTTAAAAGCTAGCTATTTATGTTCGAATGACTTTTTTGAATCTTAAAATTGGAAAATTAATTATTAATACGTTTCCGCAGTGCAATATCATGAACTCGTAAAAGGCACTTGCCCAATGATTTATCTGGCCTCCACTTTCGTCTCAAACACTAAATAAAATAAACAAAATAACCAGGCGTAATTTGTCGTCTCCAAATTGTTGATCTGTATAAAATTTGAAGGCACTCTACATAAAATGGAAAATAGGCGCAAACAAAAAATTAATTGGGAGATTGTGGGTTGCTTTGAAGTTGATGTTTGGAATACTAGATTTGAATAAGAAGTGATATCTTTTATAAAGTTGTGATTTTTCCTGAAAAGTTGGAAGCTTCTGATATTGAGCTGCAGATTTTTGAGGTTCGTGTCTCTTTTTTTCATTATTTTCATTGTTTCAGACACAGAAATCCTTTTCTAGATATCTTTTGAAGATATCTGCAATAAATCTGGATAAATTAGGGCTGGCCACGAGACGAGAAACGTCTCGGTCTCGATCTCGGTCTCGCATGACGAGACCGAGACGATACGAGACGAGACTGGCTTTTAAGCAACCGAGACGAGACTGCATATTTGGCCTTATAAATAAAAAAATCAAATTTCAGTTAAATATTTATTTTCTTCTGCACGTATTCAAACTATAATCGAAAATATTTCGTTCCATTAATCAACAAGTTGGCCGGAAATCGTATTTTTCGGAGACGAGACCGAGACGAGACTTAATTGTATGAGAGACGAGACTGACTCGAGACCGAGACGAGACTGAAAATTTTCGATTTTAACGAGACCGTGACGAGACTAACAAAAGTCTCGCAGAGTCTCGTCTCGTGGCCAGCCCTAGGATAAATGTGTTTTTAAAATTATATCTTGCTTAATTTTTGCGGTAAAAATAAAACTTTTTTGATAGAGGCATTTTAAGAAATGTTTAAGCTTTTTGTAGAGCGAGTAGGGCTTACATTTCAATTATGGTTGTTGTTTAAATTTTCCAAGAGATTTGTGGGGACCACGGTCCTTACAACTCAATATTCATTGTAGGTCTTTCAACCGAGCTGTAGGGGCATCCAACAGAGCTGTGGGGCCTGTAGCTAGGCCTCCAACAAAACTCAGATCTATGGAGATGTAGAGCTATGAAAAAGAGATGTAGGTCCTCCAACAGAACTGTAGAGTGTAGAGGCCTCCAGCAGAGCTCTAGGGTCCTTCAAGATATGAGTAAGGGCTGCCAAATGAGCTTTTGGGCCGGTAATAGAGCTGTAGAGGTCTCGGGCAGAACTGTAGAGCCTCCAACATAACCTTAGACGCCTCCACCAGAAGTCTAGGATTTTTCAAAAAAAGGTGTTGGAGCCTCTAACAGAGCTGTAGCGGCCTCGGACAGAGCTGTAGAGCCTCCAACATAGCCTAAGAGGCCTCCATCAGAGCTCTAGAATCTTTCAAGGAAGGTGCTGGAGTCTCTTACAGAGCTGTAGAGCCTCCAACAGAGCTGTAGAGTCTCCAACATATCCTTAGAGGCCTCCATCAGAGCTCTAGGCGGATCTTTCAAGAAAGGTGTTGGAGGTGCCTACTGAGATCTAGGGCCTCTAAAAGATCTTTAGAGACCTCCATCAGATCTCTGGAAGCTTTGAAGAGAAGTTTAGGAGCCTCACACAGTGCTTTAGAGGCTTCTCAAGATCCATTTATGGCCACAAAAGGTCTATATTTACTGTGGGAACCCTCAAAATACTAATTTTATAAGAAAATTTTCACTTTAACAATAAAAACTAGTACTTTTTGTTCACCCAGTGGCCCACTGGGAAAAATCCCGGTTGCCCGGTGACCAAGTCCGCCCCTGATTATCGAAATTGATTCAAATCTCAAGTTAGTTTTTCTTATGAACCCCAAAGTTTATCAGCAAAGATATGAAGACTGAGCTATGAATTTATAAAAAAAAAAAACAAATTGCGATAATCAATATTTCGAATTTTTTAAAGACCATTATTAGATTCTAGGTATAATTATGTTAGTACTATTTTTGATTTCATGAAGTGAAAGTGAATTTTTTTTTTAAATTTTTCAAATATTTTTTATTCGCCTACATAGAGAACACAAAATAAATAAAAATGGTACATATCGAGTGGGCGCCTACTAATGTACCACCTCGTAGGAGAATGCAAACCTTTACCACAGGAGTTTTTATGTTTACGATTTTTGGTGTTATACTGTCTTGTCATTCGTATTTCATTCTCTTAATGGTGAGAATTTTTTTTTTTTTAATTAAACTTAAGAAATGTCGTTTGCTGTTTCGCTTACCTCATATAGCTAATCTTAATCTTATTAAGTGTCATTGATTTAAGAACTATACTATCAGAGTTTAAGATTTGTACATTTGTTACATTATTCGATTGTAAATCTGTTGGACTCGTTATAAAATTATATTGATAATTTCCAACATGCATATACACTATACAGGTTGATTACAAGTCATTAAGCAACGAAGGAGAGAACCGGGCAAAACGGTCTACGGTATTTTTATGTAAATGAATACTTACTATGGCAGCTCATTCCAAATAACTGTGGGAAAAAATATATTGGCTAATAAAGATTGTAATTTGGTGCATATGTTTTAAACATATAATGTAAGTACACTGGGCGTCTTTAGGTTAGAAGCAGTCATTTTTGAGAAATGAAAATGAAATATCTCGTGTTATACGCCAAAGAGACCGACATTTTGTATGACACAAGAGAGAATGTTTAATTTGCCATAGCAAAATCTTTGCTTGCACTTCAAGAACAAAAATTAATGGCAGGGAATAAGTGTTCACTGAGTCACTTATTTCAAGTAATTTTATCGTTTCATAAGGTAAGAAACACATATGAAAGTGAAGAAAAACAATGGTTTTCATTTTCTTAATTTTGTGTGCAGGCTCATTTGTTTGCTTAATAATTACCCCGTTTACAAACAGAATCGAGAGCTCGAGTTGGATTAGGGTCGTATTTTCGACCCAGGTGTTTCGCCACGTGAGTTGAGAGCCCGATTTGAAGTTGAGTTGATATTACATATGAAGGAATAACAACAACATATTTACAGTTAAAATTTAATGAATTTTAGTACATACTTCACATAGCTATCAAAACAAATAAATAATTTTAGTAGCACATGTGCAAAAACACTGTGGTCTCTTCGACGCAGTTTTTTTATCAACAATTTCGACTCGACTCCGCTCCTGAAGTGAAATCGAGTCAGTTGAAGCTCATTTCAAGTCCACGCAGGTATACAAAGGGGCCAAACGAGCTTGAAGCTCGCTCGAATACCTCATGTTAACGGGGTAAGTGCTGTTAACGGCTTTTAAAACAAATTAAGGGGAGAGTACCATAACTTAGGCGGTTTTGTGTAGTTCAATACAAGCATTTTTTTAATGCGGGAGAGGGGGTCTTACTCCCCCCGTTTGGCTGGGATGGCAATTTTATAAAAAGTTACTAAAAACGAAAAAAAATATTAAAAAATAACAGTAGTATTTACAATTAGGTATTATACCTTGTTTCAAAGCCAACACTTTGTACTGTTAGCTAGTTCTTAAATCAAGTGAAATCTATGCATAGTTTCGAAAAAAACGGGCTTTAAACTCAGAATTTGGGAAAAAAAGATTACAAGAAAGTTTAAAGTGTAACTTTTCAAAACAGTAAAATTTCATATTATTGTTTTTTTTTTTCTGAAATTCGTTGCTTATATTTATTCTTTATAAAAAAATGAAAACTACATGATTTTTTATCTTCTAGTTTTTGAGAAAATTGAAAATTACCAAACCTACTTTTTATTAATTTCCCATTGGAAGTTATTGTATACATAAGCTCTTCAATCGCAAAGAAAAAAAAATATATTAGTTACACAGTAAGGGAAATACAACAAAAAATTTAAACAAAACTTAAATTACATAATTAAATTCTGTAGTTGTTTTCCAATATTTTGTTATGAAGCCACTATTTTTAATAACTGTTGCTTGACAACTACCAGGCATTGACTCAATCAAGTTCTTTATGATATCGTGGCGGATACTTCCAAGCAATTTCTGTGAGAACAAGTGGATAATCCTTGTTTTTGCAGCTATCACGTTGAATCTGGCGAACTTCAATCTCATATAGGTTTTTTTTTATGGGGATGAGGTCAGGTGACTGCCGGCCACTTCAAAACGTTGACTTTATTTTCCAAAAACCAATTTTGCACTAATTTAGCGGTATGTTTTGGATCGATGTCATATGAAATGTCCATTTGAAGGCCATTTCTACTTCTGCGTGTGGCAGCATGATGTTTTAAAGGATGTCATCATACACAAAACGATCCATTATACCATCTGTTCTATGAGTTGGGCCGATTCTTTGACTAGAAAAACATCCACAGGCCAAAACATTTCCTCATCCGTGGTTTATTATGTCTTTGAGCAATTGCTCTTTATATTTTTTTAAATTTTTTGTTGTATTTCCTTTACTGTATAACTAATATATTTTTAAATTGAAGAATAGTCTTGAATGTCATTTTGTAAATATATTAAACAGAGAAATAATTAAAATTGTAACTAAAGTAGGACAAATATTTGTAATACCAGTTTACATAAACTGCAACAAATGGTTGGAGGATTTCACCGGCTTGTATAACTTCTTGTTGGAATTTGGGAAAGAAAATGTCATCCTTATGGGAGACTTCAATGGAAGGGTTGGAGATAACCAAATAGTTAACACCGAGGCAGAAATATTACCAGCAATATTTGCAGAGTTAAGGGTGGCACAAGACAAAAAAGTCGTTGGAAATGGGAAAAAAATAATCGAAATGTGCGAAACAATCGGACTTACCTTATTGAAAGGGCGCTCGAAAAGCGACAGAGAAGGAAATTTAACTTTTATAAGAGGTGCTGCATGCTCAACTATAGATTATTGCCTGATTAAAGGGAAATGGCTAGAGCTTGTGGATGACTTTGAAGTGAGTGACCTTACTTATTCTGATCACCAACCAATATCTACAAGTTTAAAATTCATTTCTGAATTAAACAACATAAATTAACGTAGTTCCCTGTTGCCAAAATTGCAATGGAAAGAAAAAATGAAGGAGAGGTACAAATCAAACCTTAATGGAGAACTTGAGTTTGTTAATCAAAACACAATTGAAACTGTCAACGGAACAGATAAGTTTACAACACGTATAGTCAAAGCAGCAGATCCGCTTCAAACGAGAGAAAGAGGAAATAGAAAACAGCCGTGGTATGACTGCGAGTGTGAAGCAGCCAAAAAAAAGTCGTTTGGCTTTTTACGGGCACTAAAGAAAAACGGAACCACTAACTCAAAATACCTGTACCAAGAAGCAAACAAACAGTACAAATCTATCTGTGAGCGAAAACAAAAAGAGTACTCTCTTGGATTGGCATCGATGCTTAGGGATGCCAAAGACAGCAGATCTTTCTGGAAAATTGTCAAGAAAATAAATGGGCAACCCTTGGACGGAATATTAAAGTTGAAGCTCCCGTCTTAGCATGCCATTTCGAAAGACTTTTAAATAATAATAATAAACTTAATATGTTGCACTTTGCGACATCATTTCTAGAAGTAGAAGAATTAGATCGTCCAATAACTGCACAAGATGTTAACAGAGTCCTCAACCGCTGCAACGGTAACAAAGCGCCTGGTGAAGACCGGATCCCATACGAATTGTTTATAAACGCGGCCGATGAGTTCCTAGATGAGCGTACAAAAGCTTACAACTTTATTTATAACTTCGGGGAGGTTCCAGAAAGCTTCAAGAAAAACATTATATTTCCAATATTAAAGAAGGGTTATGCCAAAGAGCCAAGTAACTACAGAGGAATTTCTTTCCTCAACACAGTGGCCAAAATATTTACGGGGATTATGCTGGAAAGACTTACAAACTGGATAAGAGAAAATGATCTTTTAAGTGAGTTTCAAGCGGGGTTCCGAAAAAAATACTCCACTATTGACAACATATTCTCCCTCACTGCCATCGCGCGCACGTGCCTGGATAGAGGAAAAAAACTCTACGCATTTTTTCGTGGACTTTAAGGCTGCGTTCAACTCAATTGATAGAAGGGCCCTGTTCTATAAACTGAGTAACTTGGGTGTGTCAACAAAAATGCTGAAGGTATTGCAAAATCTCTATGAAGACAATAGAACAGCGGTTAGGGATGGGAACAATTTATCTAGTTGGTTTCAAACCAAAACAGGTGTCAAACAGGGATGTTTTCTGAGCCCAGTACTATTCTCTATTTTCCTTGATGACCTAACAGAATTCCTACATGGTGGAATAGAATTCGATGGACTTGTCATAAGGCTATTATTATATGCCGATGACATTGTCATACTAGCAGAAAGCCCGAATTTGATGCAAATCATGATAAACAAGCTTCAGCAGTATTGCCACCTCTGGAGCCTTCAACTGAACACTGCCAAATCGAAAATCATGATTTTTCGCAACGGAAGGGGACGATATGCTGGAAACGGAAAATGGACATGGAATAATGAAGATCTGGAAATAGTTAAAGAGTACAAATATCTTGGTTAACTCATAACCCCACAGCTATCATTTAAAAAACATTTACAGGAAAAGCTCAAAGAATCAAAGCACGCAATTAGTAGTAGCTGGAATGGAGTGCTGAGCAAGAGGAATATTGATTCAAGCACAAAGTATAAAATTTTCGATGCAGTTATGCTATGCGGCTCAAGTTTGGGGAGTATACCAATATGAAGAGGTGGAACAACTTTTAAGATACTTCATCAAAAAATATTCAGATAACCGTATAACACCCCAAATTATATGCTACACCTGGAAACTGGCCTACCACCGCTGTATATACACACTCTCCAACTTCATTTTGCTTACATACAGAAAGTTCTGGCCCAATCGAGTAATCGTCTTCCTCATAAAATCACGACTTACCTCCAAAGAGGAAATTTTCAATTTTTCAGTGAATGGGCTAGATTAGCCAACGAGCATAACGTTAGTCAAAGAGATTTTAATGAGACTACTTCAAGAAGTGAGCTAATTGCAAAAATAGAGGAATCTTCACGAAGCGAATTTAAGAGGCAAAGCCAACAAAGCCAGTCGCGAACTACTTACAAACTACTTGAGCATGACCTTGGTGCAAGTAACTATTTTCATGACAGCTTCAGCCTAGATATGATATCTACCATATTCAAAACCAGGGGAGAATTGTTATATTTGAATTACCTGCCATACATAAATGATACAAATGTGGAATGCACGCTGTGCAATCTAAGAGTAAAGGAAGATATACAACATTTCGTGTCTACCTGCCCAATACTTAGCCCCATAAGAAGATCAGTTTGGGGAAAAAATATGCTGTCAATGGATGAATCCTTGCGAATTTTCAACGGAGAAAACTGGAACCTTCTAAACAACTTCATTAAAACTGCACTTTAATACCGGCAACAAATAATAAACGAAGCATTTTAACTACATACTTTCCTCCTTATAAACATTCTTCAAACTTCACTTCTACATATACAAAATTAGTTTAAAAAAAAAAAAAACACTATCTTTTCGGCTGACGGCAAAAGCCAATGCTCTATTGTGAATTTTGTAAACAAATCTGAAATTATAGAGACAAATAAATCATTACTACTATACTATATTTTTTTTTCTTTGCTGTTGAAGAGCTAATGTATACCTACATTAACCAAATAAAATTAATTTAAATATATTCAAGTTTAGAAATTTACTTAAGCAAAATTTAACGAAGTGAAATTGAGTGCTTTTGTTTTGTTCGACACTGTACGTACGATCGGGGTACTTTTTTCGTCCACCAAATCTCGAGAACGCATATAGATATCGACCTCGGATAAATTTTATTTTACAGATAATATTGCCATAACGTGCTGAAAAGGTTTTCTAACAAATTCAATAAAAAGTTTATTTACTACAGCAATTTAAAAAGGAGCTGTAAAATCTCATTTATCTGGAATATCTCGAGAACGGAATAAAATATTCACTTCAGACTAATTTTAATCTACACATAATTACACAATACCAAATTGGTAAATATTAAAAAAAAAAAAAATTCAACAGACATTTTTTTTTAAACTAAGAAAAACAGTTAAAAAATAATTTTTGTCTCAAATATTTCAAGAACAAAAAATGATTCCGAACCCAGTCTATTTATTTTTTTTTACATATAATGATATAATGACGTAGTCAACAACTGATAATTTTTTTTAAAAAAATCCAAAAAAAAAGGATTTTTTTAGAGCAAACAAATTGTTCAAAAAATGGAGATTAAAAATTAATTCAAGAAAATTTGGATTGACATGTTTCAGAAATGCTAGTGGAAAGGTGCACTATCTTGCGGTTAAAGAGAGCAAATCCTTGAACTTAAAAATAAATAACTTCGCAATTCCACTACGTTCGGAAACAAAATACCTCGGAATAAACTTTCAAAACCGATTTCTTTTTAACAAACACGGTAGAGCTGTACTTAAAAAGGCTAAAATGGTAACAGCGTCACTAAAGTCTTTATTTAATTCAAAGTTTTTGCAAGGAAAAACAAAAATCTTAATGTACAAGACCCTTGTTAGACCAATTCTGACTTTCCTGTCAGAATCTGTTGTGGATTGTTTAGAAAGCCGGATAAAAAATGGTTTTCTAACAAAACTATATACGATGCTACTAAGGTTACTCCTTTAATGACTTATCAAATGGATCTTCTTTTAAAAAAGCTGGAACGAATACGCTCCCATACAAACTTAGATTTAGAAGTATTTTTTATTCATTTCAAACTTATAATTAGTGTAACAATTAATTGATTAATAATGAATAAATAGTAATCATTCATTAACTTAAAAGTTAGTGTCGAATGATACAGCAAGAAAAAATTCACAAAAATAAATCTGATGTGGGGTGACAATCAAAACTAAAATAGTTAAAATTCAAAATAATAATGATCAACAAAATATAATACCTATTTATAAATATAAAATAAATTACATCTTTCGATTTTAATTTCCCTTTTAAAACCTAGACAAAATTGAAGCAAATGTTGGATAATTTACAATTAATAATGTAACATCAATTGAAAAATTAAGAAAAAAGTGAATTAAAGGATTATTTTATATTAACAAAAGTAATTTTCAATAAAATAAAAGTCCACCGTGAAAAGCCAGTTTTTTTCCTTTTTTTAAAAATGAGTTAAAGTTATGAGTCATTCTTATTGACACAGGAAGTTTATTAAAGCATTTGGGTGCAGAGGCAGTATAAAAATGAGAGAAATGTGTTTTATTCGCAACAGGTTCATTAACTAGGTGCATATTGTTTATACGTAGATTGTATAATTGAGAGTTTCTGCTAGGCATATTACCACTTTGCTTGAAAAATTCTTTCAAGACTTTAAAAACGTAAAGATGTCTCAAAGGCAGAATTCTTAAGTCTTTGTGTAAAGGCCAACTTTCAGAGAATCGATTTTTGTTGCAAATAATACGTATCAGGTGTTTTTGTGCAATAAACAAGGTCTTAAAAGTATATGCGTAAGAACCTCCCCAGCTAGATAATCCATATTGCAGTTTTATATGTGCAAGACCATAATATACTAAATTTAAGATTTTTTTAGAATAAAAAGGCTTTAAGAGATACATTTTTCGAGTGACCAGCATTAAGTTAGATTTAATATTTCCGATGTGATCTTCCCAATTAAGATTTGAATCAATCATTACGCCTAAATATTTAAAGCTTGGTACTGCTTCAATTTTGAAACAAAAATCTGAACAAGCTCCGTTTGGATCAAAATTAGATATACCACAAAAATGTATAGGAAAGCTGTATTGTCTACAATTCGAAGCATGAAAATACAGATTGAAGTCAGAAGGTCTATAGCCTGATGTTTTGAAGGTCATCAATTTAGTTTTTTCACTAAGGATCAGCTTGTGAATAGAAAACCATGTCCTTAAAGTTTGGAGGTCTTCTAATCTAATCTTATTTGTAATACACAGTTAAGTTCGGAAACTGATTGGTTAGTGAAGGATATGTCATCCGCAAAGGCAGTCGAAAGGCCATTTAACTTGAGTTTGAAAAGTGAGTTGATATATATTAAGAAGAACAAAGGGCCAAGTACGGATCCTTGTGGTACGCCATTTTTCAAAATACGGGCTTCACTTGAGATTCCCTTTAGAGTTACTGTTTGGACTCTTCCCTTCAAATATGACTTCAACCATTCAAAAACAACTCCACTAAAACCAGCATTGTAAAGTTTCCTTAGAAGAAAATCATGATCAACCATATCAAAAGCCTTTGTCATGTCAATGAAGAGGGCTATGGTAAATTTGTTATTATTTAAACTATCATACAACTGACTGCATAACCTAAGAATGTCATCTTCTGTTGACTTACCAGACCTGAAACCAAATTGATTCTCACTGAAAAAACTATTTTTGTTCAAAAAAGACGTAATTCTGTCTAGTTGACAATTATTATTTGTCACCATTCAATCTACTTAATGAGGGGTGCGCTGCTCTATTAAGACCAGATACAAACGTCAGTTTTCACATTCCATTTTACGAAAAAGCCTCTCATTTGAATTATAGGGGTAGATCTGTATGATTACAAAACTATGTATGGATGAGTTGGCTAACATACATAAATATTTGTTTGATTCAGATTGTTTAGGTTTCCTTTTAACTGTAATTTTAATTTCTACTGTTAGGTGGACTTTTTTAGTTTAAGTATTATTTTAGTCTTAATTTTAGTTTTAGTCCTAGTCAGTAAGTTATAATTATGCCAAAGAAGAGCAAAGCAGTGTTAGTTTGCCGGGAGCAAGCGGCCAAATATTAAATTTATTTCTATTTAATTTGTATTTCTATGAAGTTTCGATAATACTCCTGAATATGTAACTACTACTTTTTAAGTCAGAAATATCTTTAAGTCGAAAAAAATCTAATCTAATTGAATTTATATATTGATTTTTATGTGCCTCAATAAAGTTAACTTAACCTAACTTAACTTAACTATGGTAAAAGTAACGTTTTCAACAAATTTCATGAGGGTAGGAATTTTTTCATTTTCCGAGCGACTTTGTGTACTATTTTACCTGTACTATTGAGCATTTAAGCGACACAATTAAACTTTTAGATTGCATTATGATACAAAACACATTAAAGAATTGATTTTTTTTTTTAAATTATTTTTTTTTAACATTTTCTAGTTAACGACTAGTCTAGCTACTTTCTGGTTGTTATGCTGACTACAACTAGGTACGAGAGCAAGTTCAGTTATACATATTTTTTATTTATTTTCCACAAAAAGTGTAAGCAAATTTAAATGATAACAAATCAGAAAAGACGAATTTTTTGCCTGTTTTGAAATCATATTAAACAAAAAATTGCTAAAACATTTTTTTTTTTGCGATATCTCAAAAGAATAAATTTCGACTTCACTATCTTGTTATAAATACTATTATGTGAATAATCTAGAAACATTAAAGCTTAATTGTTATCATTTAAAATGGCACTAAGAATTATTTTTTTTTTTAATTCGTCTGTTGTAAAAGCCGACGAAGACGGAGTGGCATGATAATTCCATACACAGTACATAACACTTATAAGAAACTCACGAATTGATTAATTTTTTAACAGAGTTTTTCTTATAATCATGAGAATGAAACGGATTTAAGAAACAAGTTTCTTGTAAATGGAAATTATTGTTTTGGGAAGTTTTTCTTTCTTAAAAACGTCTCTCTTATCAATGATACATTTGACTTTGGAGCTTATGTGAGAGGACACGTGCTTTTGTTCATGATTCTATTAAGACAATTTTTTCTTATAAACGTGTTTCTTATAACCGCTTAGAACTGTAGCTAAATTATATTCAAAACTAGCACAGAAAACTGATAAAGTTTAGTTCAGACGGTGCGGGAATTTTCGTAATTATTCTTGTTCAATATATTCCATAGCTTTACAAAAAAACAACATTTAATTCTATATTTATCAGCACTTCTATATAATATACAACACTTTATGTATAGGATTTGTCTCAAGAACGAATGTCGACACAATTTTGCGATAGCACTCTACTCTCAGTCTCAGTGCGATGGAAAAATAAATGAAACCAATATTAAATAAAAAAAAATTATCAATGGAATGTTTTGTCTGTCTGTTTTTAGCATTCGCATCGAGTGGAAGTTCAAAAATGTTGTGTAGATTTTAATCTCAAAAAATTGTTAAAAAAAATATTTATTATAATTAAATTTAAATTAAAGTTCTTATATTTAAATAACAAAATACACGTTATAATGACGAAAATCGAATGGGCACCAATAAATATACCTTTTCGAAGGCGAATGGAAACTTTTACAGCCGGCTTTTATTCATTCCTTGCGTTTGGTGTGGCGTTATCTTCGCATTGCTACTACATTACATTGCTGGTGAGAGAACTACTATTCTCTATTCTATACAGGTGATTTGATTATAATATTGTAGATCCGGATGAAAAACGATACAAAAGATACCTAGGCATCTTTTTTCCGATCATAATAAATTACGGCTAGCTTGTGTAACTTATTGAAACTTACCTTACTGTGGCAAGTGTGGTTTATATGCGTGAAATTTTATTTATAAAGAGGAATATGAAAGAAAACATAAATAAATGTTTTATGAAAAAGAAATGGTTAGTTTTCCTGTGTTTGTTTATATTTTGAATGATCTTTTTGTTTTCATTAAAATTTTGTTTTAAACAAGAATTAACCAATCAAAAAAGTGTCCGTTCTTTATTAATTGTAGAACAAGGTCTTAACAAAATATAACGACATATCGCAATATCGTAACGACATGCTGTAGCTGTAATTCATATGTGCGCTATTTATACGTTTTCAAGAAATCGTGTTGCAAAGGTCTTTTGCAGAAAAAAACAACCTCTGGGATTTTTTTTAATTTGTTCGCCTAGAGAAGAATAGAAACAAACGGATGATATACTTCAAAAGAGCGCCCCGAAATAACATCAATTATTATTAATTAATAAAAACAAAAACATGTATCATTTCAACTTAAATGGTAAGATAAACAGATAAACAAATAGGTATGCTGGCGCAAATGCTATTTGTATATGCCGAATGCGAAAAGCTAGACATGAAGCACTTTTTCATGACTTGGGGGATTGTCAATTCCTCGCAAGAGGCAGTAGCCGTAAAAAGTTTTTAGGTGGATGAGGCTGAGTATTGAGCCCAGAGGCCAGATCACCAGTGGCAGCGCGGCAGTCCAACACACTAACCATTACGCTACCGCAGTGTTCTTCAAACTGTGGGTCACGACCCCCTAGGGGATCGCCAAGAATTTCTCGAGAGGTCGCAAAGCGGCTATTGAGGTACCTAATTCTTTTTTTTCGGTTTTTTCCTGCTTCTGCCGCTTCCACTTGTACCGGATAATCGAGGCTGCGAAAATCTTTTGAGAATCGTAGCCATTTTATGCTCAATCGTAAAGATATTTTTCCAACAGATTATAAACAACACTTATTTGTTTGATTCAATTAAATAGTACCAAGTGACCTCAACTCCGGAAACAATTTGTTTCGCCCAGGTATAACAGTGGGCTCTTCAGTCATTCTGTTATACCTGGGCGAAACATAATTATTTCTGGAGTTGAGGTCACTTGTACTTCATTCACTCCACTTAAAACAGAAGTAATTTCAATATTTTAATTTCTTCATATTCTTCTTATTTGTTTGGTCGATAGGCGCTTTTCTTTTTTTGCTCCGAGCATAGCATGGAGCAGCGTTTGAGCGATCGGAGTAAGCTCGGACCAGAGTATGATCCGATATAATTTCGAAACATATCTTGTACTGAACTGTCATACGATTCGATATGAATCAGTGTGCATCAAAATTAAGTACTCACTTTTACTTTTCATCTGACAGCTGGCCAATAAAAAACTCAAAAAATTTCAAAAATCTGAAGTGAAATTTAATGTGTTGAAAAGTTGAAAGTGAAAATGGCTGTGTTCAGTCTTTTTATTCCGAACAATGGACGGGCTAGCTCAGAAGCTCAGATTGACCAAAAAAAAACACAAGTTGGCACTCTGAGTGCTCTACCTGAAAAAAAAAAACAAAAATGCACACAAGAATTTAAAAAATGAAAATTACTGCAAGGACTGCTCCAATTTTGTTTAGTTTTTGGCAATACGGGAAAACTTCATCCCGACAAAGGGTCGCCAGAATATTTTTACTAGCAAGGGGGTCGCGTACTCAAAAAAGTTTGAAAAACACTGCACTATGGGATATACTACAAGTTTTATTGGTTACCAAATTTTAAAAACGATTTTGTACCCCGACATTACACATTTATCTTCCCTTGAATTCTGATTGCAAAAACTAGATAGCTTGAATTTTTTTAAAATTTAGAGATAACAATGTTTTGAAGATGAGGGAAGTTCACCGTAGTGTGCGACGTGATAAGCGTAACTACATCAACGCATTGGCTACAGAACAGAATTACCAAAGAGCTCACTGGTGTCCAGAGCTCTAAACAACACCTGGTTAAAGACTAATTTCGGTTGAGGATCAGCTCATAAGGTGGAGGGAACACTTTTCTGCGGTTTTAAACTGCGTTTTCGTCAGTGAAGTGAACCCTATTCCCACTGAGCCACCCGAAGTAACAATTTCCCGAATACGAACCGTACCCCCCAGTAAAGAAGAAATTATCACCGCCATCAAAGCACTGAAGAACAACAACTTAACGGTATTCCTGCAGAGCTCTTAGGAGCAGCCCCAACAACATCGAGGGAGCTACTGCACCCACTTATTAAGAGAGCTTGGGAAACAGAGAACTTTCCTGAAGAGTGGAAAAAAGGAATGATTGTCAAGCTCCCAAAGAAAGGAGATCTCACACAGTGCGAAAACTGGAGAGGGATATGCGTTATGCCTGCAGTAGCCAAGATAATAGCAAGGATAGTATTGGACCGAATTAAAGATCACCTCGAAGACACACTCGACGCCGAACAAGCAGGTTTCCGCACTGGATCTTCATGGGTGGATCACATCAACACCTTGCGGATCATCATCGAACAGTGCGTTGAATATCGATCACCACTTCACCTGCTGTTCATCGATTTTGAAAAGGCGTTCGACAGTGTCAATAGAGAATTTATTTGGCTTGCTTTGCGCAGGAGAGGCATCCCAGAAAAATTGATTGCTATTATCAAGGCTACATATGATGGATCCAAGTGTCACATTTTGTACAAAGGTAGGCTGTCAGAGGAGTTTGAAATCCAAAGTGGAGTTAGGCAAGGCTGTTTACTGTCACCAATACTGTTCCTGTTGGTGATAAGTGACGTACTGCACGCAGCTTTGTCAAATGGAAATGGAGGAATTCAGTGGACTCTGCAATCTCACCTCAAACATCTGGACTACGCGGCCGACGTATGCTTACTCTCTCATAGGATCATGGATCTCCATCAAATGACAACAAGGGTGGAGAGAGAAGCAGAAATCGTAGGGCTTAAGATCAACTCGGCAAAAACTAAAAGGATCAGCCTTGGAACTTCCTCATCAATCCAAGTAAATATTTCTGGACAACCGGTAGAGATGGTAGAGGATTTCCAATATCTTGGGAGTATTGTCTCTACGGGTGGCGGAACTGAACTGAACTTATACAGCCAAATCAGAAAAGCAAAGGCTACGTTCGGAATGCTGTCCAAAATATGGAGAAGCAACTCTTTTAGCTTAAAGACCAAGCTACGACTGTTCCGCTCCAATGTTGAATCCGTTCTGCTGACACTGCCACTGCAAACCTTCGTTAATAAATGTATACGAAACATCTTGAGGATTTTCTGGCCCAACCGTATCTACATTGCCGAACTTCATGCGAGACGGGTCAGGAGCACATAGACTCCATTATACGAAGAAGAAAGTGGCAGTGGATTGGCCATACGCTTCGAAAAGGCGATCGGTGCATTGCATCTCAAGCAATGCAGTGGAAACCGCTCACACAGGAGGGAAGACAAGTGGGCTGGCCTAAAAGTACATGGTGAAAAACGGTCGAACAGGAATCGGCACGACTGGGGAAAAGTTGGAGAGAGCTAAAATATATTTCAAGAAATCGTACACGATGGCGCGTAGGTGTAGTGGAGGCCCTATGTCCCGTAAGGGTAACATCACGGACGTAATAGGTCCGAGGACCTAAGTAAGTAAGTAAGTAATGCTTTTAGGTACTAAACTACCTGTTGTTGACGATGGAAATGTTCTTTTATTTTTTCTTGCTTTTAATCAATATCCTATACTTAATTTTGTCAAAATTTACTATATAAAAAGTTAAGTAAACTACACAAAAAATACGTTGTTAAAATTATATTTTAAATTACTAAAACCCAATTGCATCGTTCTTGAAATCCGGGGGCGATATTATTAAATTAATTTAATAAAACTCGATCCAAGTGCTGCGCTGCTGTATCAGTATCCTGAAATAACTCTCTTTTATGTACGATTTCTATACCAATTTGCTTCACATCATTTTTCTGTTAATATAAAATTTTAGACTGAATTATAAGCTGCCACAAATCGAAATAATACAATTACTAAACTTCATACTCCTTCCCCTAAAAAAACAGGGTTCCCGACTGGAAAACTTACAAGTTTCTGTCTAGTATAATCAAGGCCCTAGTAAGTTTTCAGAAGGGAAAATCTAGACGAGGAAAACTTGTGAGATATACTTAGCAAGCCCATGCTGGATTTCAATTAGGCCACGAGATGAGACTCGGCGAGACTTTTGTAAGTCTCGTCTTGGTCTCGTTTAAATCAAAAATTGTCAGTCTCGTCTCCGTCTCGTGTATGCCTCACCTTTTTCCCCAAAAAAATTTAAATTTGCTGTCTCGTCCCGGTCTCGTTTCCGAAAAAAAAAAAATGATTCCCAGACAACTTGTGAATTATTGGAACGAAATATTTTCGATACGTCAAAACATAATTAGTCGCCCATAAAGTTTGAATATGTGCAGAAGAAAATAAATATTTAACTGCAATTGGAATTGGATTTTTAAATTTATTAGACTCTCTGTAATTTTCGGTCCAAATATGCATTCTCGTCTCGGTCTCGTCTCGAATGCTTAAAAGGCAGTCTCGTCTTGTGGCCAGTTTGACCAATATTTTTTGACTAACTTAGAAGTACCTACCGAATTCCAAATTTTGACAAAATCAAAAAAGCCAATAACAAAACAAGTAAGAAACCGGTAATTTGCACAAAAAAACCCAAACATTTATTTCAGTTCTTCGATTTTTTTGGCAAAAACTTATGCAGTGCTATAAAAACTGTGCTAGGGATTACATGTACGAAGTTTTATCAAAACTTGAAAAAACCGACATTTTTGTATGATCGTTCTATCCAGATGAGCTATAACAAAAATTAAATCTCTTTTTTCTTTGACTGACGAGGCAAAAGGGTTCATAATCGCCAAGGCACTTGTTAAAGCCTTTCAAAACCCTTGCTAACCCCTTGCCAGAATCTATGTACAACTCTCTAGTGCCTTGTCGAAAACTAGATTGTTTTTCTACGCGGGCTTATAAATCGAAAGCCTAGGTCACAAAAATATGTTCTCAATAACAAAAACAAATGCCCGGTGTCATTAACCCGTATTTTTGAAGGCTTACTTTTGCCATACAAATTTATATGGACATTTTGAGTTTTAAACTTTTATTTTTTATCTCAAAATTTTGCAGTTATTTTTATTTTTATTGTTGATTTAGCCTTGTTTACCTTTTATTTGATTTCTCTTGGACTACATACATATAGTTTAATCTTCTTAATAAGGAGAAAACTCATAAAATTCGGTAGCCAAATTTTATATTAATAAAATATTTTTACCATATAAGCAAAATCAGACTGATAAATGCCTGTAAATATTGACCTTTGTTAACAATTCCATTATTAATTATTGACATTATCAACGATGACACATTATTTTTTACTGCTGTGTTGTCTGTCGATATAAAATTTCTTGGAAAATAACATTAAAGTTGTATGCCTATGACAACAAAATGTATGATATTGTACGTATTCAATGTATGTACGTATGTGTAGGTAAGGTATATCAAATGTCAGGTACAAATAAAAGAAGTAATCAAATTGTTATCTTTTTAATTTTTAACTTTAGGTAGGTGCATTTTGTAAGAAGGGACATTGTCCAGTCCAAGTCTCAGATATGAATGATTAAAAATTTCAAAACACTTTGCACATTGATCGACGTGTGTAATCATGTTTCTTATAATTAATTTGTAATATTCTCCAGACACCAGACTATATACATTAAGATTGTCTGTTGGATTTATTTTACTCGTAAAATAAGTTGGATTGTCGGTTTCTATTATCATCATCTAGCTATACGTAACAGCAATTAAATTGCTTATCAGGTCTTCCACCATTTCATATTAACGAGAACGACCAATAACTATTTTGGGTAGTTTGATTTTAAATGTCAACTATACTTGGTCGTAAGAATCTGCTTACACTATTTCATCTACCCTGGTGTCTTATTTTTAAATTAAAAAAAAAAAATAATTTTTTTTAATGTATGAACCTTTGTACATTTTATCAAAAATGATTTTAAGTATGCCATTTTGAACAATAAATTACTATGCACTCATTAATTTTTATTACATCATGCAGACGAATTTTACCATTAGCTCGGGCTTATGCTGATTTTTGTTATTTGAATGTTTTCTTCAATATTGTTATGGCCTTACGATTGTTAGAAGAGTCAAAACGATATATGTAGTTCGATCGTTTTCATTTTATGCGATAAGGCCCCAAGCACTATATATAGACTTGTGTAGTACAAGAAAAAATCTTTTGATATTTGTACGCTCTATAGGGCAAGTATTGGTTTCGTGGCAACAAAAAATTTCGAGGTTTTAATCAAAACTAACATTACGGCGATGATGGAGAAGTCCAAAAAAAAGCATTTTTGAATTAAAAAAGGGCGCGTGTAACTCAGTACTCGTGGCAGGAGTGAAACTTCTTTGGCTATCTAAAAATCTCGATATGTATAGGGATATTAAGCTTATATGCGTAAGACGCAGCTATGTGTTCTATATCAAAATAATCGATGGGTTCGGGTAGTAAACTTGAAAATTATATAATAAAGGTGAAAATTTAAAGTAAAAAAAGGTGAAAATTAAAAAGATATAAATCAGTTTATTTGAATAGGTTTTCAATAGGAGATAGATAAAAATCTAAAACGAGTAAGATTAGTATCTTAGAATTTCATTATCTATCCACCAAAAAAATTTCAAAACTCTAGCATTGTAATTAACGAAGTTAGAAAAATGACATAAAAGGACATTTTCCTTTTTATCTGCTACAATAATATAGATTATCAAAAAATCCAAACTTATTGCACTATAAAATGTATTAGCCTATCAATAAATATTTTTACTTTTACTCTACCTCCCACCACTTAGCTAATCAATGATCTCAGCGTTGCACATTGTGGCGTTACATTTTTTCGTTTCACAAAAATTTAACCTTGAAATTTCACTCTCAACGCGCCCAAAGAAGTTTCACTTCAAAATAAAAACATGGACGTGCGTTATTGCGCTATTCTGCGTTTTTTCCAAATATCTTTTGAACCCCATGGCTAACAACTTAATGATTTTGCAAGAAGACTTATTCATGTTTAGTCCAGTCATTTAGTAGTTTTGCCTGGAAACTTTTGGAGTAGTTTGGAAAACTTTTCATTTTTATAGATTTTGGGGGCTCTTTCCGAATTTTCATTTTGCCACCTCGCACCTTTGTCGCTATCGCCGTTATTCAAGGTTAAATATCGAAAATATTAGTTTTTCGCATATAACTCCGAAACGGTAAATGCAATCGAAAAGTATTTAATGCAAAACGTGTAGACTTTGTAATCCCGAAGAAAAAAGGTTTTGACAATTTTTTTCTAACGACTCATCGTTAAGAATATATCGACATTTCAAAAAACGTAAAATGTCGAAAATGTCACTTTATCACGTATAACTCCTAAACGGTTCATATTTTTGAAAACATCTGAATGCAAGGTTTGTACATTATGAAACCTCCTACAGGAAAAAAACTATTATTTTTTTCTTAAAAATAACTGTTTTAAAGATATAATTATTTTAAAAGTTTGACAAAAAATTCTTAAATTTTTTTTCTATCAGCCATAATTTTTATTATATTATAATTTAAAAATTCACAAAAACTCAAAAATACCGGCTTTGAGCCATTTACACTTAAATGACGAACTTGACGGAAAATATTTTGAGCCTATTTGTTAGATTTTAATATTCTCTAGAAGAAATATTATGACACATTTTTACGTATAACATATCAGTTGCAAGATATTGCGACTTCAAATATGGTCAAATTTCGAAAACAGGGTTTTTGAATACAAAAAAAATATTGTTTTGCCGGGTAAGTTTTGAAGCAGTTTTGAAAACTTTTCATTTTTATAGATTTTGGGATGCTCTTTCCGAATTTCCATTTTGCCACCTCACACCTGTGCCGTTAACCCCGCCATTTTGAAAAAATGGCGACCAAAAACAGTTTGGAGAGAAACTTTCAAAATGGTGGCGTTAGCGGCAAAGGTGCGTGGTGGCAAAATGAAAACTCGGAAAAAATCTGTTGTTGGTTCTTTGAAGCCGAATATCTATTGAACCCCATGACTTAGGGCTTTTTGGCTCTATAATGAAATGATGCAATTGCAATCACCGTTTCAAAAACGTATGACATATTACTGCTGAGTCAGTAGACCATTTCCAATGAAGAATTGCACTGTTATTCTATTTGCTGATTTGTAGGCGCAAATACCTCTCGAACACTATGGTCTACATCTTAACGATTAAAAAAAAAAAGTAGGTACATGCTTTATACTTTTTAACGATATACATACCTATGTCACAATTCTGTTGAGTAGATGCAGCAGCTTCCAATGCGAAATTTCATTTCGACTATGTTGAAACCTTAGACTATAATTTTCACAAAATTGAAGAATAAAAAAAAAACAATGTGCATGGCCTGCTTGCTTGGCACAGCTTAACTCGCCGGATGGCGATCTTGTCCCCTCCCCTCCTTTTGCCGCAACAATGTCAATCGTTTAGTATGAAACAGTTGTGTATTTTATTTTGAATCGATTTCATATATAAAAGAAATAATAATTGTTGATTATTTTTTTTTTGTTAATCTATATCTTGCTCTTAAGTGGCCTCTATCTAAATTATAAACTAATCAACAACAAAAAGATTATATCTATGTATTTTTTTTTTTTTTCAAATTGCTGTATTAATATAAAGCAGTACTATTATGAAAGTGAAGGAATTAACAAGTGTTAACCAGTTCTCAATTAAAATAGTTATAAAATGGTTGCAATCGAATGGGCACCAGTTCATGTTCCACCCAAAAGGCGAATACAAACTTTTACAGCCGGCATCTACTTGTTTCTTATGTTAGGAGTTGGCTTGTGTGCACATTTGGCGTGTATTGTTTTACTGGTGAGAACAAATAATAATATTGTTGCGTTGTTGCGACAAGAGATTTCTTTTTTTGTTTATTTGATTATTTGCTTCAGTGTCAGGGTTCAAGACAACAATAAATTGTTTTCTTTTTTTTGTTTTCAAGAACATGTAAAAGCTTTTAGAGCATTAACTATTATGTATTAATTCGGAATAAGTCGCTTACTCCGTTGGGAGTGTTTCAAATGGATTTTTGTAAAAATACAGGGGTGAAATTGGGTAAGCTGATTTGATAATCAATTTTTGGTGATTGTCGATTTTACTTGTTAAGATAGCTGTCCCTATCAATTCTATAGACAAAGATAGAGAGAGCAGTTGGCAAAACGACAATCAAAAATTTGATAAGCAACTATCAGCTTAGCCGATTCCACCCCAAGTTAAAATATGATAAGTACCTATATATTTTTTTTCAAAAACTTTTAAAGTTGTATCAGAATAATGCGATAGCAGAACAGCTATCAACTTCCAGATAAAATATTTCGTTGCCACTTATGCCGGATTTACACGACTGGCAAAGTTGCCAATATTTCTGCCAAAAAAATGGTAAAATAATGGCAGAAATTATTTTTTTATGACATGTATTTACACAAATTCAAATAATGGCAGATTTAAAAATACTGGCAACATGCCATAAAAGAATGAGCAAGTTCATTCTTATCTAGAATGGCATAATTTCGGAAAATGGCGTCAGTAACGTGTTTACACAAAGTCATATTAATGGCAGCATTTTATGCCATATTATCTCTGCCATTTTATTTTGGCAAAAATATTGCCAGTATTTTGAGCGTTTACACGATGAAAAGAAAAATGGCTATAATTTGACAGATATAATGGCAATTTGCCATTCGTGTAAATGCAGCAATAAGCGGGCCATAAACGACGAACATGCTCGTACTCGCCATATTTTCGTCGTCTATGGGGTTGTTCGCGAACCACTCGCCGCCGTTGGCGAAAAATTTCGATTTTATCGTGTTCGTTTCCTTCGATGTTCGTCGTGTATGGGCATGTTCGCGAGGTGTTCGTATATCACCGGGTTCACATCGCGGAAGAAAAACAATGGCTACGGTCAGCCAGGATTTTATTGAAGAATTTATAGAATTATTGCGGTGTTTACGCTTTGAAGAATCAACAAGAAATTGATGTTCGCCAAATATGTTCGTCGTCTATGGGGTAAAGCAAACGAGCATGTTTGGCGAGCATGTTCGTCGTTTATGGCCAGCTTTAGCCTTCTAAAAATTTATTTTTGATTAGGTCGAATAAAATAGGTTTGTATATTTTTGTAAGATTTGATATACATAGTAATAAATACCTAAAGGTAGGCACCAGGCGTGACTTTTTTGGAAGCGGAAGCACTCAACGTTAAGCTTAAAACTAAAAGTCCTTTATTCAAAATAATATCGCTTTAATGTAGGGTGTCCATCTCGGTACTTTACAAAAAGAGGACATTTTAATCTAAAAGTTATAAAAAAGAGAACATTTAGAGCAAAATAGAGAACAAAAAGAGAACACGACAAAATAAAAACATCAAAATAAAAGAATAAAGCGTCCCAATTTTCAAGAATCATACACACGTTGGTAGATGTATGAATTGCTGAACAAAATACAAGAAATGTGGTCTGCTCGTTTTGATAAGGGGCTAGAGTTACCTTAATCATCAATAATATCCTCTTATTATTTTTCTCTTGTTCTTTTTCTTATATAACTCTATCATTTAAAAACTGTAAAAAAGCTTTGACAACACATTCCAATTTTATTATAAAATTTACCTTACAACGAAATTTTACAGCCTTATACTACGTTTTTAATGGGTCAAATGAGGTAATTTCGTTGCAAATTTCCAAATGAGATCCGAAATTACCTCATTTCCCACACAAATTCTCGTTCTCAAACGAGCTAATTTCAACCAAATGTGCACGAAATGAGGTAAATCCATACATCACCAATCGATTCCAAAATCTTTAAAAAGCCATTAAATGCAAATGTCAAAACACAAAGAAAAAACAACAAAATCAAACGAAATTAGCAGTTTTGATAATGAAAACACTTTTTTGCCAAATTCCGAAATTACCTCATTTTGGCTGTAATGAAACAAAGTATTATTCTGGCAACCGCACTGATGCCTTAAAAGTCACAATAACCTTATAACTCGTGGTGAACTCGCCTTATAAAAACGTAAAAATTATGATCTGCTCCTTGGCAGATCACAACTCACGTTGTTCTTGTGAGGTTTTTTATGAGGGTTCCCACAGAATACGAAATTGTGACCACCTCATAAGAAACCTCACTCACTAAAAATTGTGACCTGTGAGCCTCGCAACGGCAGAATAGGGCCATTAGGTCTATTAATTGGCATTGAAATACAGATTATTGCAATAAAAAAAAACGAATTTCAATATAAAGATAGAGAACAAAAATAGATCAGAGTGAAAAAGGAAAACATGTTCTCTTTTAAAGAGATAAGATGGACACCCTACTTTAATGGGACTTGATTATTTATAAAAGCAAACAAAATTAATATAATTCAAAGGTAGTTAAGTTTTGAACGTAAAATGTAGGTATACTTCTTTTTTTAAGCAAATTTATCTATGATCATAGAATATTTCTTTGTCTCGAGATCATTTGGCTTTAATTGCACACTTACGAAATCCTCAACTTTAAATTCGTAAACACACACAGACAAAAAAACACAACACAAGTGTTATTATGAACTTTACTACCCCTTCGACAATGAAACTGAACTCATTTACAGTCCCAAAAAGAAAACAACTCATATCTCTGCTTACCTGCTCTACTTTTGTTCTTACACATTTTCATAATGAATTCACTCAATTCATTTTTCACTTTTTATGTGAACGGCAAGAAATTAAAAAAAATTACTGCCAATGAGATGGAGTGAGAGTTGAGAATAGGCGAAAGGCGATACACAAGAATGCCTAGCTGGTATGCATTGTGTGCTATTACACCATGCATCTAGACGCGTGCAACTTCTTCGAACTTTTTCGAATTCTATTGTTGCATGAATATTTTACCCACGCGACACACGGCAGATTTTCTTCCGTCTCATCTTTTCGAATTTGTTTTCTCTTTTACACTTACATATGTTCGAAAAGTTGCACGCGTCTAGATGCATGGTGTAATAGCAGACATTCCAAATATTTGTTTGCAAAGACTTTCGTGCGTCTACCTATGCTATAATGGAGTGATACTGTGCATTCCCATCAGTGCTTGGAATTGAAGGGATATTATGAGCTTTTGTAGTTGTAGTTAACATTTTTTTTTTTTTGAATGACTTTTATAATGAGAATTTATTAATTTACAGGTAGTAGCCCGTAGCGTAATGGTTAGTGCGTTTGACTGTCACGCTGGAGGTCTGGGATCACTTCCCAGCCTCCTCGTCCACCTAGAAACTAAAAAGTTTTTTTTCAGGACTACTGCCTCTTGCGAGGAATTGACAAATCCTCCAAGAGTATCACTTGTCACGAATAAGTGCTTCTCGTCTAGCCG
The DNA here is from genome assembly GCA_949320155.1 of Melangyna quadrimaculata. Classification (NCBI taxonomy): domain Eukaryota; kingdom Metazoa; phylum Arthropoda; class Insecta; order Diptera; family Syrphidae; genus Melangyna; species Melangyna quadrimaculata. The sequence goes on along the minus strand of OX439485.1, from coordinate 74,930,455 downwards.
TTCGGATTCGGCATAAAATTGTAGGTCCCTTCCATTCCTGTCGAAAGGCGCACACAGGAATGGTTACGAGTTGTTAGTCACTAGGCCCTGGTTCTTCATGAGCCGTTGTGCCACCCGATTTATTTTATTAATTTACAGAAGAGATTAAATGAAATTCGATTAGGTCAGTTTCGAATTAATAATTCTTTTCTAAAATCGTATAATTTTTTGAATTGCTTAACGGAAGGTACCATTTTCTAAAACAAAATTATCTCAAAAGTTTAAAAACGGAATATCGATAATTTGATATTGTAATTACTTACCTAACCTATGTATTGTAAGTAGATTACCAAAGAAAAATATATTGGATGAGCAGAATGTTGTAGTTGTAGCTCGTAGCACTGTCAAATTTGATAGGTACGAAAAAATCGGACTATAAAATGTGAAAAAATATGCAGCGATACAAATAAAAAATGTAAATAACAATAGTAAAAGCTGTCGTCAGCGAATGTTTCCCGTTTAAAGCCTAGTACGCTGCTGATGCGAAACGAAAAATCCCATACAAAAATGACACAATGAAATCATAAACGAAAAATTTCGTTGTGCTTTTCGTTTTGCAGTATACGTTGTTCAATGAGCGAAATCGGGTGCAGAAAAATGACATTTGTATTTGTTCTTTCTTTTATAACAGCACGGCATTCTGTGATTGTTTTCGCTTTGTGTTTGTTTTTTTTTTGTTTGTTATTGGTGACACTTTCAATTCAAAGACAATTTTTTCGCTGTGGTTTCCGTAACCTTTTCGCTGTCGTGTTGGAGACCAAAGACAAATTTCGTTTCGCATCAGCAGCGTACATACTAGTCTTAAACATAAAAACTTATAGCTCTTAACCGCTTTTCTATTGTTCACAAAAATTGGCATCATTTCATCCCGGTGATATCACTTTGACTAGTTTGTATGTCCTTGATCTTAATCTTTGTTTCGTTTTCAGTAGTTAAACTTATTTAAAAATAAAATGCACGGTTGATCGCAGGAATTTGCTCTTTAAGTTAACAAACACCTAGAATTTAGCTAGACATTGACAGGTATGCATACAATTGTTCCATAATGTTGTTCTATCGTAAGGCCTAGCACGCTGCTGATTTGAAACGAAATTTTCCTGTGGTCTCCAAAAAGACATTGAATTTTGCTTTACTTTATCAATGTAACAATAAAACAAAAAAAAATGTATTTATTTCTTATCAAAAATGACATCATGATGGGGATTGGCCTGCAGTTTGATGGACTTTAGCCACGACAAATTATGAAAAATGTATCAAAATTATAACAAAATTTGTCATGAAAAGACGTACAAAGCTTACAAGTAAAAGTCTTCTAATAACGCTGCAAAAGCGCAGAGAAAAGATTGTTCCTCATAATATTATTGCAGTGATATGAAAACTTAAATTAACAATTCATATATTAAAAAAAAAAAAACACAAAATAAGAAAAATGAAACCCTACAAAATAAACAAAAACTCCTCAGTGTAAGAAAATGTCTCTGTAATCAATTGATAGGGGATCATTGATTGATTTATGTCAATGAGATAATAAGGAAAGCGTTTATACCCGGCCAAAGTCAACCAAAACTGCAGAGTGACTTTGGCCACCTCATTTTTGATTTTTAATAATTAAACTAGCCAACTGATTTGTCTAAAATTTGTAATACTTTTACAAAAAATCTTAGCAAAAGTTATTCATATTCACGGTACTTAAAAAAAATATGTTTGTGTTTTTACTCTTTGTACTTCGAGAAAGTCGCGGAATCCTGAAAACTCTTCACACAGTTTGGGAACCGAGAGCCTAGAGTACCTGCAGATGTTGACACATTACTTTTGAGTGCGTCTTTCGATTCGTTTTTTTTTTTTTGTTTTTTTTTTTTTGTATTCTGAATAAATCAATAAATAATTTTCATGCCTCATTTGTTGCTTTACTGCTATATCGGCATAATCGAGTTTATAAATCGGGCAAAATTGCCTGGTTTGTTCTTTACCAACTAACGCCCAACATCAACATCAGTGGGAAATATAAAGGTAGGTGGGGGAAATAGGTGGTGGCCATTTTTCAGAAAAAAATTGATTTTCCTTTTCGGCGAAAAAATTGTATGCAGGTACCGTTATTTTTGGCCCTTAAAAAAAAAAAAACTTTTGGGCATATTAGTATATTAGTCAAAACAGACTATCAAGTTTGCAGAAAATCCCTCCAGCGGCTTAAGCTATAGGGGCGAGGACAGATTGACAAACCCACCTTCTTCGCGTGCTCTATATCATCGTATTATATTAGGGAAAATTATTATCTCGAGTTCGATTGCTATTACGAATCCATAACTTACCATATAGTACCATATATATCGCAAGTAAAAAATCACTCTGTACCAAGATCGAAAAAAATTGTTTAAAAAATGTTTGTAAGCAATACAAAGCTTCTTCGTTTTCGAGAAAAACAGAAACAAAAAAATAGGTTCAACCAGAAGTATACCTATTAACAACCATTTTTCAAAAAAAAAAAAAAAAAAATGGCTAAATTTTTTTGAATCAAAATCGTTAGAGCCGTTTTTGAGAAAAATAATATTTTTTTTTTGCACGAAATTCCATGGGAGTGGTGTTTTTTTTTGTAATTTTTTGATAGCACTGGGTTGCTTTATTTGTGTGAAATAGTATTTGTATAATAATTAGTTTTTGTTTTATTTTCCAGATATTTGGCAATTATTACTTAAAGGCATTTTTAATTGCATACGGAATTTGGATTTATTTTGACAAAGAAAAGTCTGAGAATGAAGTTAGAGGCTCAGGGTAAGCATTTCTATATTCTTTAAAATTGTATCAATATGATCGAATATATGCTACGCATTCTGTTCTTTTAGAATAAGGTGGATGCGAGATAATTTCTTTTGGAAACACTTCCGAGATTATTTTCCAGTGGAACTTGTTAAAACAGAAGACCTACCACCAAACAAAAACTACCTTCTAGCATGCTATCCACATGGAGTTGCAGGGTAATAATAATTGTTTCTATATAAAAATGGATTAAAATTAATAGCAATTTATCAATATAGTATTGGTGTCTTCACAAACCTTGGCGTAGACATTTCAAAATGGAATGAACTATTCCCAAAAATCCGTCCGAAAGCAGGAACTTTGGCATTTCAGTTTAGCACACCCTTTTGGCGTCATATTGTCAAGTCATGGGGCTTAATATCCGTGACAAGGAAATCCCTATTAAATAATTTAACCACTTCACATGATCCTAAAGATCCCATAAATGCTGCTGATGGATATACAGCTTCGGCTGTTGCAGTTGTGGTAGGCGGTGCAAAGGAGGCCCTCGATTCGAAGCCTGGCAAATACATTATAACCATTAAAGATCGAAAGGGTTTCATAAAATTAGCCATGAAGTCTGGGTATGATATTATCAGTTCTATATTCAATACAACAATAAGTAAATTTTAATTTTTTCAGTGCTTCCATTGTACCAGTTTTTTCATTTGGTGAAGTCGATGTATTCGATCAACTTGATAATCCACCAAATTCGTGGGTGAGAAAAATCCAATTGGTAGTGAAAAAAATCACAGGTATTTCGCCGTTAATAATTCTGGGAAGAGGATTCTTCCAGTACAACATTGGTATGCTGCCTCAGCGCAGGCGTATAGTACAAGTTGGTGAGTTTTTGTTGTTTTTCTTAATTTTGAGAATTGATTGGTTCCTATAACAAAAATTTGACGTTTAATTTTTTTTTTTTTTAAGTTGGTGCCCCAATTGATATACCACAATCGGATGATCCGAAAGCAGAAATTGTTGATAAGTTTCATCAGAAGTTTATGGATGACTTAAGTACACTTTTCGAAACACACAAAGCTAAATATATTGCGGACCCAGAGAAGGCCGTTTTAGTGATGAAGTAGTTAGGTGTTATTTTTTAAACACTAAAGCATTTTGTAAATAAAGAACTTTAAAATAAAACAAAACTATTTTTGTAAAAAAAATACAATATTAGGGTTATTCAATTATTCTTTATTCAAAATTTAATTTTATAAAAGTAAAATTATATAGTAAAAGGTGTGGTTCTCAAGATCTCCAGCTGGAAAACAGTGCTAGCTGATAATTATCTGCCAAGTAAAAATATACAAGCAAATGTGCAATCTGCCTAAGAAATCCCATTGCAGATATTAAAACGTATTTTTTGTATTATAACATTAGAAATATTGTCGCAAAAGTCACCGTTTAGAAGATACCGACATTTCAAAAAACGTATAATGTCGAAGAGGCTCGTTTTTCACATATAAATCCTTAACGGTTATATTTTTGAAAACATCTGAATGCAAAGTTTTGACATTATGTTGCCCTCTATAGAAACAAAAAATATTTCTTTAAACGCTTTTTTTATTGGTTACTTCTAAAGATAAATGCATGTGCTGTACTATTTTGTAAAGTAAATTAAACAGACATTTTTTTAAAATGATTGGCCACCTATGTTTTCTGACTTTTTTTTTATTTTAGAGAATATCAAACATTACTTAAAAACTACAAGGAAAATATTTTGTTTATATTTTTTTTTCTGAAAGATCTTAAGGCTGTTTTAACTGGTTGTAAGGTTATAAGTTATTTACTGGACACCCTGTATATAAAGATTAACAAAATCAAACCTTATTTTTCCGCTATTTGTAGAGTAGCTGTCCGTACCTGGTTTAGTTAGTCTGCTATTACACGACATTTGTTCATTCAATCTTATTCGAATTCTTCTTTGAAATATCATTTTCTTCATTTGAATTAAATAGTTTTTTTTTGTTAGTACAGGGGTGTCTATTCCCCTCCGTTTAGTCGAGAGGCGCATTTTTTTTTTTTTTTAAATTGACTTAAAACAGAAAAAACAGAAGTACTTATAATGAGAACGTCAAAAAAAATCCATAAATGTTTAAATTTTTTAAAAATTTACTACTTTTGGGAGTAAGATAAATTTCAGAGAAGTCAAAAATAGTCGAAAGAGTCTGTTCAATGTGAACACCGTCAATAGTTAAAATTCAAAATCTAACGTTTCATAAATAATTCTTTATAATTCAAAGGGTGCATTGGATTAGAGAATGTTGTATACACCCCGACTCCACAGGCCATGAACGATGGGCGGACTATGGAACATGTCTAAAAAAAAACCCATGGAGTCGCAAAAATCCATGTCCAAGCAGTGACATATCCATACAAATCAGATTGTAGATTGGATTGCAGATTGGATTATGGACATCGTTCATGCCCTGTGGAGTCGGAGTGATACCATTTAAAAGAAGATTAAAAATACCCAAGGGTAAAGAATGTTTGTGTTTTGTTGCTTCCAAAGTTTAACAGACACATAGGTACTCTACACAGAGAAAAAACAACGTACAATCAAAGCAAAAACCTTCAATTCTAATATTTTTCGGAACGGTTTGGCGCCAACGCCGAAAATTCTTAAATCAAAGTGGAGCGACTTTATTTCAAATTGATTTCATACTTAAAAACGAACAAGATTTTACTACGTTTATATGTTGATTTAACCCTAGAAAGGTAATCATATTTATTAGTACGTTACAGGTAACCATTCGTCGAATCGACGAAGTGATATTCAACTGCACTGTTAAAGAAAAGTTATTAACTTATTCCAGTGAAGTTAAATAATTTGTATTTATGATGATTTTTTTGTGGGAAAAGGAAACAACTTGAGTAATTATTTTCGACAATGGTCTTTGAACACATTGGTTTTGAGATCACTTGCATTTTTATTTCCATACAAAAGTGTTTTTTTTTTTTTTTTAGTAGGAACTTGAATTTAATTCACTAAATAATAGAACAAAATAACAAATAAAAAAAAATATATTTCATCATTAGGTGCAGATTTGAACTTTATGCTCTCCATCACATGCTAGAATCACACTTATTGAACGTTGACTTAGGCATACGTGGTTTTGTGTAGGTACAGACAATATTTGTAAATTGTTTGCGTCCTCCCTTAACGGTTTCTTACTTTTGGGAGTAAATTTTTCAATATTAGATCTAATATTAGCGGGTAAAAGTGGTGCTTTTTTAAGCTTACAAATACAAACAAATTGAGGTTACATCACTTTAAAACACTATAAATGCCACAAAAGTAGATTTAAATGTAAAAATAAATACATTTCACTTAGAAACAAGGTTGAGCGCACTTTAAATGTGGATCTCAATGTAAAAATGATAACGTTTCACTTTAAAACAACGTTGAACGGAATGTAAATGTACAAAAGTTGATTTCAATGAATAAATAAACATGTTTTACTTTGAAACTAGGTTGTATCTCTTAAAATTACGTCGCATTTTCAAATTGATATTGCTCGAACGTAAAAATAAAAATGCGCCACTTCATTTAAAATACTTTAAATCAAATACGTGCGTATTTAATTTTAGATCGCATTTTTTCCCTTAGTGATATAAATCTTAAGACTTAGTTAAACTCCTTAACCAACTATAACCATTACTTTGACACTATATTAGGTTCTTGGAAAATAGCAGTCTGATTTCACCATAGCCCCGTTCAAAACAAAAGTGGACTCACCCCAAATACTAGAACTTTTTTTATAATCGCGTTATTAAAGTGTGAGAGTTCTGTAAAATGTTAATGCGAGTTAAAAAGACAATCACGGTTAAAATTTTCTTAAGCACTTGATACTTTATTTCTATAGGTATGAAGTATCCTATATTGAAAATATATTACGAACATTTGAATATAAACATAAATGTAGATAAAAGATAATATATGAATTCAAGGACAATACAAAATTATGTTTACTGATCAAACTGTTTTTAACATGCAACATCATTTCGGTATAAAACATATAAAATGGAGTTAATGTTAGACATTCAAATAAAATACCTAAATATACATTATATCGAACTTAACGCTATACATCAAACGTAGATTATTGAGTAGTATTTCTCGTATGATATAAAGTCTTTGTTTTCTCAGTTATTATTCTGTCGGCAACTAAAGAGTGCCCCAATCAAAAATGCTCCAACTCCAATACCTACAACCATTGGAATATAATTCGCAACAGTCCCGACTGTTTCCTTTGCAACGTCCCAGAAAGTTCTTTCAATTTCTTGTTTAAGTTGTTGTGGTACGTATCTTTGCTCATCACGAGTTACTTCAAAGTAAACAAATTTTCATTTCAGAATACATATACATATAAAACAAATTATGTTTTTTTTTTTTTGTTTAAATACTTACAGAAAAGATCTTTTATCTTTTGTAAATCTTCCAGATCGTTGCGTTTGGATATAATTTTCCTTGCATTTCTTACTTCGTGGTACATGCAATTTATTTGATGTTCTGATGCTCGCAGTTTTAAGAGGTTTACCCTCTTATCCCAATAGAATAATATCTCTCCATCCTCTAATGCTTTTTCAAGAACTTCGAGCATCTGTAATAAAAAAAAATAATAATAAATTAATAATTTTTCTCGAGTCGTTTATATAAATTCACTAGCTGACCCGGCAAAACGTTGTTCTGCCATATAAATTATTTCTAATAAATATTTTGGTTATCAAATAAGAAATAACTAATATAGTAATGCCCTTTTCCTTTGGTTTCACTCAAGGTTCCACTCATTCTGAAATCCAATGGACCAGTTTGTAATGCTTCTGCTCAATTCTGACGTTTTATCTTTGTATTCGTGTTTGGTGAATCGTCAAAAGATGTAGTGGTAGGGATGAGCAATATTGAAAAATCATCGATGTTAATATCGATAAGTCAACATCAAAAAAACACTGTCGTCAAAAATTATCCAATCATAAACACCGATTTTTTTTAACATCGATGTTTTTAATACATTTGTTCGCACATAAAAATGCAATTGCAATACATTACAAATATAAAATACCTTCATTCTTTTGAAAATTATAACCATATTCTTGAAAAATAATTTCTTCCACAACATCGATGAGTTCAAAATATTAAGGTACAGGCTAAATTTTTTATACAAAAATAGATTGAACAAAGTGCCATGATTTCTTCGATTTCGCTGATTTGTGTGTTGGAAAATCGATCTTAAATTATTTAGCATGAACGAACATCTAAAAAGTATACAAAAATTTATGAGTAATTTGCTACCTTAGCTTTCTGAACATCAATGATTTAAATACTTCAAAAGCTTCAAAAAGTTTTGTCAACATCGATGAACATCTTAACAATTTTTTTTCATCTCCCACAATTTGCTGTCAAAACGTTTGAGTGAGTTTTTTTTTGACATTTGATTTTAAATGTATTAGTGCTTCTTAAGTGGATTCTGATTTTAAATCAAGAATCGAATTTCTCTTCTCAGAATCGTCAGAAGCGTACTTTTTGTGGTTTAACGCTTCTGGACGTCCGGTCCCAAAAAAAAAACGCCGTTAGTGTGTTTAAATGTTTTAATGATGGATTATCGATGAAATAGAGCGAATGAAACGAAAGTGTGTTTATCATTCGATAAATAAAAAACGAAACGTTCGTTACTCATATGTTCTATTGAGAAAAAATAAAAAAATATCGGTGCTGAGCACTTTAGAAATATCGGTGCAATCACACATTTCATGGCATATCTCGTCGGGTTGTTTGGACACCCAGGTCGAGATCTCAAAGAAATCGAACGTAAGTAAATATAAATCGAAAGTGAATTATTAAATTTGAAACTGAAAGTGTGCTGTTGGTGTGCATCGCAGTTTTGTTCTAGTTTTCTTCCGCCCCTATTTCAGATGCAGCTGTACGCGTCCGGTGACCTCAAGTGCGACGACATTTGATGCAACTTATTCGCCGTTAAGAATAGATTACACGTGGATGTCGGACACATACATGAAAGATTGATCGTGTTTGGCATTGTGTCCTTGAAAAATGGTCTTCCCGAGCCCGAGTATGACGACAACGAACCACGGCCCATTATCCGATGAAGATCAAATGGCGCTGAACACGATGACCACGCGCCAATAAAAATAAAAAAAAAACACCATTAATTTTCTCAATTCAATATATTTTATTAACGTACATCGCTGACACAATCATTGTTTGATATCTTTAAAGTTAAGTAAGAAATAGTGCGGGAGGCGACCGAAGTCTTACCTATCTCATCGCGGCTGTGGAAAAGAATGATGCTAACTCATAGCTTTAGTCTTAACATTCACAAAACCGCTGGTCGGACATGGCTTTTCAGGTGACAATGGGTAGAAAACGAACTTTTTCGGTTATATTTTCGTCTTATCATACCTAAATCATGATGGATTTTTAAAAATTAAAGCTAAGACTACCCTCTTTACAAAACAAGTGGTCGGACAGACTTTTGCTGGCTCCGACCGCTTTTTGTGAAAAGAGAGGAGTTATTGATATATTAGATAAATATTTAATGCATATTTACTGCACTTCCATTGACCATTTGATCAAGCGATGGAGGTTTTTTGCCGATTAAATTTAAATTGCCGGGTTTTAACCGGACAGAAAAACCGTTTTTTTTTTTTTTTTTAAAGAACCGGTTTTCGGTTTTTTATAAAAAAAAATGTGTGGTGTGGACCCGTGCGAGCTGTGAATGAAAACGTCTAAGAACAAACAACTCAACGATTTCACCTCCCTATATTCCTACCCTTATGGGGCGTCTTCTGTGCACAGTTCTCCATACACGACACAGACATGTCGTTGCAGATCAACGACATGTCTGTGTGTTTTCAAAAAACTTTGAATTGAATGGCCAAAACTATGAAAACAAAATTTCAGATTTGTTGTTATTTTTTAATGCAAAGTTGTTAAGAAATAGTTTGAGCTTCAAAGCGCATTGATCATACGATGCAGATTATAACGGTTTAAGTAGTCGATGCTTTTAAAGTACCAACTTTAGATAGACGAGTGTAGTAGCAAGTTTGGTCTGTGATAAGAGGTTGTTTTGGGTTGTTTTTTTTTTTATTTTTTTTTTCGGTGGTTTGTAAAACAATTGTGCATGGATTCTGCTGCTAGTGGTATGTTTAATCGAGGATGATTTTTTTGTTTGCAATATGTTAAGTGTTTAAGTGATTTCTAAGCCAATTAATGCAATGTATTTTATCAGTAAAAAAGAAAACAAAAAAAATATATTTGATAATATTAAAGTTAAGTTAATTTGAGTCGCTTGGTAATGAAAATAGTCTTTTAATTTAGGTTTCTTTTTCCCCAATCAGAAATAGTCAAAATGTATTGCGACTTTTTGCGACTATTTTTAATATTGGCTCTTAAAGATAATAAGGAAGGGCATTTTTTTTTTTTTTTAATTTAAGCCTTTTACTTTTTTACACAGGATCGCGATCTAGTTTCATTTTTCTTTCAAGAAATCAGTTCTCTGAAGTTGCACATATCGTGACATCACAGAAAAAAAACAATTTCTTGGAAGAAAAGGTGAAAAATGAAACCAATATTGCGATCTCAGAGCAAACAAGTAGATTTTTGAGTGATTTTGCTAATGATCACAAAAGGAGATGCTTGAGTCAAATAGTAAAATTATTTTGTGGTAAAATCCTCTTTCTGCATCGATAAGGTTCTTTAGACTAATACGAATTCAATTTGTTCATGAGACAACGGATGTAACTGTTAGAGAATTTGAGTATGTATATTAAAAATCAAATGTCTAATTTGACTGAAACGGTGGTGGTTGAGCATAAAATGCTGCTTACAATGATTGACGGGAAGGTTTGTAGTGAAATTATGGAAACCACTTCAAATCAAAGATGTTACCTTTGTAATCTAACATCAAAGAATTTCAATGAAATAGAAAGGTCCAAGACAAATCGAAGCTCAGGTTGGGGTTATCCTCCTTGCATGCCTGGATTAGATTTTTTGAATGTTTACTTCATGTCTCCTATAAGCGGAAAAGTTGAAATAAAAACAAGAAAAGAATTCAAGATTCTTTCCGGAACCGAATGGGGCTGTTAGCAACACTGCCCGTCGATTTTTCAAAGACTCTGGTACTTCGACGAAAATAACAAATATAAATGAAGACATAATTGCCGATTTCGCGTTATACTATTAACAAGATCGAGTGGATTTCCCATTCTATTTAAAGAATATTGCATTGGTACCGCTAATTTATTTGTTGAACTGTACCCATGTTTTAATTTACCCACAACTGTTCAAAAAATTTGAATTCACAGTCCCGTAATTATATCAGAAGCTATTTTCCAATTAGGCAGCTCGGCGAAGAAGCCCAATAATCCTAAAACAAAGACATTAAGCGTTTTCGAGAAAGCTTCGCAAGAAAGTTTTCAGACAGCAAAATATGGATGATGTTTTTCATAATCTTTTGGTTTCTTCTGATCCATTAATTAGCAGCTTAAGGAAACTAATCCAAAAAAAGTACTTCAGTTTTCAATAGAACCAGAAGTTGAGTTACCAAAGTCATTGATTAATGTTTATATAATTTGTTTATTTATTTTTACTTATTTATTATTATTTATATTGTATTTTGTTTTCTTTTTTAAAACAAATTTAGTGTATTAAAATTGTAATGAAAATTGTTCAAAGCAAGAAATTCTATGCCTTTTTTTTTACGAGAAAACACCAAATTTCAAAACTACCATTTTTATCCTTTTTGCATGTTTAAAGTCGAATGTGATTCTATATTTTAGTTGAAAATAGTTTTTTCCTCCAAAACTAACTGTTTTTATTGTTATCATGCAATAATAAATTGAAAATACACACAAACTAATTTTGGCCATGTCTTTGGGAAAATGTACCTGTGTGAGACGATCGGTCGCTGCAAACAGTCGACATCCACACATGACGCAGGCGGTCTGCGCAGATATGTGTACAGCAACAAAATGTATTAGTCTGCATCGACGTGTCTGTGTCGTGTATAGGCCCCATTACACTACGCTATCGCTTGGAAATGGAGAAAAACATACCAGTACACAAACATAGGCAGGTTATGTGAGACAAGAATGAATTGCTCATGCGAGCTCTGAATGTGAATAGAAGAGTCTAATGGTGGATTTACATGTATCTTCGTCCGACTTCTGCAAAAAAAAGGGTATGCAAAGTTAAAATTTACATTTGTTGGATAGAGAGAGAACACCAAAATGCAGAAGATCTTCGTGCATGAAGATTATAGGAAGTGACATAATACAGATATGAAGACGAACCTGTTCATCTTCTTGATGGTTCTCTTTCACACGCTCAGTATTTTGGCATACATTTGTCCCGCTCCACTTTTCTTCATATTTGCAGACGAAGATACATGTAAATCCAGCATAATGCTACATTTATACGGTTGGCAAATTGGCAGTATTTCTGTCATTCACAAAAGAGTGAATTTGCTCATTCTTTTGTCAGTATACTGAGATAAAATTGCCAATCTGTCAGTCGTGTTAATGAAGTATTAGTAAAACAAAAACCTCTCACCCGGTTGTTTGGTTTTAGAAAAAACACCGGTTAACCGAAACAAAAAAACCGGGTTCGGTTTTATCCGATCGGTTTTTCCCATCCCTAGTTTGGTAGCGATCAGGGAAGAACGCAGGAAAGAACTTAAAGGGGATTTGAAAAAATGTTAGGAACTGATTTTTGTAAGAACAGTTTTTAGAGAAAATGAGATTTTCCTTAGTGATTAAAAAAAAAACTGTATGGCAGGTATCGTTGTTTTTGGTCCTACAAAAATATGGAGGCATATTACCAACAAAAACTAAGAACAAAGTTTAAAGAAAATCCATCCATTCGTTTCGGAAGTAGGCGTGAGGATGTTTAGATAGACAGACAGATTGTAATAGCAAATTTGATCAAAATCACTTTTTTTTTTTTCAAATCCGTTACCTAATTGACATTTCAATATTTAAAGCCAGTAAAATGAAAGCGGATATTACATCTACATACCTCATCCATAAGTGCTTGATTTGATTGGTTCCAGTGATAAGGCCCAGTCGATTGGTTGTGCCACAAAAACAAGGTCTTTATGTAATAGCTCTTTAAATTTACTAATGCTGGATTCATATCGCGAAATTTCTTCATCATGCGCAAAGTATTCTTAAACTGATTTCTCCCACTCAAAAGTCTTCTCTCCGATTCTGTATAAGAACATTGAAATGATGGATTACTTGCCCTTCCATTTATTGGCTTCGGAATAGCTTCCCAACTGTCACAGTCTTCAATAAGCCTCTTCACTGGAGATATTGATTGTGATTTATTGAATCGAAATCCAGGAACAAAATCAATTGATATGTCAACCTCGCTGCTTTTAACTTGAATTGTATGAGCTGGTCCTTGTTTTACATATCGCAGATAAATTTTTTCATAATTGTCATACACAAGTTTGTGATTTATTCTAATTAAATATTTTGTTAGAATTCCTTCGAACCAACTTTGAAATTTATCTTGTAATAAATACCCATCGGCATTTGTCATTTCTTTTAAGAATTTTATCATAAAATCTTTTCGTGGATTTTGAATGGTTAATTTATAAATAACGTCGAGCAAGTTTATGAAGACATTTCCGCCGTTTTTCGGGTCTTTTTCTATGTTAACATCGTCGTGAAATGGAAATCTGAGTCTGAAAACGAGATCAAATTCATCAGGCTTGCTGACTTTTAAGTTATCTGGATAGCTTCCTGTGGAAAGAAAAGAAAACAATTAAGAAAAATTAAGTATTTGAATATATTTGTTGAGTCTTCAAAAATATTTTTTGTTTCAATCGTAGGTACATATATGTGCAGGTTGGGCCAAATAAAAGTTTCTTCTTAAAAATGCAAAATTAATATTTGTCTATGTATTATGGGTTATGGCTTTATTTGTAAGAGCAAAAATTCCCATTAACTATGGAACACAACGGATTGCTTGGATCGTTACCGGATTGTTGGCATACCATCTGTCATTCACGGTTCCAACAAAAAAAGGGTCCAAAGGGGTCAAATCGCAGCTCTGAGGAGGTCAGTTGACATCACCAAGACGGCTGATAACATGATCAGGGAATTTGGTGCGCAAAAGATCGAGTTTGGCATGTTCTATGTGACATGGCGCCCCATCCTGCATGAACCAGAGGTCGTCCAAATCCATTTCAGTAAAAAAAAATGTCGGTAAACATGACTCTGCAACGCCCACCATTGACCGAAACGTTTTTCCTAGCCCCATTTTTTTGGAAAAATGGTCAAATGATGCCACCACTCCACAATCCGCACCAAATTGTCACTCTCTGTGGATGCATTGGCTTCTCGACAGTAACGTGCGCGTTTTACGAGCCCCAGATGCGGCAGTTTCGTTTGTTAACGTAGCCGCCGAGATGAAAATGCGCCGCGTCAGAAAAGATGATTTTTCGCTCTCTTCACTATGGAAATAAGTTTTCAATATTTCCCAACGTTGTTCAAGCGTAAACCGACTTATTACGTTCCGCGGAGGCAACACTGCCGTTTGGCCACTATAGGGGTCAAATGGCCCCTTTTTTGCGTCCCCGTGGCCCCGACTTTTACAGAAATTGCCCAATCGGCCCCTTTTAACGATTTCACAAAAAAAATATCACAAAGTTTCTTTTCACACAACGCTATCGTTTAGCTTCGAAATTTGAATTAGCAACGCATAACGATAGGAGAAAGGGACAACACTAAAATTTATTTTTGAAATATTTGGAAAACTAAACAGTTATCTAGTTTTGTTTTCTTGCAAGAAGTACCTTTTGTTTTGTGTCAAAAATATCGCATTAAAAATTGAAAAAAAGCATTGTGGTAATTTATTTTTTAATATTTTTAGAAATAATCATAAAAATAAACAATTTCTGTTTTACTCCTGTACACTGTTTAGTTTTGTACGAACGTATTCTCCAATTTGTATATATTGGCCCCTTTTTAAATTTTGTCAGCGGCAACTATGCTACGGACTTTCTGTTAAGATTTCGAGCGGGAAACAGCTGTCCGTGTCAAAATAACCCATGATTTAAAAAGAAACCAATAGATGGGCCACCCTTTATGTATACGTTCTGAAAACAGTTTTTTAATACATACAAATTTCTACATACCGCATAAACTTAAATCAGCAAAAAGTCCTTTAAAAATTGGGTTTTCCTTGAGACCGTTAACTAAAGACTTTCTAACGAAATTAAATAGTTCGGTGTACTCCTCGCGGTCTTGGTCAATGTTAATAGCCTTACTTATTGAATGGTAGAATTCTTCCATCTGTGAAATTAGGTTTTTTTTTTTAATTATTGTTGAAAAAATACAAATAAAAGTAAACAATTGTCTTCTTCACCCATACTAATAAAAATACTGAATTATCTTCTAATTCACAATTTAATTAAAACATTTAACTACATTGATTTATTAAAAAATACAAAGATTAAATGCATGCAATATGTTATTTTTTATTACTACCTTACTTACTTACACACTAGTGGTATAAGCGAATACCATAGTATCCGTACTACCAGTGTGTCACGGGTATAAGTCCAACCACATTTGTCTCGAATACTGTTGCTATCGCTATCAATGTTATTCATATTCATAGAATCACATTTGTTTCGTATGTAGTGTGGTTGTAGGACGTATAATATACGGACTGAGAGCGATATACGACTCTACAACACACCGGCTTAACAAGACTTATATACAAAATATCATTTGTAAACGGTGCCTTTAGCTTTCTGATCGATGATTTTAATAGCCGTGTATTTTTGCAGGCCCAGATAGAATTGAACCAAAAAAACGACATCTGAACTAAGCAAATTACACGTAAATACAACATATGAACATAGCCAAGTGCAGATAATTTTCGGTTTTTAACTAAAGTTCAGATAAAAAATGTACTACCAAATCGAAATATCATTTTCTTATAGTTTGTTTAGAAACATCAAAATATCTGAACCAACCAAACAAAATACTTTTTATAAATAAAAAAAACGACGATCATTATTTAATAATTTTTTTTTTCTGATTAGTGATTTAAAATTAAGTATTTTTCATTTTATTTTACATTTTTTTTTTGCGTCGTGAACATCGAAGATTTTCCGCGAGATATTTTTGAAGTAAAAAATCTATTTCCATAGGAAGCCAGCAAAACAGAATATAGCGTCACAAAAAAAAACACCTTTTAATTAATTTAAACTAATTAAAACTTTCTTTTTATGGATGCCTTTACTTATTGTAAAAATGTATTCTAAATTAATTGTCAATTCTCTAAAAAACAACCTTTTAACTCTTTATTTTATTTGCACAATACAAATAAAATTATTCGCGTCAAAATAATTTCTTTTTGTGACTGGAAGATGTCAAATAGTGGCCTTGGCGCCTAATTATCATCTTCAATTGGAGTCAAACAAATACAAAACTGTTACATTTGTAAGGAATACACTATCCAGTGTATTATAGAGATCAGTGCCCTCACCTAATCCATCAAAAAGGCGAAACAACAAAAAAAAAAAAAGAAATGGTGTAATCAGGTTCTGAGTGAGAAATATTTTCTATGCAAATAAAATTCTTAAAGCTGGCTATACACGAGGGAGTCGAACGGCTCAGAACCAATTTGGTTTGTGATTTTCCGATAAAGCCGAAGTTTACCATATTTGAAGATGCAATATCTTGCAACTGATCTCTTATTTATGCTTCTTAAGAAGTGTATTAATTTTTTTTTCTAGAGAATATTAAAATTTACAAAATAAGCTCAAATATTTTCCGGCAAATTCATCATATAAGAGTGAAGAGGTAAAAACCGGTACAAACAGAAAATAAGAATATTGAAATAATTATATCTTTAAAAGTTGATTTCAAGAAAAAATTAATAATTTTATCGTGAATTTCACATATAAACACACTTTGGGTTTAAATGTTTTCAAAAACATGAATCGTTTAGGAGTCATACGTGAAAAGCGAGCACTTTCGACATTTTAGGTTTTTTTTTAATGTCAATATCTTCTTAACGGTAAGTCGTAGAAAAAAAATGTTCATAACTTCTTTTCTTCCAGATAACAAAATCTACAAGTTTTTTGCAAGAAAAACTTTTTGATAGTAAATTTCCTCGCACCATGTTCAACTGCTTACAGACTCCATCAATCAAATCGAATAGAATCATTGATTGTGTAAATTTATAAAAGTTAAATAATAATCGCATTGCTTTGCTTTTTGGCGATGCTGATGCACAACGAAGTTGATGCATTTTCATTGCATGAAGTCTAAAAATCAAACATAATTTGCTATACCAAAAAGTAAATCAAATGTTATTAATTTAGCTATAACCCTAATAATCCAACATCGAAGTCGCAATTTTGTTTATCAATATGAACTCTCCAAAAAAATTACGCTGATTTTTTTATTTATTTAAAATTGAAATTTATTTCTTTTACATTCGATTTTATTCAATTTCAAAAGTACTCTTATTGTACCAATTCAATACAATGCAGCTTTAATTAATAAAACGGATTACTTTTTACCTGTACCTATTACTTAACAAAGAAAGCTATACTTTAACATTCCTTTATACTAAATTTTGGAGAATTTAGTGTAACTAGCTGTTTGCCACTCCAAACTCACGACGTTTTTTTTTTTTTTTTTATTTTAAAATAATGATCTTGTTTGTTTATTACTTTTCATACACTTGGATTTGTTAAAAAAAATCAAAAAGTAGGTACAATTCGATACACTTTTTTTTTTTC
This sequence comes from Melangyna quadrimaculata, assembly GCA_949320155.1. Taxonomy (NCBI): domain Eukaryota; kingdom Metazoa; phylum Arthropoda; class Insecta; order Diptera; family Syrphidae; genus Melangyna; species Melangyna quadrimaculata. The sequence continues at coordinate 74,912,837 of OX439485.1, read as the reverse complement.
ATTCGATACATTGCGGAAAGACACTTTTCATCACTGTTTCTCGCTACTCGCTTCAAGGTTGTGACTTTACTGCAATTGCAGTAAATATACTGCATTTTCTTCGAAAAACAAATCTACTGCATTTACATAAAATCTACTGCACTTTTTGTTTTTCGAAAAACATCCAAAAATTCTTTGATTGATTCTATCTTTGAAAGCAGTCAATCTCATTCTAACAAAAACCTGAACGCCACCACTAATGGCCACGATGAAAAAGTAGGTGTTCATATTATGTTATGACTGATATATGTATGTATGTACGTACATATGTATGAATATTGAATATAAATGTATGCATTCTTGTTTTGTTCTGTTTTTGTTAAATTAATGTTAAGTTTATTATATTAAGGCCCGTTTGCTGATACAAAACATAAATACTTAATTTCAACATAAGCGCTTAAGTAACACATATTGCTTTGCACCAAATGAAAACTTAAACATGAATATCATTAAGTTCAACATAACTTAGGTGGCAGCAAAGTACTCCTTAACAGATTTATGTTGGACTTTTATTGTTGTATTTTGTATTATTAACTAAGAAGAGCGATTCAAATGCACAAATTAACAACAGATTTTATAAAAATGTATCTGGGAACTGGGACGGTCCAAATATGTAGATCCCAGATGCTTATTTTTATTTATATTTAATAAAATAAAAGAGAAATAGGCAATAGGTTGCCTCACCAATATTCAAGGAAATGACACATATTTTTTATTTTATTTTGGCAGCAGATTCACAACAAAAAAACTTCACATTATCAATTTTGATAGAAACAAAAAAAAAATAACTCCGGATAGTTTTTTAATTATCAAATTTCTTTGGAAAACCATAATTAAAATCAAATATTTAGTTAAATTGTTAATCGTACGTCCACAAAAGGTCACAAAATGCAAAATACTAAAAATAGATTTGACTTTTCACACAAAATTGATGTTTTGGAAGCAATTTCTCTCATGAGAGTTATGCATAGCTAGGTAGATCATAAATATTTTCTAACAACAGAGAAAAAATTAAGTTGAACATACAAACTATGTTGAACTTAGCTATGATGTAGATTTATGTTTCGTATCAGCAAATGGGCCTATGTTATTTATGATTATTTATATTACTTTTTATTTATTTTTAAAAATATAAAAATCTACTGCGATAAAAATTAATCTACTGCATTTTTCTTTCAAATCTACTTAGGAATTCTTTTCAAAAAGTCACATCCCTGCTCGCTTATCGTTTTAAAAAAATATGTTTCTCTTAACAGATCGTGTTTTTTTTTTGTTTTTTTTGACGTCTGGGGAAAGATGAGAGTGAGAGGAAGAGGAGACCGGTGCAGTTTAATTTATTTATTTTTATTGTTTTTAATAACTTCCGTTTAGGGAATGTGGGTACCAACTTAACTTTATTTTTACACAACAGACTACACTACATTAAAATAAATACTTTAATAATTATTATAAAAACGAACAGAAAAGAGAACAGAGCTCAGTGCCGTTATATTAGGTAAATAATAAGGAAAGCGAATTAATTTTAATGTAATCAAATATTTAGCCAACATCTACTACAAATGTATGTATGAATGTATGTAATTGAAAATTGAATACGCATGCATTTTATTCACAGAAAAAAAAAAAAAAAAAACAAAACAAAAGTTGGTCGGTGTTTTCCTTATCATTTTAATTCACTTACCTTTAATGAATGTTTAATAACAAATGTTTATTAAAATGAATTTGAATTGTAGGTATGTAGGTTTATAATGTGTTAAATAAAAAGTCGACAAATGATAAAGAAAACTATTGATATCAGCCTCTGTAGAAATCTTGAAATGATATGCGAGCACAAAACAGTGCTGAGTGTCTAGTGGAAAAAAAATAAACTCAAAAGACTCGTCTTGCTTATTTAGTTGTTCGTGGAAGACTAATTTAATTTTGTGAATCAAATTTTAAATGTGATGTGACGAAGAGAGTTGTTTGCACAGTGCTGGGAGATCTTAGGGGAAATTTCCTTTTTTTGTGGGGATTCCATGCCATACTCAGCAGAGGCCAAAGGAAATTTTAACGATTTCGTATGCGATATTTATATATTTTTTTTTTATAATTTATTCCGGTTCAATTTTTCAATTGTGAGTTAAACATGAGTTAGTTAACTCTGGAAATAGATTTGTCAACGGGGTTAATTTGGGAAGCTGTTTGTAAGTGGAGGATGAGTGCAGAGTGACTTAGAAAAGAAAAGAAAAGATAAAATAATATCAGAAGCATTTGTTGACTTAATCCAGAGTTAACTTGCCAAATTTGATGAGATAACTCGAGTATAACTCAAAAATTGGCCTTGAATCTGATTCTTAATGAGTGAATAATGATTCTTTAATAATAAAGTTTGAATTTGAATTCCATTTTAACCAGGACTGATTGTCATTTTTTGATGAACGGTTACGATCTTATTTGCATACTTAGGGCCAGCTTGTTCACAGTAGATTAAATTAAGTGTCTTAAAATTAAACAACTAAATAAACTTCTTTACAAATTAAACTTCTTAATTTATTGAAGATCAGAGAGAGAATAAGATGAAAATGACAAACCGGAAAAACGTGCTGACATTTCATAAGTATGTATATTTAGTTTACTTCATAATTAGCTTGAGAGCTTAATAGAATCTTATTGTTACTAAACTAAGGTTAACACAAGGTTTTAAAGTCAATTCTTAACATTAAGTATGTGACCTTCATAGGCTTTCACTAATTTAATAATTAACTAAAATTGGCTGATTAGCGTTATCCATGATTAGCAACTCAAATTTTGTATTTTTTGAAAAAAAAAATTTGGTCAACAAACACATTCAACGATTTCCCAGTTCCAATAATCATGGATACAAGATGATTAGCTGTGAACAAACTGGCCCTTAGTCATTTTTTTCATTATTGAACAACACTTTTGAGTCCTTCCCACCGCACAATCTTACCACAAATGGTCAAATGACTTTGTTTGATGGAAAATGGTTGTTTTTTTTTTCTTTGGGAAATAAAAAGGAAAAGGGAATTCTCGAATTGGTTGACGGGATTTTTTTTTTAAATGCCCCACGACCCTGATTAAATGAGCGAGAGGTGAAACATAGCAACAAAGAGTGTCTCTATCTATCTATCTATCAATATCAAATCAACATAAAATCAATTCTCTTCGGACGTATGTGCAATGTACGTACAAGTTATAAGAGAACACCGGTTTTCGTTAGGTCCCCAGTGTTACCGCTGGGTGATTTTAGATATATTTATTCGCGAATGATGAGATCACGTATTTAAGACGTTCAGTGTAGGTACATCGGTTTTTAAATAACTGATACCTAATAAATTTTAAAATATTAAAACCGGCTCTTAAGCACTTCTAAAATGGGAGTCAGCTCCAAAAACTATTTTTAAAACGAGAGTCGACTCTTTATGCTATCTTCAAACGACATAATATGTATAGTTTAACGTTAATCCACTCTTCTAACTTTAAAATCTGCAAATCGCTTGTTTAACTTCTTAAAGTAAATTTTCTTCCACTTGAAAATAAGTTTACAACAACAAAAAAGCGTAGGTTGGAAAGTTTTTTTTTATTTTCTAAATATTTAGAGCTTTGTTATATATGAAATGTGTTTATTAATGTATTAAAAGAGCTCGGCGTCTTTAAATTGTTCACTTTTTTTCTACGAAAACATCGGCACAAACACCTGAGGGCTTGAATTTTTGTTTAGAATCGGGGATAACGCGAGTATAATTATTTTGTCCACTAAATAAAGAACAATAAATTCAAACAATCATATAATCTATATAGGTATATTAAAATTATTTGTTCTAATTAATTTTAAAAACAATTATTGTTACGTTGTGTTTCTTCTTCTTCATCTGTCAAATATTTTGCCTGTCCAACCTTAATTTGCTTACGTTACGTTGTGGAGGCCACTTTAGTGAGAAGAGTTGTTGAACGTTTTTAAAAGTATGAAATAGTTAGACAAGGGTTCGCAACTAAACGATTACGTTAACTAGAGCCTGTTTTATTTCATAAACGAGCAATGTTAAACATTTTTCGCCATGTTGTATTTTATTTATCATAGGGTCATATATTTAAAGAGGTTGCAAAGCATTGATCTAGACTAGAGAATTACAAAAATGCTGTTTACTTTTAAAATGTCATGTCCAAGTGGATAGACCACTGGGCTGGCGAAAGAAGAAGCCCTTTACCTACATTATGTCGGTCAGTAGGTAGGTATGTTAAATTAATAATTTAGCATTTTCTGATTGCATTAATTATTAATTTCATCTTTCCTAATGGGCAAAATAAAACAAGGCAAACATTTTCTAAATTTTCTATTCGTTATCATTGGATTTGGACAGATGGGCAATCTTATAACAGAAGCGCTCTCATAAACTTGATCCACCACCAGCCAGTGTTGCCGCAAACTGAAATGAAACGTCGCTTGCCCAACCTACAAAAGTCGCTAGATTGGCTGAAATTTTTGAGACAAAAAGTCGCTTGATAAAAATTAGATAATAAATATTAAACAACATTTTCTCTTTGTATAACTTTTTTTTTCTATAACTTTAACTAAAATAAAAAAATTACTTAGGTTTATCATAAATTGGAAATAGATAAATTTCTTAAATGAAACTAGTGCGCTCACTCACTCTGTGTCTGTCTGTGGTGAATTTCAGTTTCCAGTATAGTACAAATATTATTCAAATTTATTTAAATGCCAGGATTGTAAAATTACCAGGGCCGCAAATCACAGATGCATGCCTTCAAAAATCGTTAGAAATAATCTGGCGACATCAAAATATTTTTTGTCGCGGAAGAAATTGAAATGTCGCTAGACCTAGTGACAAAGTCGCTAGATCGACAACCCTAAACAATCAACCATTATTCTTTAAAATATATACAAATTGCACAGCGATAATATTTCTCTTAAAACTCTTTCAAGTTCTCTTTTTTGATTGTGATATTCATAATCATAGGAATTCCTACTATAGCCTACCTTTAGATGTTTGTAAAGATAACCTGAAGAAAGTTCTGGATCATTTTAATGGAGGAGAACAAAAGAGTTTATTCGTTTCAATTTAATATGCTGAACTGCTGAATGCAATGAGAAATATGTATTTGCTTTCTACAATAATTTATTTTTGTTTCGGAATTCTGCTATGTGATATGATATGAATTGCAAATGCTTGGAAAATATCTATTGCTACACGTTTTTTTAGATTTCAACCCGAATTCTTAGATTTCAACCCGAAACTTACGATTTTCATCCCGCAAAATAGAGTCAGATATACTGATGAGTTTTTAATTAACGTTAAGTCTCTATTTGGTCTTTTTTATAACTCTTAGACTTAAATATAGGAACTGCCTTTTATTTTGCTTAAAGATGAGTTGGTGATGTGGTGCCAAAAATGGGTAACAGAAAATGAGCAGAACAGTTATCTTACCGGTACTGCTGTGGATTTGATAAATAAATGCAATAAGGATGTTTTTGGAATAATACATAGTTTTCTTGTCGTATTCTTGCAACGCTTCCGGTAACAAATTTTTCGTCTGAGAGGTCTTCTTTTTCATAGTTACCTTACTTTATTTAAATTAATTTATTTAATTTATTTTTTTAATACGTGATAGTTCCTATTTAAGAACGACTAACATTAAGTTTAACGAAAAGTTGGTAGAAGTTGCAATTATATTTTTGCAGTTGCAATTGTCATTGTAGTTGGAAAAAAACTTATTGAGAAAGGGCTTATTTTATTGCTTTTTTTTTTTGTGTTTAAAGGGAGCAAGGTTCGGATGGTTCACAATTCACAAAGCTATGTGAACATACTGCTGTTTTAGAAAAAAACCTTGAAAGAAAAGGAAACAATTGAATCGAACATCAATGAATTGTATTTTTTTTTATTCTTTATTGTTTCATTGTTTTGGCAACAAAGCGAAGAAAGGCACGACGCGTTGCGGCGCCTTTTTGCAAAAGTGCTTGCAAAATCCAATTGTCGTCTGTGCTTAAAATCCAAAACTAATTTATTTACTGGATTAGGAAATATAAGAAGCTTCAAAAGCCGAAAGAAATTTTGAAATCGGTCGTAGGATTCGGATGATATAGAAAGTCAAAGTTTTCATATTTTTGAAATCTGTTTTACGAAAAGTTTCAGAGATTCGGCGTTAAAATCTAAAGACCTAGCTTCAAAATTATATTTTTTTTATTTATGCTTGTAAAAAGGACCAGTTGTATTACAATTATGATCCATTCAAAATTTTAAGATTTTCCGAAAACTGTTTTTCACTCAATTTTTTAACTTTGAATTGAGTTATAAAAAACCCTTAAGAGTCCTTGGTCTAAACTCAACGGAAATTAAACCTTTAAATATTTCTGAAACATTTACAGCTCCCAGTTTTTGCCTATTTGCGGTTTAAAGAAGGTTATTTTGATTAATTTATGGCTGAAATTGTTTTTTTTGTATTAGGTATGTCCTTTAAAACGCATGTCATAAAATCATTATTTTTACATTTAAAAATGTATTATTAACTACATATAATAAATATTTTATGGTCCTCCTAACATTTTTTGACTACCTCAATTATAAAGAATTAGGACATAAGTATGTATGTAATATGTTTTGATGATAAGTCAGGTAGTTTTTGTGATTTGTGACAGATCAAGCACCTGTTGTGTAATCCTTTGTATTTAATGCAATACAAATGTTAGGTAAAAATAAATATTATATGCCAGAATCAGATCCATGGAATTCATTTTGAAACATGCATATACACTAAGGAGGCAGAAAAAATAAGGAAGCATATTCAAAGGTAATTTCGCGAGGAAATGTGACTCTATGTGGATAAACCAAAACAAGGATTTGGAAACACTAACGATGGAAATACATCGATAAGATCTTTCGCAGAACCAGATGTAACAGCTCGTATAACTGGAGTCAATATGGAGGTGATAAGAAGGCTTCAAGTAAAATACTTAATGTTCTAAACTGCAGCGAAAATGTTGACGGTTCAAAGTTTGGTGTTTATTTAATGGAAACAACAAATTTATTGAAAGAAAAGTATCCCGAAAAGCAACTTACTCCTACTCTTCATAAAATTTTTGCTTATGGCCAAAGTATAATCGAGTATCAGTCGTTACCAATTGGAGAACTGTCAGAAGAAGCTCAGGAATCCAAAAATAAAGACTACCAAAAACATAAGTACAAAAATACGTGCAAAGTTTCAAGGATGCGGCAGAATAAAGACCTATTTTTTTTTTTAATTAATTAACGTTAAGTCTCTATTTGGTCGTTTTTATAACTCTTAGACTTAAATATAGGAACTGCCTTTTATTTTGCTTAAAGATGAGTTGGTGATGTGGTGCCAAAAATGGGTAACAGAAAATGAGCAGAACAGTTATCTTACCGGTACTGCTGTGGATTTGATAAATAAATGCAATAAGGATGTTTTTGGAATAATACATAGTTTTCTTGTCGTATTCTTGCAACGCTTCCGGTAACAAATTTTTCGTCTGAGAGGTCTTCTTTTTCATAGTTACCTTACTTTATTTAAATTAATTTATTTAATTTATTTTTTTAATACGTGATAGTTCCTATTTAAGAACGACTAACATTAAGTTTAACGAAAAGTTGGTAGAAGTTGCAATTATATTTTTGCAGTTGCAATTGTCATTGTAGTTGGAAAAAAACTTATTGAGAAAGGGCTTATTTTATTGCTTTTTTTTTTTTGTGTTTAAAGGGAGCAAGGTTCGGATGGTTCACAATTCACAAAGCTATGTGAACATACTGCTGTTTTAGAAAAAAACCTTGAAAGAAAAGGAAACAATTGAATCGAACATCATTGAATTGTATTTTTTTTTATTCTTTATTGTTTCATTGTTTTGGCAACAAAGCGAAGAAAGGCACGACGCGTTGCGGCGCCTTTTTGCAAAAGTGCTTGCAAAATCCAATTGTCGTCTGTGCTTAAAATCCAAAACTAATTTATTTACTGGATTAGGAAATATAAGAAGCTTCAAAAGCCGAAAGAAATTTTGAAATCGGTCGTAGGATTCGGATGATATAGAAAGTCAAAGTTTTCATATTTTTGAAATCTGTTTTACGAAAAGTTTCAGAGATTCGGCGTTAAAATCTAAAGACCTAGCTTCAAAATTATATTTTTTTTATTTATGCTTGTAAAAAGGACCATTTGTATTACAATTATGATCCATTCAAAATTTTAAGATTTTCCGAAAACTGTTTTTCACTCAATTTTTTAACTTTGAATTGAGTTATAAAAAACCCTTAAGAGTCCTTGGTCTAAACTCAACGGAAATTAAACCTTTAAATATTTCTGAAACATTTACTAAGAAAATCAGCTCCCAGTTTTTGCCTATTTGCGGTTTAAAGAAGGTTATTTTGATTAATTTATGGCTGAAATTTTTTTTTTGTATTAGGTATGTCCTTTAAAACGCATGTCATAAAATCATTATTTTTACATTTAAAAATGTATTATTAACTACATATAATAAATATTTTATGGTCCTCCTAACATTTTTTGACTACCTCAATTATAAAGAATTAGGACATAAGTATGTATGTAATATGTTTTGATGATAAGTCAGGTAGTTTTTGTGATTTGTGACAGATCAAGCACCTGTTGTGTAATCCTTTGTATTTAATGCAATACAAATGTTAGGTAAAAATAAATATTATATGCCAGAATCAGATCCATGGAATTCATTTTGAAACATGCATATACACTAAGGAGGCAGAAAAAATAAGGAAGCATATTCAAAGGTAATTTCGCGAGGAAATGTGACTCTATGTGGATAAACCAAAACAAGGATTTGGAAACACTAACGATGGAAATACATCGATAAGATCTTTCGCAGAACCAGATGTAACAGCTCGTATAACTGGAGTCAATATGGAGGTGATAAGAAGGCTTCAAGTAAAATACTTAATGTTCTAAACTGCAGCGAAAATGTTGACGGTTCAAAGTTTGGTGTTTATTTAATGGAAACAACAAATTTATTGAAAGAAAAGTATCCCGAAAAGCAACTTACTCCTACTCTTCATAAAATTTTTGCTTATGGCCAAAGTATAATCGAGTATCAGTCGTTACCAATTGGAGAACTGTCAGAAGAAGCTCAGGAATCCAAAAATAAAGACTACCAAAAACATAAGTACAAAAATACGTGCAAAGTTTCAAGGATGCGGCAGAATAAAGACCTATTTAACCGGCATTCAGCCTCATCGGACCCTCTTATTTCTTCGTTAAGGCATGTCAGAACTGAAAAAGACCTCAAAGCACGATGCTCTCCAGAAATGATAAGTTTATTAGAAATTACCTTGAACTTTGAGTGTCCAAGAAATCTTGTTTTTTGTTTTTTATTGATTTTTACGTATTAATTTATCTATCCTCCATTGTTAAACTTGAAATATATTATTGAAATAGTTTGTTATGTGCTACTAAAGGCTCTCCCAAACTAATGCGGAACATTCGTTGCGGCGAAGAAACATTCGCATTGTCAAAATTTATTTACATGGTGATATATGAGAGTGCCCACACCAACTCGGAGGAGAAACATATGAATTAATTTTGACTGACGAATGTTTCTTCGCCGCAACGAATGTTTTGCTTGATTTGGGAGAGCCTTAAATAATAAAACAAAATTTTTGCAACACAAACAAATTAAATTGTTTCTTTTTTTTCCTCTACTGTTTCACTTGATACAGTTTTAAATACTCTGCAAACGTTAACATTTTAGTTTTATTTTAAAGTAAAATACTACTTTTACCTTTTTGGATACAAATGTTTTTTTTTTTAACATGAAATTCTGGAGCACCCTGTAAAGCATTTTTCTTAAATTTTATATTCTGCTATTCATCGGGGAAATTTTGCTTGAATTTTCATTTGTTACTATTCTGCTATTCATTCAAGTAAATGTGGATTTACGTAGGCAATGTCGGTAATACGGTGAGGTATTCTCTTATTTACGTGATGGACTCTCTATCTATACAATTCAGATCCGCATACAAAATGTTGCGGGTTTTCAATTGTTGGTTATCTACCTGCTTAGTGCTTGGGAAAATTTGAGTAGAAACAAATTTTTTTGCTTAATTTAGAATATTTGTTTTATTTGGAAGTGGGAACAAAAACCAAAACTGTCCATATTTTTTTCATAAAAAATCAACAAAGACAATTTATTGAAACTTCTTAAGATTTTCACATGCACCAGGAACAGCTGTTTGAGTGAATGCCAAATTGGCTTAGAATAATGTAGTTCACCCGACGCTTGGCAGAATGGAAATACACAGCGAAAGGGAATCGAATTGGTGAATCGGATCTACGGTTCACGGGAAAAGCAGAACAGGGCTGATATACTATCTCTACTCTATACCTTGACTTAAAATGTTCCACTGAAGTATTATATTTTTACTCTAATGTGCAGCAAAATAATAAAAAAAAGGCTTTTGAAACACATGCAGAAATATTTTAAAAAATTATTGTTTGCTTACTTTTATTCACCACTGTGACCTTGTTTGACTTTAAAGCCTAGTACGCTGCTGATGCGAAACGAAATGTTCCTGCTGTCTCCAAAAAGACAACGAAATGCTTACGAAAACACAGCGGCAAAATGTTCGTGGAGAGTTTAAATAAATTGGAAATAAATAAATCGAAATTTAACGAAAAAATCAAACAAAAACAGTGCTGTAATGAAAGAAACAACAAATAAAAACACGAACAAACCCAAATGTCATTTTCCGCACAAAATTAATGTTCCGGGCAATTAATTCATTGCGAAAAGAGAGTGGAGACTTTTCAATGGTATAATCATCAGTTTGGCTGGTCGAACAGCGTACCACAGAACGAAAAGCACAACGATATTTTTCGTTTATGATTTCGTCGTGTCATTTTTGTATAGGATTTTTCGTTTCGCAACGGCAGCGTAAGGCTTAAGACACCCTGTTTTTACTTCAGTTATTTACTATTGACATTTTTTGAGGAAAAATATTAAGACCATTTCCTATTGGGAGAAAATCGTATTTCAGCAGAAAATTCTGAAGCACCCTGTAAATATTTTTTCTTAAAACTCACAAAATGTAATAGCTTTGGAAATTTCCTTCAAGCTGAAAAAAAATTATCACAATATCTTTATTTGTTTACGAACTAAGATTTTCGCAACCAAAAAAGGCAATATGCGCCACTGTGCAAGTAGATTAATCCCAGAAACCACACGTCAAATTTTGTGTGTTTTAACTGTTATAATTGGAGGAAATGTCCTTATAAATGTTCTAAGGGCTATGTATATGTAAGAATGTGGAAAGAATGGCCGACCGCTTTATGTTTGTAATGTTTGAAATGTTTCTATTCATACATCGCACTACTTACTGGAAAGGGCAGAACAACTTCTGCCGGGACAGCTTACAGCTAGTGCATATATATATATACATATAAAGCATTCGCACATTAAATTAAATTATTAGCAAAAAGGTTTAACCCAGACGCAAATAGGTTTAACCCAAACGCATATAGGTTTAACCGAAACGCAAATCTGTTTAACCGAAGAGCAAAAATGTTTAAACCATTTTTTAAATTATTAGCAATAAAATAATTTTTTTTAGAACCAAATACAAAAATAACAACAAACATAAAACAATGTGTTAAAACAAAAAGGTTGTTATTTTAAAAAAATAATCTGACCGTTGGCTGCCTTTGGTATCAGAAGAAACAAATGTCCATTAAATAGTTGGTGCAATCGATTCTGCTGACTTCTTGCAAACTTTCTTCTATAACTGAAACCAAGCTGTGGTCTCTGCTTAAATCACTTAATACCTGTCGAGCGTGTGTCTTCATTTTTGAAAGTCGCGTACTTCTTGCATTTTATGGATTCTGGCATTTTCCATAATCAAAATACCTTCGTTTACTTTTTCAGAAAGTTCTTGAAAAACTTGGTGGAATAACACGTTGAGTTTGACAAAATTTTGTAATGAACTACCCCTAAATTACTGAATGCTGTTATGAGTGTAATATTTTTTCCACGAACAGCAGGCACAATAACTCTGGCTGGAGTACCACTTCTTGAACGCCCTTGAGATCTTCGAAGATGTAAATTAAATCCACACTCATCAATAAAAATAATTTTATCTCTGTTCCCGGAAGCCCATTCCGTGAACTCTTTGTAATAATTACCTCATAGAATTCTCAATTCTATTGTAGGAGGAGAGTTCATTCGTTCAACTTCTATTGAAGCTAGCTTCAAAGTAATTTTCAGCTTCCGAAGATAATTTCATATACTGGTTAGTGACAACAAGGTGTCTTTTTGTAATTGTAATTTTCGTTGAATATTTTTTGTGGTTACTATCGGACTTCTTTCCACATATTCTTCAATAGTAGATAGTGGCTTTTTGCCACCAGGACGATCTTTGTCCAGTTCACCATCTTTTCTGAATTTTCTTATTTTAGTTTTAGCAGTACTTACATTTATTTTGGTGTTATTGGGAGCTTCAGAAATCGTCATTCCGTCTACATAATAATACCCAACAGGAAGCTGTTTTTTGTCTTAACTTAAAGTGATCTATTTGCCCCTCACAGTTCTGGTTCCTCTGGGAGCATCTAAAAGCTTGTTTAGAAGTTTAGAAGCCCATTATCAAACATTTTTTTGCAGTTACCTCTTATATCAATTTCATTATTAATTTCATCAATGAGGGCATTGTGGGAATTCTGAGACATTTCATAAGAGCCACTTGAACTAAAGATATCCTGGGAACTCATCAAAGGCTTTGTGAACAAAAAGAGTTTATAACAACGGACAGAAGAGTTTTTATTTCTTACGAACTTTACTTACTTACTTACTTAAGATGGCGCTCACAGCCCAGGATGGGCTTCGGCCTCAACTAACAAGCCCCTCCAGCCAGCTCTGTCCCTAGCTAGCCGCTTCCAGTTGAGCACACCGAGTTGGTTTGATGTCTTCTTCCACTTGTGTACGCTACCGGTTACGGGTCCTTCCTCTCCTGCGTACACCATCGGGGTTGCATTCGAAGACTCGTCGGGCAGGTGCATTGCTGTCCATACGCTCCACGTGCCACAGCCATCTCAGCTGCTGTATTTTCAGCTTTTTGACCAGGTCAACGTCGCTGTATAGCCCGTATAGCTCGTCTTGAATCTTCTCCTCCACACTCCTTCGATACACAGCGAATCGAAGATCACACGAAGAATCTTCCTCTCAAAGCACCCTAGCAGATTTTTATCTGATTTTTGAAGTGTCCATGCTTCTGACCCATAGAGCAGGACCGGGATGATAAGGGTCTTGTATAAATTCTCCTGAGTTTTTTGAGAGAGGGCCTTACTACTATAGCGGTTTGCAAGAGTAATTATTCGCTTGATCTCTGCACTGATGTCATTTTGCGGGGTAATAGTGTAGCCCAGGTAGACAAAGTCCTTGACAACTTTGAAGTTATATCTGTCCATCGTGACATTTTGCCCGAGTCGAAGATGTTGAGATTCCTCTCTCGATGACAGCATATACTTCGTCTTGTCCTCGTTAACAGTCAATCCCATTTTAGCCGCCTCCGATTTAATGCTCGCAAATGGGCCTGCCACAGCTCGCTTCGTTCTGCCGATATTGTCTACGTCGTCTGCATACGCTAGGAATTGAACGGACTTTTGATAGATTGTACCGCTGGTGTTGACTTGTGCGTTGCGTACAATGGCTTCAAGAACGATGTTGAATAGGTTGCATGATAACGCGTCGCCTTGCCTCAATCCTTTCTCAACATCAAAGGAATCGGTGGTGTTCTTACCAATTTTGACGGAGCAGCGAGATTTCTCCATCGTCATCCTGCACAAGCGGACGAGTTTGGCAGGAATGCCAAGACATGACGTGGCTCTGTATAATTTGTCCCTTTTCACGCTATCATACGCGAGTTTAAAATCGATAAAGAGGTGGTGTGTATGGTGTATCGATCTGGAGTTCCCAGGATTTTTCTAAAATCTGTAGGAGTGTGAACATTAGATCGACGGTTGATTTGCCTGGCCTAAAACCACACTGATAGGGGTCGATCAGATCGTTGACAAAAGGTTTTAAGCGGTCACACAGGATGGCCGACAAGATTTGATAAGTGACGTTTAGGAGACTAAGGGCCAGTTTCACAGTGAGCACTTACCGGAAAAAGTAGCACTTAAGTTTAGCATATTGGTACTTTGTAGTAATTCTGGCAGCCTGGGTTAGTGACACTTAAGTGCCCAACACGGGCGACTTAAGTGCAACTTATTCAGGTAAGTTTACACTGCGAAAATTGCTTTTTTGTATCCGGTATTTCGCACTTAAGTGCAACTGCTATGACTGTGAAACTGGCCCTAATTCCTCTGTAGTTGGTGTATTTCAGAACATCTATAGCGAGGTTCCATTCATCGGGCATACTTTCATCCAACCAAATTTTGCAGATGTGCTGGTGTATGCTCCTACCCAATTCATATCCCGCTGATTTAAATAGTTAGGCTTGTAAGCCATCCGCACCAGGAGCCTTGTACGACTTAAGTTTGGATATCGCCAGCCGACTTCGGTTAGATCGGGTGGACGGAACTGTTAGCCATCATCTTCCAAGTTGAATGGAGCGTTCGACCTACTAGCGGGATCTTGGCTGTCTTCGCCGCGTTAAGCAGTCTAGAGAAGTGTTCTTTCCAGATCCTCAGCACTGGCTGTGTATCTACAACCATATTCCCACTCTCATCTCGGCAGGCTTCCATTTTAGGTTTGTATCCTTGGGTGGATCGTGTCACCCTGTGATAAAATTTTCGAACATCTCCCCTACCGCTACAATCCTCAAAGACTCGACCACCCGCTTCTCGTGCTCTCTCTTTTTCCTCCTGAAAAGTCGGCGTTCCTCTTTTCGTTTCAGCCCGTAGAGCTCCCGGGCTACTCTCTCAGCAGCTCTTGTTCGAGTCTGCAGCATTGCCTGGTAGGTCTCGTCCATAGCTGCATTCGCCAGCCGGCACTCTCATCGAACCAGGGATTTCGTTGTGGTTGCCTGATGGCTTGTTGACAGTGTTTCCACTGGTCATCTGCACTTGATGCTGGTGGCGGACTTCCTGTCAGATTAAGAGTTACGTGGTCTATAAAAGTTCTGGCGGTCTCTTGCGATTTAGGCTTCTTGACATCGCATCGTACAGCATCTGCTCTGTGTTGTGGCGTCATGGATATCCGCATACGTAGTCTAGCTACCACCAGGTATTGATCCGAGTCAATGTTGAGCCCTTGGAAGGTTCGGACGTCCAAGATACTGGAAACATATCTCGCGTCTATCGGAAGGTGATCGATTTGGTTGACGGTTCGTTGATCACGCTACCGCCAAGTCCCCTTTTTTATATTGAGGTGTGAGAAACAGGTGCTTTTGATGATGACATTTCGGCCCCCCGCAAATACTGCCATCCTGTGTCCGTTGCCCGAAGTTTCGTCGTGAAGGCTGTGTCCTCGGACTATCGAACCAGAGATAACCTCCTTTCTGAATCTGGCGTTAATGTCACCAAGAATGATCTTCACGTCGTACTTCGTGCACATATCATACGTTGTCTCCAGGATATCGAAGAATGCTTCGTTGGTTGAGTCATATCTGTCTTCATGGGGGGCGTGAACACAGATCAGCGTAATAGTCTTTAATTTTCCTTTGATGCGGATTGTGACCAGGCGCTCGCTTACACTTCGGAAGCCCAAGACTTCTGGCCTAAGCCTGGCCTTATCACAAAACCGCAACCAAAAAGTGCTTTGCTAAAAGTTTAAATATATTTGCTCTTTGGTTAAATAGAATTGCATTTCTGTTAAAGCTATTTGCATTTGGGTTAAACCTATTTGCTAATAGTTTAATTAAATGTGCGAATGCTATATGTAAATAGCCTTAAGAAAATTCTGTGGTACTATTTGCTCAAAAAGTATCTAACCGATTTCGATAAATGCTATAGGTATAGATATGTGCAGAATATACCTGAGACACGCATTTACACATTGTGGTACAGTTTTGTGTTTGCACTGCCGATCACTGCATATAAAAAAAATTAAAACAAAAATGTTTCGTGAATTAATTTTCAAACTTAATTGTTTGCGTCTAGAGTCTGTGAATGTGAGTTTCTGGTGGTCGAATTTCGGCCAGTGGGCGATACTAGTACTATTAATACTTCTTTAGTACCTACAAATGTTTGTTTATATTACATAATAATTTTTAAAATTGCACTTATTTTAAAGTCTTGGTTTGTTCGGATATTTTGGTACTGATGTTCCAAAACAACAACATTTTATCTTGCTCATCATCTTATAAGCAGTTAAAAGACTAAAGTTAAAAGAATGCAGTTCAAATGCCTTTTTGATTTCTGTGAAGTCTTTTAATAGTTTACTTTTGAATGCAATCAAAGAATTACGTGCTCTACCGCGTTCAAAACAAAAGTTGATCCACCCCAAATGCTAGAATTTTTTTATAACCGTGTTTTTAAAGCGTGAAAGTTGTGTTAAATGTTAATGCGATTTAAAAACACAATCAATGTTTTAATTTTGTCAGGCACTTGTTAGTTTATTTCTGTAGGTAGTATCCTATATTGGAAATATATTACAATATTACAAAATGTAGATAAAAGATTACATACAAAGGACAAACTGAAATTAAGTTTACTGATCAAACTGTTTTGAACATTCAACATCATTTCGGTAAAAAAACACATAAAATGGAGTTATTGTTAGACATTAAAATAAAATACACAATTATACATAAATGTACATCGAACTTAACCCTATACATTAGATGTAGATTATTAAGTATTACATACTTCTCGTATCATATAAAATCTTTGTTTTCTCAGTTATTATTTTGTCGGCTACTAGCTAAAGAGTTCCGCAAGCAAATTTGCTCCCACTCCAATACCAACAACCCAGGGAATATAAGACTCCGCAGCCTTGACTGTTTCCAATACAACGTCCAAGAAAGTTTTTTTAATTTCTTGTTTAAGTTGTGATACATCCTCTTGCTCATCAGGAGTTACTTTAAGGTAAACAAATTTTTATTTCAAAATATATAAAACAAATAAAAGTGTTTTAGTTTTTAATACTTACAGAAAAGATCTTTCATCTTTTGTAAATCTTACAGACCGTTGCGTTTGGATATAATTTTCCTTGCATTTCTTACTTCGTGGTACATGCAATTTATTTGATGTTCTGATGCTCGCAGTTTTAAGAGGTTTACCCTCTTATCCCAATAGAATAATATCTCTCCTTTCTCTAATGCTATTTCAAGAACTTCGAGCATCTGTATAAATATTATACAAAAAGAAAAATTTAAGGACTCTACAGAAAAAAAATAATAATAAATTAATAATTTTTCTCGAGTCGTTTATATAAATTAACTAGCTGACCCGGCAAAACGTTGTCTTGCCATATAAGAAATAACGAATGTAGTAAGTGTATTTAAATGTTTTAACGATCGATTATCGATGAAATAGAGCGAATGGAACGATTTGAACGAAAGTGTGTTTGACGTTAATGCTGTCGGCAATGACAAAGCACAAAGCATTATGAAATTCTAAAACTATGATAAATGCTTTCCAGTGAGGTCTTTTGTTCTCCTATTTTGTTATCAATTTCAATGCAAAAGTTTAAGCTGTCAAAAAATCTTTTATGAATTATTCGGCTGCTTAGACTGTTAAGAAATCAATGAGATGTCAAAAGTTCGAAATTAACAACACACCGCACATTGCTCACTTCGTAATAAAGTTGTAGCGGAAATACGTATGGTCAAATCCAAAATGTATTCTAACCAGCTCAGTTCTTCCTAAAATGGCCGTCAGTTGTGGAAAAACCTACGAAAAATTGGCATTGGCAAGTCAATTGTTGATCCAACTGAAGATTTGGATGGGTAATGCTCTAAACAAAATGTTTGTTTCTTTACCATCACAGCTATTTAGTCCTTTGAGCTTAGATTCTACTTTTTTATTTTTGAACCAACCATATGAAGATGAACCTGGTTTTGGTTTTCATTCAGAAGACAGTGCTTTTGTTGTAGAAAGTGTACTTTCTATAAAGTCAAATGCTATTGGACTGGATGAAGTTCACCCTACATTATTGAAAATGATTCTGCCGATTATTCTGCCTTATCTTGCTTTTATGTTCAATAAAATTCTGATGACAGGTGACTATCCACGCCTATGGAAGTTAGCTAAGTTACACCCTTTCCCAAAAACGCAAAAGGTAAAGAATATAGGCCTGTATCTATCTTACCATTCTTGTCGAAAGTGTTTGAAAGGATTTTACAAAGACAAATCAGCTTTTATCTTGCGGCAAACTCGCTGCTCACACCAATATAATCCGGTTTTCGGGAAAAGCACAGTTGTATCACGGCACTGTTAAATGTTACTGACGATATAAGGCAATCTTTGGATAAGGATGAGGTTACGTTTCTAGTGTTGCTTGATTTTTCTAAGGCTTTCGACACTGTCAATTACGTTAACTTGTGTAACAAACTTATGCAAAACTTTTTTCAGCAGGTGCTACTAGGCTAATCTATTCTTATTTGAGTAATCGAATGCAAGCTGTGCAAATTGGGGACAGTTTATCTGATTTTCTACCTAAAGTTTCCAGTGTCCCTCAGGGTTCTATACTTGGTCCTCTGCTGTTCTCAATCTATGTCAATGAACTGCCATCAATTATCAAGAACTATTCGGTTCATATGTATGCGGATGACGTCCAATTATACATGAGCTGTCCCCATGTGCTCATTGAGCATGCAGCTTTTTTTGTTAATGAAGACCTAGATAAAATTGAAAAGTGGTCTCAATTAAATGGTCTCCTTTTAAATCCAAAAAAATCTAGGTGCATAGTAATATCAAGGAAAAGTCTTAATCTCGAATATTTTCCTTCGATTGTATTGAGCAATGGTTCAATTGATTATGTGGAAAAGCCAAAAAATCTCGGGGTTACCTTCAATCGCAATCTGACTTGGGATAACCATATTAATGCACTTGTGGGCAAGGTATTTGGTGTACTACGTACCATATGAGTAACTCAGTCTTTTCCACCTGTTAAAACACGATTATTACTGGTAAAGACTTTAATAATACCAATCTTAATGTACGGTTGTGAAATTTTTTGTAACTGCAATTATGTTAGCAAACGTAAGTTCAATGTCGCGTTTAATAGTGCAGTACGTTATGTCTATGTCCTACGAAGATATGACAGATTGACTGGCTTTGCTAGTAGGGTGCTGACTATGCCTTTTGAAAGTTATCTGAAATTTCGTACTTTAATTTTTCTGTCAAATATATTAATAACACACCAACCCCAATACTGTTTTGATAGAATAAGAACTGCAACGTCGCATCGATCTCATCAGTTAATTCACCCCCGATGTTCATTTTTAACATCTGAGCGTCATTTTTTTGTAAACTCTATCCGTCTTTGGAACTCTTTACCACGTCGTTCTAAGGAAATACAAAATTCAGCAAGATTTAAAAAGGATCTAAAGGAATACTATTCAGAAAATTTGTGAATTTAATAATTTAAAATGAAATTAAATATTTGATTGTTTTCTCTTTTTTTTTTCTCTACATAATTGATTAAATGATACGTATTAATTTATTGTTACATTTTTGCTCTCTTTGTAAAATTAGCTTGTAACTAAATTATAAGATATTGTATCTTACTGTTATAAAGCATTCACGAAATAAAACAAAATAAAATAAACAGCTGGGGCTGGGGAAAATAAGTTTAATGAATTAGGTCGATTTGTGATTAGACTGCTTTCACTTCCTATTTCAAAAGCTGAGGTTGAGGGCCTGTTCAGCCAAACGAATACAATTAAAAAAAAAACGATAGATAGAAGATAAATTCTGCTTTTCTAATAAGGGTTCAAGAAGTGGTATAAAGTAGCCGTGATGATAGTCAGGTAGACAGACAGATTGTAATAGCAAGTTTAGTCAAAATGTTAAATTCATTTTTTTTTCAAATCCGTTACCTACTTGACATTTCAATATTTATAGCAAGTAAAATGAAAGCGGATATTACATCTTTACCTCATCCATAAGTGCTTGATTTGATTGGTCCCAGTGATAAGGCCCCAGTCGATTGGTTGTGCCACAAAAACAAGGTCTTTATGTAATAGCTCTTCAAATTTACTAATGCTGGATTCATATCGCGAAATTTCTTCATCATACGCAA
Source organism: Melangyna quadrimaculata (assembly GCA_949320155.1). Taxonomy (NCBI): domain Eukaryota; kingdom Metazoa; phylum Arthropoda; class Insecta; order Diptera; family Syrphidae; genus Melangyna; species Melangyna quadrimaculata. Next base: position 74,892,628 of record OX439485.1, on the reverse strand, counting down.
AGTATTCTTAAACTGATTTCTCCCAATCAAAAGTCTTCTCTCCGATTCTGTAAAAGAGCATTGAAATGATGGATTACTCGCTCTTCCTTTTATTGGCTTCGGAATAGCTTCCCAACTGTCACAGTCTTCAATAAGCCTCTTCACTGGAGATATTGATTGTGATTTATTGAATCGAAATCCAGGAACAAAATCAATTGATATGTCAACCTCGCTGCTTTTAACTTGAATTGTATGAGCTGGTCCTTGTTTTACATATCGCAGAAAAATTTCTTCATAATCGTCATACACAAGTTTGTGATTTATTTTAATTAAATATCTTGTTAGAATTCCTTCGAACCAACTTTGGAATTTATCTTGTAATAAATATCCATCGTCATTTGTCATTTCTTTTAAGAATTTTATCATGAAATGTTTTCGTGGATTTTGAATGGTAACTTTATAAATTACGTGGAGCAAGTTTATGAAGACATTTCCGCCGTTTTTTGGGTCTTCTTTTATGTAAACATCGTCGTGAAATGGAAATGTGAGTCTGAAAACGATATCAAATTCATCAGGCAGGCTGACTTTTAAATTATCTGGATAGCTTCCTGTGGAAAGAAAACAAAACAATTAAGAACCATAATAATTATGTAAGTATTTGAATATATTTGTTCAGTCTACAAAAATATTTTTTTTTGTTTCAATATATATATGCAGGGTGGGCCAAATAAAAGCTTCTTTTTAAAAATGCAATAAAATGAACATGTTTATTTTTTTTCAATGTCAAGGGTTTTTCAACAGTGACGCTACAAAAGTAGAGCAACAGGGACAGCAAACGACGCCATATTTCTTGTCACTCTTTTGACATTTCTCTTCAGTAAGGTTTGCCATTTTATGATGGAAAGATATACGAGCCAATAACAAATCGAAATTGTTAAAATTGACTAACGAAATTCGGAGTCAGTGGCCTCAACGTTAAGAGCGCTACGTCCAATTTATGGTCGTCATAATCGTCCTAGCAGATCAACAATTGAGCGTCTAGTGGAAAAATTTGAATCCACAGGCACAGTACAAAATGTTCCCGTACCAGTGAGACAAAGAAGTGCCCGTAGTGTCGGGAATATTGCTGCCCCTGAGGCTTCAGTTGCAGGAAGCCCAAATGTGTCTCTCACACGTCGTTCTCAAGCGTTGGGCATCTCTGTGACGTCGTTGTGGCGAATTTTTCGAATAGATATTGGCCTACATCCTTACAAGATTAAATTGACGCAAGAACTGAAGCCGCTTGACCAAACTTGAAATTGATTCGGATTTTTATCATTATTATTATTATTATTTTTATTTATTTTAAATCATCTTGAGCGATGAGGCTCATTTCTGACTGAATGGCTTCGTCATTAAACAAAATATGCGGTTTGGTCAGGCAGCCGTACTTCTTCCGTGATGATCAAGACCGACACGTTACTGTGAATGAGGATCGCTACCGTTCAATTATAACCGAATATTTTTGGCCCCAATTGGATGATATGGACTTGGAGGACCTGTGGTTCCAACAGGACGGCGCCACAAGCCACACAGCGAATGTCACAATCAATTTATTGGAAACCAAGTTTGGAGAACGTGTTATGGTGAAATGGTCCAGTCGCTTGGCCTATGGTCTATGGTCTATGCCAACAAGCCAGCGACGATTGATGAACTTCGTACGAATATCGAACGTGAAATTGCAGCAGTATCGGCCGATTTATGCTTGAAAACTGTCAAAAATTGCGTCTGGACTTCTGCAAGCGTGCCCGTGGTGGCCATGCAAAAGAAATCGAGTTCCATACATAATCTCATCAAACGTAAAAAAGGTAAAGGGGTCAAATCGCAGCTTTGAGGCGGCCAGTTGACATCGCCAAGCCGGCTGATAACACGATCTGGGAATTTTGTGCGCAAACGATCGATTGTGGCATGGGCTGTGTGGAATGCTCACCCAAATCCATTTCAGTAAAAAAATCGGTTAACATGGGTCTGTAACGCCATACCGAAACGTTGTTCTCAGCCTTATTTTTTGAAGAAAAATATGGTCTAATGATGCCACCACTCCACAATCCGCAACACATTGTCAGTAGCGGATCCAGGGGGGTGGCTATAGGGGCTAAAGCCCCCCCCACAGCCGAATCAGAAAATAATTTGAAATATAGAAAGCAATACATTACAACGTGTAGAATTTTATATTCCGTCTAAAATATAGTTAAGATATGAAATTTGATGGACAAAATAACGTGGTTGGGGCTGAACTATTTGCATACATGATATGTAACTTTTTTTCTAAGCTCTAAGATTGGGGCTAGAGCCTGAAGCGAATTGGACAAAATCCAAATTGGGGGCTATAAATATGGACATGTTTCATGCCACGACAATTTTTCCCTAAAAATAAAATCTAGAAAATTGGGACGAACAAACCAGCTTTGGAACAATAAGGTCTGAGAATTTTGGACAAAAAACCTAGCCACGGTTAAGCAACTTACTCCCTAAAAACTAACCTAATTCCAGAGAGTTTTGGGGGCTCAAGTCTAGGGACTGTCAAAGTCCGAAGTTGGGGCTAAGGGTTGAAGAGATAAGTAAAAAGAGATACAAAATGGTTGGGGCTTAACATTAACGTGTCAAATGCCCCAACTGTTTACACTAAAAACAAAGCTAATTTACCGAAAGAAACGCAGTTGAGGCTTAAACCATTGGAGAACAACGGAATGTCAAGTTAAGTGTAAATGTTTAATACAACAGAAATTCTTTCTTACGGCCTTGGCTGCGCTAAGAGATTTTTCGGTTTACGTTTTCAAAATTTGGAAGGTCGAAGGCAATTGTACATACAAAACATTTTTGTACTAGGAAATTGTACACAAATTCTCTAGTCAAGGAGCCAAATTTCAAAAGCGTGAGTTTTCTCTGTGCGCGCTCAGAAAATCATGCAAAAGCAAATGAATATTTGCAAGCCCTCTAGGCTCTCGAGTGACGTGCGAATTTGTCAACATATTTTTTTGGCATGAATATAAAGTGTATGCAGCGTATACACGAAAATTCATTCACGCTGGCAAAACTGGGCCGCGGCTTATTTCTTAGAGCAGCTTTGTCTTATGTCCTAAAGTGTCAGTTTGAACAAAATAGTTTCGTTGATTTGGCTAATTCAGGAAAAAATGAGATCTCAGAGGACTGATACCGTGTCAAAGCACATATGTATGAGCTTTTGCGAGTACGAACACTTAAATATAATTTTTCTGAACTAGCCAATTATAAACAGTTTTCAAATCTTGTCAAAAATGGGAAGTTCAAAACATACCCACAGCTAATTTAAAAATATAACTACATTACGTAGGTACCTAATCAATTTTCAAATAATATAAATAAACGAATTTGTACGCGTGGTTCAAGCATATATGGCTAAAAATTATTAATTTTATTAATACAATAACTAGTTATACCAGATACCTTTGGCCTTTGAATTCGTTTCTGTCTCCGCTACAGCAATTATGAATAATTGTTATTGTACTTTGTATTGAAAACATTTAAAAGCGCGACAGGAAAGGATATAAAGGCACACACAAAACGGATATCATTAAACGAAAAGTGGGAATTTCAAAATTCGACGTCTTTTATATAACGACACATGAATCTCCATATATCCATATATATAAAGGTTAGGCCGCACTCGCCGGAATTGCACTGCATCGGAACTACACTTACACGACTTCGTATGAATTTTTATGAAGTTCAGTTGCCGCTTAGTGCGATATAGCTCCTAAAATTTCATAAAAAATAATGTTTTGCCGCGTTGTCGTGAAGTGTAGTTCGTCTGAAGTTGAGTACGGTCTTTCATTAAACCTAAACTGATCACTATTATTTGTTATAAATTAAAAAATTGATCTTAAAACAAGCAAGTTTTATTACTTAAGGTCTCAAACTGAATCTCCAAACTCCAAGCCCTCCCCACTGCCAATTCCTAGATCCGCTACTGCACATTGTCACTATGTGTGGATGCACTGGATTTTCCACAGTTACGTGCGGGGTTCACGAGCCCCGATGCGGCAAAATTTTGTTTGTTAACGTAGCCGCGCGCCGAGATAAAAATGCGCCGCGTCAGAAAAGAAGATTTTACGCTCACTTACCTTTGGAAATAAGTTTTTAACATTTCCTAACGTAAAGCGACTTATTTTGTTCCGCGGAGGTATGATACTGACTTTCTGTTCAGATTTCGAGCCGGAAACAGCTGTCAGTGTCAAAATAACCTATGATTTAAAAAGAAGCCACTAGATGGCCCACTCTTTATGTATACATTCTGAAAAGAATTGTTTAATACATACAAATTTGTACATACCGCATAAACTAAAATCATCAAAAAGTACTTTAAAAATCGGGTTTTCCTTGAGACCGTTAACTAAAGACTTTCTAACGAAATTAAATAGTTGGAAGTACTCCTCGCGGTCAATGTTAATAGCCTTACTTATTGAATGGTAGAATTCTTCCATCTGTGAAATTAGGTTTTTTTTTAAATTATTGTTGAAATAATACAAATAAAAGTAAACAAATAATATTCTACTCCCATATTAATAAATTCTTCTAATTCACAAATTAATTAAATCATTTACCTAAATAGTCTAAGAAATAGGGTCGGACCAGGGAAATAGTCTAAGAAAGAAAAAGGGTCGGATCAGGGACAAATTAATTCATGAAATTTTATTTCTGATAACGACGCAGAATTTTATCCTCAACAACATTTTCAAAGTCCCCCAAAATCCCCGCATTGGCTTTTTGTATAGTCGCATTTTAGGTGATGGAGAGGGGAGGAATGCGGGAGTTTGTCAAGCTGAAAAATTTGTTGTAATACGATCTAATCATATGACACATGTTTTTGGGGTGCTTTTCAACGCTGATTCTAAAGAGACCAAAACTGAAAAGATAAATGGTATCCTGTGGAAAGTTATTGTCATTTTTATGGTACAAAGAGTAATATATTACCCAAAACCATTTTAAAATAATGGCATATTAATGAAATTTAGTATAAATATTTCATTCGGCATGCTTACCAAGAATCGAAAGAGTCCCCAAAAATATCTGTGGTGAAAGGGTGTGTTTTTTTTGAGGGCGAGATGTTAGTGCGTCATTATTAATAATAATAATTTTATAATAATAATTTTAACTATATGCCTGTAAGACCTTAGGTCTTTTAAAATGCAATTCACGGCACTAGTTAGAAGGAATAGATGGCTGGCAGAAAAAAATTGTATAAAGGGTTACATAATATTTAAATTTTTCAAAATAGTTTTTTGTAAAACTTGCCGTTCAAAAGATGTATGCAAAAACCATGTTATTTCGACATTTGAGGCTATTGAAATAGCAATAATTTGTGACTAATGTCTTGTATGGGAAAAATCGCCATAATATTTGGGTAAGAATATTATGGTCTACAAACTTAGTTCACGTTTTTTCGACAACTTCGTCTTATAAGAGTACCTACAACACAAAAAAAAAACAGACATTTGAAACTTTTGTCAACATTTTGAAATAATTATATCTTTAAAACAGTTGTTTTAAAGGAAAAATTAATAATTTCATCGTGTAAGAGGTCACATAATGTACACACGTTAGATTTAAATGTTTTCAAAAACATGAAACGCTTAGGAGTTTACGTGAAAAACGAGCACTAACGACATTTTACGTTTTGTTTTTTAAATGTCGATATCTTCTTAATGGTGAGTCGTAGGAAAAAATGGTCATAACTTCTTTTCTTCCAGATGATAAGATCTACAATTTTTTTTTAAGAAATGCTTTTTGATAGCGTTTCGATAGTAAATTTACTCGCACCATGTTGAACTAGTTACAGCCTGTCAATCAAATCGAATAGAATCATTGTGTACATTTATAAACGTCAAATAATAATCGCATTGCTTTGCTTTTTTGCGATCCTCATGCACAACGCAATTGATGCATTTTCAATGCATGAAGTTTGCGCATCATGTAATACAAGTTTGCAATAGTAGTTTACTTTGAATTAACTGATTGTTTGATTGCAGCGAAATTAAGAACGTATACAAAACATTACAAATGTACTAAAATTTCAACCATGTAAATTCATGTGTCAAATTCTAATCTTTTCCTTAAATTGGATTTTTCCAAAATCTCTTCTTAAATCTCACTGCGAGCGAATGCAATTATTATGCACTTCAAATGCTCTCTTCGAATTTAATTTTCTCGTTTCGGTTGCAAGTCGATCCCATTGTACTTTTGTACGCTCGACATTGCTAAAGTACACAAATACACTTTTATAAAATTCAGTAGGTACACTTTAACAAAATTTGTTTTTATAAAACTAAAAATCAAACATAATTTGCTATACTTAACTAAAAGTAAAAACCAATCAATTACATTCGATTTTATTTAATTTCAAAAACACCGTTATTGTACCAATTCAATACAATGCAGCTTAAATTAATAAAACGTATTACTTTTTACCCTACCTATTACTTAACAAAGAAAGCTATACTTTAATATTCCTTTATATGTACTAAATTTTGGAGAATTTAGTGTACCTGGCTGTTTGCCATTCCAAATCCAAGACGTTTTATTTTTTTTTTATTTTAAAAAATTATCTTGGTTGTTTTTTACTGTTCATAAACATTGATTTGTTAAAAAACAAAATGTGTGAGTACCGGGACTCAAGGGGATGATGTGTAAACATCAGTGTAGTATATAGTTTATATTATAGCATACAGTATACAGGGTGTCCCTTAATTCGTCAATAGTATTTTAGGGAATGATTCTTGGATATATTTTAAGAAAAAAATCGTTCATTTAAACGCAATTGCAAAGGCTGGCATTACTTCTAAAAAAAGAGGCCTAAACGAAGTTTCTATCATAAGTACTTACAGCGCAATTACCGGTAACATGGATCAGGGTTCCCCAAAGTAAAACTTTTCTTAAATTTCCGATGAATGATATCAAACTTGGAGATAGGCCCTTATACTACGTTTTTATTGGAGCCGAAATGAGGTAATTTCGAAATTAGCGCATTTGGAACGTCAAATTTGTATAGGAAATGGCGTTCCAAATGAGATAATTTCGAAATTACATCATTTCGTCTATAATAAAAACGTAGTATTACTGTACAACATTTTTTTTCTTAGAATATACCCCAAAATCATACCCTAAAATACTATGAAGAATTAAGGCACACCCTGTATAGTAAACTGATAGGTTGCCAAAGGTGCCCGTCGAACATGTTATGTTATTTCATGTGATTCAGGGCTGAGCGAAATTATGTATTTAATTTAGTTTATAACCTCACCCTCCACTTTCAAAACAAGTTACTTTTAGAGAATGTGGCAACCTTTAAAATCATACCCTATTTGTGGCCTATATTCGTACATATTGCCTGTATTTTTTCGATTTTTCGTTTAGATGCAGGAGGCTGTTTTCCGTTGGCTTTTTTGTTGGGTGTCAACCCAGACCAACCCGAGACACTTCATCCCGGAAGCCAAATCTCATCCCAAGAAAATCATACCGGAAATTAAAAACCACCCGAAATTAAATGGTTGGTGTATTTACTTCGCTATTTTTTAAAAACGGTTCGTGAATTTTTTCGGATTCAGAAGCAATATTTGAGTTCTGCCTTATGCTCCGCTTACATTATTTGGTTTATTATTATTGCTTTCCATCGGCGAGTCAATTAATGTTGACGTTTTTCCTTTTTGGGCATTTAGCGATGCAATTTATTGCCTCAAATTTTTCCAATAAAGCCGTTCGGTAAGGCATGATACAACTTGTATGGCTTTCTGGTGTGTTTTGTAGCGCGTTTTCTAATACGGTAAGATAGAACTGTAATTGTGGGAAAAGTACTTGCGTAAACGTACAAAAACAAGCGAATACAGCAGAAAATACACTACAGAACAATTATTATTATTGTTGGTTAGTACAGAATTTTGATGACGTGGACGATGATTGCGATGAAGATAACAACCTACAGCCTCAGCCGTTGAAGCGATTTCATTCAAATTTGGCAACTTGACCTTTTAAGGTCTTAGCGGATATAATTAAAAAAAAAAATACTATTATAAATCATTTAACTTACAATATTAACAACTTTTTTATACAAAAAATGAATAATTTTGCGCTTTGCAGAAAGAAAGAAGAACCTTCCGCAAGACGTTGACATGAACACCGCCTTAAAAATACTTGTGTTAAGCCTGATCCACATCTGTGTCGTGTGTTGTGGAGTCGTGTGTCGCTGTCATTACATATATTTTATGCGCCACACTGCAACACAACACACGAGACAAATATGGTTCTACGCTTATGAAATACATTGTAGCGATAGCCACACGACTCCACAACACAACACACGACACAGATGTGGATCAGGCTTAAAAGTCCGAAATAATCAAACAAGGGTAAGACTGCACTCAGCGGAACTGCACGGTGCTTAGCTTAGCCGCAAATTGCATTTAAAGACCCCTTTCACACAAGGAAACTGAGTTGTCGGCGATTTTTAGTTTGCAGGCGAGAAGGGCGTAAAAGGAAGACAAAAAATCTCCCCTCACACCCTTCTCGCCTACAAACTAGTCAGTTTCTCAGTTTCCTTGTGTAAAAGCAGTAAAAGAGAAAATAATCCGATTTTAAGAAATTGATTTTTCGTATAGTGCGATACTTCGATTGAAAGGTGGTACTTCCTAGATTTCGAATATGCATTTTTTAAGTCGCTCGGTCGCTTAGTTCAGCCGCAAATCAAGTTTGAAAGTTCCAACTTTGGTGGGCTACGACGTTTAGTTTAGCCAGAAATCGCGTTTAAATGATGATTTTTCGTTTAGGAGCAGGAGGATATTTTCTGATTTTAATTTACTATCTTACTTCTAGAAAAGTGGCAACCTTAAATATATTAGGCCTATTCAAGGCCTACCTTCCGACACATCACCTGTATTTTTCGGTTTTTTTCGTTTAGGAGCAGTAAACGTTTTTCCGATTTTAGCTTATTATCCCAGCAGCGTTAGCCAGTCAGTAAGTCAGGGATGAGTGTAAAGGAATATAATTATTAGTACAAAAATAAACCGTAAGAAAAGATTTATTTTTACATGAAAATGGTTTTTTTTTCTGCAAACAAATGTTTTTTATTTTGTAAAAAAGTTATTTTTTTTTTTTTTGTAAAATAGTTAGCTTTTTCTTTATAAAAAGTTAATTTTTTTTGTGTATATAAAAGTTATTTTTTTTTTGTAAAAAAAGTTATTTATTTTTGTAAAAAAGTTATTTTTTTTTGTAAAAAAGTCATTTTTTTTTTTTGAGTTTTGATTGATTTTTTTTGAGTTTTGATTGATTTTTGTTTGTAAAAAAGTTAATTTTTTTTTGTAAAAAAGTTAATTTTTTTTTTGTAAAAAAGTTATTTTTTTTTGTAAAAAGTAAGTTAGTGCTAGCAAACCCTTAACAAAAATTACCTGCTGGCAGTCACTGATCTCTATATATTATTATAGAGATCAGTGTCTCACACGCAGGCGGCGAGGTTGGTGTATTACTATAACCAACCACATTACCGACATTTACCACATTAACTCAATTTACTCTATTCAATGCACGAACCATTCGCATCCATTAGTTAAAATCTAATGGCTTCCCATGTTCCGGTAAAATGGAGTGTCTTACATTCGGTCTTTCCTCTTTCAAGTTTACCCATACTGAGATTTTTTTTTTTTCTTAATACAGAAGTAATTTCAATATTTTAATATTTAAATTTCTTCATCTTATTATAAAAAACCTGACCACGGGTATTTATTTTCTAGGTGCACGAATTTAAACAAATTCCCCTAGAATCATAAAATTCACAGTATCTTTTTGCTGTGATTTTTATAAGAGTCGGTAAACATCGACCAAAATTTGTGTCTTGGTAGGGTATAACAGACTGACTGAAGAGCCCACTGTTATACCTTGGGCGAAACACAATAATTTCTGGAGTTGAGGTCACTTGTACTATTTAATTGAATTTTATTCATTCACTCCACATAAAACAGAAGTAATTTCAATATTTTAATATTTAAATTTCTTCATCTTATTTTCTTAATACCTAGCGCTAAGATGTTTACACATCAAAAATCAAAAAGTACAATTCGATACACTTTTTTTAACATTCGATACATTGCGGAAAGACACTTGCTCATCACTGATTCTCGCTACTCGCTTCAAGGTTGTGACTTTACTGCAATTGCAGTAAATATACTGCATTTTCTTCGAAAAACAAATCTACTGCATTGAAATAAAATCTACTGCACTTTTTGTTTTTCGAAAAAAAACATTCAGTATGTAAATGTAATCCAAAAATTATTTGTTTGATTCTATCTTCGAAAGCAGTCAATCTCATTCTAACAAAAACCTGAACGCCACTAATGGCCACAATGAAAAAGGTATTATTTTACGACTGATTTAATACATACATTATGTATGAATATTGAATATAAATGTATGAATTCTTGTTTTGTTCTGTTCTTGTTAAATTAATTTTGAGTTTATTATATTAAATTATTTATGATTATTTAAGTTACTTTTTATTTATTTTTAAAAATATAAAAATCTACTGCGATAAAAATTAATCTACTGCGTTTTGTTTTCAAATCTACTTCGGAATTCTTTTCAAAAAGTCACATCCCTGCGTCGCTTATCGCTTACAAAAAAATGTTTTTCTCTTAAAAGATTTTGAAAGATTTTTGAACAGATAAAAGAACTCAGTACGGTTATATTTAGTTAATAATAAGGAAAGGGAATTAATTTTAATGCAATCAAATTTTTAGCTCATATCTACTACAAATGGATGTATGTTATTGAAAATTCATGGTGTCCACTATTTTTCAAAATAAATTTCCCTGACCAATTTCAAAATTTTCCCTGACCAAAAAATTAAAAAAAAAAAATGGTCACAACCAGATCGCAAAAACTTGCTCTCGCAGCTAACAACTTGAACGTAGCTTAAAATTGACAATGTGCATATGTAGTGCTTCTATAACATTATGATATCATTAAAAAAGTTTTAAAAACAATTTAAAATATAAATTATTACTAAAAATTATGAATTTGTTTTTTAATAGCTAAAACAGATAGAGCTAACAAAAAAATATGCCATCTAATTTGTTTGATAAATATGGATTTCTGAAAAAAAAAATTCAAAAATCGTTAGAGCGTTTTTTTTTAAATAATTTTTTATATATAAAAATTCTTGAAAATTTAAAAAATTAAATTTGGTATGCCAACTTTTAGTTTTTAATAAAATGCAATTTTTCACAAAATTAAAAAAAAATCATTGGCCCGTTTGCAAGATATTGAATTTTCAAAGAAAAATGTCAATATTTTTTTAAGAATCCAAAAATTATTTTTCCGAAAATTTCTATATGCAAAATTGTTAAAATTGTAAGCGACCTTTTGTATAAAAATTTTGGTTGAAATCGGTGTAGTAGTTAACGAGAAATTAGGAAACCGAAAAATCGTTGGTTTGACAGGTGCCGTTAATAACCGTTACAATTTTTTTCTTTCTACCAAAATATTTATTTAGTAATTTTAGTACCTCGTATTTTTTTTTTTGAAAATCGTTAGAGTCGTTTTTGAAATAAATCAATTTTTGAATGTTGGTTGTATGAAAGGTACCGTTATTTTTTGAGCTAAAAAAAATTCAATTTCCCTTCTAGGGAATCACATAATAACTTTAAGTCCAAAGTTTGAAGAAAATCGCTTCAGCCGTTTAGATTGCAGGTCGAGGTACAGACAGACGGACAGACAGAATTGCGATAACCACTTTTTTCGCGTCTCGAATTTGTTTTTACGAATCCTTAACTTGCCCTATACTACGTATATCGCAAGTAAAAATTTTGTCATGAGTAGGTGCGTATTAAATAGATATTGCACAAAGTGGAAGAAAATGTACATATTTGAATGGAGTTAATTAAACCTTAGGCAAAAAGAACTCAACTTGTATTTTTCAAAGATCTATCTGAAGGTATACATTACCGATTGTATTGAAAGTGAAAAATAATAACTGCATGAATTTAAAAAAAAATTGTTTTGCTTAACAAAAGTGACGACCATGCCTATGCAATGTTGTTCATAGTAATGAATTGACCATTTAAATAAAATCCTTTTACACTGTGATTATTTAGGCTCTTTTGGTCTATTTGTATGACCAATGATGCACAGTAGGATATAAGAAGCAGAGTATGTAGTTTTTTAACAATCAAATTGAAAAAAATATATATTACCCCTGAAGAAGTGAGGAATACTCACGAAACTTTGGAAAAATAATGGAATAATATTGGTTTTATTCGCATTTTCTTACAAATAGACCAAAAGATCCTAAATAATCACAGTGGAAAAGTTACACAAAAAAATTGGTCAGATTCATAAAACAATAAAATCCTTTTAAATAATACATCTTTTCGATATTAAAACTTAACAGTTTATTTTTTTTTTAAATATGAAGAAATAATCGTGCTTGAAATATATAAACTTGGACGCGTCGTTGGTTGAATCTTACAGTCAAATTTAACAGTTTTTATTTTTTGGCTCTTATTGGCCGCGATCGGAAACCTATACGATAGCCTATCTAAAGGTCGATTCACAATGCAACGAGTAAACGCGACAAGAGCGTCACGTGATTCGCTGTCATTTTTTTCTATTTATAAAATCGTTGCCCAATTAACAATGCGACGAGTTTCTTGACGACGAGTTTTTTGACAGCGTTAAATTATTTATTGTTTTTGTTCTTGCTGTGCAGTGTGCGTTCAAAATAATGAAAAAAATCTAAGTGAAATTACTTTTGTTATTTAATGTCGGTTTCTAGTGGACGGTTCGGAGTTACTCCGTCTACTCCAGATTTTCCATATTCGATATAAATGGAACAGAAACAGTGAAAATGGAGTAACTCCGGACGACCAATCGAAAACGGCATAAATATTATAACTGTGTTTGTCCATAGCTGGACTGGGCAAACGATTTTCGGCTTAAATGCTAAGAAATTGAAACAATACAACATTATAATATTGTCAACACAAATAGATCTATAAATATTATTTCATTGTCAACAAAATTCATTTTTTTTGTTAATTTCCGCTTATCTTTTCTACAATTTCACAAAATTCACCATCAGTCAAATATAAAAAAACGTTGACGAGAGCGTCTTTTTTCAATTTTTCCAACTTTGGCGTGATGTGACGACGAGAAACGTTTTATTGTACATACCCTGGCGTTCCCTTGTATACTTACATTACATGGTTTGAAATCGGTTTGTCAACAACGACGAGCTCTCGTCACGCTCACATTGCGTTTTCTCGTCGCATTGTGAATCGATCTTAAGATAGTTTCGTATCCATAGGTTTTCGAACGGATTGTTTATTTTTGGCATTTCGCTTGGGATACAAACGTATATCTACCAAAATTTTTCAGAAAGCATGGATAGCTATCCAACAGCAAAAGCTGTTTTCTCATCAGCTGTTTTTACACGGGATTCCAACAACACGAACCTATCTGGATAGCTCTACATATGTTTCCTATCGCGGCCATTACTGTACGAAATAACACAATACAATGAAGTGAAATTAGTTGTGTTTCACTCATTTTTTTGACACATTCACATGTATGCAAAAGATACGAAATGAATAATTTTAAACAGAGATCTAATCAAAACGAAATATTTGATCAGAAAAAAGTTTCTTATGAGAGAAAGTGAAAAAGAAATTCATTGAATTTTTTAAAAATTGATATAGAAAAAATTCCCTGACCTCTTCCCGAATTCCCTGACTTTCCCTGACCAAATTTTGTTCCTTGACATTCCCTGACTTTCCAGTTTAGCGGACACCATGAAATTAAATACGCATGCATTTTACTTCACAGAAAAACAAAAGTTGGTCGGTGTTTTCCTTATCATTTTAATTCACTTACCTTTAATGAATGTTTAAAAACAAATGTTTGTTAAAATGAATTTGAATTGAAGGTATGTAGGTTTAAAATGTGTTAAATAAAAATTCGACAAATGATAAAGAAAATTAATGATATCAGCCTCTGTAGAAATCTTGAAATGAAATGCGAGCAGAAAAAGGTGCTGAGTGTCTAGTGGAAAAAAAATAAACTCAAAATACTCGTCTTGCTTATTTAGTTGTTCGTGAAAGACTAATTCACTAATTTAATTTTGTGAATTAAATTGTAATTGTGATGTGACGAAGAGAGTTGTTGGCACAGTGCTGGGAGATATTAGTGAAAAATTCCTTTTTTTGTGGGAATTCCATGCCATACTCAGCAGAGGCCAAAGGAAATTTTAACGATTTTGTATGCGATATTTATATATTTTTTTTTATAATTTATTCAGGTTCAATTTTTCAATTGTGAGTTAAACATGAGTAAGTTAACTCTGGAAACAGAATTGTCTACGCGGTTAATTTGGGAAGCTGTTTGTAAGTGGAGGATGAGTGCAGATTGACTTAGAAAACTTAGAAGATAAAATAATATCAGAAGCATTTGTTGACTTAATCCAGAGTTAACTTGCCAAATTTGATGAGATAACTCGAATATAACTCAAAAATTGAGCTTGAATCTGATTCTTAATGAGTGAATAATGATTCTTTAATAATAAAGTTTGATTTGAATTCCATTTTAACCAGGACTGATTGTCATTTTTTGATGAATGGTTACGATCTTATTTGCATACTTAGGGCCAGTTTGTTCACAATGGATTAAATTAAGTGTCATAAAATTAAAAAACTAAATAAACTTCTTTAAAAATTAAACTTCTTAAATTATTGAAGATCAGAGAGAGAATAAGATGAAAATGACAAACCGGAAAAACGTGTTGACATTTCATAAGTACACAGAGAAAAAAAAAACGTAAAATCAAAGCAAAAAACTTTGATTCTAATATTTTTCGGAACGATTTGGCGCCAAAGTGGATCGACTTTATTTCAAAGTGATTCCATACTTAAAAACGAACTAGATTTTACTTGCTTTATATGTTGATTTAAAGTGGAATCATAGGTAAATCAAATTCATTCATCTTTTAAAACAACAATTATCTACTTCGAATCAACGTAGATTGAACTGCGCTAGGTTAGGCATTGATTTAAAATGGCTACCCACGCCACGCTTCATTGTTTGAATTTATATGTAAGACAAAGACAAATGTATATTCATGCTAGAAGCATTTCATTTCTGTGATAAATCATTTATGTATTTGTGACGACTTAAGTGAATCGTTTTGCTATGAGTACCTAATGCGTAGTAATAAATATAGGAAAAGTAATTAAATATTCTTTTTCGATTATATGAGAGTGAAATTTGAGTGCGCATTTAATTGGTTCACAAATGTAAGGCAGCTGCTTCGAAAAACTACAACGCGCTCTCGAAATTCGTTATATTAAGTTTACAAATAAAAAAAAAAAATAGAGGTTTACTTAACTATGCAACACTTTGAAATTACGTTGATGGCACTTTAAATGCCATAAAAGTGGATCGCAATGTAAAATGTGGATTTCAATGTAAAAATGAATACGTTTCACTTTGAAACACAGTTGAGCGCACTTTAAATGTGGATCTCGATGTAAAAATGATAACGTTTCACTTTAAAACAACGTTTAACGAAATGTAAATGTACAAAAGTTGATTTCAATGTATAAACAAACACGTTTAACTTTGAAACTAGGTTGAATCTGTTAAAATTACGTCACATATTCAAATTAAACACCTAAAGGGCTTGAATTTGCTTTTTAAATAAAGTTATTTTAATCGATAGTTTTTGAGAAATTAATTTCCAAACTCAACATTCTGAAAAATAATTTTCTATTATTTACTTAGTATGTAGAAACAGGATCCTTGGAGCAAATTTCTTTTTCAATATTTTGAGTTTGGAAAATAATTTCTCAAAAACTATCGATTAAAATAACTTTATTTAAAAAACAAATTCAAGAATGGGTTTCTGGGTTCAAGATAAGCTATAGGATAAAGTTTTTCAATAAAGTTGTTTCTACCTTAAGTCATATTTTTAGATAATTGCCCCTCCCATCTTAACGGGGGTATATCGACCCCGTTCCGGTTTGATTGTCCTATTATTTTGGCTCAACCTACATGCTCGACCGCTTTTATTTAAACCATTCTTTATTTTTCATTATATTGTTTTGTTTGTTTTTCTAGCGCTTAATTTTGAAATGCTGTATTTTGGAAACCATTCGGTCGACAGAGATGGTTTTGGGCTCAAATTAGAGAAAAGTAGGTTACTTTGAAATCGTAGAACAACGTTTTTATTTGGAATAACTTCTTTAGGTTTTTTCGATTTTTGACCATGAAGCGGTCAACGCTCGAGATCGAAAATTTCTTCAATATTCTGAACAACTCAGCAAAAAATCAGAAATACCAGATTTGACGCATACGTGAATTTATATAATTACTGTATACTATATGTATGTATGTAAGGTATTTATGAGAAAACAAATATTTGTTTTTTAATCATCGATATTGACGTTTTTATATGGATTTTGAAATCTAGCATTTTGTTTTTTGAGCTGACACACGATCTAGCCTTATACAATTTGAGATCTAGCATTATGAAATTTGAGATTTTGGCAACACTGGTAGTACCTACAAATTGCACAGAGATAATATTTTTCTTAAAACGCTTTCAAGTTCTCTTTTTATGATTGTGATATTCGATTCGATATTGCTTTTCTCCTCCAACGTAAACTCAAATGGATCCTATATACTATAGAGATAGACTATAGATGTTTGTAGAGATAACCTGAAGAAAGTTATGGATCATTTTAATGAAGGGGAGGAAAAGAGTTTATGCGTTTCAATTTAATAGTAGCTGCCGGACTGCTGACTGTAGCCCGTAGCGTAATGGTTAGTACGTTCGACTGTCACGCTGGAGGTCTGGGATCGCTTCCCAGCCTCGGCCATCTAAAAACTAAAAAGTTTTTTTCAGGGCCTCTGCCTCTTGCGAGGAATTGACAAATCCTCCAAGAGTATCAATTGTCACGAATAAGTGCTTCTCGTCTAGCCGTTCGGATTCGGCATAAAATTGTAGGTCCCTTCCATTCCTGTCGACAGGCGCACCCAGGAATGGTTGCGAGTTGTTAGTCACTAGGCCCTGGTTCTTCATGAGCCGTCGTGCCACCATATTTATTTATTTTTTTTTATTTTGCCGGACTGCTGGATGCACTGAAAAATGTATTTGCTTGCTACAATAATTTATTTTTGCTTCTGAAGTCTGCTTTGTGTTATGATATGAATCATTAACTATATCCATGTACAAATGCATGGAAAATTTCTATTGGTACACGTTAATATTCCAATAAGTTTTAAATAGGTATGTAGGTACATTATGTACTTGGAGTGGAGGTATAAATAATTCGAAGTAGATAGATAAGTACATACTTACTAATGTAATAAATAATTTAAACGTGTTATCACTTTAAATGGAAGGGTGTATATTTGTAGAGCTAAACTAATATTATCAAGTGGTAGTTTATGGATTTTGACTCGGACCATTACCTTGTTGTAGCCAAGGTACAGCTTCGGATATCGCGACCTCAGCTAAACCGAAGAAATGCTGTGAGGAAGTTTGACGTCGGGCGGCTTCAATCGCAAGAAATTGCTAGGTCCTTCTCCGATCGGGTCTCAAACAACCTCTTAAGAGGTCCTATGCCGCCAGCATCAAGTGTTGCAAACCAGTGGCAACATTGCCAGGAAGCCATCAGAGATGCCGCATCTGACGTGCTGGGTTTCACTTGACCACCACAACGAAACCCATGGTTTGTAGACGATTGCCGGCAAGAAGATGCAGCAAAGCAGCAGGCATACAAGGCGTCGCTGCACAGAAGGACCAGAGCTGCTCGCAAGCTCTACGAGCAAAAGAGGAACACCGGCTTCTCAGAAAGAAAAAGAGGGAGCATGAGAAGCGTGAGATCGAGGAGATTGAGGGCTATCATAACAGGAATGAGGTTTGGAAGTTTTACCAAAAGGTAAAAAAAAAGGTACAGAGCCCAAACCGCAGCCTGCAAGGACGAGCGAGGGAACATCGTAGTAGATTCGCAGTCGATGCTGAGAATATGGAAAGATCACTTTTGATGTAGACTGTATCACGGCGATGTCAGGCAGATTACACCATTCAACCTAGACGATGAAGGTCAACAATTCCGTCTACCCGACCTCGACGAAGTGAAGATAGCTATATCTAAGCTTGAGTCCAACAAAGCTGCTGGAGCCGACGGGCTCGCTGCCGAGCTATATTCAAAGCAGCAGGAGATGATTTGGTATGCATCAGCTCATCTGTAAAATATGGTCGGAGGAAAGCATATCCGATGAATGGAATCTCAGTATTGTTTGCCCGATCCACAAGAAAGGAGACCCTCTAAACTGCACCAAGTATATAGGAATCAGTCTCCTTAACATCGCCTAAAGCCGTTCGTCAACAACCTGATAGGTCCATATCAGTGTAGCTTCAGGCCAGGAAACTCCACCATTGACCAAATATTCACTCTACGACAGATCTTGGAAAAAAAATTTAAGGCCGCGCATGACAGTACTTATAGAGACGAGCTATATAAAGCAATGTCTAGTTTTGGCATCCCTGGAAAACTCGTCCGTTTCTGCAGGATGACGATGGAGAACGCACGCTGCTCCATCAAGGTTGGCAAAGACCTAACAGACACCTTCGATGTCAAAAACGGATTTAGACAAGGCGACGTGCTGTCATGCGACTTCTTCAACATCATATTTGAAAGAATAGTGTAAAACTCTCACGTCAACACTAGACGCAATCTTTCAAAAGTCCATCCAACTACTTGCATACGCCGACGATATTGACATAATTGGAAGAACAAAGCGTGATGTCACTGGAGCTTTTGCAATCATTGAGAAGGAAGCGGCATAGATGGGTTTAGCGGTGAATGAGGGCAAAACAAAGTATATGCTGTCATCTAGAAAGGACGCTCAACACGAACGTCACCATAGACAGCTATAACTTTGAGGTAGTTAAGGACTTTGTCTACCTGGGCTCCGCTATATATTCAGTCAATGACACCAGCGCTGAGATTAAATGACGGATAACTCTTGCCAATCGCTGTTTCTTCGGGCTACGAAGGCAATTGAAAAGTAAGGCCCTATCTCGAATGACTTAAGTGTCCCTGTACAAAACACTCATCATACCGGTCCTACTGTATGGTGCAGAAGCATTGACCTTCTTAGCGGCAGATGAGTACGCTTTAGGAATATCCGAGAGAAAAATTCTACGGGTGATCTTCTGTCCCGTATGCATAATCGGGGAATGGAGGAGAAGATACAACAACGAACTGTACGGGCTGTACAGCCACATCGAACTGGTCACAAAAGTGAAAAGGCAAAGACTCAGGTGGCTGGGTCACGTAGAGCGGATGAACACCAATGCTCCGGCCTGAAAAGTCTTTGAATCCCTCCCCGAGGGACGGCGCAGTAGAGGAAGGCCGCGAAACCGGTGGCGCATGCAGGTGAAAGAGGACGTCAACCAACTTGGTGTGCAAAACTGGAAACAGCTAGCTAGGGACAGAGCTGGCTGGCGAAGGCTTGTTGGTTTAGGCCCTGGTCCACACCGGACTGTAGCGCCAGCATAAGTAAGTAATAGTAAGTTTATGGATTTTCAGTTATAATATGGTTTTTATTAAATTCTTATTCTCAAAAATTTATAAAAGTAATTAAAACTAAATTTCACTTATCCCTTTTGAAATGGAATTGTGAAATCGATATGTATGTAATTTTTTTAAATTTACTGCATTAATACAAGTCAGGGAGTGATGCAGCCGACACGTCTCTCACATTTTTTGACGTGTATTTTCCCTACGCAAAATTCAATAAAAATAAATTATAAATTAAATTGTGTGGCGCAACAGCTCGTGAAGAACCAGGGGCTAGAGACCCACACAACTCGCAACCATTCATGTGTGCGCGTGTCGAGTGTCCACAGGAATGAAATGGACCTACAATTTTACGCCGAATCCGAACGGCTAGACAAGAAGCACTTATTCATGACAACTGATACTCTTGGAGGATTTGTCAATTCCTCGCAAGGGGCAGTAGCCCTGAAAAAAAAATTTTTAGTTGTAAAAATGCCAAAGCTAACTACCTAAGGGGCCAGTTATAGCGATATTTAATAACCATCAGTAAAAATTTTCTTTTGCATAATTTGATGTGTCATAAAAAGATTTGAAACATTAAAATGGTACGAATCGATGGCAAATCAATTAAAATATTTTTTTTTTCCAAAAAATAATCCCAAGGATGAATGATTTTTGTAAAAAAAGCATTTATTTATTTTACTGATGGAAATTCGTTTTACTGAACAGCTGATTGTCAAAACCCAAAAAATGGAACCTTTCGTTTCAGTTTTCTATGTTCCATGTTTTTACTGTTCCACTCATCAATAAATAAATTACTGAAGTATTTTGTATCATTGAAAAAAAAACTGGTTGTGGCATGTGGCTGGTGTTTGTTTATCCCGAAAGCGCGAAGTGCATCCGCAGTGTGATTTAATAAATAAACAAAAAGTAAAAGTAAACAATGGATAAACTACAACAAAAAATTCATGCAAGGGAGTTCGAATCCAAATTAATTTTGGAAGTAAAAAATCACCATTGCCTGTATATGAAAGACAATCCGGGTTATAGCAACAAGTTAAACCGCGTCGATGCTTGGAATGATATTGCTGCAATCTTGGAAAAGACAAGTATGTTTTTTTATAAGATTATTATTTTTCATTCATTTATTACTTGTAACCTTTTTTATTTTCCCTTTGCAGCCGACGAGTGCCAAAAAAGTGGACGACGTTGCGGAACTCATTCCGCACCTATTTTCATGGGGAAAACAACACGCCGAGTGGATCTGGTGCGACTCCAGAAGTGAAATGGGTTCATTTTCATTCATTGAAGGTTTTGATACCCTATGTAGGGCGCCAGTTATAGCTTTCATTGAAAACCATCATTGAAAATTTTGTCTTTCAATTTTGATGCACTTAAACAAATAAAACTGATGGCGTTTTGGTACCAAATTGATGGTTGTCAGTTAAATATTTTTTCTAGTAAAAAAACTGTTTAGTTTTCTTTACAACTTTCATATAAAATAATTTTTTGTTTTTCAATGATGAAAATGTTTTCAATGAACAGCTGATATTTTGTTCCCAAAAGTGGAACATATTCGTTCCAATGAAATGCGTTCCTTTCTCTTCCTGTTCTCGTCTGTCAGTTTTTCGTTCAATGATCGAATTTAACCGAAAAGTTGTTTTTTGTATGGGGAATGGAATTTTCAATGAAAGAAAATTTCATGATAGCTATAACCGACTTGTCAGAAAATATTCCACTGTTTCCTTGGCCTTAGGCGCCAGTTATAGCTTTCATTGAAATCCATCATTGAAACAAAAATCAGAGGTTTTAGCAAATCCTCCAGGTGTGTACAGATGTGTACTAAAATACCAAATGTACTTTCTACAATTCTTCTTGATCGCGAAAGTCTGAAAGATATTTAACTGTCTGTAATTTCAATATGTATTTCTTATTCATACCTGAAATTAAAAATTCTTTTTGTGGAGGTTAATTGAGTCCCTGGGAACGGAGTTAGTAAGTTATATTTTAATCCAAACGCCTCGTCTCCAATAAGAACATAGGGAAGAGGAGTTTCGGTGTCTTGCAATGGTGCATCTGCAGGAACAAACAACCTTCGCGGATTGTTATTCCAGGCTCTGCCAAAGTTGCAGGTATTAAATACGGTCGGGTCAGCATTAGAACCATGTGCTCCAATGCTGACCATAAGAAATCTATACTTTGCATCCACAACTGCCATTAGGATTGTGGAGAAACATTTTTTATAATTAAAATTAAAACTACCCGATTACCTTGGAGCAAACATCCTAACATGTTTCCCATCGACAGCCCCAAGGCAGTTGGAAAAATTTCAAGTCATCATGAAATCATGAGAAATTTCTTTCCAAAATCTCGTGCTTTTTGGAACTGGCATCACAAGTTCTTGAAAATGTTTATTGATGGCTTGAATGTTTTGAATGATGCATTGTCTTACAGTCGATCTTCCCATCAAAAAACGGAAAGAAAGATCCGCAAAACTAGCTCCAGTGGCAAGAAATCTGAAGAGGATAATGTGTTTGATTGATTAGAGGAAGATGGTTACCTATTTCTCTCACCGCAGGGTCAATACCAGTTTTTCCTTTGCACTTATATTATCTCTTCTGTATAAATTTATTGTCGGCTTTACATCATTATTTATTTTTGACAGGATATGATTGAATTGCTGCTGACTCATTCTTAGGTATTCGTAGAATTTAACAGGATACTTTTCAAGTCGGCATATGAGCGAGTAATATTCTCCGTGCTGTCTCCGAGATCGATAAAGTGGGTGCACTTGATATTTTCTTGTTCGGGTCGATTTATATTTTTTTATAATACATAACGCAGTTGCAATTAACAATAACTTCTTATTTTCAACGCGAGTCATACCTATTTGTTATGATTCTGGTAGGTTTAACACAAATAATAACAATGCAATAAAAGAAGATAAAAACAAGTGTCAAAATGACATTTAATTGCTGACATAACTTTACTGATTGCTATAACCGCCCGTGCGTAATTAATTCCAGTTTTCACCTGTTTTAACTTTTACTGATGGTTTTTAACTATCGCTATAACTGGCCCCTAAGTGGCCGGTTATAGCGAACAGGAAAACGAATCAGGAAAAACTTTTAAATTGATTTTTTGCACTATTTTCATTCGATTTGAAACACAAATGCTACACTTATCAATGACAAATAAGTCATACAATTTTTCGATCAAATAAAATTTACAAATAAACAATTATCTTTTGTTAAAAATGTATTTATTAATTTTCTTGATGCAAATTCATTTTTCGTGCCAGCTGATCGTAATTTCCCACAAAATGGAACAAAAAATTCCAATGATTTGAGCTCCAATTTCACTCATTCCACTGACAGAATTGCGGACGAAAAAGTTTTTCATGTGCATTTCAATCAGAAAAACTTGGTGGTAGTCCGGCCAACTGACATATTTTTTCCTGTTCGCAATAAGCGATCATCAGGAAAAAATATTCAATTTCGTACTGTTTCAACTTTTCTGGATGCGTTTTCCTGATCGCTATAACTGGCCCCTAACTGAAAATAAGGGAAAGGTCTACTTTTATGGTTCGTTCGTTCAAGAATGAAAGTTAAGATTTCAATAAGAATTGCAGTTGAGAAGTCTTAGAAGTGAATCTTAAGCGCACGTCTTTTTCGAGAGATCAATTTCAAAATTAAAAAAATTAATGCTTTCTTTCAATTCAATTATTTAGCGAATTTTATAAAAAAAAACAAATGATGACTGATGAACCTTTTAAAGAAGCATAGTTATACCTATGTAGGTAAGGTACCTACTATAAGGCGCCAGTTATAGCTTTCATTGAAAACCATCATTGAAAATTTTGTCTTTCAATTTTGATGCACTTAACCAAATAAAACTGATGGCGTTTTGGTACCAAAATGATGGTTGTCAGTTATATAATTATTTTTAGTGAAAAAAATGTTTAGTTTTCTTTACAACTTTCATATAAAATCATTTTTTGTTTTTCAATGATGAAAATCGTTTTCAATGAACAGCTGATATCTTGTTCCCAAAAGTGGAACACATTCGTTCCAATGAAATGTGTTCCTTTCTCTTCTTGTTCTCGTCTGTCAGTTTTTCGTCCAATGATCAACTCTAACCTCAAAAGTCAAAATGCAAATAATAAATAATCTTATACCATCACGACGACTCACGTCCACCTAGAAGTTTTTGGCAATTTTGCACAACTGGAATACTGAAAATAATCTGAAAATAATAGTGGTAAATTTAAATTCTTTTTTCACTAATAAAGCTTCAACACAACAAAAATTTAACATCAATTGTCCGGCAAAAAATAAATAATTTGTACAGGTGACTATTTTTTTTGTGTGTTTGCGAGTGTGACGCGCTGCACGGGTAGTTTTTTTTTGTTATTTGTTTATTATTTAAGAAATAATTCAGTAGAGGATGGTGTAGTGATGTCAAATAATTCGGTCCAAGACGTTTTCCCTTGCCAGAGGCCCACCAAAATGCGCGAAATCGACTTTACGAGTGGAAAAGATAAACCACGTTTCCCCTTGCCAGACGCCCACCAAAATGCGCGAAATCGACTTTACGAGTGGAAAAGATAACCACATGAATGATACACCAAAAAAACATAGATATCCCCCTGATTATAAAAATGTGTCCAAGACGTTCTGGTTTCAGCCTTATGCTTGCCAGACGCCCACCAAAATGCCCGAAAATGAACTTTTCCGGTGGAAGGGATAACCACAAGAGTAATATGTACATCAACAAATCAGAAAAATTCTCCTGATTATAAAAATGTGTGTCCAAGATGTTTTGGTTTCAGCCTTGTGCTTGCCAGAGGCACTTTAACTTTTCTCAAACTTAAAACCTTAATAACTTTCTTCCTATGCGGTATAACGAAAAGAATGGTACGCCAAAAAATCAGAAACACTCTCCTGATGCTTTCTTGCCAGACGCATTTTAACTTTTCTTTAACGGAATTTTTAACTTTAAACGTTAGCAACTATTTTCCTATGAGGTATAACCAAAAGAATGATACACCAACAAATCAGAAACATTGTCCTGATTATAAAAATGTATGTCCAAGACCTTTTGGTTTCAGCCTTGTCCTTGCCCACTATTGCAATTAGATTTGCCTTTCCACGAGCTGTGTTTTCCTTGCGAGCAGCAGCATACGCGGCGTTCTCCTTTCCTATTTTGAATGTCGCTATTTTCCTTTTTTGCTTGTCCTTAGGTTTTTGTTTTCTTTGTGTTTTTTTTTTTGAAAATTGAGAAATCTTGAAAGGATGTTCAATAGTTTCTTAAATTAAAAATTGTTTTAACACAAATTAACAAGTTAAAAACGCAAAATTATGAAAAAAAAATCTTATTTGCATTGGAATGCTATCGCGCTGCAACCCACTCACCACAACCCAAAAAAGAAGAACGATCACAGTCAAAGGCAATCACGAACAAGGAAACACGAAGCAACTATGTTTCTATATTTTTACATAATAACTTAGGGTTTCGTTTCACATTTTGGAATTTTTTGTTTGATTTTTAATGTTGTGGACTTTTGAAAGTTGTTTTTGTACACAGGTTAATGCATATAGGTATAGACTTTTTTAAAACGCATTTTTTTTCTTCAGATTATGAATTGTGAGAAGGAAGCCAAAGCCATTAAAAGGCAATAAACGAAGGAGTTTGAAATCAAATTTATAATGGAGGTCAAAAATCACGCGAAAATCATACGCGAAAGACAATCCGAGCTACAGCAACCGGGTAAGCAGGGAGAACGCGTGGGTAGATATTGCGCTTATAATAGGAAAGAGTGGTTAGTAAGGAATTAACATTTACAATCACAAATAATATATGTATATCTAATACTTTTTTGTACAAACATAGCTGACGAATGCCAAAAAAAGTGGAATTCTGTGCGGGACAGTTTTCGAGCAGCTTACCGCACTGAATGCAATACCCCGAGTGGTTCTGCAGCTGTCCCCAAAGTGAGATGGATGAGTGCTTCTCGTCTAGCCGTTCGGATTCGGCATAAAATTGTAGTTCCCTTCCATTCCTGTCGAAAGGCGCACACAGGAATGGTTGCGAGTTGTTAGTCACTAGGCCCTGGTTCTTCATGAGCCGTTGTGCCATCCGATTTATTTTTTTTTTTTAAAGCTCTATGTATACAAAACTGGGTGATTTTTGCACACCTTTCTGAGTCGGATGGGTTTTATGTTTTACAAAACGTTAAAAATATTCTACATCTTGTGGACTTGTCACATTTTCAAAATAAACTATTTACTGAGTAGAACTGGTATCTTTGGAGCTAATTTCTTTTTCAAAGTGTTGAGTTTTTGAAATAAGTTTTTTCAAAACTATCGCCTAAAATAATTGTATCTAAAAAGAAAATTCAATAATGGGTTTCTGGGTTTAAGATAAGCTAAACTGTTTTATAATACGACTTGTTAGGGCTGCCAGACGTCCCGATTTTGGCGGGACAGTCGCGATATTTGTACCCTGTCCCGATATCTGTCCTGATTTACAAAATGTCCCGATTTTGTCCCGACATCAAATTTAGAGAGTGGATGTATAAACAAAATCTTTTGTATGAGGGTTTAAAGGGGTATATTTTGTGATATCGAAATCAAAAGTCTGGTTGGTTTTCTTCTGACCCTTTGGGAGGGGCGGGTTGTTGAAAATATAGATTTTCTATATTCTATAACACTTAAAGTGCTAATTCTATATTTTCAACACCCCGCCCCTGCCAAAGGCTCAGAAGAAAACCAACCAGACTTTTGATTTCGATATCACAAAATATGCCCCTTTAAACCCTCATACTAAGGTTTTGGTTATACATCCAATCCCAAAATCTGCTGTCGGCTCTTATACTAAGAGGCTTATATGCAGAACTGCATCTCAACAGAGGAATACATACATTTTTATATTTATGTATATATTTACATATATACTATTTTTATAGTCTTAAATTTTTTGTATTTTTTTTTTGTTTTTGTTTACTTTTTTTGTTTTTTTTTTTGTTTACGTTTTTGTTAATTTAGATTTATTGTGATGTTGAAGTTTTAATAGTTTTAGTTTTTTGAGATCTTAAGATATTTACCTACCACAAAGTGCAAAAGTCAAGAAGACTGTTAATTTTTTCAATAGATTTAATAAATAGTTTTAAAACCATGACTAAATAAAGAGTTGTTATTTACTTCGCATTGGAAGTTATTGTAATTGGTGCGATTTGTCAAACGTTTTGCAACTCAAATATTTTGAAAAAAAAAAACAATGATATCGATTTCAAATTTTACCTACATACCTATACTGATTATTCACAAACCCATAGCAAAAAATATATAATTATATATAATATATACTCTACCACCCGCAAATTAGGTAAATATGTACATATGTATATGGTTTTCAAGTGCACCAATGGGAAGTTACTAGTGTGGGTCAACCCCAGACTCATTTTTTTTTTTTGATAAAATTTTCCAAAAATGACAAATTTGGTTTGAAAGAATTTATTTAATATTCAAAATAATTTGTGAGCCACAAAATTGATTGTCAAAAAGAGTTGATTTGTTGATTAAAATGCGTCTTTGTTAAAGTTAAACATGTTGGAAGTGGACATTCCCTTCTTCAACCATCCAGTTAGCAAATTTGTTTCTAATGTCTGTCGCGTTTGAAGCCGGTTGAGACATTCTATCGGCACTATTTACTATCGCCAACGGTTCAGCAATTGCGTTAGAGTTTGTTTTGTCACTTTGCAGATAATTGTGGAGTACGCAACAGCACAATATAAGTGGTTTAGCAACTTTTGGGCTGAACCTCAAGTGACTTGAGGAGAATCCTCCATGTATGTGTCAGTATCCCGAAAGAACTTTCGACGATTCTTCTGGCTCTTGAAAGTCTGAAAAACAATACCAAATAAGCTCATAGTTTAAAGTGATTCAATTAACTTGGGACCTGCCTATAATTATAAATTCTTTGTTTATTAGTTAATCCAGATCCCGGGTATGGTGTCAAGAGATTATATTTAAGGCCGAAAGCCTCATCTCCTACTAACACATATGGTAATGGTTCTTTCGTACCGGGTAAAGGTGCATCAGCTGGGACCCTAAGACATTCTGGATTTTGCATCCAAGCCTTTCCAAAATGGGAGCTAGAGAAAACAGTTGGATCCGAGTTTGATCCGTGCGCTCCAATACTAACTACAATAAACTTGTAGTTTGCGTCAGCGACTGCCATCAAAATTGTTGAAAAGCATTTTTTGTAATTGAACTTAAAACTTCCCGAATTCCTTGGAGCAAACATTCTTACATGTTTGCCATCAACTGCTCCAAGGCAATTCGGGAAATGCCAACTCTCCAGAAACCCATCCGCAATAATTTTCCACTCGTTCGGGCTTTGTGGTACGGGCATACAAAGTGGTTTCATATGTTTATTAATTGCATGAATTGTTTACAATATACATTTGCGAACAGTTGTTTTACCCATAAGAAATCTAAACGACAAATCGCAAAAACTCGCTCCAGTAGCAAGGAATCTAAACGTGTAGTAAATACTGAGTAATTAGATTTCATAAATTAATTAACAGTTTACCTCAATGTCAAACAAAGTTTTTCTTTTGAACTTATAAAGTCTTGTTGGTTTCGGAATAAATTATTCCGTGGTTTTATATCATCATTTATTTTGTTGAAGCAGGAAATTGAATTGCTCCCTTGTCATCCTAAAATATTCGTAAAACTTTACGGGAAACCTTTCTAGACTTTTCATCAAGTTGAAATACTCGCCATGGAGTTTTCGGGCTTGATGTATCGGATGTACTTGGTACATTCGACTGCGCGTCGAAAAACATTTTCTTTTTTGTATTATTTTGTATACGCTTAAGAGAACTAAAAGCCTTTTCTTTTCCGATAATTGCACCATTTTTAAAATATACACAAAATACTAAATTTTAAAATCAAACACTTGTCTGTCAGTTTTGTTGATAATTGGTAATCGAAAATATATCGATAGAATAAAACAATCGAAAGCATATCGATTACTATTTAAAACTCGATTGTAATATTTTAAGATTTATTTATACAAAACGTTAGATAAAGCATGTTTTTTTTTTAAGAATGCAACTGTATTTATCTAATTTTACATCAAGGTTCTTAAGCTTCCTGAAATTCCACTAATTGGTTGATGTAGGTATACATAGATAACTATAGTCCCCTTTCACACAGGGAAACCAGTTTCTGGAGATCTTTTTTGACGTTTTCCTTTAATTTCCTTGTACCTTTCACACAAGGGAACAAAAATTGCCTGAGATTTTCGTTGGTTTCCATATAAAGTCTATTGGCTATACGCACATTACGGACAGTGTGAGAAGGAGTGTGATAAAAATCTCCTCAAACGTTGACCGGGGAGATTTTTTCATTCCCCTTGCTTCTTACCTTTCTCGCCTACAAACTCCCGTTTTCCAGCAACTCAGTTTCCTTGTGTGAAAGCAGTCTAAGCATTTTTCTTAAAGAGTTTTAATAATAAAGCGTAGTTATTAAAGTTTATTTGTGCTTATTTCGAAATTCACTGGTTCTATTTTTCTTATTTTTGATCTTAGTATGTTTAAAGTTTCGTCTTAAAAAAACAATCCATATTAACGATAGTTTTTCTGTAACTATCAGAACTACTGAGAAAGTAGTCTATCGATCTTTTACCGGCACTACAAAATATTGCTGTCAACTCTTTTCACTGACAGATATTTTCAATGACAGCCAAGTTCCAATGATTGCTATAACCGACTTGTCAAAAAATATTCCACCGTTCCACTGATTTGTGTTTCAATGATGGTTTTCAATGAAAGCTATAACTGGCGCCTAAGGAAATTTAAATAGTCAAAAAGCTAATTTCGATGACTTACTTACAGCGCACCAACTAAACAATAGATCATAAATGACATATTGACGCCACAACACTCTTTAAAAAACATTTACTCTTACTTTTTATTTTCTTCCAAAATCATCCATAAAAAAAATGTCTATAAACATACATGCGTCATGAATACGTATATTATAGTCTGGAGATAAAAAGAAAGTATTTTCACATTATTTGTATCCATTCATTTTCAATTCCATTATGCAAAAGTTGGTTGCTCGGACAACTTCTGCTACAATTACTTCTGTTGGTATATTCGGTCGATAACAATCTAGCGAAATTGCTTACCATTGTGTAGGTACTACAACGACTCGTATACACGGTTGCCACTTGGAAATAGAAATTGTGACCAAAATTGAAAATAAAAAGGACCAAAACGACTAAAAAGTTAGTCACATTTTTTTCATTTATTATCATAAATAAATAATTAGAAATTAACAAAAATAAATAAACAAAAAAGGTACAACGTAATTCACAAAATTACTTTAAGGGCAATGTGATCACCCCTTCTCCAAAATAAAGATTAGATCGCACTAGGTGGAACTGCACTGCAGCGGACCTGCGATTCACAATAATTTGTATGAAGTTTAATAAGTTCAGTTCCCGCTTAGTGCGATATAGCTTATACAATATCATACAAATAATGTTATGCCACGTCGTGAAATGTAGTTTCGCTGCAGTTGTGTGCTTAGGCGGTCTAACCTTTAGAAACATAACATAATAACTAAACACAAAGGTTTATTCAGTAAATCACATTTTTTCACAACATTTTATATTAAATTCACAATATTTTTTAAATTAATCAATACGAAATTGCGTATAGTTCAATTGAATCTACTAAAATGTACACACATAATATCTACCTATTTTAAAAAAGGTTTCTTCCAACCAAACGCTATATACATATACGCTACATAATATTATTTATGGTGTCAAAGTTATTTCTGTTTCTTAACTTATTTTTAATTAAACTTAAATCATAAAACTTTCTTTCAGCAGCAGCTGAGTAACGACAATAACAAACCTTTAGTAATGTTTTAATTTTACAAGAAAGATTTATTAATATATCTTGTTACTTACCTATCCATTTTTTATGTTTTGTTTTCTAAAGGAACCAACAAAACCAACAAGCGAAATAGACGGAGACGCTTAAACCCAAAAATATTTCAAACTTTCCATCGGTCAATAAATTGTCAAATGAAGTGGTCGTGGATGGGTTATGCAGTGCGTTCAATTTAATACATGCGTCGTTTACGTTAGGCGATGAAAAAAAAAATTGCGCTTTTAAAAGTCGATTTTTTTATATTTCTTCTTCAAAAAAGTGACCAGATGGAAAACAAAATGACCAAGTGTAAAAAAAATTACCAAATTTGGTCACAAATGACCAAAGTGGCAACCGTGCTCGTATACAGTACACTCGATTGAGTGACAGCTTGATTCATGACTGTTCCCCAAGTTAATATCGTGCAATAAAAATAGTGACAATGACAATGCCAACTATATATGTACAGTACATATACACACACATGTTGGTAGGTACTCCTTTTTCCGTTTTGTTAAGATGAGGGTGTGTGTAAGTGCATTCAAAAGCGATTGTAGGAAGAACAGTTTTGGATAATTGTTCTAACGTCGGATTTTTCTTTAATCGATATATTCAACTACTTTCTTCATATTTGTATGATAGCATTACAAAAGCACATTGTGCCGTTGAAGACAATTATGAGGGTATTCAAAGCTTAAATATTCTTGCATTACTATTACTTCTATGTAGATTTACTCGATTTTGTTTTCATCTGGTTGATTATTGAATTAAGATTGATGGCAAATTAAAAGTGTATCCATCAATAACAATTTAGCGAAATTGCATACCATTGTAGGTACCTGCTACAAATTTTACATAACGATGATAAAGAAAGTCAAAAAAAAACTTTTTTTCATTTTATCGCGAATGAATTCAATTTGAGATGTAAATTAAGCTCAAAAATCGCGTAAAACTGGGTTTTTGACACTTTAAGAAACAAACTTGTGACACATAGAAAACCTCTGATTCTGTAACAAGTTTTCTAGATAAAAATTGTAACAGAACGAAAAAGTGTTATATTAACTACGAGACGAGACTTTTGTAATTCTCGTCTCCGTCTAATTAAAATCGAAAATTTTCAGTCTCGTCTCGGTCTCGTGTCGGTCTCGTATAATAAAGTCTCGCCTCGGTCTCAGTCTCGCTTTTTTCCGCAGAAAACTTAAATTATGCAGTCTCGCCCCGGTCTCGTCTCCGAAAAATACGATTTCCGAACAACCTGTGGATTATTGGAACGAAATATATTTTCGATACGTCAAAATATAATTTGTCCCCCATATAGTTTGAATATAAGCAGAAGAAATAAATATTTAACTAAAATTGGATTTTTCAAATTTATTAGACTCTTTGTAAATTTCGGTCTAATTATACAGTCTCGTCTCGGTTGTTTAAAGGCCAGTCTAGTATCGGTCTCGTTTCGGATGCTTAAAAGGAAGTCTCGTCTCGTCTCGGTCTCGGCACGCGGGACCGATACCGAGACTTTTCTGGTCTCGTGTCTAGCCCTAATATTAACTTTACAAATTTCAAAAAATACTTTTTTTTTGCACTTTCAGTCCAAAAATTGTGCGATCGGATTTGAATTTAGGACATTCAAAGGATGTGGAATAAGTATAAACTTATTTTTGCTGCAGACATTTGGTTTAATTTTGTTCCCCTTGATTTAATATAAATTTATGAAGACAAAAATTAAAAATCTTTGAAGCGATTTTTTCAAAAAATTATTTTTTACCTATATATAAAATTTTGAAAACATTTTTAAGAACAAAATTTGGAACGCAAATTTAAATCAATTATTTAGATACACATTAAAATAAAATTTCAAAAAATTTCATTAAGTCTAAAAAACTTTAAATTGCAGTATTATGGTGGATTTACATGTATATTCGTCTGAAATTTGCAACCAAAAGGGGATGCAAAATTAAAATTTACATTTGTTTGATAGAACACCAAAATACAGAAGATTTTCGTACATGCAGACTATAAGGAAGTGCCATAATGCAGATATGAAGACGAACATGCTAATGGTTCTCTTTCACACGCTCGGATTTTTGGAATACATCTGTGCCGCTCTACTTTTCTTCATATTTGTATTTGCAGACGAAGATACATGTCAATCGAGCATTATTATTAAAGCTGTTACGAGCATTATCATACAAAAAATAACTTAAATCGGTTTATCTAATAATTATACAGTTAAAATATGAAAAAAAAAATCCTCTTGATAAGCTTTATATTATTATGTATCAACAACGCTTTTTATTTCAAACAATAAAAAAAGAAATTAAAAAAAAAAATTAAAACTAATTAAGAAAAATTTTAGTGTCCCATTCAAGAAGATAACGTAAATACACAGAAATTACATTTATAGGCAACATTTTATATTTACCTACTATAATGCTTGCTGGGATAGGGATTGCATCATTATGCGCATTGAAATGGGACTTTCTCCATAAAATCTATCATTATTATAGGTATACATATAATTTGTATGTGTAAGTTTTGTCCCCACGAATTAACAAGTAGGTATGTTGTTTACATTAGCTATTTTTCCGCTAACATATAAATCTACCTTAATATATCGGCTCTAGAGACAGAGAGTATAACAAGATGCGTCCTTCGCGGGCTTTGTAATGGAAGGAAATATTATTTTTATCACTCATAAACATTTAGGCTACCAACATATGTTTAATTTTAATGTTTCATGAAATGACATAAAAACTGAAATTGCCCTTTAAAATAATTCAAATTATGTGTGAGTTCAGTTAGAGTATATTTTTGCTTAAAGTTTGGGAATGACTTGTAGTACAGGCAATGGGGAAAAATCTGAAAAAAGTTTTGACGTCTGAAAAGTTTGAATGCAGCGCCCCCGCCATCTTGGAAAAACGACTTCTTTTGATAATTTGCGTTTTTCTCACTTCCTGTGCTTTTTTATGAAATATTTAATTTTTAATTTTATATACTTTTTTTTTTTTTATTTAAATTTCCTACAAATCGGTATATAAATTATTTTTCTGGTGTAGATAATTCAAAAGTTATTGATGAAAAACAAGTACAAATTAAGGCCTTACGGGCTTGGTTATCGAATAACTCTCAAACTTTTACTTTTATAAAAAAAAGTCTTAAACTAAAGGTGTAAAAAAAGGCTAGGGCGTTTAGGTTGAGTTTAGATAAGAAAAAAATCGTACGGAGAGGGGGTCTATTTCCCCCCGTTTACGCAAAAGGGGCAATTTTCTATAAAAAATGACTTAAAATATAAAAATAATTTTTAAAAAAACGGCAACATTCAAAATATCATATTATAGCTTTTTTGAAAACCAAAAACCTATTCTTAAATGAACTTTTTAAATCAAGTTGTTTGAGCAATCATTTTTTGAGAAAATAATTTTCAAACTCAAAATTAAAAAAAAAAACCCTCTTCAAAACTGCATTCTGCATTTTTTCAGATTGTCCTTATTTGACTCCCCGTTGTCTGTACTATTATATCTGACCGCAAGACGAGAAAATTTCGAAATTAAAACAGAATTTAACAATTTTATGTCACGCGTATTGCCTCTCGCGAAAAGTCATACAAAAAAGTTTTAAATTTGAAAAGCGTGATTTAGTTTTTATTTTTGTATACTTACACGTTTATTTATTTAAATTTTTGTCTTAAAATCAGAAAAATCAACCAAAATTTCAAAAATATTTACCGGGAAAGGGTGATGAATTTGAGTTCAACACCCAAAAGTAAACTAAGAAACGAGTCTCAATAATTAACCACCACTTCCTCTGGGAAAAAGGGCCAACTGCAGTTTTTTTAAATTTGTATTTGAAAATAGAAATAAATACTGAGATTTACTATACTGTGGTGAATATGCCCATTTGTGCAAACAACGACATCTCTTATTCTTCTATAACAGAATAAATTAGTAGTGAGTTCCGCGCCATCTATGAACAAAAGATTAACTAATGTTACCCAATACCTAAACCACCCAATACCTAAACCACTCTATCATTATCCAATACCTAAATCACTCGCATCGTTATCCAATACCCAAACCATGGAACTGCTATAATTTTTAATTGGTCGAAATCTTTTGAGCTTCTTGTGGAGACTTTCCAGTGAAGTGCATTACAGCACATTTCAGAAACCCTAGAAGATTCTAGTATTTTTTTCTCGGATATAAATACACGGTCACCAGTCCGAAGAACGAAGTTTGATTTTGGAAGTGAACAAATAAACGCCGGTGTAAAATAGTGAATTAAGAGTTGTGGTTGTTGTAATAAAAGTATTGGAATTAAAGTATTTGAAGTGAAAAAAGGTGTTTTATTTTTGTAAAGTAATTGTTGTTCAGTTTGAATAAAAGAAATAAGTTTTATTTGCGAACCCTTGGCAAAATATTACAATACTATACATTCATAAGGTATAGCCCAGTCAAAATAAACATAAAAATTTCAAATCCTGAACAAAATTCCGATAACGCTTAAAGTTGGAAGGCCCTTCCGGTGACTATAACGCAGCAATGACAAAAAGTCCCTGACGATCCGACAGGAGCATATTTTTTAAAGCATGGTTAAGTGTCAAAAACTTCAGTTTTTAGGAAATAACTTTTTAATGGCAAATGCTATCGAAAAGAATTTCGAGGACAGTTTGTAGATCATTAAATTCTGTATACAAAAGTGACGAACAATAATTAAGAAGGTATAGCTATTTAAAAATAACATAAAATTACGAAAATATCGTTTGTTTTTTTTAAATACAACTGTTAAACCGTCAATGCTTTCACAAAAATGTCTAGGAATACTCTGCAGACCATATAATGTTCTATAAAGAAGATTGACTAGGGTAAAATCTATCAAACCCAAAGAAAACTCATGGTTTGATTCGAGCTGTAAAGAGGTTATCAGGATCAGAGAAGTAAGCTTCCGTTGTTATAAAGCCAACCCTACTGAGGAAAACCGGAAAAAGTTTCAACAAGCTAGAAAGACCTGTAACGTTCATATTCGACGAACCAAATTTTTACATGATCAAAAGTTACGGCAAAAAATACTACAATGTCCCAAAGGTAGTAAAAATTTTTGGTCATTTGTAAAAAAACATACGAAACACCACCTCGTCCTCGGTTCCAACGCTCGTCTTCAATGATACTCCTTTTGTCAGCTCGCAAGATAAAGCCAATTTGCTTACAGCACAGTTTGCTGTTAATTCGACGCTGCCAGAAAGTGTTATGACTCCTCCTGTACTTGAGAGCGTAAATGATTTTATGGGACAAATCTTCTATCGCACTCGTGCAGTTGCTAGAGTTCTAAAAGATCTCGACGTTCACAAATCCGCTGGCCCGAATAGTATCCCTCCCATTGTTCTGAAGAGGTGTTCTTCAACGCTGGCAAAACCACTGCGTAAGCTTTTCCATCTGTCCTACTCTACTGGACTCTTTCCGAGGAAAACAGCATTTGTCCAGCCTGTCCCTAAAAAAGGCGCGTCTTCTTCCCCCTCCAACTTTCGACCAATTGCGCTTACGTCCCTTCTTTCCAAGGTCATGGAAACGCTGATTTATTTTCAGCTAAAGAAATATCTCGAAGAACGAAAGCTTCTTAATGACCGGCAGTACGGCTTTCGTAGCAATAGCACTGGTGATCTGATGGTATATCTCACCGAACAGTGGCACAAATCT
This sequence comes from Melangyna quadrimaculata, assembly GCA_949320155.1. Taxonomy (NCBI): domain Eukaryota; kingdom Metazoa; phylum Arthropoda; class Insecta; order Diptera; family Syrphidae; genus Melangyna; species Melangyna quadrimaculata. Next base: position 74,856,383 of record OX439485.1, on the reverse strand, counting down.
TTACATCGTTTTGGAGAAAGTAAGATTATTGCGCTTGATATTTCAAAAGCATTTGATAGAGTTTGGCATCAAGCTCTCTTATCGAAAATGCGTGCATTTGGTATCGATGAATCCCTTCTTCGTTGGATTAGAAATTACCTTTCGGACCGCTCAATACAAGTTGTATTGGACGGTTTCAAGTCTGAAATCCACAAAATAAATGCTGGTGTGCCCCAGGGCTTCGTTTTGTCTCCGACCCTCTTCCTAATATTCATAAACGATCTCTTATCTGAAACTTCTAATCCATTAAACTGTTTTGCTGACGACAGTACCCTCAGCTTTTCATATTCGTTTCTTGATTCACATCCATGTCCTTCGGATGTGGGACTTGAACGGCAGCGTATGATAAGCTCATTAAATTCTGATGTCGACAGTATTGTCCAGTGGGGAATAAAAAACCGTGTAGAATTTAATGCTTCTAAAACTCAATGCTGTCTCCTGTCGTTAAAGCGGAACTCACCCCCAATGCTGCTATCCATGAGCGGCACTTGCATAGAGGAAACTGAACAGCTTTCAGTCCTCGGTATGTGCGTCACAGATCACCTTTTGTGGAATGATCACATATTTGACATCGCCAAAAATGCTGCTAGGTGTTTAGTTTTTCTCCGTCGATGCAAGAAATTTTTCTCCCCCTCTGCTCTGGCTGTGATCTACAAAGCCTTTATTCGTCCAAAACTTGAGTACAACTCCCATATTTGGGCAGGTGCTCCAATAACCCAATTGAGTCTATTGGATAGAATTCAAAAGAGAGCTCTTAAAATGATTGGTGAAAGAACTATAACGGAAACGTTTACATCTCTGGAGCACCGTCGAAATGTTTCATGCCTTTCGTTGTTTTACCGTTATTTTAACAATCATTGCTCTAGTGAAATAGCCAGCTGCATTCCTCCCCTTAAACAATTCAACCGTAATACACGCGCTTTTAGGAATGCCCATCAGTTTACCCTTGAGCCCAACTTCGGACGTACAGTTAAGTACAGAGATTCTTTCTTTAGTCGCAATACACGAATGTGGAATGCTCTACCCAGCTCTATCTTCCCCTCCCATTGTGATCTACAGACATTCAAAACCAATGTACATCGGTTTCTCCTTTCAAATCCCCTCCAACCTACCTAATCGCTCGTGCTGTGTTTATCACTTTAAGGGTATTCATAACCCCTTTAGCGCGCGCTAAATATAAAAAAAAATAATGCTAAATTTTTAAAATATGTTTCACGAACAAAAATCAAAAAAAAACGCTGAAAGTTCGCAAATAATACTTATTTCCTTTATTCAAACTGAAACAACAATTACTTCACAAAATAAAACGCTTTTATTTCAAATACTTTTATTACTAATACTTTTATTATAACCAAGCACAAGTATGCAACTCTTTATTCACACTGACATTTATTCGTTCACTTTCAAAATCAAACTGCTGTTTTCGGACTGGTGGCCCTGGATTTATATCCGAAATAAAGGGTTCTAGAATTTTCTATAGTTCTGGAATCTGCTAGATGTTTCTTCTCCAAAAGGTTTCGTTCAATTTTCACGATCCACTTTTAGTATGACGAAATAACGAAAGAGCCTGGGCACCAACCGTGGATTTAGTTATTTATTTCATTCAAAGATGGCGCGCAAACTTGTACTAATAAATGATGTCGTTGGCTGCATAACTGGGCTTAGTCACCACAGTATATTGAAGTTCAATGTTTTTCCTTTTGAATCCGCGAGTTATATTTGTATTATTTTTTATTTTATAAAAAATAAAATACTGAATTATCAAGTTTCACATAAATATTTATTTTCAATTAAATATCAAATAAATCTATTTTTTCAACGAAAACATTGAGAACAAAAAACTCGAATGCGAAAAATTCAAGGTCGACGAAGGAAGCAGTAAATTAAAGTAATTTAAATACACAGCACAAAAATCACTCGCATGTGGCCCATTCATCCAATTAAAATGTTTGTTATCTAACATTTTCATTTTTGGATCTTTTTCCAGTTAGGAAAACCAAAATAAGGATAATTAAATTAATTAATCTTCCTCCGCTTCATTTTTAAAAAGTAATTAACCAAATCATAAATTATTTACGGTCGAGTCAATTTTTTTTCTTCAATTGAGGCAGGTAAGAGCGTAGATGTAGGTAGGTACCTATAGGTAAATTTTAAGAACGAAAAAGGTTAAATGATGACAAGTTTCAATAAATCCTTAGAATCAAATTACTTACCTGTCCATTGAATTCACCAGAGATATAATTGAGTCTCGGTCTCGTTAAAATATCACCTTTAACCAATCCAAAGAATTTAATTGAAATAGGTACCTTCTTGCAGTTCCCAGCTAAGTATCTATTAAATATAAAAGGAAAGTTTTCCTTAATGACCATTGAAAGTTAGTCCTAATGAAGCAAGGAAACAAAGAACCACACAAAGAATAAATCACATTTTTCCACTCGTATAGGTAAAGATAAACATTCATTTTCTTTTATTTTTTTTCAATTAGCTACTCGTACAGTCGAGAGGAGGTAATTGAACTGCAAAAGTTTTAGTTTGTTTTGATTTCACGTTGAAGATGTTTTTATTTTGATGTGTACCATCTTTAGGTATCGGTCAATAGCATTAGCGAATTTGGAGTTACATTATCTCGTCACATACAAAATGCACGGAAATAATTAGCTTTCAGCTAGCAATAAAGCGTTAAATTTTACCGACATATACTTAGCAGGCGATAGTCACGAATTTCATTTTTTTTGTTTCCCAGAAGTCAGTCCTCATTTGGTCAAATTTGCGCAACCACATTTAGAATTTATATAAGGGTGGCAAAAAAATTGCCGGGCGGAAAGAAATTTTCCAGGGTGGCAAAAAAATTGCCGGGTGGCAAAAAATTTGCCAGGATGGAGAAAAAATTGCCGGGGTGGAGAAAAAAATTGCCAGGGTGGCAGACAAATTACCAGGGTAGAGAAAAAAGTGTCCGGCGGCCTAAAAATTGTAAGGGTAGCAAACCAATTGCCGGGCGGCACAAAAATTGCCAGGGTGGCAAAAAAATTTCCAGTGTTGAACGAAATTCCCAGGCGGCAAAAAAATTACCAGATAGGCAAACAAATTTCCGGGCGGCTAAGTATTAAGAATAAATTGTTGTTGCATTAAACTTGTTAATTGTTGAGCGCCCGACCCCGTGTTTTTAAATTTATCTCTTCAAGCCTTAGCTCCAACCTCGGACTTTGTCAGTCTCTAGAGCAATGTTTCCCAACGTGGGCCTCTTGCGCCACGGGGAGGCATGCAGATTTCAACTAAGTATGTACTTCCAAAGTAATTTTGAAAAAAGAAATCTATTTACTGTTTAACATGAAAATATTTTTGAGTTTCATTAACTACATTATACGTTTTGAAAATTAACTTATTTTCTATGGATTTGAGATTTGTGATGCTAAAAACTGTTAAGGTATCTAGATAAAATATTATGGCTAGTCTAAATGTGACTGACGGTAACAAGATAGACTGTCAGCTCATTAACCTTACGTAAACCTTAACATAGGGCTAGGGGGATATGTGGACTTTGGAAAGGTTCTGGTGGGACATAGCCGAGAAAAGTTTGGGAAACACTGCTCTAGAGCAAAACCCCAAAAACTCTCTGGAATAAGTTACCACGTTTTTTCCCAATTCTTGTCAGGCCTTAGTCCCGAGCTGGTTTTTCGTCCCAATTTCCTGGGCTTTGCTTTTAGGCAATAAATTTCTTTGCATTAAACAATTAAACATGCCCCATATTCGTAGCCGCAAACTTGTTTTTCTTTTCTAATTCCTTTCAAGCCTTACATAACAAAATACATAACATACCAGAAGACCCGTGCGAAAATTTCGCACATTCAATAAGGCTTTAGATGTCCAAATACAATGTTTGAACAAAATAAATAAATTCTTTTTATTATTGATATGAACATATTAGTTTTACAAAACAAACAATTGAATTGAATTTTTTGGTTTATCATTTTCTTTAATCGATACATATTATGTTGTTTGATTTTTTGACTCTTGAAATTTGAAAATGATATGTACAGTTGTCCATGAGTAGCTTAATAAGCTTTTTACTATTAAACTTAAATCTCAAAAATACATATCTCAAAAATACAGCTAAAAATTCTTTTGGGGCCCAGCATTTTGCTTTCTCACTGCATTCCGACCCTGTGTGAACGTATTTATGTTTGTGTAACTCACACTTTTGAAAAAAAAGCCTCACTTTTTCCTCGATATGCCCGTTCCTCTATTTCTTCTTCTAATATTTTAAAATAAAGAACTAATAAATATGTTTCTTACATTCATGCAATCTAGTGATACCTAATAAATGCATTCGGTTTTTTATAATGAGAAAAATGATTACAAACAACAGAAGTAGGTAGGTAACAAATATGTTTCTCCACCACTCAACTCAATGTGCAAGCGAAAAAAGAGGACTATACATTACAAAAGTAATAAATGTGTTGCTTTCATTCATGCATGGTGTAACTAAAGAATGTTTCTCCTCCACTCAGGTGCAGCGAAAAAAAAGAGAATTTTAAATTACAGAAGTAATACATATTTTTCTCTTTCACTCATTCAATGGGTTAAAAGTGGGGTATTCTTTATGTCAAATTTTTCATTTTTTGAATTATTTGAAATTTCCGAAATTTATAGAAAATAGTGTGGTATAACATAAAGTTTTTGTGCAATGTCATGAGTATGTGTAAATTCCTATTCAGTGATACCTATTTTAGTGGATTTGACTATTTTATAAATGAGAAAAAAGGAGTTTGACAACAGAAATAATATATATGATTAATGTACAATATTTACGACGAATGTAAAATATAATATAACAAGTTATATTATCTTTGTTTAAACTTAACACATTGTAATGTAGTCCTGTGAAGTCAGCAAAAGAATTGTTTGAAATTGAATAAAATATAAGAGTTCCCGGTAGCAAACAAAGAGTTCTATACTGTTCATTTTATAATTTCAGTACAGGGAAGATAGGGTGTTTGCCTTTCATCCTTACTTTTATGGATTTCAATAAGCTATCTCTTTTATTATAAAGCTTTTCCATTTTCTATGGTTGCCGTATCGAGCATTATAAATTGGCATATTTCTCTCTTCTATGTAGATCGTTAACAGGGTTGTCATATCTTGAACTAGTACGATAGCCCAATTTGAAAATTTTTATAGCCCAAAATCGGAGCCGAAAAAGTAGCCCAATACCAATAAAAAAAAATTCTCTTAACTTCAATAACAATTTATGTTATTTTTGTTTCATAAAAAAGGGTAACAATATTATCACATTTAACATTTTTAATTATTGAAAATCAGTCTATAAATGTGATATCCTCATCAGTACTAGTTGTTTTGTTATCACATTGATTAATTATACATTGTTTGTTTAAATTTACTTGTCATTTGAAATGAGGGTGACAAGTTCTAACAGCAAATATTTTTAACCGTAGCATCTATACGCAAACAAATAATTGCATCAAACGATGCTGGAGTTAATCGATTTCTTTCTTTTGTTTTTACACAATTCATGAAAGAAAATGTTCAGTGTTGCTGACAGGCAAAGTTAATAATTGTGTAACGAAATTCTCAAAATCCCCGAAAACTAATTCATCCGAAATATTTTTTTAGTTAACAGTCAATTCTATACAAAATTTTTAAAATTTGTTTGGAGTTTTGGAGGGAAAACTGAACTCCAGTCAAATAGAGGGAGCTTATTCCATTATTCTTCCAAATTTCCAAGCTTTTCTTGCTTTTTGGAATAATATCAAGGGGCAGATCCTTAAAATTTGGCCGATTTTCGTTAAGACATAGGCATACATATCGCCCAATATTACATTTGGGCTATTTATAGCCCAATTACGATTGAGCTGTCATACTGAAATTGTTGTCGGCAATTTTGGAAACAGATAGCCTAATTTCCGATAAATAGGCCAATCTAGCAAGCCTGATCGTAAACTGAATCTTAAAAAAATTAAAGTAAATGCTTAGAGTTCCCGATAGCAAACGAAGAGTTCGGAATATTTTATTTATAACTTTTGTTTCTAAAACTTATTTTTCAAAAGTTATGCGCAAATTAAGGTGCCCTTTGACGTAGAACTTAGGATATTGAACATTTTTGGTTCTAAGTCAATCCCAATGGGCACCTAAATTAGCGAATAACTTTTGAAAAATAAGCTTTAGAAAAAAAAATTATTAATAAAATGTTCAGAACTCTTTATTTGCTATCGGGAACTCTTACCAGAACCAGGGGCATACGCAGGGGGAGGGCTTGAGCCCCCCCCCCCAAGCAATATACTATACTGTGCTAAGATGTCAGATATCATCGAAGTAAGATTTTTATTATTTTTAGTTCAAATTATATTTTTGTTAATTTTAAATGTTAAAATTTTATTAAAAAAAAAAACTATAGACATGGATGTCGTATTGAAATCATTAGTTGATACCACACGAAATCTAGATTTTTTTTTGACATTTCAAACGTATCTCAGTATTCATAGAAACCCAAACAAAAATCCCTTGCAAACAGTCAAAACTCGCAAAATGATTTCACACATTTAATTTTTTCCTTCTCGTCCCATTAAAAAAAAAACCGGAATGGAATAACAAAAAATGTAGTGCACTTATTAAGATAATACATTCTCTTTGGTTATGCTTGAACCAGTATCTTCGCGCTCAGTGAACGTATCAAATATTTAAAAAATATTTGTTGTTGTTATTTCTAATGCTACGACATAAGGCATTAAGAAAGAGTCAATTGATGACATTTCGAAAAACTGTAGACAATCTTCTAAAATTCTTTTCTTAAAATGAATGGGCCGTATTCATAGTCGTCTTAAACTATTATGATTAATTCAAACTTAAAATATAACCTTAACATTTATTGTAGTAGCCCGTAGCGTAATGGTTAGTGCGTTCGACTGTCACGCTGGAGGTCTGGGTTCGCTTTCCAGCCTCATCCACCTAAAAACTAAAAAGTTTTTTTTTTTCAGGGCTACTGCCTCTTGCGAGGAATTGACAAATCCTCCAAGAGTATCGCTTGTCACGAATAAGTGCTTCTCGTCTCGCCGTTCGGATTCGGCATAAAATTGTAGGTCCCTTCTATTCTTGTCGACAGGCGCACACAGGAATGGTTGCGAGTTGTTGGTCACTAGGCCCTGGTTCTTCATGAGCCGTTGTGCCACCCGATTTATTTATTTTTAAACATTTATTTTAGTTTTTTTCAATGCACTATGTTTGACGTTCAATAATTTAAGAAACTTCTATTTTGATAAGTATAGAAATCGAATTGGAATAAATTGTTATAATTGATCTTATTAAAACTGTACTTAAGTAAAACATAAGTTTAGCGAAACCACTATGAAACGCCCCAATAATAATTTGTATTATGAGAATTCCCTTGAAAAATGTTACCATTTCTTTCATTGTATAGCTACTGCTTCTGCTACTTTAAACTATAATAATGTCTGTTCCTTTACCCTTAATTTCTGCGATTTTCTGTGCATTTCGTTCCCAAGTTCTATCAATTAAATTTCTTTCATATTCTTTTATATGACTAAAAATCACAGAAACTCAAATTAAATGAACAGATCTAATAAATGTTATTAGCCGTGTTTTTTGAGAGAGTGACTAGCAACTCAGTAAAAGTTTTACACGGAAAACACAAACAAAAATCTCAATAATAATTTGTTTTGTTATTGTTTTGCGTGTAAACATTTTGCTGAGTTGCTATTCAGTCTCTCAAAGTGAGCTTATTAAGAAAAAAAAAAGCGGACATTTTTGTTTATTAAAATGTGAATACACTTTTCACCTACCCCTATTACCGATGACGTTGTTTAAATCGAGTCCATAAAGTGGATTTTTGTCAAATTTGATTTTTACAAAAAATATTTGTTTACAAAGAAAGAAAGGTAAAATTCATTTCATAACTATATAGGGAGTATTTTGTGTATTTTTCTTTCTATTGAAATTTAATTTCTGGTGGTTGATAATACGAAGGGCTTTAATTTTGTTGCTATTTTGTGATACCTTTAAAAAATTACACCAAAATTGAGACTGAGCCCCCCCCCCCAAACAAAATCCTGCGTACGCTACTGATCAGAACTCCTTTTTTTTTAGATATTGAAAATTTTTGGTTCTAAGTCAATGAATGGGAACCTTAATATGCCCAAACTTTTCGAATTTTGCAGAACTCTTGATTTTAAGTTAAAAACCATGCTCAGAACTCTATTTCTCAAAAAAATTCTTGCTGCGTGAAGTTAGCAAGAAACTTTTTTCTATTGTTAACACTTTATTCGCCAGAACTATTGGAAATAAGTATGAGGAACTCTAGAACTCTTTGTTTGCTACCGCGAACTCTCATTTTTTATTTAATTTTAAACAATTCTTTTGCTTACTTCACAGGACTTTGTATGTATTGCTCTCTTTATTTGATTCATTTAAGGAATCGGGTGTGGGAGGGGGTTGGACCTTAGCTCCTATAGCTATCACCCCCTGGATCCGCCACTGCCTGTCAGAAGGCCTTTTTAAATGTTATGCACGGCACATTTCCCCTTTTATTTGCAATAATAATATCTTCAGATTACCTATCAAAACATTTAAACTTACTTCTGTTCACTTAGCTATAAAGTGATGTCAACTTTTGGCTTGTGACGTGTCGTTTATTTTCGTTTGCCAAAAATTCAACCTTGAATTTTACTTTTAACGCACCCAAAAAAGTTTCACCCAAACAATAAAAAACAAATTTTCCTGTTTTAGCGCCCTGCCTATTTCAATGTACCTAAAGACCAAATACTTTTTTGTTTAATCAATTTTGTTTTTGAAAACTTTGCTCGGTAATCATTCATTCATAGAATTACAAACAAGAACAACATACCTATATCTACGTATACTATTATACATACATATTTATGTGTAGGTGTAGGTATTTCTTGCATTACAATTTTTCACATTTTTTTGTTTGCATTAAAAGTCTTTATTGAAAAGTCGTGAAATTTAAATACCCGAAAGCGTATATTAGCTTCTGGTGCTTTTTATGTCTCTATTAACGCATATTAAATAACTTTGATGTTGTCTAAAGTTATAAATTCAAATTTATTTTTTAGAGGTGGTAACTGGTATGACGGGAGACGGGCACATACCCAAACGACACTTTCCTTGTGTTTTCCACAAAAATGAAAATGAATATGGGAGGGAAACACATTATTGTTTGGCATACTTTTTCATCCGACTTTTTACCTTATAGGTATAGCAGGTAATAAGTGTTATTCTGATGCTAAAAGGAAAAGGCAACCTAATTGATTTACAAAAATGTTTGGTGAAGCCTCCTTAGGCTAAGACTTAAAGTAACTCATAATTTCAAATGCTGACTTAAGTCTACTTAAATTTCAAAAATTTGAATTTAACAATCCCCAATAGAAATTTATTCAGTTGATGGAATTTAATTTGAATAAATTTCATGCAATGCACTATAGTTTTTCTTCTTATTACCTATCTTCTTTGTACAATAAAGGAGGATTAAAGTTTGAATAAAAAAAAAAACTTTTATTTTTGCATGAATAATAATAAAGTTATTATATCAAATTATATAATTTTTCTTCCTGTAAAGGACATTTCAATTATTTCATTTTATTAGCTGATGTCGAATGTTTTCTATACAAGTAGGTACTTCCTTGGCAGAATTTTCCAAATCGATAAAATATGTCCGGAAGTTTATGTTCTTGAAGTAATAACTAAACTTTGTTTAGAATTCATCAGCAGGTGGATGAACTTATCTTAACGTCTGGTCTGAAAAGTTTCCTAGTTATTGAGTTCTCCAAAATAAATACATACATATGTATAAGTTTTTAAGGAGGTTTGTGGAAACTTTTCTGTGCGATGGGTATCGTCTTTCGCCTCTTTCCTGATGCTCCATGCGCACATCTAAAACGAAATAAGGATAAACTTGTGATTGTAAAATATCGGTTTAATGGGACAAGTTGATGTTTGTTTATATGTTTGTAGGTTATAGGTAATATCAATTGCCATCACTCGTAACTTTTGATGGAACACGTTTTTCATTTTTATCTCTAAAAATGAAAATTCATATTCGTCAAAGTCAAGGAAAGCACTTATCAAAATTGACTAATTTAAACTTTAGCTTTTAAGTTTTTTTTTCTTATAGGCAAACTTATACCTGCGTTATAATTTCTTTCAAACAATATTAATGCATATTTACAAACACAATATTAAGAAAAGTTTATTTGATTGTTTTGTTTATTACTAATCAAACTTTTTTAGATTTGTGGTTTGGAAGGAAATAGAAGGCAAACTAACACTATTTGCAGGAAATATATATTGTAATATTTAACTAAGGGTTCGCAAATAAAACTTATTTCCTTTATTCAAACTGAAACAACAATTACTTCACAAAATAAAACGCTTTTATTTCAAATATTTGCATTTCTTCTACTTTTATTATAACCAAGCACAAGTATGGAACTCTTTATTCACACTGACATTTATTCATTCACATTCAAAATCAAACTGCCGCTTTCGGACTGGTGCCCTTGTATTAATATCCGAAAATAAAGGGTTCTAGAATTTTCTAGGGTCTGCTAGATGGTGCTTTCTAAAAAGGTTTCGTCAATTATTCCAGTACGAACGAGGCTGGACACCAACCGTGATGGATTTAATTATTTATTTCACTCAAAGATGGCGCGGAAAGTTGTACTAATGTGTGGTTGTTTACATAACTGGGCATATTCACCACAATATTGACATTGATTATGTCTATGTGTTCTAGAAAGAAACTTTAAGACGCTCATTCAATTGGTCATTAAATATGAGAAAATCCCGTAGTGGTATTGAATATATGATTTTTTTTTGAATATAACTCGAAAAAGAAGCAAATTTTCAAGATACAGCTGAAAACTTTTTTCCAGGGAATGAAATTTCCAATCGAAAAATAAATAATATATTTAATGTGTTGAAAATTCCAAAAAAAAAAAACATGGGAACAAATAATCCAATTCTAGCCTGCCTTTCTTGTTAATATTGTCGTTGTTTTTTCAATAAAATTGAACCGTTTTAGCTGAAAAAAAAAGTTATAAAAATAAATAAGTTAAATAAAAAGTAAATTTCAAAAAGGCGTTTTGCAGAAGGCGTTGCGTTTTTACGCCCTCTTGAAAATTCCACCCTCTTATTTAAGGTCTCTATGACCAATTGAATAGTTTATACGTACTAGTTTATTGCTGTTTTTTTTAGGAGCATACATAATCAAGAAGAAGGCACCGCCCCGGACCTCCTCCGATGTTCTGGAGCCTCAAAATCCAATTGAACCTCCATAAAATTCTTTCGTCACTACAAGCTTCAAAAAAGTTTCTCAAACATTCAAAGATAAGAAATCGATCAAAACTCAGGTATATCGGTGATCAGATTCGGAGTTCAAAAAGGTTTTCGAAAAAAGCCTATGAATAGCTTTCGGAAAATTCTTTCTGGATCAAAAAGTGCGTTTTCTACCCATTGCCACCTGAAATACCTTGTCCGACCAGCGGTTTTGTTAAGAATAAAAAAAAAAAAAAATTAATTTATTTAAAAACTTTTATTTTAAAAATAATTTAAATTTATTTATTAATTTAATTAATTTCACAACATTTATTTTGTACTAGCGGAAACACCCGGCGTTGCCCGGGTCCCTTTTGATAAAGGATAGTTTGTTAACAAATCTTGAAAAAAAAATTTCCCGTGCAAAATAGTTTTCCTTGAAAATATTTCTGCTGTCGTGAATATCTCTGAAATAAATTCGATGAATTGACCGCCCGATTCCCCAGTGCGATTTTTTTGATTTCCACTGGACTTAGAGTGCAAAATCCACCTCCCAAATCGATTGGCGCTCTCAGATCTTGACATTTCGGCACCTTTCAAATTGAAAAGTGAAATTTCTTATTTTCTGTTGGTGCTAAAGTGCTGGCCGAGACAAAAGGTAATAAAACCCTCCTTAATCGATTGGTGCCCTTAGATTTTGACATTTCAACACACGACCTGCAACGCACAGAAGAGAGGAGCTGTAATACGGCAGTTTTTGCTCTTATAGCATTGCAGTTACCATTTTTGTTATACATGTGAATGATTTACTCTACGGAGCGAATGTTTCTCACTGATTTGGGAGATTGTGAAAGTATTCGCCGTGTTGATTTCAGCATAACTAAATTTTCACCGACCATGTAATCAAACATGATTGGTTAAGGTTTTACCTTCCACCACAATCCAATCAACAACCAGCGCATTTTTACTTACTTGAGCATTATATCATGCCATTCATTAGTCTTTCATCACTACTTATTATATTTTGCAACATTCTTACATTCACTGACACATTCAACAAAAACCAGGCAAAAAACTCATACGCACTTGAAACGTCAAATCTCATAGCTAAGCTTTGTACAACGCTCATGTCTTGTTCAAAAAGTTATATTTTTCGCCATGTCGGTCGCTGCATGTTGACATAGATTTTTCGGACTCCATTGGATTTTTTCTGGACATGTTCATAATCCTGCCATCTGTTTAATCGAATCAGTCTTTAAAATTGTATGGTTTTCTATTAATATTTTGAATGTATTTAAATAGTGAGACAAAGACATCTAAATTTTAAAAAAGTACCAAAAATAGAATTAATTTTCCACTAAATCACATTTTTAATATGATTTTTTTTTAAGATTTTGCAAAAATTTTAACACAAAAATTTAGATTATAAATTCTTACCGTAGTCTATATCATTTGTTAGTATCATTTGTTATGAACTATCAGGCATTACTAAAGTTTGAAGCTTCTAAATTTGGCTAAATGGAGCTTTATTGTGATTTATCTCATTAAATTGCCCCTACTTTTTTTCCTTTAGATTTACAAATATAAAATTTCTAACATATTTGTAGAAGAATGTAACACCTATAATTGTGTGTTATTAGTTTTTCAAAATTTATAAATTTTTCATTAACTTTTAACAATTTTCTAAGTAACTACACTCAAAAGGTATGAATTTTTCGCATTATGGCAAATTCTTTCTCTTTTAACAATTTATTTTGTGATGAAAGTGAATTCTTTTTTATTTTTATAATTTTGTATGTCTTATAACCTTTCATTGTATATATATATCAAAGAAGTATTGCCCAAGTTATGGCTATTTACAGGTATCTAAGTATATTTTTCCAAAAAGAAACAATTTTATCGACCAATAGACTGGATTTTTGCAAAATTTTTCTTTCAATTATTTTAAAAATCCATATTAAAGCTTACGGTTATCGTAGGAATATGTTTTATATACCAAAATAACTGTTGATTGGTATAAATTATTATAAAATTTAAATTTCGATAATCGGTTACATGAAAAACTATAATATTCCCTATTTAATCAAAATAATGCAATTTTATCTGTTCAACCGTATAAGTCTTTAAATTTATAGTGTTGTCTATTAATATTTTGTATGTATTTAAATAGTGAGACAATGACCTTTCCATAGACATCTAAATTTTGTTCTGGATTTTATCTGTAAAAAATATTTCTTATGTAAAATTTTAATATTTGAAGTTATTTTGTGAAGCTTGTGAGCAACGCACAGTTATGTCTAATATATCAACATTTTGATTAGACTTTCAAGATTTATAATTTTATGGGCGTGGTGAAAATATAAAAATAAAAGTCGTTGAAAAAGCATGATCGATTCTGCATTTTTTTTTGGTAAATAAATCAATAAAACTAATTTTAGAGTAGCTTTTGTTGTAATAATTATTATGTATCGGAAATAAATAAATAACTTCACAGTTCGTTATAACATAGGTCTTTATTAAGAGAGTGGTAAAGTGAGACTGCCCGTGTCAGTTTACAATTATGTTTTCTGTTTGAGATAAGCTTATGTATAACAGTTATTATATACCAATATATAATGTTATTGTTGATACATAACACTCCTCCCAACTAAGAACAGAGTTACAAAAAAAAATTAAATAAGCAAATGAATAAGTATTTTTTTTTTTTTTTTTTTGTTTTTGTTTAAACTAATTAATAAAATAAAATGTTAGAAAAAATATATTTCATTAGTTTTATTTTAATTGGATTAGTGTTGATTTTTATAATATTAAATTTAATTCGATTCTTTTTTTTAATAATATATACTTCATTATGATTTTTTTTTTTTTTTTTTTTAATGTGCACATAAATCGTAAGATAAAATTGTATCAATAATGTGTTTCCTTAAATACTATTTAATCTTTTTCTTTCAAAAGCCTCAAAATTGAATCTCTTCGTACATTGTCTTTCATATCTAGTTTTCTAAATGGCTGATCAGGTGGTGAACATGATTCAGCTCTTTGTCTTTTAAAAGATGTTAATTCATTTTCATTTAGTTGCTCATTTTCTTTTCTTAAAACATAATTAAAATTTTTAGTTAATCTAGGCTTTAACTGATCGCCATGAGCTTTTCTCTGTACTCCATCTATATCAACAAGATAAACAACTTTAGAAATTTTTTTAACTATCTTACCGGGAATCCATCGTACCAAAAGGTTAGTATTATTCTTTGATCGATACCAAATTAATTCGTTTGCTTTAAAATCATAATATTTGTTTGAATTAATTTCTTGTATATTATTTGGTTTAACATTTCTAACTTCGTTTTCTCTCTTATACATGTTTGCAGTATTTTTGTATTTACTACCGGATTTATTTTGTGTCAAACAACTTAGCGTAGTTTTTGGCTTAAAATTAAAAATAGCCTCAGATGGTGATATGCCAGTCAGGGTGTATTCCGATATTTAAACAAAAACTTATCTAGTTGAGCCTTAAGCGAAAGAGCACGCAAACCTATGCATACGTTTGCGTGCACGCAATTGTATCGTGTAACAAACTGCTTTGAAATGCACTGGACCATATCTATAGCGGGTAGCATAAAGGTTGAAAACTTGTTGGTATTCGTAAATGTTTTTCAACCTTTACATAAGTCATCAACCAGATCCAACATCATACAATAAAGTGAAAGCATGGGTTTGCAAATCAACAGTTTGCAAAGCGCAAGCCTGCCAGCCAGAATACTCTGTCATTACTGTAATATGTACTTTTTTTTGTCTCCTTTTTTGTTTCTATTTTATTTTTACATCAGATTTTTTTTACATACCTACACAGTTACATACTCGTATTTTTTTTTATTTTTGCATAAATACAAAAGGAGGAAGTTTCTAAGATTTTCAGATATTTTCATATGAACCACTATAATCTAAGGAAATTAAAAAAAAAAAAAAAATAATGGCTGGTTTAAATTTGTAATCATTATCTTGTGATTATTTAATTGGAATTTAGCAAGGAAATCGTTTGGGACAACCAAGTTTGTTTGTGACAGACTATTTTCCAAAAACTCGTAATGGCTCGTTTAAATTTATACTAATTCCATTGAAAAACGAGTTTTCGGAAAATAGGCTGTCACAAACAAACTAGGTAGCCACAAACGATTTTATTGGTAAATTCGAAATTTGTTAAAAAAATTTCAATCTAATGAAGTAAAACATTATACAAGCTCTATGGCTAGAGCCTTTTTTTTGTTAATAAATTCATAATTCAAAATCCATTTCCCATCTTTGAAGTGGAAACAACACTGTTTTATTTTTAAAATTAATCCTTTATACTTAGTTATCATTGCAGCATGTTGCTCACCTCAAAGCATAATAACTTACCTCGGCATCATGAATCACGGTACACATACACCAGCACTAACCTATGCATATCTCCGCCCATAGCAATAAACAAAATGAAAGTGTGGTGAACTGAAAACAGTTTTTCTAATTTTTCTCGAAAACTACGTTGTCACAAACGATTTTATTGATATATTCAGAAGTCACGAACGATTCCTGATCGATTGAGTGTAAAAAAGTCTATACTACTACAGTTTTCAAAAAAAAAAATGGCTTACTGGTACATTTTTTTGATTTGTTAATAACTTAATAACTAGCGAGTCACAACACTTTTTATTGCTGTCACAAACAGTCACAAACGAATCACAAACGATTGTCACAAAAAAAATCAAAAATTTGAGTTTTTAAAAATTGGAATGGCTCTGGGATAATCTGATATTTTAAGTTAGACAAAGCCAGATTAAAAAGTGTTCAAAATTTTAGTAAAATTATAAATAAAGTAAATTGCAGATACTATGAAACATTGAAAATCGGGGAAAAGTGTCATATTAAGATCAAAAATCGGTGTATCAGAAATAGGTCTAAAAATCGGGAGAATTACGATAAATCGGTGTTTCTGGCAACACTGCTGTGTTCGGACTGGTGGCGGTGTATTTACATCCGAGAAAAAGCTACTAGAATCTTCTAGGAGTTCGGGAATGTGCTGGAATGAACTTCTGCTCCACAAGTCTCCACAAGTAGCTGAAAAGCTTTCGACCAATTACAAATTATAGCAGTTTCATGGTTTGGGTATTGGATAACGATGCGAGTGATTTAGGTATTGGATAATGATAGAGTGGTTTATGTATTGGATAATATTACTTAATCTTTTGTTCATAGATGGCGTTGAACTCATTACTAATTTATTCTGTTATAGAATAATAAGAGATGTCGTTGTTTGCACAAATAGGCATATTCACCACAATATTCTTAGATCATTTGTCGAAAAACGAAGATCCTATGGGTAAGTACACAGTCAAAAATAGAACCTAAAAAACAAAATTGTTGTTTTTAGTAAGAATATTCAAAAAGCAGGCTGATGACTTTCCAAATCATGTTATAAGCGTTATAAGCATTGAAGACAGTCTTAGTTATGTTTTGATGCCTACCACTTTTGTTAATATTTGATATGGTCTTACATATTTTTAACATGTAAAACGCAAGGTGAAAAATAAATATCTTCATTCATAAAAGTGGTCGGACTGGTGGTATAATCCAATAAAAGTCTGTCCGACCTCTGGTTTCATAGCGAAAATAGTCTAAGTTTGATACCCCATATTTTGAAATCCAAAGGACGTTTGCGTTAGTAGTGCGTACAAATTAAATTAAAAACAATTTTTTTTTTGCTGCCTATAAAAATTCCAAAAATACCTACCTAAGCAGACTTTTATTTTATTCAACTTATATTATTAGCATAGAATAAGGTCTTAGCTATTTTTTGATACCTACCATTTTTTTAACTTTCTGACAAAGTTTTTCATAGTTTTCAATACAAAAGACGGAAAGTGAAAAAAAACACCAACCTGTTGTTATAAAAATGGTCGGACTCGTGGTAATCACCAGAAAAAACTGTCCGACGACTGGTTTCGTAAAGAGGACAGTCCTAGCTTTTATTTGATACCTCATTTGTGACTGCACCTATGAGATAGGTTAACCATCAAAAAAGGGCACCGGAAATTACCATTTTTCGAACCCATGGCACCTGAAAATCTTTGTCCGACCACCGGTTTTGATATCGTGTACCCAAGAGCTATCGATTAGTGTCCAATTTTTTGAAAGCAGCGAGGAGATAGATAAACTATTATGAAAATCAGTTTTTTCGAATAATAAATAGTTTTCAAAGCCTTGTCTATGTTTTACGACACGGTAATCCGACCATGTGCCCAGTAGGTATGATATGGAGTATGTTTTTTAATCAATACCTATTCTTTTCTGTACTGCCCTCACCAAAATGTTGTATACATGAAAAAAAAACACCTTGCTATTAAAAATAAATAAATTGTCATAGCCAGTCCCGGGGATAACTTTTAAAGAAAATAATTTCATAATTATTGATATCTACAACAGTCAATGCCCTTACAAACCATACATGTTTTTTTTTTATAGACTCTGGGTTTTTCGGGCATTCTTCTTTAATAAACTTTTGTTTGGACACATTCACAAACAGGTAAAAAAAAAAAATTATATATATTATCACGGGATGGCTAGCTGGATAGAATACTTATTTATATTAAAATAATATTAGATATATTAAAATAATCAAACATATACAGGGTGGGCCAAATATAGTTTCTTTTTTAAAAATGCAATTAAATTAAGAAAATTAAATGTTTTCCATGTATTGATAAAGGCTTTATTAGTAAGAGCAAACATTCCCCTTAATTATGAAATACAAAGTCGTTCAAGTGGCCGCTTCGGCTGGCTTCGCGGTAGCGCAGTCTGTCACTCCAATTTTCCAAGAACTTGTTGATGATTTCGGGCTGTAAAGCTCACGCATTGCTTGGATGGTATCGGCCAATTGATGCTAGAATCGTTTTCGTATTGTTGGCATAACGCATCGGTCCTTCACGGTTCCCCACAAAAAATAAAGACTAAATAGTTCAAATCTCAGCTCCGATCCGAGTGGGTGCTTGATTTCGACGAAAAATTCGTTTCAAAAAACGCACTATTTGGGCTACAAAGCACTCATTTTGGAAATAAGTTTTCAATATTTCCTCATTTCGTTCCGTGGAAACTTATGGCGTTTTTCATTGGTTTCACTCAAGGTTTCACTCAATCTGAAATCCAATGGAACGCTTTATGTTGCTTCTACTCAATTCTTAGTTTTGGTATATGTAGGGGAAAGGTGGGAACAGTGAGACAGTCCCAACAGTGAGACATTCATTTTTTAGCTTCCCAGAAACTTGCACAGACAATTCGGTGCAGACAATAACGTTTCTTTTCAATTCCGCAACTTTTATTTCTGTTCCAAACAACACTCAGATGCGCGTTTGCTCTCAACGAGTAAAGAGCGAAAAAAAAGGGCAAAAGTATTTTTTTTCGTGTTTTTAAAATTTGTGTAGCATCTTCAAATATTTAGGTAAGTGAGGCACATTTTTTTTTCATTGGCTTATTATTATGTGGTTTTTCAATATACAAACAAAATCAAGTTTTTATTGAAAATGATAAAAATTAAACAGTGAGACAGATTCAAAGGTCGAACAGTGAGACATGTCTTACCTTATCTTTGCTTCGTTTATTCCACATAAAAATGTTTTTTATTTATTTGTATTTGTATTGCAACAAAATTTCAAAAAACAAATGAAAAGTATAAATTTATTTGATTTATTAAAAACTTATTTAAAGAATAACGTGATTTTAGTTTGTTTTTTTTATCTTATACTTTGATATGTTTTTTGTTCTTTTTGTTCCTATAAATTAAAAAATAATATTTTAAACGAATATAATTCATTTATTTTTTGGTAAGAAATTGCTTAAGACGAGTTTTTATTAAAAATATTTTGCTGTCCCACTTATACCTTTGAAATTTTAAAACTCGCGTGAGTTTTAAAATTTCACCAACCAAATAAATACTCAATGGTCAAAAATATAATAATAGAAAAATAAAAATGTAAAATTTGAAAATTCACGCGAATTTTCAAATTTAACATTTCTAATTTTCTATTGTTATACTTTTGACCATTGAGTATTTATTTTTAAATTTGCACTGTTTACAAACACTTTGAAAGCAGACCGACTGTTAACATAGGACTTATAACAACACCCGCGGGGGTTAGTTCCTTTTCCTTTATTTTTTTTGGGAGCTTACACCCGCGGTTGATAGTTCCGTGGTCTTAAATGCACTGCATTCTAAATAATAAGAAAGGAACACTTAAATATTTTTGTTGGCTTAGAAATGTTCCAAGTTTTATCATGCGCCCTATGCTGTCTCAGTCTTCGAACCCCCGTCGAACAGTTAGACACTTTGACCTTCTACAACAATTTTACTCATAGGAAAGTTGTTTCTAATTTTTTTAATGAAAATTTTATGGCAAACTGTAGGGGAAATATGTCCATCAAAAATTTCATAGCTCAAAAGAATTCGGAATTATAACCATTTGAAAAAAGTGTCTCACTGTTCCAACCTTTCCCCTATAGGTGAATCACCAAATAGAATTTTTTTGCTGCCACACAAAACGTAAAATGTAAAACACGACTGTATCAACTCCAAACTTTCAAATAATATTTTTTGATTAAATTTGTGTTGATTTTTTAATTAATCTTTATTAAATACTTTGATTTTAGATGCGAAATAAATTAAAATGGAAAGTTAAAAAAAACATGAAGTGCATTGCAGTTTGTTGTGACGTTTGAGTTTGAATGTATAAGTGTTTCTTGAGTGGATTCTGATTTCAAATCCATAATCGAATTTCTCTTCTCAGAATCGTCAGAAGCGTATTTTTTGTGCCAATGCAATGGTTTCAGAAGACTTCCGGACGTCCAAAGGAAAACGGCATTACTTTCTGCCAAGATTTCGAGCGGGAAACAACAGCTGTCACTGTCACTGTCAAAAAATAACCTATCATTTAAAAAGAAACCACTAGATGGCCCACTCCTTATAATATTAAAGCATACCATGCAATAAAATTTAATTTTGAATTTTCGTTTTGTTTAGCAAGAAAAAGTTACCTCATTTTCAAAATTATTAAAAACAAAAACTTCAATACCTTAGCTCAGTTTGTGCTAACAACGGCAATTCTGAAATCTTCACAGCTGATGAACTCCCCATCAGAGAAAGCTTATACCAAAGCCTGCGCATTTGCATGTAAACAATTCTCAAAATCATAAACAAATGTGGTGAGAAAATATTCAACAAAAAAAATTTCATTTCATTTTCCATTTCTCCATTTCTAATAGAATATCCATGATGATGGTGAGTTTTTGTTTGGGAGGAAAATGCTCGCTATGAATTTTCCCACCTCGTCTACCGGAAGGTTGAAAGTATACTAGGTATCTGACGAACCTGCGATTAAAGCTCCACAACCACATAGCGCACTCATCCAGTTTCTCAATGTCCCTCAGTCTGTTTGGCTCTGGCGCCGGGACAAGTCATTTTTCGTTTATCCTAGCGGAACCGCAATCATTTCGTTAAGTTCTTCTTGTTTTCTTTTTTTGTGAGTTATAATTTTCTCGAAAGTGGTCACGGAAGCGGATCTTCCATTCCATCCATCCATCCCACCGGCCGTATCTCAATCGTGATAACAAAGTTGTCATTGTCAATTCCACTCAGTGCTCGGGAAGAGTGAGGAGACACTTCGACTACTTGTGTGTCGAAATCAATTCAATTGTTCTCCCATCACCTTTGGCTTACTCGCACATATGAAGGAAATGTTTTGTATTTCGAATTGATTGTGCCGATTGTGAAATTCTTGGATAATCCTCTGTTTCTGTCACCACTGCCTGACCTGAAGTGTGAGTGCCTCTCAACACAATAATTCTTTTGTCCAAATCAATGCCAAAAACGGTTTCTGTCTCAGACAACAGTTAAATCAGTACCTACAACATAAGTAGACTGATAACAACCAATTCAGCAAATAAAATATACAAAAAGCTATTTTCAAAATATAATAAATAATTCCGATCTTTTATTCGATAGTGTTTGATGGGAAAAAAAAGAATGAGTGTGATGTTGAAAACGGTCTCTCGTTATTGAGATATTCTCGGAAAGCGTCTCATGATTGTGGTGTCTGAATAAGAAAGAAAAAAAAATTAAAACAAATTTATAAAATTTGTATGTGATTTTTGAAAATTTAAGCAAAAAAAAAAGAATAAAATTAAAAATATATAAATATAATATTTATATACTTAAACTATATGTGTATGGGTGGTGTGCATGGTGGGGGAATTTATAATTTATGTGTCAAGCAAAAATTTTGAATCTTGTTCAAGGCATATAAAAATAGAAATCTGAGGCTGGGAAAAAAACAGAGAAAAATTATTGTCGCCGCACCGCTCCGTGTCGCCATCATCACTACTTATCGCACCAATCAACTTCCCAAGGATTATTTCAGCTGTTGGAGGCGAGGCGACTTCGTGCAATAAACGGTATGTGGACTGTAAATTATTGGATTATTTTGCTCTGAGTTGGGATAGGAATGATGGGATCAATCAACCTGTTGACATTGTTTGGGTGCATGATGGGGGAAATTGGGCTTCTCTCTCAACATCTTGATGGGAGATTGGAATTGTATTTGTTTTTTTTTTTTTTTTTTCTTATCGTTCTCTCTAGAATTCATAATTATGAATGATTTAATAGTTTTTTTTTTTATTTAAAATTTTTTCTATGAAGTTATTCAGAAAACGGGGACATTTTGAGATATTTTTTGTTATTAGTTCATAATTATTTTATATTTGTCTGGGATTTTGAGAAGTCTTATTTGTTTTTGTTTTTAATTTTACAAATGGGAAACGTATAGAAAATGTATTTTGAGTGTTAATTGATATATTGAGAAAAAAAAAATCATCAAACACTTTGAAAATTTATTTAATTTAATTAAAAGCTGTAATTATTATTATTATTATTATTATTATTATTATTATTATTATTATTATTATTATTATTATTATTATTATTATTATTATTATTATTATTATTATTATTATTATTATTATTATTATTATTATTATTATTATTATTATTATTATTATTATTATTATTATTATTATTATTATTATTATTATTATTATTATTATTATTATTATTATTATTATTATTATTATTATTATTATTATTATTATTATTATTATTATTATTATTATTATTATTATTATTATTATTAATTTCTCCTTTAAAGGGTATTTACAACATATTTTGGAGGCCTTAGCCCAGTTACAAAATATGTATGTTATTTTTAAAACTATTTTAACTTATATTCATAAAATTTCTAACAATATGGCAGGTATCAATTATCACAGCTTTTTGAATATGGTCTATGGTGTTTTGCTTCAGTCCCAGAAACTTTATATCTTCTTTCAGATTATTATGCACTAATCCTTCAACACTGATGACTAGAGGAATGATTCTCACTTCATTCAAGTTCCAGTTACGTTTTATTTCGACTGCTAGTTCAGAGTACCTTCTCCTTTTTTCAGCGTACGTTCGGCTTATGTTTCTGTTAGCTGGGATGGCAACATCAATGAAGATTCCTTTGCGCTCCTGCTTATGAACTATGGTGATGTCTGGACGGTTATGAAGCCTTGTGGTCTCAGAATGTATGGTGCGGTCGAAGTAAACTTTGATGTTATCGTTTTCAATGACTGGTAAAGGGTTATATACATAGTATGGTATTTTGTCATTTGGGAGATTATGCTTTTGAAGTATTTTTTTGTGTATTATTTTTACAACGTTATTGTGTCTTCTTGTATAGTCACTTTGAGCTAGGCTCGTGCAAGCTGATATTACGTGATCTATTGTCTCAGGTTGTTCTCTGCATCTGCGACACGTATCATCTCTCATATTTGGATCTTTAATGACATGTCTTTGATAGTTTTTGGTCGGGATTACTCGATCTTGAATGGCGATCATAAAAGCTTCAGTTTCAGCATACAACTCACCATTCAACAGCCATCTGTGTGACATTATCTTATCAACATTATCGCTGTGAAGTGCTCTGTAATACTGGCCATGTATTGGTTTTATCGCCCATTGGTTTTCTCTTGTGCCTTTTTTCTAAAGCTTGTCTCTCAAAGCTTCCTTTTAGATTTAGAGGTGTTAATTTGTCGTCTGCTTCAGTTACTAATTTTATGAGGTTAGATGTCTCCGATTTAAGATGGAAGTAGTTACGTAAAGAACTTATTTGGTTGTCGTGTAGTGTTTGTAGATCTATAAGACCTTTTCCGCCATCTTTTCTTGATGTGACCATTCTCTCCACGCAGGATTTTGGGTGGTGGAGCCTATAAGATGTTAGCATAGTCCTGATCATTCTCTGCATGGATTTCAGTTCAGTTGCAGACCAGTTAATCACTCCGAAGCTATATGTTAATATTGGAATTGCAAAAGTGTTAAGTGCCTTTATAATAAATTTACCACTCAGGTTCGATTTCGCTATTTTGTGAATCCGTGATTTGAATTCTCTTGTCAGTGTGTCCTTTACGGCTTTTTTTTTTATTCGGCTATTTTGAGCCATGCCTAGGTACTTGTAGATATCATTTTCTTCCATTTCCTTGATGTTAAGGATATCTGTTTCTTGACTGCTTTTTACTTTGCCTCTTGTTATACAAATGGTCTTACATTTGTCAAAGCCAAACTTCATGTTAATGTCGTTGCTAAACATTGCAGTGATTTTTATTAGATGATCAAGATGTTGTTTTGATGATGCATACATTTTTAGATCATCCATATACATGAGGTGGCTTAATGTTTCACTGTTGGAATTTCCTTTTATTTTATACCCATATTTGCTGTTGATGCGTAGGTTACTTAATGGGTTTAGTGCTATGCAGAACCACAGTCCTGAGAGGCAGTCCCCTTGAAATAATCCACATTTAATCTTGATCTGTGACGTTTGGATCGGGTTTTCCCTTGCAAATATTTCAATGATAGTCTCCCAGTTTATCATTATGCACTTCAGAAAGTTTATTATCCTTGGGTGTATCTTATAAATTTCAAGGATGTCTAAAAGCCATGTATGGGGGACACTATCGAAAGCTTTCTGGTAGTCTATAAAACAGGCATGTAAATTTCTGGTGTGTCTCGTTGTTTGTTCCAGTATTATTTGGTCTATAGTTAGCTGCTCTTTACAACCTTTGGCTTGTTTGCTGCACCCTTTTTGTTCTTCACATAGAATGTTGTTTTGTGTAACGTGATTGTATATGAGATTATTAAGACATGCGGTCATGATTTTGTATAATGTTGGTAGACAAGTTATTGGACGACCATTTGCAGGATTTCTGTTAAAGCCGTTACCTTTCGGCAAAAGGTAGGTTATACCATGGGTTAAAAAGCTTGGAAATTTTGTAGGGTCTTGTATACATTCATTGAGAAGTACAGTAAGTTTCCCATGTGCAGCTGTGAGGCGTTTAAACCAGAAATTTTGGATCTTGTCCAACCCTGGTGATTTCCAATTATGTGTCTTGGATATTATTTGTACGACTAGTTCACATGTTAAGAACCTATCAGGCATTTCTTCCAGTAAGCGATTTTTGTTTCTTTCCTCTTTTATCCAGTCAGAATCTTTGTTGTGGTCTGATTCATTTGACCAAATTTCTGACCAATATTTCTCAGTGTCTTCTATGCTGGGTAAAATATCTTCATTGGAACCGGTTTTCGTCCTGAGACTTCGATAAAAGTTTTTCTCATTGCTTTTAAATAATTGATTATTTTTTCGTCTTTGATATGACAGTTTATACTTTCGCTGTTTCGCTGTTTGAACTGAAAGCTTTTGTCTGATAGTATCCATTATAAGATGAGTATTGGAGTTGTTGAGCTCATATCTTGAGTGTCGGTTATGTCTTTCAAGGATTTTTCTTATTTTGTGCTTGAGTCTTCTTGAGCTCGTACCACTTATAAATTTCTTAAGCCTTTCCATATCGCTTCTTAGATTTTGTATTTTTATTTCGATTCTTTTAAGAGTTTTGTTTTCTGTAATTCGTGTTGTTCTTCTTCTCGTATATTCTATTTTATAACCCATTTTTATTGAAATAGTTATAGCAGAAGTATATATAAGTGTATGGAAGGCAGCAAGTGTGTTTATTTGAGGGATTTCTCGTACTATAATTTCATTATTTACATATTCAATTATTTGGCTAAGTTTTTTGCAGGTGTTAAATTTTGGAATTTTTGGTCTATTGAGGGGATCAATGTCTTTATAGATGTCATATTGTTGTTTGAAGATATCATTGACATCACTATAAGGGCTTTCCCCTGTGTCAGTATGCTGTGCGATTTCACTTTCCTCAAGTTGATGTTGATTTGGGTTGATTGTTTCATGCTGAATCTCAGATATTTCTTGCGTTTCTGGGATGTTGTTTTGTTCAGTGGGAGTTGTGCGTGTAAGTTGTTTAATGAAATTTCTTCGGAGTTCTGGGATAAGATTATTCCTATGTATAACTCGTATTTGATCTGATAAGCGTTGTTCTGTAACTTGAAATTCTGGATGTAAAATTAAAAATTGTGTTCGTAGCTGAGTTCGATATCCTGTTAAATTCTGTTCTTGTTGAGTAACAATGTAGTAAGTGCGCAATAGGTCTTCGTTAATTTGATTTGTCCATTTTCGGCGCTGTCTGGTTCTTCCAGCTGATGTGAGAGCTACATCGGTGGGTGCATGCTGTTCACTTGTAGGCTGATTATTGTCTCTATTTCTTCTGTTCTGTGGCTCACTTATCACATTTGGCCCAGGTACCAAGCCAAATGCGCGGGAGTTATGATACGATCCCGACGCGGTGGGGTTATCCGAGGTCCCCGGGTTATTTGTTTGGTTTGTTCTTTCCATTTTTGTTTTTCCATTTTATACCTCCTGGCAGGTGCATTTTTAAGGCCGCTTCTAACATGAAGAACAGACGCCCACCTCCATGCTTACTGGTTGCCAGTTTAGGATGAAGGATTTTAATGTTGTTGTTTGGTCCGCGGGTGGATTTATATTTTCCACCTACTCGGTATATCTACCGAGCGTTCCTCTATCCGCCACCTGAGGACGCGCCCTCTAGGGATACAACACTCCCCGAGGGGTGTTTATTTATTATTATTATTATTATTATTATTATTATTATTATTATTATTATTATTATTATTATTATTATTATTATTATTATTATTATTATTATTATTATTATTATTATTATTATTAATTCGCAACTCTATACATAATTAAGAATTAGATTCTTTTTTCTTGTACAGGAAATTATTGGATATAATATTATACAATATTCATAAGGACAATTTATATAAAAAAGATATTTGAATAAGCAAAAATAGAAGGTATATGATTTAAGGCAGAAGAAAAAAGGAAAATAGAACTGTTAAATGCATGTACTCGAGCCATTGTTATGTTAGAATTTACTTGCAAAGTAATCAAATAATAACTTTTTATATGTTCCATCCATGTGTGAACTTCGAAGACTTTGAGGAAGATTATTCCAAAGGTGAACTGCATGTACAAAGAACTGCCTACTGCTGACTAATGAACGATGTCTTGGTGGGACTATTTTAAGTGTTATTTGAGAATTATTAAATTTTATTTTAGCAGAGAGATAATTAGGCGTTTTAGTGGTTATAATTTTATGTAATGCCAGGACTGTTCTTTATTTTAGTAAGGCATTAAGGGAGCAACCATGTATCCTTTTGGCAAACACTGAGACATGGTCATAACGACCCAAGTTGAACACATATCTTGCACCATTATTGTATACAATATTTAACTTCCTAAACGATTCGGAGTCTAAATTTGAGAACAATTCACAGCCATATATGATAATGGGTAAAACATATGCCTTAATTAACTTCAGTTTGGCAGCTATGGGAAGATACATTTTTGTAGGGCTTAATCCTCGAAGAATACAATATATCTTTGACACTACATGATTTATATGGTCATTCCAGTTTAGATTTTGATTAAAGTACATACCTAGATTTTTTGCTTTACTTACAAACTCGATTGTTGTATTATTTATTTTCAAAGTTGGGGGTTCAATATTATATTGTTGAGTTTTCCATAATAAGAGAGCTTTAGTTTTGGATGCGTTTAGTTCGATTTTGATTCGTTGGGACCAGTTATAAATATTATTAAGATCGCTGTTCATGAGCTCAACCGCAGCGGAATGGCAAGATTTCTTGAAACCAAGTGTCAGTTGTGCATCATCAGCAAAAAAATGAAATTTGGAATTTTTAATAACTCTTGAAAGATCATTTAGATACAGGGTGAATAAAAGGGGGCCCAAAATTGAACCTTGGGGAACTCCAGTAGGCACTTGCAACATGTCTGAATCGGTGTTATTATGGTAGACTGCTTGTGTTCGATTGAAAAGATATGATGCTATAAGATTGGAGACAGAATCTTCAAAACCATATTGACTCTTAAGCTTATTTAACAGAATCGAGTGGTTTACCGAGTCAAATGCCTTTGAAATATCCATATCTTCATCAAACCCCTCACGTATATCATCACTTACTGTCATGAGTGCAGTTATACAACTATGTTTGCATCTAAATCCAGATTGATACTCAGTAATAAGTTTATGTTCTTCCAGATAGACTTTTACTTGGTGGCTGACAATTTTTTCAAAAGCCTTACTAAGAAATCGAAGTATAGCTAGATATAGGTCTAAAATCCATGTTATTGGGTGAAAGTGACTTTGGAACAGCACTTTTCCAGCTGTCAGGAAAAACACAAGTTGTTATTATGGTTGATATATGTATATGTGTTATATGCTTTCCTATAAATGGTAAGAGTATTTTTATAATATTTGGGTGAAGCCCATCCAAACCAACTGCCCTAGACTTTATAGAGAGTATAACCTCACCAACGTGGATGCATCCACACACTGCAATGCAAAACATCTCGATGCATTTATTTCAAATGGCTCAAATTGGTCACATGAGGACACTGAAAACGACCCAACAAATTTACGATTTAAGTCATCAAGATTTATATTAATGTTTCCGCATGTTTTGTTCCCTGCTTCACATGAACTGATGCCTGCTCCACGTATAGTCCTCCAAAAATCAGCACTAGATTTGTCTATATGAAATCTATTTTGGAAGTATTTACTATTATTTTGTCGAATTAGTTGTGTTACAACATTTCGTGATCGCTTTAACTCTTCATATAAAAACGGACAACGATATCTTCGCCATCTATAGAAGAGGAGATCTCGTTCTTTAATCTTAATTTGAATTACTTGATTAAACCATGGTATCTCAGTATTCTTTATTCTTTTAGTTTTTAATGGGTAGATAGATTGATCAAATTGTTTTCGCATAGATTTTGTACATGACATTAGCATTATTTGAGCTTTTGAAGATGTCTGTTTTTCTTTGATAAACTTAGTTTATGTTTTTTTTTTTACATTTTTGAGGTAATTAATCAGAAATTTCATAAGGAGTTAAAATCTCCTTGAATACGATCGTCCTTGTTAATGTTTTTTTTTTCTTTTTCTACATAGAACTGTACTTTAATTGCATGATAGTTGGAACATGAATTTGGTTGTTGTTTGTTACATATTTAAATGAGGAAATAAACCATTCTCCATCAACATTTTTACATACAAAAAAAAAAAAATACGAGTGTGATTAATGAGTTCCCAGATGATTTATTATTATCAAAAGTTTATAAGTCTGGTGCCTGCTGGTAGCTTTATAATATGGCTATTACATATTTAGTATTCTTATTTTTTTTGTTATAATAATGCAGATTGTCCTGCAGTGGCTCTTCACATAAAACCCACGACTGAGCGGTATACTACCCCTACTTTTAACTGCTGTAATTTAAGTAGACTGCATAGAAGGCATTGTTTCCCAAAACAGCAACACTGAAATTGTCATTACGGGTGATTTCAATATCCATAACTCAAATTGGCTTCGCCATTGATGCCAGACAACTGAAGAAGGACGGTATGCTGAGATATTTTAACCACCTGACTCAGCTTGTAGATGAGCCAACACGAATAGGTACTTGATGTTGCAGGTCAAAGTCCTAACACCCTCGACTTGTTTCTCACTTCTCACCCTGAAAAATATGCTTTGAGCATATTAGCTCCCCTAGGCACGTCTGACCATTCCTTAATATCAGCTAGTTTTTCATGCTCCAACAAGAACCATCTGGCACGATGAAAAAGCAAACTGGGAAGGTCTTAATAACTTTTTCCGGACTTTCATTTTGTTTTCTTGACAGGAATGTTGATGCGTGTGCGGACATGATTACTAATAATATTATTTTGAATGGATTGAAATCAAACCCAAAGAAAAATCATGGTTTGATTCCAGCTGTAAGGAAGTTATCAGGGTTAAAGAAGCGTGTTTCCATTTATACAAGGCTATTCTTTCAGAGCAAAACCGAGTTAATTTTAAACGAGCCAGAAATGCCTGCAATGTTAAGATCAAAAGAAACAAATTCTTATACTCGTATGATCAAAAAATTAGACAAAAAATACTGCAGTGTCGCAAGGGCAGTACAAATTTTTGGTCATTCGTAAAGAATATTAAAAACTCAACATCTTCATCGGTTCCCACACTCATCTCTTTAATGACAGTCCCGTTTTTAGTTCAAAAGATAAGGCCAATGTATTTGTAGAACAATTCGCTGCAAACTGTACGCTGCCAGAAAGCGACAGGACACCACCTGTACTTGAGGGCGTACATTTTTCCATGGGACCAGTTCATTTTCGAGCTCGTTCAGTCGCAAGAGTACTAAAAGATCTCGACATACACAAATCCGCTGGCCCAGTTGGCATTTCCCCCATTTTTCTGAACTTCTTCGCAAGCTTTTTTATCTATCCTTTTCTTCAGGGCTCTTTTCAAATAGATGGAAAACAGCTTTTGTCCAACCAATTCCGAAAACGGCGAATCTTCTTCACCCTCTAACTACCGACCGATTGCACTTACCTCCCATCTCTCCATGGTCATGGAAACGCTGATAAACCGCCAGCTATGAAATATCTTGAAGAGCGAAAGCATCTTAATGACCGTCAATACGGCTTTCGTAGCAATAGATCCACCGGTGATTTGATGGCATATCTCACCGAAAAGTAGATTCAATCTATACATTGTTTTGGTGAATGTAAGATTGTGAGATATTTCTAAAGCGTTTGATAGAGTTTAGCATCAAACTTTCTTATCAAAAATGCTTGCTTTTGGTATAGATGAATCACTTCTTCAGTGGATTATTAATTACTTTTCTGACCATTCAATCCAAGTCGTTTTTGACGGTTTTAAGTCTCAGTTCGTAAATCCCCCTTTGCCATTATACATGAATGGTTCTTGCATTGACGAAATAGAAAAGCTTTCAATTCTAGGTATGTGCGTTACTGACCACCATTTTGTGGAACGCTCACATTTTAGATGTTGCAAAAAATGCAGCAAAATGTTTGGGCTTCCTTAGACGATGCAAGAACTAGGTCCCTCCTTCTGATCTGGCAACAATTTATAAGGCGTACATACGCCCTTAGCTAGAATATAACTCCCATATCTGGTCGGGTGCATCTAAAACATCATTGCACCTACTGGATAGAACAGAGAATAGAGCTTTAAGGCTGATAGGTGAGAAATCATCGAAATGTCTCCTGCATATCACTATTTTATCGCTACTTTTTCAAACAGTGCTCTAGTGAAATTGTCAGTGGTGCATTCCTCCCCTTGAATATTTTACCCGTCACACCTGCTCCGCTAGGAATGCCCATCAGTACACCCTTGAGCCAAATTTCGGTCAAACCGTCAAATACAGAGATTCTTTTTTTAGCCGTACTATACGTATGTGGAATTCCCTACCCAATTCTATGTTTCCTTCCCATTTTAATATTCAAGTGTTCAAGACCATTGTACATCGTTATCTCCTTTTCAATCCTCCCCTGCTTCCTAGATGCTCGCACTATGTTAAATTTCAACCCTTAAAGGGTAGTTATAAGCTGTGTAAAGTGGGAACCCCGAAGTGAAAATGTTTGGGTGGGGTTTATCATAATCGTTTGTCCACTTTTGTCCAACCAAAATAATGATTTTTCCACCCTTAGTTCAAAAGATATTAAACATTTCTTTTTTATAGCAAAACCCCCAAAGTCAAAAACCTTGACCAACACCCCAAATGATAACTTACGTGAATGAAGCTAAGTGCATTCGTTTGCCCACCGGCTGTTTAAGATTATCCATAAAAATAATCGTTTTTCCACCCTTAGTTCAAAAGTTATTCAACATTTATTTTGTATAGCATATCTCCTAACCCAAGAATTAATCCACCCAACCGTTATAAATAACATTTATACATATTAGAACCTTATGCTTGTTAACAAAAATATGCACGACTGGATCGCACGAACTTGCTCCTATAGTTAACAACTAGAATCTATATTCTATTTTCTATATATAAATATAAAAATGAATCGTGGTTTGTGCGACTGCTTAAAACTTTAAAACGGCTGGACCTAATTGGATACATCCTTCTAGGGATTTGTTTGTAATTCTTCCGCGAAGGTTTGGGAGAAAAATCTTACAATTCTCAACAGGTGGCGCTGTTTGTGCACATTTCGTTTTTCAGCAGTATAACTCCAGAATGAATCGTTCGATTTTCACGATTTTGGGTTTGATGGAAGTGACAGATGTCAAAGTGGCAGGTGTCAAAGTGACAGATCTCAAAGTGACAGATGTCAAAGTCATATATGTCAAAGTGACAGATGTCAAAAGATAGATGACAAAGTTACAGATGTTAAGTGACAGATGTCAAATTGACAGGTGTCAAAGTGACAGATGTCAAAGTGACAGATGTTAAAGTGACAGATGTTAAAGTGACAGATGTTAAAGTGACAGATGCCAAAGTGACAGATGAAGTGAAAGCTGTCAAAGTGACATCGAAAACTCGACCGATAAATCGATTTGATCGAGTCGTAGTGAGTCAAGATGTTCAATGAATTAATGCAAGCATTTACTAATGGAAATGGTAGCATTTTCTTTTTTGATGCTTTCAGTGGAATTTGAATTTTTTGATTTCACTGATTTGCACTACGATTCGTATGAGAACTGAGATTTCTTTGGTATAGGCCACTTAGGGGATTGATTCTACGTTGTAAGAAGGGGGTCGGACCATTCTGCATTGAAATTTACATTGAATCTGCAAATGGATGAAGAACCTACATGCAACATTTCAAAGAAGTCTGCGATGGCGAAAGTATTGCAACAATGCAACATTACCACTTGAAAGATATACGAAATGATGAAAGACGTTTCAGTGGCGAAATGATTACGCTGTTAGGTTTTTTTCTTCATAGGCTGCCTGTCATTTTAACATAAAATCCAACAGATGAACTGAACACTTGCCCGAAGGCGTCGGCCTTATTGGAATATGTGAATATGTGATAGATGAATATGTGATAGATGAAAACGAACCCACTCGAGCGACATGCCATTCGTATTTAAGCGTCTCGCTTTCGCTATGAGAATTAATAAGTCACAAGGACAATTGCGGGATGTTTGTGGCACTAATCTTGAATTCCCATGATCCTCACATGTTCAATTGTGCGTGCTCACGTGCCGGTAAAAATCCCACTTTTTATGTGTACCCGGTTGAGAATAGAATTAAAAATTGCGCTACGTACTGAAAAGGGCAGAACAAGGTCTGCCGGGCACCGCTAGTATTTAATAAATTTTGTATACAATTTGATTAAGAATTAATGAATTAAGGAAAAACTCAAAATATTCAAAAAAAAAAAAACATTATAATCTTCAATTTAATCTGATACGAATCAATTAATTTAATCAAGACAAACTAATAAAACAAAAAAATATTATTGATAGGCAGGTAAACCTGCCCGTCTGGTTTGGTTGTTGCTACAAAAGTGAATTTACAGTAATTCCAAATGAATTATACACCACTTGCCTAAATCAGTATTTTCACACGTCGCCAATAATCTGCAAAGGTTGGGTGGATTAATTTGAATGTTGGGAGCTTGCTTTAAAGAAGAAATGTTAAATAACTTTTGAACGAAGGCTGACAAACTTTTTTTTTGTTTTGCTGGACTAACGGTGGACAAACGATTATGATTGAGACCATTTTGATAAAAAAAAATTTAAATTTTTATGGTGCTGCTATAAAAACGAAATGTTGAATAACTTTTGAACGAAGGTCTAAAAATGTTTTTTTTTGCTGGACTAACCTAGTAGTAGCCCGTAGCGTAATGGTTAGTGCGTTCAACTGTCACGCTGGAGGTCTGGGTTCGCTTCCCAGCCTCGTCCACCTAAAAACTAAAAAGTTTTTTTCAGGGCTACTGCCTCTTGCGAGGAATTGACAAATCCTCCAAGAGTATCACTTATCACGTATAAGTGCTTCTCGTCTAGGCGTTCGGATTCGGCATAAAATTGTAGGTCCCTTCCATTCCTGTCGATAGGCGCACACAGGAATGGTTGCGAGTTGTTAGTCACAAGGCCCTGGTTCTTCATGAGCCGTTGTGCCACCCGATTTATTTATTTATTTTTTTAACCTGGACAAACGGTGGACGAACGATTGGAATTAAAACAATTTTGGTAAAAAAAATGTAGAATAACTTTTGAACTAAGGGTGGAAAAACGATTATTTTTGTATGGATAATCTTAAACAGCCGGCGGACAAACGAGTGCACTTAGTTTCATTCGCGTAAGTAATCATTTGTTGGACAAGCTTTTTGACTTTGGGACTAAGCTTTTGAAATAAGGGTGGAAAAACGATTATTTTTGGTGAAAAATGTTGAACAGCCGGTGGACAAACGAACGCACTTAGTCTCATCTTCCTAAGTCATCTATTGGGGGCAGTAGATGAGTTTTTTGATTTTGGGGAGTTGCTATAAAAAAAAAGCTTAATAACTTTTTTCCTGAGGGTGGACAAACGATTTTTTTGGTTGGACAAACGTGGACAAACGATGGACAAACGATTCTGATAAACCCCACCCAAACATTTTGACTTCGGGGTTCCCACTTCCCACAGCTGTTAGTCATAACCCCTTGTGTGCGCATTATAAAAAAAAGCTTAAAATTTTTAAGACTTAATAAATCAAAATATAATAAAGTATAGAGCCAAATGTAGGAATGGATGAATTTCGATCATTAAATTTATTTAAAAACAGCATCGTAAAAAGTGTTGAGTTGAAAATAAAAAAAAAAAAACGTCATTATAGAAATTATACTAACCTTGTCGTCGCCTGAAAGGAAGGGGACCTTGTGCCTAATCTGGTATAATTTTGATATTTTGATAAGTTGTTATTAATCACAATACACATATCTAAGGTATTATCATCAGGCGCAGCTTGTCAAATTTCAAGATGGCTGCCCTTTGTGTATGTGCACAGTAAACAAAAACAAAATTTTGGTGATTGTTTGAAATTCAATTTTTTTACTATTGATTTTGAAAACATGCCCAAAACTGCTTGCAATAGTTGAACACGCTAGTGATATTACCTGTAATATATGTATCTTGGTTGTTTATGACTGTCCTTATGAATAATTAATTCTTCTCAAAAAACTAAAAATAACAAGTATCTGGTTTTTGTTATTATTTGACTTTAGATTGATCAAAGAATATTGAATACTAAAACCAAGAATCATACTTAATTGCAAAGAATTTTGAAAAAAAAATTAGCTAGTTTAAGAAAAAAATTGTATTCTTTCTTTTTTCAATTTTTATTCACAATTTTTGTGGCACACAAATGAAGAATCAAAAGCGTCTATACAAATATTTAGTAGAGAAGGTTGTTTTTTGAGGGCTTAGAAACTTGTAAATAAGTGTGCCACCGCGAGCCGGCCGGTGCGGCGCGTGCTTTGACTAATTCATTGTGATTAGGGCTGGCCACGAGACGGGACTGTATATTTGAACCGAAATTTAGAGAGTCTAATAAATAAAAAAAATCCAATTTCAGTTAAATATTTATTTTCTTCTGCACATATATGTATTCAAACTATAATCGAAAATATTTCTTTCCAATAGTCAACAGGTTGTCCGGGAATCGTATTTTTAGGAGACGAGACCGGGACCAGACTTAATTATACGAGACCGACACGAGACCGAGACGAGACTTACAAAAGTCTTGCAGGGTCTCGTCTCGTGGCCAGCCCTAATTGTGATGACGTTTCTTCGAAATCGTACTTTAACTGGGGGTCGACTTATAACAAGATAATGCTAAGTTAGGAGACGACTTAAGGAAGCCAAAAATATCCTGCCACGATACCGAAATTAACTGCAACTCACCGACAAGCACGAGTACGATTTTCACTTTTCACTAGGATTGGGAAGTTGAACAATGTAGGCGATTTACGTTCTCGGATAAACCCAAAATGTGTATGAATGGAAGCTATAGCTTATAGGCAGTGTAATCAGATGACCTAGCTTCCATGTGCAGCCAAATTCTGTACTCATTCGAGAACGTAAATCGCCTACACTGCGTTGCAGTATAGAACTAAACAGTGAAAGACGG
Organism: Melangyna quadrimaculata; assembly: GCA_949320155.1. Taxonomy (NCBI): domain Eukaryota; kingdom Metazoa; phylum Arthropoda; class Insecta; order Diptera; family Syrphidae; genus Melangyna; species Melangyna quadrimaculata. Next base: position 74,820,533 of record OX439485.1, on the reverse strand, counting down.
CGAAAGTTTTTAAAACTCCGTTTGAAATAATAAATACCTGTGCATATTCTTGAGAATGTAGAATGGACAGTGCGTTAAAAATTTCTAAGAGGTATAATCAATAGAAGGACTCGTTTTATTACAAAACTATAATATTTGACTATCCCCCATTCATTTTTAAAAAGAAATGAGCTTTAATACGATTTTCGAACAACACATTTTTGAGACGCAAAAGCTCATTTGGACCCATAGAGGCCACTTAGCCGTAATGATCTTTAAAATTTTATCCTCATAGGTATATACCTAAAACAACAATTTGAAGTAACAACTTTACTTACTTACTTACTTAGGTCCTCGGGCCTATTACGTCCGTGATGTTTCCCTTACGGGACATAGGGCCTCCACTACACCTACGCGCCATCGTGTACGATTTCTTGAAATATATTTCAGCTCTCTCCAACTCTTCCCCAGTCGTGCCGATTCCTGTTCGACCGTTCTTCGCCATGTACTTCTAGGCCGGCCCACTTGTCTTCCCTCCTGTGTGAGCGGGTTCCACTGGATAGCTTGAGATGCAATGCACCGATCGCCTTTTCGAAGCGTATGGCCAATCCACTGCCACTTTCTTCTCTGTATAATGGAGTCTATGGGCTCCTGACCAGTTCTCGCATGAAGTTCGGCATTGGAGATACGGTTGAGCCAGAAAATCCTCAAGATGTTTCGTAGACATCTATTAACGAAGGTTTGCAGCTTTCTAGTGACAGTGTCAGTGACTTTCCAAGTGCTGCAGCCGTAAAGCAGAACGGATTCAACATTGGAGCGGAACAGTCGTAGCTTGGTCTTTAAGCTAAAAGAGTTGTTTCTCCATATTTTGGACAGCATTCCGAACGCAGCCTTTGCTTTTCTGATTCGGCTGTTTACGTCCAGTTCAGTTCCGCCACCCGTAGAGACAATACTCCCAAGATATTGGAAATCCTATACCATCTCTACCGGTTGTCCAGAAATATTTACTTGGATTGATGAGGAAGTTCCAAGGCTGATCCTTTAAGTTTTTGCCGAGTTGATCTTAAGCCCTACGATTTCTGCTTCTCTCTCCACCCTTGTTGACATTTGATTGAGATCCATGATCCTATGAGAGAGTAAGCATGCGTCGGCCGCGTAGTCCAGATGTTTGAGGTGAGATTGCAGAGTCCACTGAATTCCTCCATTTCCATTTGACAGAGCTGCTTTCAGTACGCCACTTATCACCAACAGGAATAGTATTGGTGACAGTATACAGACTTGCCTAACTCCACTTTGGATTTCAAACTCCTTTGACAGCCTACCTTTGTGCAAAACGTGACACTTGGATCCATCATATGTAGCCTTGATAATAGCAATCAATTTATCTGGGATGCCCCTTCTGCGCAAAGCAAGCCAAATAAATTCTCTATTGACACTGTCGAACGCCTTTTCAAAATCGATGAACAGCAGGTGTAGTGGAGATCGATATTCAATGCACTGTACGATGATGATCCGCAAGGTGTTGATGTGATCCACACAGGAAGATCCAGTGCGGAAACCTGCTTGTTCGGCGTCGAGTGTGTCTTCGAGGTGGTCTTTAATTCGGTCCAATACTATCCTTGCTATTATCTTGGCTACTGCAGGCAGAACGCATATTCCTCTCCAGTTTTCGCACTGTGTGAGATCTCCTTTCTTTGGGAGCTTGACAATCATTCCTTTTTTCCACTCTTCAGGAAAGCTCTCTGTTTCCCAAGCTCTCTTAATAAGTGGGTGCAGTAGCTCGCTCGATGTTGTTGGGGCTGCTCCTAAGAGCTCTGCAGGAATACCGTCAAGTCCAACCGCTTTGTTGTTCTTCAGTGCTTTGATGGCGGTGATAATTTCTTCTTTACTGGGGGGTACGGTGCGTATTCGGGAAATTGTTACTTCGGGTAGCTCAGTGGGAATAGGGTTCACTTCACTTGCGAAAACGCGGTTTAAAACCGCAGAAAAGTGTTCCCTCCACCTTATGAGCTGGTCCTCATCCGAAATTAGCAGGGATCCGTTTGTGTCTTTAACCAGGTGTTGTTTAGAGCTCTGGACACCAGTGAGCTCTTTGGTAATTCTGTAGACGGTCCTACTGTCACACCTACTAGCGGCTTCTTCTGCTTCTGTGGCCAATGCGTTGATGTAGTTACGCTAATCACGTCGCACACTACGGTGAACTTCCCTCATCTTCATGCGGTATGTAGACTCAAGCTCGTTTCTTCCTGCTGCTGGGGTAGCTGCGATGCGAGCTTTAAGGTGTTTCCTTTCTTCGATCCTTGCCCAAGTTTCGTCGGAAAGCCGAGCACTTTTTCTTCCTTGCGCCCGGCCGACTATACTTTCAGCACCGGATATGAACACATTTTTCACAGCACACCAATGATTTTCGATGGATGTGGTTTCCGTGCTGCTGATTGCGTTCAATCCTTGTGAAAGGTGGTCCCCTAGTTGTTAGCGCATTGCGGGATCCTTTAGTCTATCTGTATTAAACTTGGGCATTCGAGTGTTTCCTTGGGATCTCCGAACAACTTTAATTAAACTTTATAGGTACTTAAATCAAATCAAATTAAACAAAAATGTTATGTCTAAACTCTAAAGCAGCATGAACACGACTGACAGACTGACAGTATTTCAGTAAGGCCAGTTTAGGTACAGAAACGCTGCGAATTTTCCAGTGTGTAAATACAGCATAGAGCAATTGAATTGAATCGATACTGCATTAAAGGTTTTGCCATTTAATTTGCAACTACATTATTTCAATTGAACTTCAAACAAATAATAGTTTCTTCATAAAATATTCAATTCATTAATCATTAATAGTATAAAGAATTAAGATATTAATGAAATGATTTGATAAGGATTCACTTATTACACTATGCAGAAAATATTTTACCTTTTCAGGGAATTACGTGAATGAATTTAAATTTCCAACAGCTAGAGATAAGTCTGATGCATGATGCAGGCATTTTCACGAATAAACGGTTGCAGTCCTTTGAATGTTATAATCCATTCATCTATGAAGCACTTCTATAATAGTAAGTACCTACTTAATGCATCCTGCGAAATCAATAATAATAGATAAATGATGTGCGGATGCTCGTCTAGTTAGGTAGATCGTAGATTATAACCTTATTTTGCAAACGAATTTTCATTATACTTATTTAGTAGTAAACACGTATTTGTCTGCTTAAATGGAGAAACAATTCCTGCAGAATCCGCTGGTGTATTGAATGATTTAATGAAGATTTCCTAAAGGTGATGCTTTGCAATGCATATCGTGTTCATATTTAATGCAATGGCACTGCACTGCACACACAACTGTGTGAATTATGTACGTGCTTTCAGATAAAAGTTTTTAATATGTTGGTACGGTAAATATATACCAGAGCTGACGACGATATAGTGATGGTGGTGTTCCTATAGTGATGATGTGTGTAGATACAAAGAACGCATTCACCTTTGCCCTTTTGAATATGCGGAACATGCACTTTTGACCTAATTTCATTTGTAATACAACACTCCGGGCAAAGAGCTGATTGCTGAACTGAATCAACTTTGATTGCTTCATATAACTACGAGAGTGTTCCTAAAGTATGATGAAAATAAATTGGCATCCCACAAGCTCCAGTACACTTATATCCATATCCTATTTTTAAAGGATTCTACTATGCTCCGGCAGGCAAATTCGGGGGTAAACTTGTACTAGGACTATAGGAGGTACTCTTGAAATCAGCCTAAAACTTTATTCAGTGGTAGATTTATGCTAACTTCATCTGGAAATTCTCACTTTTTGTGATTGCTATGAATTTTATTTTATTTTTTTTATTTACATTCGTTCTATGTCAGAAATGCATGAATATATTACCAATGTTAAATCTGTGGCCACAAGGAAAAACAACATAAGTCGACTTATGTCGAAATTGAGTTGATTATGCTATCGGATGCGCATAATACGCGATTCTATCTTCCATATTTTTTCCTTATGGTTTCTGAGTTATAGCCAAGTTAAAAATAACATAAGTCGTCTTCTACTAATTTTGCACAAGGAAAAACAGGATATGTCAAATATTTCAGTTTTCATATTCTACTAATGTACTTATTCCATAGTTGAAAATGATATCAACACACACAAAAGTATACATATGCTCTCTTTCGAAACCTATAATAATTTTCTTTGAGAACATAAGTCGACTTGTGTCGTTTTTCCAAACAAAAAGTTCTGTGTTATACGAAAATAACTTGACTTGTGTTAGTTTTTTCTTATTCCTCCCTTACGTAAAACTCAACACAAGTTAACTTATGCTCTTGTTCCAAAAGACCGTTACTGAAATCCTTGAAAATAAGTATACCTGTGCCTTTATTCTGAGAGCAAAATTATGTTCACTGTGTGACTTATGCTGTTTTGTTCTTATAAGTTTTGTTCTGGTATGTGGTTGTATTGCAGTTTTGTTCCATTTTCTGTTTTTTTTAATTGTGATATGTTTAAAAAGTAAACTAAAGTGGTGAATAAAACTTTATAGTATTAAAAAACTTTGAAAAAGTGTATTGCTAGACCTTCAATTATTATTTAAAAAAGAGGCTAACGAATATCGCCAGCAACAAGGAAACAGAGGCTTTTTTCACCTTACACTCAAACTTATTCCATTGTCTTCATGCCAAAAGGATTACTCTACCAATATGACTCTTTAATATGAACAGTTATTATAAACTGGGCTGTTATAGGTAGTTATAATGCAAGAGTACTCTAAACATTCATTCATTGCTTTCTTTGAAAGTAAAATCTTCAACAAAGACCAAAAAGCTTGGAGTAAAATATTAGAATTTACTTGGAAGTACATCATTGAACTTTCGGGTTCGAAGGTCCTGTTGTAAAAAAAACCGCTTCATCTCGTTCCTTCCCTTCTTTGTTTACTTTTCTAACATTTTCTTTTATTTTGTAGTCCGGTCAATTTTGAGATAAAGATAGTAATAGACCATTTTGGCTCAAAATTTACTTTTTTGACATTCAAACTGTATGTTGTTTCGTTGCAAATCCATTAAGTGCGTCCAAAAATATCATTACAACGCTGGTTCTAGTGATAATTTGTAGTACCAAGATGATTTTAAGACATTCGTCTTGGTACTTTAAACTACCAAGATAATGGTTCCATAATACCATATTGCTCCTACATCGTAACGTCTCCTTCCCTGTTTTGATGATGGTTCAGAAGTTGCTCCTCTTTCCTAAACAAGATGGTTATAATATTATTTTTTACGATCTGATGAAAGAGAATCAATTTCTGAACCGTTATCACAACATCAAAGGACGCAATGTCCTATTATGGACCGATAAACTTGGTAGTTTAAAGTACCAAGACCAATGGTTTCCAGGCATCATGATACTACAGAACTTCGATCTTTTCGGACGGACTCCATAAAGCTTCAACCAAACAATGCCGCTATTCATACTCTAGTGTAAAAATCTTTACTTTCAAGCCAAAAAGCTCTTTTGCTGCCCTAACCCCCTATTCACCGAATTTCAAAGTAATAGAAAATGTTAGGTTAGCTCACACAAAAAGTATAAAAAGAAGAGAAGGAACACGATGACTGCTTCACGACATTAGTTGCCCTTGAATGACATTTCACTTTACTATTTGGAATCACTGTAAGCATATCTCCCTTAAAAATCGAATTCTTGAAGTTATTTTGAAATCTGGCAGTAGCACACATTATAAGCATACACATTAGTCTATTAAAATTAAAAACAAAATTAAAAACATCATTTTTCTTCCATTGTTGTGTGTTTTCTAAACTGATGAAACGTTAAAATTACTTAAAAACATCTTTTCCCTTAACTGCCGTTAGCATTCTTTCTTGAAGCTCAATCATGGGTTTCCTATTGCACATTTAGCAGTTCGTCTTGTGTCATACACAATTTCGATCTCTTTCGCGTATAACTGGAGAAATTTTATGTTACTTTTCAAAAATGATTGTTTCTAACCTCATACGCAGTGTTAATGATAGCGATGTAGAAAATATTGATAAATAAAAATTAATGTATTTTACTTAAATTTATTATTTAAACAAACGAATTTATAACTGTGAATTACATAAATTAAACATTATTTATATTAGTTGTTGTCATTGTTCACTTTTACTAGTTATGAAGTAAATATGCATTGTCTGCTGTGTCATTCAGTCCTTTTATTGAACGTTAGTCTTTTTTGTATTCTTCCTGCGATTCGCATTTATCAACAAAATTATTGTACACTCCAGATCTGTTTTGGAAAAGCTATATAATTTAACTAAAACAAAATAATTCATTATACTTCAGTACGGAAAAAAGACATAAGTCGACTTAATACCGAAATATTTACAAAACCGCATAAGGAAAAACAGCATAAGTCTTGGTTTTTGCAAAATAACCTATAAATAAAAAGAAGTTAAAATTTTTTAACAGAGAATAATTTTTATCAACATCTTGCTTATTTCCGCGTTATTACTTTTTCAATATGTTTGTTACTTTTTTTGCGAACGCAAAGCAAAAATTCAAACTGCTCTACTGAAAAACTACATAAAGTGACTTATGTCGTTTTTCCTTGTGGCCACAGATATATAGAAGCTTTAACCAACAACATTTTTAAATCTTCAGTTTATGAGAAATGAGAAGAGTATTAAAGGGATTTAAGATAACAGAAGGTATATAATGTGTACGCATACTTAATAATTCACATCTTTGTTACAGATGTACTTGTTCTCACATTAAAGAAGGTTCAAAAGTTGTTCATGTGTGACTAAATTTAAATATGAGACACATTGCAAATTACTGTCAAACCCTTCTTATAAAGAATAAGTGGTTCAACGAAGATAGAATAACAAAACATAACCTTAAGAAAAATAAGATGAGCAACATGTTCAAAATGAAAGAAAAAAAAAAAAATACATGAATTCAGAATAAGATGGTATTTATTCTTTCGAAAAAGTGCACAACAGAGTCTGACGAAATTGCTATAATGATTGTAACACACAATAAATTTTTATTTAATATGAAAGACGATTTTCCAGATGTACGAAAATAATCGGGGGACGAAATTATGTTTCTTTTCCCATCTGCTTAGGGGTGGCTAGGAATTGTCTAAAGCATGTTTTTAAGAAATTGAATTTAGATTTTTTTTAAATATTACAAACTTTTAAAAATTTTGATACGAAATATTATTTAAACGTCTTAGAAGCTTCCGTATCCTAAAGAGAAAGTCGGAAATATGAAAAATGGTTCTATGAGAAGTACTCGGAATAACGGTGCATGTGCAATGTGCATAGTAAAATTAATTTTTTATTTGAAAGTAATTGAACTAGTTTAAGAATACACAATTTTTTTGGAATAAAAGTCGTAAGACCTTTTTTCGAGACAAAAAGTAAGATTTTTCTTAACGGGTTTTCAACATTTTTATCGCAAATACATACCATCATATTTTGTTTTAGCATCATGACTTTTTTGTAAGTATTCTAGAAAGAGTAAAAAAAAACCCTTAGTATCAACTTCGACGAAGTCTTTTTCAAAATATAGAGCTTTCAAAAACCAATTGTGAACTCTTAAAAATTATCAAAAAATAGTTTTTCTAAAGTTTTTATACTTTTAAGGAGCTTCTCTATAAGCAAATTGTATACTCGTAGGTTAGGTTAGGTTAGGAGGGGTGTGCACAGCCTAGGCTGTTGCGTACACGGTGGCCTATTGGTCCATTGTGATCCCTTTATAAATAAAAACAGAGGTGTTCCTAACTAATGGTTCAAAAAGACTGGTTCATTTGTGAACCAGCCTGTTTTCTCTAAAAATGTTCTCATGTTTGCCATTGAGACCTGCGCTAGGTCGTCCAGTTCTCCAACAAACCTGTTTCCGAAGTACCAGAGGCGGTTTTTTTGGAGGTTTGGACAATCACAGAGCAGGTGCTTAATGGTTTTAGTTTCCTCAACATCCTGACAGCTCCTACAGAAATCGGGTGCGAAAGCGCCTATTCTGGTTGCCATTGTGCCAATGGCGCAATGACCCGTTAGTACCCCTATCAAGATTTATATTTTCTTTTTACTCAGCGATAAAATATACTGAGTTCCCTTTTCCTTAATTCTAGGCCATAAACTTCTAGAGATAACGCAGTCGTTCCTGAAAATCCAGGATTTATTGATTTGCTCTTTCGTTACTAGGTCAAGTTTCCTTTTAATGATGCCGATCGGTATTTCAGGTCCCGTAAATAATTGGCTTCTATTGTTCCTATTTGCTAATGACCCTTTCCTTGCCAGTTCATCTGCTATATCATTCCCTTCTATATTACTATGTCCAGGAACCCAGAAGAGTTTGACTTGGTTGGAGTAACAAATTTTCTCCAGTACGCCTCGGCATTTTGCCACTCTCTTGGATCTTATAGTCTCACTGGCTAATGCTTTGATAGCAGCTTCGCTGTCCACGAAAAAAGTGATCTCTCACGAGCTCAGTTTTTTCTTGTGTACCATTTCTGCCGCTTTTTCAGTAGCGAAAATCTCAGCTTGAAAGACACTACACTCATCTGGGAGTTTGTATGATTCTCTAATATTAAGAGGTTCACAGAACACCCCTGCCCCTGTTCCTTCTTCCATTTTTGACCCATCGGTGTAGAACGGGATGCCTTGTTCACTAATTAGTGTGTTAGGTTCCCATCCATGTCTTTCGGGAATTAGAATGGAGATGTGTATTTTAAAATCTATTATGGGTGATACGTAGTCAGTCGTCATATCAAGTTCGGCCACTGCGTTATACCTTTGCAAGATAGACCCATGACCATAGGTGCTGTGCTTCCAAGAACTCATTTCTTTAAGTTGAAGTGCACTTTCGGCTGCTTTGCATCTTATGTACTCGTCCAGTGCTTGAAGATTTAGAATAATTTCTAGCCCTGCTTGTGGCGTAGAACTCTGTATCCCCGTTATTCCTATACAAGCTAGTCTCTGTACCTTGTTCAGGTTTTTGAGATAGCTAACTTTTTCTACAGCCTTCCACCACACGATCGAACCATAGGTAAGTATGTGACGAACTATTGCCAGGTACATCCACTGTATGACTTGTGGTTGCATACCCCAACGCTTTCAAAAGGTTTTCTTGCATGTGTAGAAAGCACAGTGCTCTTTTCATTCTTTCATCTGTGTTACATTCCCATGTAAGCTTGGAATCAAGGATTACTCCAAGATAGTTAGCTTCTTTGGAAAGTTTCAGTGGATTAAGCTTGGGAGGCGTAAAATCCTCTAATTTCCTTTTCTTGGTAAACAGAACTAGTCCAGTTTTTGTAGGGTTAACCCCCAGACCGTTTCGTTCCATAATATCTTTGATGGTGGTAAGGTACTTACCCGATATCAAAATTACTATATCGTCTGCATAGGCAAAATTTGAATGCCCTGATTCCTAAGTCTTGTTAGAATTTTGTTTGCAACGAGGACCCAGGGGAGAGGTGAGATTACCCCTCCCTGTGGTGTGCCTCTTGTAACTGTTTCCTCGACAATAATATCTCCAAATTGCGAGTTAATGATTCTGCCATTGAGCATGGTATAAATCCAGTCGACAATGGTAGATTCAACTCCAACTTCTTCCAGGGCAGATTTAATGGACTCCGTTTTTACGTTGTTGAACGCTCCTTCGATATCCAAAAATGCTGCCAAGTGCTTTCAATAGATTCACAATGTCCAGCCCATGTATCTTTTTTGGACCTTCTTAACTCTTTGGTGTATGAGTTAAGTGCGGCTCTATATAAGTTCCAGTCTTTCTCTGTTTTGCTCAGTTTGGCTTTATTGAAAAGTTGTCTGACCCCTGTTCTTCGTTCTTTAAGTTCACGGTTCCACCATGGTGGGTTAGTGGGTTTAGTATTACGAGATGTGGGGCAGTGTTTTCCGAAGGCCGTTTTCATTTTACTAGTACGATTTTGGACAGAGTTGTCAATGGATGAGGTTGTCGAAAGCGTTTCTACCTCTGGTGGATTGATACGCCCGTTCAACCATTTTGCGTACTCTGTCCAATTTGTTCTAGTTGGGTTTCTAAAAGGCTTTATGTCTTTTTGTTTTCTATCTAAGGTGAAGAGTATCCTTAAGTGATCCGAGAAGGATTCCTCAGGAGAGACTTTCCAATTGCCTACAGAAATTTAATAAGTATTACTCATAAGAGTGAGGTCTAGAATTTCTTCCCTGTTTTTAGTCCTAAATGTCTATTACTCTTAGGCAATCCACAGAAACGTTCTTAAAAAATAAATTATCAAAAATCAATAACCATGAAGATTAAGAAATTTATTAAAATTATGTACATGTTCTAAAGTGGAGTGAATGAATATGATTTAATTTAAAAGTACCAATAGTGACCCCAACTCTGGAAATTATTTTGTGTCTTAGAAGGATATGACAGTCTAACTGAAGAGCCATTAAAATATAATCAATAACCATTTTTCGAAAAAAAAAGTTCGACCAAAAATTGCCTTTTCCTAATAGTACCTAATAAACTGATTTGTTTTTATAAAAATAGTGGAATGTATTTTTTGTTTTTGAGAAAAATAATATTTTCTTTAGTGGCTAAACATTTTGTATGGCAGCTACATATTATGTTATAAATACCTACCGCGATAACAAATGAAAATAAGGGGTTGCCATGTTAATCAAAAGTATAGGTACCTTCCAAGAGGACAGGCAGACAAACAAAATTAGGCTATTATAGGCTAAGCGCGCACATGCTACTCTTACCGAAATTAAATAGTTTAATCTCTAGTTGATCGATGACCGCGCACATAAGCAAGTTTTTTAACCAACGAATTGAATTGAAACTAAATCGCCTTTTTAGTATGATTTTCTGCATAACTTTGCGTGAAAAAAAACTATTTCTCAAGTTGACTGCAAAAATCCCAAAGTTATTTTTACTTTGAGTGAATAAATTAGGCCTAAGTCGTTTTCAAATTGCCGCTAGTGTATCAATTTTTTTTTAATAGAGGGAACCATCGTGATGTTGGCTCCTAGCAGTCCAGGTATAAAAGGTCGATGGTGTAAGTAATGTGCAAGAAGCTTAATACAAACGTCAAAATGTATCCACTAGTTGAAATTTAAACGAGCTCCTGAGCAGGTTAAATTTTGACGACTGTATTCACCTCAGTAATGTCAAAATTTAGCCATGGCATCAAATTTAACGCATTTTTAATGCAATTGACACACGGCCTAAGGTGCCATCACCAATAATGAAAGGTGGCAAAAAATATTCATTATGTGAAGCCCCGAAAAGTACTTTCTGAAAGTTGTTCGCTTTCTTATGAAAACGCTTTCACAAAAAAAAACTTTTACTGTGTGACTAAGTAGTTCCTGAAAGGGTTCTCAAGAAAGCATAAATCACTTTCAGAAAACGCTTTCTGCTTTCTATGACTGTTCGTGATAGTTTTTCGCTATCTTGAAAGCGAACGTATATGTTTTTTACCCGAGTTATTGCTATTTTATCAGCTGCATTTTTTCGGGATCGCTACGTTTTCCCGGGTAACGTCTGCCCACCAAATTTTTAAAGTACATTTACTACCTCTATCCAACGAAACGTGATCTAGGGAGTGTCACCTTTCAATCGATGTATCGCACGATATGAATCTATTGTATTTTATATGCATACACACATAATTTATATATTGTGAAAAGCATTTTTGTATTTTTCATAATTGTGACGATCTGAAAAGTGCTTTCAGAAAATTTGGTTTCTTGAAAGTAAAAAGTCGCTTTCAGAAAGCACTTTCCTTTCATAGTGCTTTGACTGCTCTCTGACAGCAAATGTCCTACATTTTGATGTATCGAGGAAACTGTTCACAATAAGTACGTCTTTGCCGAGTTATTTTGAAAATGTACAGTGTTACTTTTAAATACAGTTGAACGCTTGCATAGAGCTATGCACGCTTTAAAACGCCTCTGACGTTTGGAGGTTGTTTAGAGCCTACATAAGGGCTGTTTAGTATCGAAATGTCACTTTGACTTACACACAACATCAATAATAAAGATATTAGGGGAGTGCTTATCTGTGCAATGTTTGTGTTGAAATCTCACTTACATAATTTTAATATAAATCAATATAACAATAGATAAATGATTTATAAATTACTATTTATGCAACGTGTATAGAGGCTAAATTGATCCTAATACACTGCATAACTATTCACCCGCTTAGAGCTTGTTCTTGCATTAATTGGGCGATATAAAGGAGAATGGGCATTTTTGGGTGCGAGCGGCCACGAATGAAATTAGTGTCAAATGAAAGGTCTGCTACAAGTGAGTAACTTTCAGCATGGGCATTTCGTTGCAGTGCATTAAGGTCAAGATAACCCGCGGTTATTTTACTAGGTCCCTCATACGAGTTAAGCAGGCAACAGTATGAGATTACTTATCTCATCGCAGGTTTTTAAAAAGAGGAAACCGACCGATACTTTGAGTCAAATCGTTAAGAAAACCAGTGGCGGAGGTAGGGCAAGCTTATTTAGGCTGTTTTGGTGAGAAAATGCACTTTTTCTATTGCATTTTGGTCTAAGTACACCTAGTTCACTCTAGGGAATTCTAAGAATGGAGTATCAAATTTCATATCTAAGATTGTCCTCTTTACACGAATGCAAGGATTAAACATGCTTTTTTTGGTTGATGACGCGGTTCAGAACGGTTCTCAATGGCTTCGGAACCTAAGAAAGTTCCGCAAGACTATTTGAATAGAGCTTTAACTCACATGTTAGTACAACAAGCAAGAGGTCTTACGCAATATATCCAAGAGCAAGACATTTGGTTGTTGCGTATCCGAATGCACCCTAGACATGTTGAGCTCTATTTTCTAGAAATTATTATTCGTACATTGTGATTGGCCGACAAAAGGAATGTGAGAGCAGCTATTGCACACTATTACTGTTCCTGTCTGAGTGGAAGGCCTACAGTCGGATGCTGCGCGCATATAATGTGCGTTGTTTGGTATTTAGGCTGGGCAAGAAATCAAACCCATGATATTTGATTAACAGCAGCGGAATTAAGTCCGATTATAGAGCTTATACCTAGATTATTATACAAAGTATGGTAATTGTACTAATATTTAATGATGTATAGAGTGCCCGCGACCGTTTCGCTGGTCAATAATAAAAACTCAAAGTTCTCTTCAAAATGTTTATCTATTGTAACGCTCTTTGGCATACAACAATTTTTGTCTTTCTATTTGTGGAAAATATAAATAACACTGATGGCTTGCCTACTCTGGAGCATGCAACATATAACTGCCCATGTAAAAAAACTGGGTATTCGAAGTCTTTGCCACACACTTCTAAGGCCTGGCATTGTAAAAGCAAGGCGAATTGGAAATTGAAGCCGTTTGAAATTGAATGGTAAATCAGATGGAATTAGCGGAATTCGGGGAATAAGAACGTCTTCTCCCTTATGCGTTTCTTTTAAAATTATGACTTCGATTATACATTATTAATTAAGTGCCGAACAGCAAGTCTAGTTCCGTTGCAAAGGTTTTGTTGATTTATATGCCGAAGCATGATGATTGGCACACTGACTTTTAATCGGAAATTATGGGGTGGCATTCCTGTTAAATCTAGTGAATTAAGAAATTCTGTTGGATAGTTCACTACGTCATCTTCGTCTATAATAGTATCGATTGATTTATAGGATACTGATTCACCAATTATTCCATTTTGAATATCCCAATTAGCACCGTTAACATCTTTATTTTGTTCAGCCAGTTTTGCTGTCCAATATTTGGAAAAACTGTTTTAATCAATTCTTCTTCAGTTTGGGTAATCTCTCACAAATTTTCCGACAATGTTATTAATCCTTTATCCATGGGCATTTAGCCATCTCCAATATTCAACAACTGCTTTGAAAACTCAACGGCCGCTGAATCGTTTTGCAATTGGACACGCATATTTATTGTCAATCTGATTTTTTTGACATATCTCCACAATTTGGGTAATCTCTCACAAATTTTCCGACAATGTTATTAATCCTTTATCCATGGGCATTTAGCCATCTCCAATATTCAACAACTGCTTTGAAAACTCAACGGCCGCTGAATCGTTTTGCAATTGGACACGCATATTTATTGTCAATCTGATTTTTTTGACATATCTCCACAAATAAGGTGATTTCAAGCATGCATTCATTTCATCCGCTGGAGTTTATTGTGGAACTAGGGGCAATTTTGGTGAAACTCACCGGCCAATAATATAAAGACACCACCAAATAAATTTTGATTGTTTTGAAGATCTTTCAATGTTCTATTCAAAGCTTCCAGTGACTTCTTATGAGCCATCGTGCATTCATCCCACACAATAATCTTACATTGTTGTAATACCTGTGCTGTTCCCGAGTTCTGTGGAATGTTACATGTGGGTGTTTCATTTATATGAATGTTCAAAATGGTAACTTCACTAGGCCGATTCTGAAAAGCGCAGCGGATCGCTGCGGTTTTGTATTTTCTTAGTCTTAAAAAGGCTTCGGCTTTCCAGTTTTTGTTTTAAAATGATAGGTTCCTTGGTGATCGAAAAGTTTATGATCGATTTGAAACAACAGCTTTTGAGAATAAGAAAATAAAAATCCACCAATGAAAGCGATCCGCCGCGCTTTCCAGGTTCCGCCTACAGTGCAGAATGTGCTACCTCCAAAAAGGTAGCAGCAATTTCCGATGAAGCGAGTGCCAATGCTATTTTGTTTTGTGACCGAAAACATATGTACAATGCTAAAATCAGTAGAATTAAAAATGTCTTTCCGGTAAATCCGGTGTATCCAAAAAATAAAATCCACCTTTCTCATCATTAACAGCTTTCATGATTTATAAACACTGAATTATCGTTTTGATTCTATAAAGAATTGTTGTTTTGTTTGAATGACAATAATAAAATCTGAATTTTCGTTTTGATTTTATAAACAAATGTTGTTTTTTTGGCATAAAAATTGTAAGCGGGCACAAAGTTTCATTTTCTACATACAAACCTGCTACAGAACAATACCTTTCCAACAAAAAAAAATTCATCGAATTCAGAGCTGCCAAACTTGAGATATAAGAACACAAACGAACAACAATTCATTTTTATATATATAATATACAATAGATAGATGTGCTTTGTCTTTAACAAATATCTTCGAGACTGATGTCTTTCATTGTTATTTCACTTTCATTTTCTATTTTTCCATTCACATTAGCCACAATACTAACTAAAACTCTATTAAAGTGTTAAACACAAAAATGCATTTTATCCCAGTTTGAAATTTACCACAACGAAAAAACGTCTACACCGTACTTGTAGGACCAAACCACATCCAAAAATAATAAAACCATTCTTGGCCGCTCGCACCCAATTCCCATACAAATTGCCCATTCTCCTTTATAAATATAAATTTATAAATTTTTTCGATTTTTAAATTTATTTGTATAATTATGTATATGTAGGTACTTGGAAGAACTTTTTCAAAATTTAAAACATGACAGGTGGGTTTTGGAATTTCGGACAAAAATGTAGCATATTTACTTACTTAGCTCCTTGACCCTATTTGAAAATTGTACAGGGCACTATAAAAACAAACGACATAATTTTGTAAGTAGAGACCTAACTAATATGAAATTATACTGAACAAAAGCAAATAATATCTTATGAGTAGGTTCTTACAGGTAATAAAGAAATTCCATATTATTACATGTTCATACTATTATTACACACCTTTTTGGTTAATAGACAATTTAATGTCACCTGTCCTTAGATTATTTAGTTTCATATGTGTATTACGAGTGTCATTAGATTTTATGAGAATACATTTGTTTGGGAATTAAAAGGACGCAAGGATATGTTCTATTTCCATTGATAAATAATGTCTAAGCCGTTAACATAAGTTTACTTATTTACTTATATGTATATGTATATGTGTTTACGGAATAATGTTAAAATGTACCCCCATGAAAACATTAAGAATGTCCTCCACCGCCCCAAGGTATGTCAGTTAATATAGCAGACATCTACCTACTATAGGTAGGTATTGACAACATTTTGTTTCCCAAAAGATTGTATAGCTAACAAAAATGTGCATGCTGTACCTACGTATATACGATACCCTACGTAGGTGGGTACTCGAGTCATGTAAGAGTTATATAATTAACTGACTGATAATAAAAAAGAATACTTACATACATCCTCATCACCAATTACCATTGGTTACGTAGGTAGAAGTAGAGGTACATAACAATGCATGTATTTATGTACATTTAATTAATAAAGAAATTCGAAGAGCTTTCAATCGAAAACATCTGTAATATTATAGTCCAGCTTTCTTTTCATTTAATTAAGATAATGTTAAGAGTTGGTAGGTATATATGTAGGTATATATGAAGCTTAAATGTCAGACTTCGAAAAGTTTTGACATTTTGGTAAGAAAAATAAGTGACGCATGTAAAAGATGTGGTAAGGGAATGAAAATCAAGGAGCAAATAATTGTCTTACGTTTTGTGGTATCTGAAGTATTGCCAGACAAGAATTTTGAAATGACATTGCGGACTTAAAGCACTATACCCACAGTCAGTAGCGTATCTAGGATTTGGCTGTGGGGGGTCTTGCAGTTTGGAGATCCATTTTGAGACCCGTTTTTCCGTTTTTTGGGTGCCTTTATATCCACTCCTGTTGCGCTTCAAAATGTTTTCAATACAAAGTACAATAACAATTATTCATAATTGCTTTAGCGGAGATAGAAGCAAATTCAGAGGCGCACAATAATTTTTAGCCATATATGCTTGAACCACGCGTACAAATTCGTTTATTTATATTATTTAAAAATTAATTAGGTACCTACATTATTGTGTAGTTATATTTTTAAATTAGCTGTGGGTATGTTTTGAACTTCCCATTTTTGACAAGATTTGAAAACTGTTTTTAATTGGCTAGTTCAGAAAAATTATTTTTAAGTGTTCGTACTGGCAAAAGCTCATATGTGTGCTTTGATACGGTATTAGTCCTCTAAGATCTCATTTTTCCTGAATTATCCAAATCAAAGCGAAACTAATTTGTTCAAACTGACACTTTACGACATAAGACAAAGCTGCTCTAAGAAATAAGCCGCGGCCCAATTCTGCCAGCGTGAATAATTTTTCGTGTATACGCTGCATACGCTTTATAGGTATTCATGCTAAAAAAAAATATGTCGACAAATTTGCACGTCACTCTAGAGTCTAGAGGGATTGCAAATATTCATTTGCTTTTGCATGACTTTCTGAGCGCGCACAGAGAAAACTCACGCTTTTGGAATTTAGCTCCCTGACTAGAGAATAATTTCTATGTTTTGTATGTACAATTGCCTTGGACCTTTTAAATTTTGAAAACTTAGCCCCGCAAATTTCTAAGCCCAGCCAAGGCCGTAAGAAACAATTCCTGTTGTATTAAACATACACTAAACTGGACATCCCGTTGTTCTCCAATGGTTTAAGCCTCAAATGCGTTTCTTTCGGTAAATTAGCTTTGTTTTTAGTATATACAGTTGGGGCATTTGACACGTTAATGTAAAGCCCCGACCATTTGTATCTCTTTTTACTTACCTCTTCAAGCCTTAGCCCCAACTTCGGACTTTGACAGTCCCTAGACTTGAGCCCCCAAAACTCTCTGGAATAAGGTTAGTTTTTAGGAAGTAAGTTGCTTAACCTTGGTAAGTTTTTTTTTTTCCAATATTCTCAGATCTTATTGCGCCAAAGCTGTTTTTTTCGTCCCAATTTTCTGGGTTTAATTTTTAGGGAAAGATTTTCGTTGCATTAAAAATATCCATATTCATAGCCCCCAACTTAGTTTTTGTCCAATTCGCTTCAGGCTTTAGCCCCAATCTTTGGGCTTAGAAAAAAAAAACATGTATGCAAATAGTTCAGCCCCAACCACGTTATTTTGTCCATCAAATTTCATATCTTAACAATATTTTAGACGGAATATAAAATTCTACACGTTGTAATGTATTGCTTTCTATATTTCAAATTATCTTATGATTCGGCTGTGGGGGGGGGGGGCTTAAGCCCTTATAGCCACCACCCTGGATCCGCTACTGCCCACAGTACACATATCTAAGGTATTATTAGGCGAAGCTTTTCAAATTAAAAGATGGCTGCCCTTTATGTAAGTACACAGCACTAAAAAAAAAAATTTTTTCTCATTTTTCATGACAACCAAGAATCGGAAAACTATTTGTGGTAAAAGGGTGTTATTTTAAAGGGAGTGGCAGGTGCAGGAATGTTTAAATCATAAGGTATTTTATTTGTTTGCACTGAATCTAATAAAATGAAAACTAAGAGTATAAAAAGTAGGGCTGGCCACGAGACGAGACTCCGCAATACTTTTGTAAGTCTCGTCTCGGTCTCGTTAAAATCGAAAATTTTTAGTCTCGTATTGGTCGCGTGTCGGTCTCCTATAATTAAGTCTCGTCTCGGTCTCGGCTCCGAAAAATACGACTTCCGGCCAACTTGATGATTATTGGAACGAAATATTTTCGATTAAGTGCAGAAGAAAATAAATATTTAACTGAAATTGGATTTTTTAATTTATTAGTCTCTCTGTAAATTTCGGCCCAAATATACAGTCTCGTCACGGTCTGGTCTCGGCAGTCTCATCTCGTCTCGTCTCGGTCTCGTCATACGAGACCGAGATCGAGACCGAGACTTTTCTCGTCTCGTGGCCAGCCCTAATAAAAAGACACTTAAGAAGTTACAGTATGTAGCTACTGTATTTTCAATTAAGAGGGTCAAATATTACTGCACCCTCCCCCCCCCACAAAAAAACACGTTCAGACTTTTAAGATTTTGGATTATGGCGAATAGAATTCGTATTTTAATGGTCTTCGAGCAGTGTTACCGCAGGTTTAATTTTTAATGAGTCCTGGAGGCTGAAAAAATGAGACGTCCCTTATTTTGGCGGACACTTTGTGCCGGAATCGAAAAAAGTTGATATAAGTTTTTGTAGCTTATTAAATACTAATTTGTTGCTCAATCCAAACATTTTGGAGCTCGCTTAGTTTTTGAGTTATTGAAAATTCCGCTAAAATAAGTCTGAATTTATAAGAATTCCAAAATAATAAGAATTTTGATGTGAGATCGGTACCCAAATTTGTATACTTACTTAGATCCTTGACCCCTCTAAGGGGCACAGGGCGTCAACTACCGCTACACGCCATCTCGTTCGGTTTCTGGAAATGTATTTTAGCTCTCCCCAACTTTTACCGAGCTTTTGTGATTCCTTGTCGACTGTTCTGCGCCAAGATTTTCTCTGGCCTCCAGGTCTTCTGCCATCTTGGATGAGTGGATCCCACTCCATTGCATGTCTTGCAATAGAGTCTGCACCACGACGTAGGGTTTGACCAATCCACTGCCACTTTCTTTTCCTAATAACGATGTCAATAGGACTTTGGCCCGTTCTCCGAAGGAGTTCTTGGTTGGAGATGGTGTTCGGCCAAAAAATCCTTAGGATGTTTCGGAGACATCTATTTTCGAAAGTTTGTAGCTTCCTTGTGACTGAGGCGGTCACTTTCCATGTACTACACCCATATAGTAGTACTGACTCTACGTTCGACCGGAACAGTCGCAGCTTGGTCTTCGTACTGTAGACGTTGCTCCTCCAAACTTTAGACAGCATGCCGAAAGCAGCTTTAGCTTTGCCGATTCGGCAGTTAACATCTTCATCCGTACCACCGCCGTCTTTTGAGACAACACTACCGAGGTACAGGAAGTTGTCCACCGCTTCAACCTGCTGTCCCGCAACGACAACTTGAGAAGAAGATTCAGAAATGTTGAGGATTTTTGTTTTCCCGGTGTTGATCCTCAAACCGACTTTGTTTGCCTCGCATTCCAGATTAGTTACCATATGGTGAAGATCCATAATGTTGTGCGAGAGCAAACAAATATCGTCAGCGTAATCAAGATGTTGCAGGAACGAAAACATCGTCCATCGAATTCCACGCGCTTGCTCGGCTAGAGCTGCATGAAGGACATCCCCTATAACCACCAGGAAAAGTAGTGGAGATAGCAAACATCCTTGACGAACTCCGCTATGGATATCGAAGTCCTCTGATACCTTTCCGTTGTGTAAGACTTGACACGATGCACCCTCGTAGGTAGCCTTTATAACGGCGATAATCTTCTCGGGTACTCCTCTCCTACGTAAAGCTGACCAAATGAAATCTCGATTCAAACTATCGAAAGCCTTTTCGAAGTCGATGAAGAGCAAATGAAGAGGGGAACGGAACTCCACGCATTGTTCTATTATGATCCTCAAGGTGTTGATGTGATCAATGCAGGATGAGCCTGCACGAAATCCCATTTGCTCTTTGTCGAGAGTAGAATCGAGATGTTCTTTGATTCGTTCCAAGATTATTTTCGCCATTATCTTTGCCACCGCGGGGAGGACACAGATCCCTCTCCAGTTTCCGCAATCCGTAAGATTTCCCTTTTTTGGTAGTTTGACGATCATCCCTTTTTTCCATTCAATGGGGAAACTTTCGTTCTCCCATGCCTGTGCTATTAAGGGGTTTAACAACTTAGCTGATGTTTGTGGATCTGCTTGGTAGAGCTCAGCGGGAATGCCGTCCAAACCTACCGCTTTGTTGCTCTTGAGGGATTTGATTGCTGATGTTATCTCGGCTAAACTGGGAGGGCAGGTGCGAATACGGGAACTAGTTTCTACGAATAGCTCATTTGGGTTAGGGGCTGGAACACCTCCGCTATCGCCTATGTGGTTGAGCACGCAAGCAAAATGTTCCTTCCATCTCCTGAGCTGATCCTCATCCGTAACTAGCAGGGTGCCGTCTACATCCTTGACGAGGTGTTGTTTCCGGGAGTTGTTGTTTCCAACCAATTCCTTGGTTATCTTGTAGACGGTACCACTGTCGCACCTTGATGCTGCTTCCTCTGCCTGTTCTGCGAGAACATTTACGCGCCTCCTTTTGTCACGTCTGACACTACGCTGCACTTCTTTCCTTTTCCTACGGTACTGAGACTCGATGTTAAATCTCTCACCTACTGGGGCAGCCGCAAGTTGGGATCTAATCGCGTTCCTTTCTTCAATCTTGCTCCATGTATCTGCAGAAAGCCATGTGCTTTGGCTTCTCTGCCTTATACCCACAGACTCAGTTGCGGCAGTTGCAAAGGCCTTTTTCACATTGCTCCAGTGTTGGTCTGCATTTTCTGGCGTGGCAATGCTGATGACTTCTGCTTCTGCGGCGAGGCGGTCCTTATATCTTTGGCGCACTGTAGGATCCCGTAATCTGTCGGTATTGTACCTGGGTGTACGCAGGAAGTTTTGCCGATTTCCATGTACTGAAGCAATTCGAAGACGAACGTAGGCAAGCATAAGATGGTGATCGCGAGCTAACCCTACATCAGCACCGCGTCTGTTTCGGACGTCGAGAAGACAATTTTTAAAGCGCTTGCTAATAGCAAAGTGATCGATTAAGTTCGCTGTACATTGACGATCTGTGGATAACCAACTTATCTTGTGCGAGATCCTATGCTCGAACAGAGTACCTCCAATGACTAGCTGATTTGCGTTACAGAAGTCAACAAACCGCTCTCCATTGTCGTTCCGTTCCCCGATACCGTGGTTACCCAGAACGTGCTTCAACGCTGTGTTGTCCTGGCCAACCTTAGCATTAAGATCTCCCATTACGATAGTGATGTCTCCATTCGGCGAGCTTCTGAAAACCGCGCTAAGTTGGCTGTAAAATTCGTCCTTCTCGGCGTCCGACGCTTCCTCAGTTGGGGCATAGCACTGGATGATGGTGATTTTTCTTAATTTACTCTGGAACCTGGCTGTCAATATCCTGTCGTTGATGGGTTTCCAGGTTATAAGACTTTGCCGCGCCTTTGGAGTCAACATTAAACCTACGCCGGAACATCGGGAGCTTCCAACTGGTTTTCCGGAGTAAATAAAGAAAGTGCTTTTCGAAGGTGAATCCACCTGCCCTGCGCTCAACCATTTGTATAGCTTTTTTAATACTCTTGAGTTCTGAAAAAATAAATTCTGTACCTATAATAGTTTTTTAAATATTCAAATTTCCACTAGTTCAGAGAAGCTTCAAATTGTGGCAAAAAAA
Organism: Melangyna quadrimaculata; assembly: GCA_949320155.1. Taxonomy (NCBI): domain Eukaryota; kingdom Metazoa; phylum Arthropoda; class Insecta; order Diptera; family Syrphidae; genus Melangyna; species Melangyna quadrimaculata. The sequence continues at coordinate 74,798,456 of OX439485.1, read as the reverse complement.
TTTGATGTTTTTCATTTTTTTAGATTTTGGAAGGTCGATATTTTGTTTACTTTTACCAACGGAAACTTAAATAATAAAAAAACTGTTAGAGCTACAAATTTGTGGTTGGGCAAGCAATTAGCATTTTAAAAGCCACAAAATTCTGGCAAAAGAAAAAAATTGAAAATCTAATTTTTTTAGATTTTTTCCGCCACCTTCAGCGTACCGGAAGTGCACTTTTTTAACTTAAAATTCAAATAAAAAATTACCCTTCAGAGATAAGAAATTAATTTTTGTGTAACAAATTAGCATTTACAAAGCTACAGTTTTGGACATCAACAAAATTTTTATTTAAAATGTTCTTCCGCTAATTTCAGACTTATTTTAGCGGAAATTTGAATGTTTTTTTTATAATAGAAATTCTATATTTCAACTACTGAAATACATCAGCCAATTAGAAGACTTAGCTATTAAATTTGACTTGTTAAATTATTGATTCAAACTAGCTTTAACGGCCTTTAGTCCAATAATTCAACAAGTACAATTAAATAATGCTAGGTCTTCTACTTGGCTGATGTATTTCAGTTGTTACATAGTAGTTATATAGAATTTGTATTATAAAAAAAAACCATTCGTATGTAAACAATGCCAGGCCACGGGTAACAAAATTTCCAACAATTCTTGAATAGAAATTCTAATTGGGTTGGATATAGTTCACAATTGATTAAAATTGATGTAAGCTGGACTGAACTTAATACAAATTGCGTCTTGACAAAGCCCTCACTGTCAACTGAAGAGTCCAAGTAAGAACGCCGGGACGAAACGGCAATTTTTAAGGACTAAAGTCCGTTAAATGAAATTTTAATGTTTAAAAAAAACTATTTTAGGTACAGAAAGCTACAAGTTTGGGTACCGATTTTACTTCAATATTCTTATTATTTTGGAAATAGTCTGTTAACTTCAGACTTATTTTAGCGGAATTTTCAATAACTCAAAAACTAAGCGAGCTACAAATTTATGGATTGGGCAACAAATTAGCATTTATTAATAAGCTCCAAAAACTGATATCAACTTTTTTCGATGCCGCCACAAAGTGTCCGCCAAAATAATTGACGTAAAAATGAGTCCATTTTGACATAAATGAGTCCCAGTGGTAAAACTTTCTTTGAGTCAGGTGCGTATGCAGGAAAAATATTCGAACGGGGAGGGTGAAAACCCCTTTTTCGAAAAAGATTTTTGCAAGTTTTTCATTTTCTTGTGCATTTATATTTAGACACTCTATTTTTAGGCTCTATAACAGTCAGACGCGAACGCAAAAAATTTCAAGGGGGGGGGGGGGGTTCAAATTTTTTGTTTATAGATTTAAGAAATTTTGTTTGTGTTTATTTGCGCTCCAAAAAAAATATTAAATTTTAGATACAACAACAATACTGAACTGTTGTTGTATTTTACATGGGAAATTAGAAAATTATAATATTTGCTGGTAAAACTAAGAATTTTGCAGCAACCTTAATATTTTGTCACAATTCATTCGGTCCTTTTTCCATCAAGGTATTTTAGTCAAAGAGAACTATAAGCGGAACAATGGTCTTGTGTGAGCAGGACAGAATGACCCAACAAGGGAGTTAAGATCCTTGGAACCCACAAAGCGGACCGAAAAAATCTCTTGAAAAAAAAACCGTAATGAATTATGAAAACAAACCATTTTGTTTAGTAAGTTTTCGTTAAGTTTCACCGGTAAACTATAGACTTTTTTTTACTTAAAAGTTTTATAGTAATACGAGTATCTACGTGAATACTAGACTATAAGCCCAGACAGCGAAGACTCAAAATTATAAAATAAATGCAAAAAAGAGGGCTCTATGGATTATTTTTGTATATGGTAGGGGCATTGAATACCCAAAGTCCCCAGCCCAAGGCCACGAGCTTAACTTAGTAGGGGGGGGTTAAAGGTACCCCTTTTTAGATTATAGTGAATATACAATCTATCATGTTAGCGGAAAAGTCTATACTACAAAATTAGAGAAAAATAAATTGTCTATAAAAAAAAGTTATGTTCATATTTCTGCTAGGGTCAATAATAAGGGAGATGCGGGGATAGAAAAGTCAACAAATCTGAAAAACCTGTTAATGTCTTAGATATTGAATGTTTTCTGACCAATTTACCCAAAAAAAAAAAAAAAAAAAAAAAAAGGTAAATACACATTCATTCACTGTTATTTCATCACATCGTGAAGCTAAGAGTGAAGTTTTAATTTCCTTTTTTTTCTATATATCCGAAACTATACGAAAAAGTTGATGTATACTAAATTAGGCAAAGTTTACTAAGCAAGAGTTGTATTTATATGGCGCCAAAAAACGATAACGTTTTTTTTATAAAGGACACAATACAAAATTTGTTTGCCATAGAGGGGGGTTCTTTCTGCCCCCCTTAAGAGAGGAGGGGAATTTTTTTAAGAATAATATTAAAAAAACAACGACAACCTTTTTTGAAAACCAGAACTCCGTTCTTTTATTTTATTTTCAAATCAAGTTAATGATGTTCATAGTTTTTGTAAAAATTACTTTCAAACTCAAAATTAAAAAAAAAAAAAATCAAATTGAAAATTTAGTTTTTGATTTTTTTTTTGTTTTAATTGGGAAATAAGATGCTGAATTGGCTTTGATTATATTCACTACCCCTCATCATTATCAATTCCTGTAACGTCGATCGGGGCACAGGGTGAATCTGGGTATTTGGTTCCGCTAAAACTGTTGATTTCCATGTTGTTCTTGGTCTTCCAACCCGCCATGCACCTTGAGAATTCCATTCAAAGGACTGCGTCACTACCCCTAATAACTCTTAATTGAAAACTGAAAATTAAATGGTTGTATGTATGTCACCTAGTTTTTGAAAAAATTGAAAGTTCCGACGACAATTTCTTTGATGTTTTTTTCTGTATAATTTTTATTATAAGTATAGTGTATGTAGTATGTAGTCAGGCGCGAACGTAGGAACAAATTTCGGGGGGGGGGGGGGGGGTTTGAAAAATTTTAAATGTTAATAAATATTATATTTTATCACGAAAAGTCGAAATCTTGACTTGAAGGACAATAATGTTTCAACGCCGCTTAACTGAAACCATCTATTTTTAAAATTACAAAAGTTGTTCTTAAAAAAAAAAATTTTCTCTGAATTAAAATACACAAGATTTTTTTTTTAATCGACAAAAAAAACTAATTATTTCATAATCATTTGCATAAAAATCTCAGTCAGTTTATTAATAAGAAAGTGGAAAAAAAAAAAATTCTTTTTAAGGTACTGTTAGAAGGTTGCTTATATATTGTGGTCCTTTTATGAACAAATTTCTATTAGCATTTATTGACTGGTTTGTATTCAAAGACTTCTAGATTCCAATTCTCAAGAACTTAGGGCGAGCTCGTATTGCAAAAAATCTGCGGCAAGCTATGTAAATATTAGCTTAGCTTCTGCATATCGATTTTAATTGTCTTTTTCCCGCAGAAAGCAAGCAGGCGGCAGGTTTTTTTATACATTTGTGTTCGTAAACATGGCAGCGCAGAAAATCAAAAAAGAAACGAGATATTTTTAGTTAAATTTTCACTCGGGAAAAGGCGATTTGTTGAACCCCCAAAACCCCCCTGCGCTGGTGACAGTAGTGTTTCTTTGAGCTTGAAGTTAAAGAATGAATAAAAATGAGTAAAGCAAGCAACCCAAGATACTGTGTTGGTGGTAGAGCTGACCCTTAGGTAAAACATTTCGTTTTTTGTTATATAACTTTTCATATGTACAAACTGGATCTCCAAACTCCCAGCCTCCCCCCCCCCCCACAGCCAAATATTCTAGATCCGCTACTGGCAGGGAGTGCGAGTTTTTCTCTATAGCTCTATAGCTCATATATTTCTTAGGCTTATTATACAAATTGCAAATTGTTCATTTTAATAATCGGCTGTGGGGGAAGTTCTAAGTCCCTATATTTGAAAATTTGAATAGGTATTTATTTTTATTTTTATTTGTTTCACTAAAAAACAACCAATCTGGCAACATTGATTTTAGTGCTCAATTCTGTTCATGACTGGTTTCAGTTCATAACTGGATTAGTTAGATAAGTCTATAAAAACCACAGAAATGTTCACATTTAAGGAGATTTGCTATGCATAGAATTATTTGATTGACATTTGGTTTAGGTATAATTTATTTTTGATTTTATCAATGGTTCAAAGATTTCAATTTGCAATTTGAGCATCCCCCGAATGATTGCACTTAAATTTATTTATTTTTTACACGCTTTTGACCATAAACTACAAAAACTTTCTATTTTCGTTGAAGAGGTTAACCAACTAGTATAATGGTTTCAGTGTTCATTTATACACTCAACAAAGTTTTCAGTTCTGAACACGTTTTGGACTTCCTGTTCATTTAAGTGTGTACTATGTACATGTAGGTAAAGGTATAACTTTTTAATGAATAAAGTTCAGATGAGTTAAAATTATGGTAACCAAATTTCGTTCCTATTTAGGTACATTTTAGATACATAGGTATAACCTACCTTCAATAAATTTAAATTTTAAAAGGTATCTGTAAACCCTTTTAGCAGATTGATTGACGGCTGAAAGCATTACTGATACATTAAAATTAAAAGGATAACTTATTTTATTATATAGGTAGGTACCTCCTTTAAGAATATAAATATATTTGCTACTTGTTTTATTGACTTTGTTTTACTTGATTTCATGACAGAAAAGTGATTTGAGATTATAAACAAATGGCATATTATGTACCTACATAATAGCATTACGATAAGGGGACACTGAGTAAAAATTCAATGCACTCAGAACATAAATAAAAATAACATACATAACATTATGTACTAACTTCTTATATGTTGAAATCTTTAGTGGCTACATAATTTTTTGGCAGCAGTTTAACCCATTCAAAATTTTGTGGAGCCATTACATAAATGTATGTACGTTTTTTGTGGTTCTATAACATTATTATGTAGTTCTTATATATGCTATGCATCCGGCTAGAAAAATGCCAAGTTTATTTCTAGTTCGAGCAAGGCCCTAGTATGTTTTGAGTGGGGAAAATATAGGCGAGGAATACTTGTCAGATGCTTGGCAAGCTCTTGCTGGATCTAAGTACCAAAAATTTAGACCAAGGAATCTTTTCAAACACTCGTGAGGTCCTCCCTAGTAAAAACATGTTGAACATGGTTCGATACCCCATCAGGAATGTCTCTTGTTTACCAAAAACAAACATTTTATAAGCACCATGCAATTTTAGTATTCTACAACACTTTTTCTCTCTTTCGTTTGTCTTCTTTTTCATACCACACGTTTTACTATGGTTGTGACTTGTGAGTCATCTTTATATTTTAGGATTGTTCAGTGGAGAAAAAATGTTGTTGTTGTTGTACCTTAAAACCAAGAACATAAAGTCCTGTTTTCTGTATGCCACATTAGAGTATGAAACTTATTCACTTTCGACAATGAGTTTTTGTATAGCGAGTTAGCCCAGTGTGTAGCGCGTCGGACTAACAAGCAGATGATCGCGGGATAAAGTCCCACATAAGCCAATTTTCTTTCTTTTTCGTTTGCCTGATTAGGCAAAAAGGTTTACAATCTCCAATGCTATTGTTCTATCCTTTGCTAATCCTTGCTAACCCTTTTCCAGAATCTATGTAAGACTCTCTAGTGCCTTGTCAAAAACTAGATTATTTTTCTGCGCGGGCACTCAACACAAAACATAAATTTCCTATGGACTTATCACATAAATCGATTCATCGTGAGTATAGTGTGAGTATAGTTCCCCTAGACGTCTTTCATAAGCGATCCTGAATTATTATGTCGTAGGTATAGTTTATATGCTCTTAAAGCAAACATATAAATATTCTATGCAATAATTACATAATTATTCCTTGGCTATCTGTGATGGGTCTGTTATAAATTTCCAATATTTTCGGCAATCTTAGATTCTGATATTTCTATATAGGGATTTAAGTTTGTATGCACTCAAAACATAAAATTTAATATTATAAAATAAATTACGTAAAAACATGGTGGTAGTGTGTTATTAGTATACTAAGGTCATGAGTAGGTACACTGTATCAACGGCATAATATGTAATTATTACATAAATATATTTATACTCATTATATAAACCATAGGAACTTATTACATAAACCATATGTATTCATAATATAAATACAAATATAAAATGTAGGTACTAATTACATAAATAATAATTACTCATTACATAAATATGAAGCGAGTACAAATTATCTGTATTCATCACAATTTGCTATTATATATAATGGGTACAGTTTTCTGTGCTCACTTAATATACGGTCGAGTCCTTAGTTTGTATGTAGTCATTACAATATTCAGGTGAAGCTGGTAAAATAGATTTGTACTGATGCTTTTATTCAATACACTTCAGTAAAAACTCAGCACTTGTCATCTGTACCTAGTACATAACTTGATGTGATGAATAAAGTTGGATACTTTGTGAGTTTAAAATTGCATATATTAAAAAAAATAATTTACTTTTACTGGTCCATAATTGTATTTAATTACAGGTTAGCAATTCTCTATTTTTTGGTAGTCGCCGGTTTCATTTTATATGTAATTTCAAATGTAACCATTACACTTTAATTTTACTCAGTAAATAAATCATTCATGGCCATCTCATGCAATCTTCAGTAGGTACAAATTATTTACATAAAAGTATCTGCGATGCAACGAACATAATTTTTCGTTCAGATGTACTCCTACCAAACTACCTCTCGTAAATAGAACATATCAGGCCATGAGGGCAATAGTGCCCTCAGTGCAATTTTATCGAAATTGAGATTTTTAAGAAAACTGAATCTGTACTTACTAGCCAATAGTTTTGCATTAAAATTAGTTAAATTTTCAGTTTTATGCCATAGTTACAGGCCTTTTATGCAAGAGTGGCCTATCAACCACTTAGGCCACTTTGGCGCTCGCATATTTCATTTTATTGATTTAAACTTTAGTAAGGCCAACCTGCATCGTGCCTGATCGGGAAACTATTGATTGCTCAGAACTTGGTCTGGGCCAGTAGCGCAACAATCAGTCACGATGAAGTGCTTGTTTTACCTCCTCGTGGTGGTCCCCGGGCAACTATTTATGTATCCCAATATACATAAATAGGCCAAAATTACAAGTGCGAAAAGGCCTAGCTTTCTAGGATAGGTTACGGAGGTTAGCATTCTCCGTAACTGAAATCAACCCGCTACCGAAACCAACACTACGCCTCGGATAATTAATGATAACTCGTTGACGACTTTTGGCTATTGTACCCGGACAAAGATTGGTTTCTGGAATGTAAAGACGCTTCTTGACAATGGAAAAGAAGGTCCTCAGAATGCCAGATTCCTGCAACTAGAGAAGGAATTCATGCGGTATAGGATGGACATCTTAGGGATAAGTGAAGTTAGATGGCTGGGTTCGGGGAAGTTCAAGTCACCAACCCGTAACACTGTACTATTCTATTCCGGAAAAACACCTGGAAGCGCTCGGGAATCTGGCGTTGGATTGCTGCTTTCCAAAACAGCTCTCAAAAGCCTAATTTCCTGGGAGCCTTTAGGTGACAGGATCCTGAAAGCCAGGTTCCGGACTAGAGTACGTCGCGTCACCATCATACAGTGTTACGCCCCAACTTTGCTCTCTTCTGACGAGGAGAAGGAGGCCTTTTATAACCGGCTGATCGCTGCTTATGATAGCGTTCCACGAGGTGATATAGTTATGGTGATGGGAGACTTAAATGCCAAGGTTGGCAATGACAACACTGGGCTAAGGCATGTCATGGGAAAACATGGTGTTGGTAACCGAAACGACAATGGCGAACGATTTGTCGATTTCTGCAACGCCAACGGCCTTGTTATTGGAGGGACCATGTTCGAGCATAAGACGTGCCACAAAGTCAGTTGGGTGTCGACTGACAGACAAGCAACTTCCAACCAAATTGACCACTTCGCGATCAGCCGGCGTTTTAGAAGCAGTCTCCAGGACGTCCGTAACAGAAGAGGTGCTGACATGGGAATGGCCCGGGACCACCATCTGATGGTTGCTACCGTAAGATTGCGTACAGCTGCGGTTCGTAGATCCCAAGGAAACACTCGAATGCCCAAGTTTAATACAGATAGACTAAAGGATCCCGCAGTGCGCCAACAACTAGGGGACCACCTTTCACAAGGATTGAACGCAATCAGCAGCACGGAAACCACATCCATCGAAAATCATTGGTGTGCTGTGAAAAATGTGTTCATATCCGGTGCTGAAAGTATAGTCGGCCGGGCGCAAGGAAGAAATAGTGCTTGGCTTTCCGACGAAACTTGGGCAAGGATCGAAGAAAGGAAACACCTTAAAGCTCGCATCGCAGCTACCCCAGCAGCAGGGAGAAACGAGCTTGAGTCTACGTACCGCATGAAGATGAGGGAAGTTCACCGTAGTGTGCGACGTGATAAGCGTAACTTCATCAACGCACTGGCCACAGAAGCAGAAGAAGCCGCTAGTAGGTGTGACAGTAGGACCGTCTACAGAATTACCAAAGAGCTCACTGGTGTCCAGAGCTCTAAACAACACCTGGTTAAAGACACAAACGGATCCCTGCTAATTTCGGATGAGGACCAGCTCATAAGGTGGAGGGAACACTTTTCTGCGGTTTTAAACCGCGTTTTCACAAGTGAAGTGAACCCTATTCCCACTGAGCTACCCGAAGTAACAATTTCCCGAATACGCACCGTACCCCCCAGTAAAGAAGAAATTATCACCGCCATCAAAGCACTGAAGAACAACAAAGCGGTTGGACTTGACGGTATTCCTGCAGAGCTCTTAGGAGCAGCCCCAACGACATCGAGCGAGCTACTGCACCCACTTATTAAGAGAGCTTGGGAAACAGAGAGCTTTCCTGAAGAGTGGAAAAAAGGAATGATTGTCAAGCTCCCAAAGAAAGGAGATCTCACACAGTGCGAAAACTGGAGAGGAATATGCGTTCTGCCTGCAGTAGCCAAGATAATAGCAAGGATAATATTGGACCGAATTAAAGACCACCTCGAAGACACACTCGACGCCGAACAAGCAGGTTTCCGCACTGGATCTTCCTGTGTGGATCACATCAACACCTTGCGGATCATCATCGAACAGTGCGTTGAATATCGATCACCACTTCACCTGCTGTTCATCGATTTTGAAAAGGCGTTCGACAGTGTCAATAGAGAATTTATTTGGCTTGCTTTGCGCAGGAGAGGCATCCCAGAAAAATTGATTGCTATTATCAAGGCTACATATGATGGATCCAAGTGTCACGTTTTGCACAAAGGTAGGCTGTCAGAGGAGTTTGAAATCCAAAGTGGAGTTAGGCAAGGCTGTATACTGTCACCAATACTGTTCCTGTTGGTGATAAGTGACGTACTGCACGCAGCTTTGTCAAATGGAAATGGAGGAATTCAGTGGACTCTGCAATCTCACCTCAAACATCATGGATCATGGATCTCCATCAAATGACAACAAGGGTGGAGAGAGAAGCAGAAATCGTAGGGCTTAAGATCAACTCGGCAAAAACTAAAAGGATCAGCCTTGGAACTTCCTCATCAATCCAAGTAAATATTTCTGGACAACCGGTAGAGATGGTAGAGGATTTCCAATATCTTGGGAGTATTGTCTCTACGGGCGGCGGAACTGAACTGGACGTAAACAGCCGAATCAGAAAAGCAAAGGCTGCGTTCGGAATGCTGTCCAAAATATGGAGAAACAACTCTTTTAGCTTAAAGAACAAGCTACGACTGTTCCGCTCCAATGTTGAATCCGTTCTGCTTTACGGCTGCAGCACTTGGAAAGTCACTGAAATTGTCACTAGAAAGCTGCAAACCTTCGTTAATAGATGTCTACGAAACATCTTGAGGATTTTCTGGCCCAACCGTATCTCCAATGCCGAACTTCATGCGAGAACGGGTCAGGAGCCCATAGACTCCATTATACGAAGAAGAAAGTGGCAGTGGATTGGCCATACGCTTCGAAAAGGCGATCGGTGCATTGCATCTCAAGCAATGCAGTGGAACCCGCTCACACAGGAGGGAAGACAAGTGGGCCGGCCTAGAAGTACATGGCGAAGAACGGTCGAACAGGAATCGGCACGACTGGGGAAAAGTTGGAGAGAGCTGAAATATATTTCAAGAAATCGTACACGATGGCGCGTAGGTGTAGTGGAGGCCCTATGTCCCGTAAGGGAAACATCACGGACGTAATAGGTCCGAGGACCTAAGTGAAGTGAAGGCCAAATTAAACCAAATTTTTTTTCTTGTCAGCGGACATTCATAATATTAACATATTTTATAATGGTATGATTGAGAAGAAAACAAAATATTTTCCAAATATTAACATTCCCGGTGATTGGATAAAATCGAAATCTTAACTAAGTGAACAGCTGATTAATGTATTCAAATAACAAAATAGTTTTTTGAATTTAATTTAATTTGAAATGGACACGAAAATTATTTAATTAATTTAATTAGTGTGTTTGCTACGGTAGCTATAAATGCCATTGTTGCCAAGAAAACAGCAAAAAACCTATCCCTACCTGAAGGAAAGAAAAAAAAAAAAAAAAAAAACAAAGAGCGTTTTGCAAAAGATGTAAGTGTTATGATGTTGTTTTTATCCAAATCTTCTTCCTAGTAATAAACTATAAAATCCATTAAAAAAAATTGTTACTTTGTATTTTGGTTTATTTCTCCCTTTGAACTACTCAAAATTTCACAAATGTTATCTGTGGAAAAATATATTGAACATTCTTTCACGCACTAAAAAAAAAGTGGAGACTTTTTGAAAAGTACTAGATTTCAATTTGAGTTTAGATCGTGAACTGCGTATTGCCAGGACAAAAATCCTCGCTAAAATTTATATTCGAAAGAAATTTCTATGGAAGATAAATTTTAGAGCGATGTGCGTACTAGTCTTGAATGGCTTAATGTTTAAAGACCGACCCCTTCTTAATATATTTTTTTAAATATTCTTTTCAAATAATGTTTCCATTTCAAAGTGTTCGTATTTTGAACCCCGATGAGACATATAAGCATCGAGAAAATAAGGATTTGCTATGAAATAAATAAAAAACTTGTTTGATTTACAAATTTTTGTCCTATCTTTACAGATTTTTAATTTCTTTTTTTACATTTTTCCTCTGTGCAATAGTGGCCTATCTGACTTTCAAATTAGTTATAATAACGGTATTTTGAAGGGTGATGAATACAAAATCAGAACCCTGATATTTTATAAGCATATTTCAAAAAAAATGAAAGCTATGTTTCTTTGTCTTAAAACTACAAGTGTTTGAAAATAACCTGTTTCTCATTTTTACTCTACTGAAAATAATGAAAAATGCAGTTAGGCCACTATTTGCACCATGTTGAATAAAATATGCAAATCTAATTTTTCATTTAAGATATTCCAAATATAGATGTAGGTTGATGTAGCTGATAAAATCCATGTGTTACTTGCAAAAAATTAAAAAATAAACCTTTATGTAAAATTTTCAAAAAAAAAAATGGCCTAGGAACTATTTTCTGAACAACGACGATGCTTTTCATTTTTATTATTATCGATTGAATGAATACTGATGCAGAAAAAATGTACTCAAATTAAATTTTCTTTTAATTGCTATACCATTTATGTCTCAGAATTTTCCATTTTAAAATAAGCTCTACGAAAATACAATCACAAAAAAAAAAACAATCGATTTATATCGCATATTTACATATATCGTATAATACAAAAACCTAAGCTAAGTAAAAAGTAATATCATAATATGTATAATTGTATATACTTTATAGATCAGACAGAAATTGAGACACACTCTATCGGTCGGACGAGACGGTTAAACAAAAAAAAAGTTTATTATTAGATCTATTTAATAATTTATGGATGAGTTCATGGACTTTGAGGTTTTTATTTAATTGAAAGTACAATGTTGTTCCCCTATTAACTGATTGGATGAACTACACCACTACCAAAATACCATGACTACCGACGCGACGATAGAAAGGCAATTAAGAAAATTTAATTATTTAGGTGAAATTTTAACTACAAAATATCTGGATGCTTTCATGTGGACTTCAAAATAATGTAAGCAATGAGGGTGGAGAGAAAACAATTCGTTTATCATTACAAAAAAAAAATAAGCTTCATTATAACGTGGGCTGCCATATAAAATATGTAATTATCTCGGTTTATTGTTTTCATACTCGTAAATTAAATAAAAATATAAAGAGTTGGTAAGGAATTTTTTAAAATTTTGATTTTTGTTTGCTTTTGCTCCTGATTCCTGAGCAACATTCTGCAAGTAAGTGGAGAAAGTACACGAACATGTACATTAGAGTGGTTCTTTTTTTGTATTTGATTTTTTGTTTATACAAAAATATATTTTTTAAAATTGTATTTTGTTATTCAACATTAATAGTACCTATTTTTTTTTAAGAAATACCTGTGTGCCCATTTTATTTGCGAGATATATGGAAATACCCTACATTTGAAACAATTTTCTCAAAAAAACACAAGACCATATTTCGGTTTAGGGAATTTTTTGACTAAATCCTTACATGCAGTTTTTTTTTTTTTGGAATTATGTACTTTGAATTTTACGGGGATAAAGTTTCATCAAAATCGTAAGAGTTGTTTTTGAGAATAAAAAATAAAAATTGCGGAGTAACGGTATCTAGACAAAAATTGCAGTTTAAAAAATCTCAAAACAAGAAAACTATATAATATTTTTCTTGCGAGGTATCTTAGCAACCCGAAATTTAATGTTTGAATCGTTCATTATTAGATTTTTTTTCTAATTTTTCTAAAATCAAGAGTATGTAAACTAAATAAAATGAAAAACAAAAATACTCACCAAATACCAATGCAAAAAATAAAGCTATGATCATATATAATAATAAATTTGTTGACTTAACGAATTCATTTTACGCATATCAATAAACAAAATTCATTGGTTCCACGAAAAAAAACGTTAGTTAATCAACTGAACAATTCACTCAAAGGCAATTATCGATAATTAATGAAATAAATTCATTGACCTATCGACAAATTGTGTTAATGAGTTTTTATGTTTTTTAATGAAAATATTTCACTGACTCAATGAAAATTCATTGTTTGATGAATAGCTTCATTAAGGAATAAATGACTAATCAATTAGTCAATGATACTGAATTTTTATTAAAAAATCGTTGAATTTATAAAAGGATTTGGTTCAGTGCAGAAAGCTTTTTGTTACATCCCAATTATAGACCAAGAGCCCACGGCAGATTTGGGGTGCGAAAGTAAACCATACAAAAATTATAGGAGTCGAAAGGTGTATTAAGGCTGATAAAAGAAATGTAAGTCCTGCAGTCCCTGGTGGCGGCTGTTAGGTGGGAGGGGCAATTTGCTAAAAAATTGACTTAAAACAGAAAAAAAAAATATTAAAAAATAACAGTAACATGAACAATGTCCTGTTATATTTTCATGAAAGGCCAGAATTTCCTTCTTTCATTTCCTATTTAAATAAAGTTTTTTCAGTGAATAGTTTGTATATTTGTAGTCAAAAACAGAAAACCGGAGTGTTTTTGGACTTTTACTTTTTAAGATATTAAAAAGTAAATGAACCAACTTTTTCATAAAAATAAGACAAATCCGGCTAAATTATCATTTCAGCAACCAGTTAAAATAGAAAAACCATGTGGAAAAAAATTCTTACATTTTTGAAACTTGGTGGGAATGTCGGATTTACCATAAGAATAAAGAATCAAAAGAGTCCATTAAAATATCTGTATCCAACGGGTGTTTTTTGGAGGGGGAAAGGGGGAGGTACGACGTATGGAAATTAAGACATATGATACATGATTTTAAAGTATATTTCAATTTTGAATCTAATGACATCAAAATTAAGGCCATACAATAATCCTAAAAAAAGTCATGGTCCATTTTATCCAGAGAAGACAGTTTTTCAGTAAAACTGGTAAACTTTTAAAAAAATGGCTTGAAAAGAATGGTACATTGACGAAAATCAGTATAAATATTCAATTTGGCTATTGACTAATGAAACATTTTTAATAAATTTCTTCCCATTCTTGGGATAGGTGTTATTATCAAAATTTCATACCTTTTCTTTCCCTTAACAAAAACACCCTTTCGTCATAAATATTTTGATGAACTCTTTTGATCCTTCATTGTCGAATTAAATATTTATACAAATTTTCATCAATGTTCCATTCTTTTCAAGGTATTTTTTTAATAGTTTACCAGTTTTACTGAAAAACAGTCATCTCTGCATAAAATGGACCATCACTTTTTTTAGGATTATTGTATCACCTTAATTTTGATCTCATTAAATTCAGAATTGAAAAACACCCCAAAATCATGTATCATATGTCCAAATTGTATCAACATAATTTTTTTAATTTCGATAAGTCATACCTCCCCCTTTCCCCCTCCAAGAAACACACGTGGGATACAGATATTTGTATGTACTCTTTTGATTCTTTATTCTTATGGTTAATCCGACATTCCCACCAAGTTTCAAAAATTTAAGAATTTTGTCCGCACGTTTTTCCTATTTTAACTGGTTCCTGAAATGATAATTTAGCCGGATTTGTGTTATTTTTATGAAAAAGTTGGTTCATTTACTTTTTAATATCTTAAAAATTAATAGTCCTTGAACCATCCGGTTTTCAGTTTTTGGCTAAAAATTGATAAGGGCATTGAATTTTGGAAACCAAGATAGTACTTAATTACGTGAAATTTTGCGAAAAAAAGATTTTTTACCATTTTTTTATTTTTTCAAAATTTTGAGTTCAAACATTAATATTTCAAAAACTATTCATTGACAGAACTTAACTTTAAAAGGAAATGAAAGAAGGGACTCCTGGCCTTTCATGAAAATATAAGAGGGCATTGTACATGTTACCGTTATTATTTTAATAATTTTTTTTTCTCTTTTAAGTAAATTTTTTAGAAAATTGCCCCTCCCACCTAACAGCCGCCACCAGGGACTGCAAGACTTGCATTTATTTTATTATCCTTAAGACACCTTTCGACTCATATAATTTTTTTTTGGTTCACTTTCGCACCCCAAATTTGCTGTGGGCTCTTAGACTATTAGTCTTAGAAAGATAGAATCTGACCGGAAACAAATTAACTCCTGAAATTGTATTGCTGCTATCGACGCAGAATTTCATTTTGTACAACATATCCAAATTACCCCAAAATGCCCTCATTGGCTTTTTGTATAGACGCATTTAAAGTGGTCGGAGGGGGGAGGAGCCGGTAATTTATCAAGCTGACAAATTTGTTATATTACAATCTTATCATATAACACATGTTTTTAGGGTGCTTTTCGACGCTTCTAAATCGATTCTAAAGAAATCAAAATTGAAAAGATATGTATTCTGTAGAAAGTTAAAGTCCTTTTTTATTGAATGATGACTTTTTTAAGTATAAAAAGTAAAATATTACCCAAAAACATTTTAAAATAATGGTATAGGGGAAGGTGGACTAAAATGGCCCCCAGGGTTAAATGGCCCCCTTGCTAGAAATCGTAGAATCGAACAGATTCAGAAGGTTTTTTGAATACAACTCTTTAGTTTATTTGGCAGCATCAACATATACGAAATGTTACCAACTTCAAGACATTATTTGAAATTTCACAGATCAAATTGTTTCTAGCCATCTCAAAAAGTGGAAATATTAAAATTTTAGGAAAAGTTTGTTGACAAAAAATTGTAATCAAAACATTGAATTTTGGGGAAAATAGTTATTGCATGTAGGTATGAGTATTTCTTTTTTATTTACCGAAATTCGTTCGCCTAGAGCTCCTTTAGTCTGTCCAAAATTAAAACTTGAATAAAAAAACCCTAACCGGGCAAAATGGCATACTTAGCACTCGGGTAAGGCGGCATAGTGTGCCATTTTATACTTATCCTATTATTTTCATTTTCTTTATAGCCAAAATGGTTGAAAAATATAAAAGTTGTACAGAAAGCCAGTCCTGGACTGAGGATGCATTACTCTAAGCGCTTAATTGCGTCAAAAAAAAAAGAAATGGGCTGGAAAAAAGCCACGAAAACGTTTGGAGTTCCAAAAACTACTCTAAGGAGACGAGCAAACAAGAAAAACAAGATTTTGAATGGCTAACAGAAGGGTCTGGGAAGATTTAGCACCACCTTTTCCAAGCAAATGGAAAAGGAGCCCCTTGACTATATTTTGCTTTTAGAGTCACGTATGTTTGGACTCACATGCATGGATATTCGGAAACTTGCATACCAGCTGGCTGAACAAAACCACATCCAGCATCGGTTCAACAAAGAAGAAGAAACAGCTGGTTTGGATTGGCTTAATGGGTTTCGTGCAAGGAATCCAAACATTGCACTAAGGTAGTAGTAGTAATTATTTTATTTTCAACCCGACAGATGACTTTTTATGTCATTGTCGTCAATTTTACTTTTCAATTGAAACAGTTTTGTCAATTAAAATTAATAACCATATGTAATTTTATAAAGTTGAAAATAAAATAATTACTACTACTACATTGCAATAAGGCAATCGGAACCTACTTCTGCAGCACGTGCGCAAACCTTCAATAAGCCCCAAGTTCAAAAATTTTTCGATACTTTATCCAACTTGATGGAAAAAGAAAAATTCAGTGCCGCTAAAATTTGGAATTTGGACGAATCTGGTTTATCCACTGTTCAAAAGCCACAAAAAATTCTTGCCTAAAAAGGAAAAAAACAAGTAGGAGCACTAACTAGTGCAGAAAGAGGACAGCGTTCAACAGGGGTTTGCTGTATGAGTGCCAGTGGGGCATTCCTACCACCTACTCTCATATTTGCAAGAAAACGTTGGAAGCATGAATTAATTGATGGTGCACCTCCAGGAACCTTAGGCCTTTTAAGTGAATCTGGTTGGATGAACTCTGATGGATATAGTGCACACAAAAGTTTGGATGTAATTCGTCTAGCCAAGGAAAACGGTGTTATAATGTTATCCTTTCCACCCCATAGCACCCACCGAATGCAACCTCTTGATGTTTCTTTTTTTGGACCTCTTAAGAGTTATTATAACCAGGAGAGTCCAGGAAGAGTCGTAGGACAGTATCAGATAGCAGCAGTATTCAAAGAAGCATATGGAAAATCAGCATCAGTTTCGAATACTGTAAACGGCTTTGAAAAAGTTTGCGTTTGGCCACTGAACAGAGACATTTTTCCAGACTATTTATTTGCTGCTGCAGAGACAACAAATATTCCAGAAGTAAACATCTCAAACGTATCTGCAAATGAAAATGAACCACCAGCTGACTTCAAATTAGTTTTTCCAGATGAAAATGTGCCACTAGTTCGCCCTGAAAATGTGTCTCTTGATAATTATACTCCACAGTTTGAGCCAAATTTTGAATAGTTGTTAGCATCACCCTCAAGAAATATTAACGGTTCGGAGCTACCACACTGTTCAACCTATACAGGATTTCAAATCAAGCCAGTTGATGTCTTGAATGTTCCACAATCTTCCGGTGGTGTAGTCCGAAAAAGAAAAGCTGAAGGAAGCCGAATTTCAACCAGCACTCCATACATAAATGAAGTGGCAGAAAAAGTTTCTGAAAAAAGCGCAATTGAAATTCGAAAAGCTGCAAAAAAGCCAAAAATAATTTTAAGAATTTATATGAGAACGACAACGGACCAGATTTTCAGGCAAGTGATGATGAAGATGCGGCTTGTATTTACTGCAACGATTTATTTAGTCGTTCAAAGCCCAGAAAGTCTTGGGTAAAATGCTTCAAGTGCCATTTGTGGGCACATTCTGAGTGCGCAGATGTAAACAAATCCTTAAAAAAGTATATTTGTGATATTTGCAATAATTGAGTATACATAGTTGTTATTTTAACTTTTATTTATTTTTTTTCTAGTGAAGTTGTTTGAAACGAATTGTTGTTTTGTTTTTTTAGTTTTGTTTTATGTTTATTAGTTGAAGTTGCGATTTTTGTCAATGAAATAATTTTTTTTTTTTTGTTAAGTATTGTTTATTTTTATTTTACTTTGATTTATTATTTTTTTTAAATAAAGTTCAAATTAAATTAAAAATTGTTTTTGGTTCACTTGTATGGTTGGTTTACTTGGGTAAAATGGCATACCAGTGTGCCATTTTACCCGGCCAATTTTGATCGATGTAATTTGGAGACTTTTTGAAAATTATATACTTAAATACTTTTTGGAGTTTTTTATGCTCATAAAGCAAAAAAATGTAAGCGATATTGATTAAACTTTGAAAAGAATAAATCATTGCAGTTTGAATGTCACTTTTTTCCGAGATATGGGACATTTTCCTTAAGGGGGGCATTTTAGGCCACCTTCCCCTATTAATGAAATTTGGTATAAATGTTTCGTTTGGCATTTTTACCAAGAATCAAAAGAATCCCCTAAAAAATCTCTGGTTAAAGGGTGTTTTTTTGAGGGAGAGATGCAAGTGATTGATTATTACCATAACGTGCATGAACAAATTCTGACACTTTTGAAATTTGCTTAAAATATTAAATATACGTCGGCACCCAAAGATCAAAAGAGTCCATAGAAATATATAAGGTCTAAGGTTGTCTTTTGGGGGTGCAATGTTTAACCTGATTAACGGAAAATACACCCGTTTTTGCTTCAAAATTATTTTAACTTTTTTTGGGTTTTTCTTTTATTAAATTTGGCGTTAAAAAATTATATTTCATACATACTTAGTGTCTCTATTAGGTACACGAAAATACAATTTTTCGTAAGAGCTAATATTTTGCTCCGTATAGGGCAGGTCAAACATAAACTCTCTAAAAAACAATTTTTGGATCAAGCTATTTTAATTGATTCTTTTTATTCTTGGGAACCATCAAATATTTAATATTTTTAGCAAATTTTATCAGTGTCAAAATTTATTCATAGATGTTATGGGAATAGTGAGGTGCTAATATCTTGCTTTCAAAAAATCAACCTTTCAGCACAGATATTTTTGGGACTCTTTTGATTCTCGGTAAACATGCCAAATGAAACATTTATACTAAATTTCATTAATATCCCATTATTTTAAAATGGTTTTAGGTTATATTTTACTTGTGATTCCAAAAAAAGGACTTTAACTTTCTACAAGATACATGTATCTTTTCAGTTTTGTTGTTTTCAGAATCAGCGTTAAAAAGCTCCCTAAGAACATGTGTCACATGAGTATTGTAATATATTTTTCAGCTTGATAAACTACCGCCTCCCACCCAGTGGCGTCGGCGTGGCAGGCATCAATAATTAAAAATGGGAAGACGTAACAAAAAATATTAACCTACAAAAGTAAAAAAAACTAACATCAAAGGGCACGGTAGTGCCCACCCAAGTTCTGGCACTACACCCTATTTACAGGATCAAACTCAGGCGATTTTTGACCCCCCTCTAACTTCAGTACCAATAAAGTCAGAAACTTTAAACTCGCAGCATTTGCTAAACTCACCAGGTTTAGACAAAATACCAAATTTCAATTCCTTAGCATCAGTGGTTTCCGAGATATAAGACTGCAAAAATAGCAAAAACCGTAACTGACTGACTGACTCACTAACAGATCATCAAAATTATGGAGCACTTCCCGACATGGTAGCATCTTGTTATTTCGCACAACGGAAGGCCTTGTGGTGTATACAAAGAACAAAATCGAAAATTTAAGATTTTGCATTCAGGGGGCGAGGTACCCACCCATTTAATAGAACTGCTATAAATTACTTGGAGCCCTTCCGATTGTCGTAGATTGATGAAATTTAGTACAGCGGTAGGGCTTAAAGTGAACGGTAGGGCTATAAGTGCAAGTGAATGCGAAATTTGAGATTTTACTCTCAGAGGGCGTGGCATCCGCCCATTTTCTCGAATTGTTATTAATTATGTGAATCACTTCGGATTGTTGCAGAATAATAAAATTTGGTAGACTGGTAAATCATGTGGTCAATACAAAGGATATATTGACAAATTTTAAATTATCCATTCAGGGGCGTGGCACCCGCCCATATTCTCAGAATTGATAAAACTATGTAGTGAACTTCTGATTGTCGTAGAGTGATGAAATTTGGTAGAGCGATAGAACTTGACAAGCAAACAAATGGGAAATTAAAACTTTTGGATTTTACATTCAGTGGGCGTGGCAACCACCCATTTTCACAGAATTAATATCAATTGTGCAGGATTAAGAAATTTGGTGAAGTAGTTAGTTTTCATGTGTATAAAAAGAAACAGTTGAAATCATGAACTTTTTCATGCAGGGGCGTTTCTCCCACCCACTTTTCCTGATAAAAAGAATCTTTGCAAAAAGTATTGAAATCACAACAAAAACATAAATGTGAAAAAAGGTGCCAAGTTCTTCTATATACAAAAACCTTTCACAAAAAAAAAATGCAAAAACCGCAAAATGCGGTAATATTTAACTTGTTGTTCTAAAAGTCATCATTTCATAAAAAGTTTATTTGCAGTTTTGGTGTTCTTAGATCAAGCGTTTAAAAGTACCCCAAAATCATGCATCATATTCTTAGATTTTACAAAACCAAATATTACAGATTGATTAACTCACAGATTCCTCTCTTCTTAAATGCCTTTATACCAAAAGCCAAATGCGGTGCTTTTGCGAGACTTTTGACACGCTGTAGAAGATATACAATTCTGGAATGGTACGAAAAATAATATTTCATGAATTGAAACACAAAAACAGAAAATGCATTCAACAGCTTTCATTACAAATAAGTCGAAGAAGAACGTGTTAATTTTTACACAAGACAACGAATATCAAAAGAAGCAGAGTCAAGCTTGGAGTTAAGCGAAAAAGGAAAAAAAGCATTCCACACCCAGCGTTGCCGCAGGCCATCACGAAAGTGTAACAAGTATTAAAAAAAAAAAAACATTTGTCTTCACCTTGACTAAAGTGAAATTTCATTCAATTAAAAAAAGCATAAAGTAAAAAGTAAAGAAATACACAAAATTTAAAATTGTAAATACCAACAGTGGCTGCTGGTATGCAAAAATTCTTATCTCAGTTTGAAATCTTATTTTTGTCAGTTTTTCATAGGTACCAAAATGAAAGGACACATCACAAATGAGGATTGAGACTAAGATACCACAACTGTCAAACAAGATAACCCTCTAATGTCTAGTTTTAAACAAGACTACACTTAATTAACTAGGAAATCTAATAGCTTTTACACTAATCAACTTTTTTTGACCACCCATAGTTTTCGAAAAAATCGATTTTTGAATATGGGGCCCCAAAAGAACGCCATACTTACAAATACACAAAATGAAATGGTGCAATATTTCCCAGAACTTTAAATGCTAAAAGCTAGTTAAAGAAGAATTTAAATTAATTTAAAATTCTCCTTAATTTGATTTGAAGTGCAAAGATAAATAAATAAAAATTAAAACTGCATAAATAAATCATTTAAATTGTATAATGAAGAGCTTCAAGTTCTCAGAGCCAGCGAGTCCGTCGTCGTCGTTGCTGTGTCATTATAAAATTTGAATTTCCGATGTCAACAATAATCCAATTTGTTTTTTTTTACCCACGATATGCCACGATAAAGGGTTGGAGATCCATCTTGAAGCATTGTTTCCATTATTTATTTTTCATCCCTGATGCTGATGGGGAAAGATTATAGCATTGCTCATCAGCGCGCACATTGCAGAAAAATTAACTTATTGGGTAAAATGAAGTGTACCTTAACTGAATATGCTTTAATAAGGGTAAAGGGTTAAAGATAAAGTACATAAGATGGGTCAAGTATAGTAAAATTTGTAATCGTTTTTTTTATTTTTTGATAAAAGGTTTACATTTCAAATGGAAATTTCAATTATTAAAGTGCCTTTTGCTGAAAAGAAATTGCTAACAAAAAAATGCAGGGGCAATTGAAATAGAACTTCTTTATTTTATGGGCCTAACTGTGTGTATAGGTTAGTTTTTGTTTATAAAGAAAAACCAAAAGGGTATCTACTGCAATGTGTATAGCAACCTTTATGCCAGTCGTCCCTTTTCAAAAGAGAATTTTTTTTTGTCCATCAAATATTTATACCCTTTCCCTTATTCCTTTTTGATTTGCTTTTCAGCTAGCAAACATTTTTTATTAAAAATGAAAGATATCCGCTTTTTCGAAGACTTTTGTTGAATTGAAGGTATGTAACAGTAGCACATACATATACTTACATTTTACATAAAAAGTAGCGCCTCCCAATGTCGTCAGACTTTTATATAACAAATAATGCGAAATAAGAAATTAAATATTTAAAAATACCTTGAGGTTAAATTAAATACCAAAACCTGATTATATTAGGTATTTCCTCTTCGAAGAGGCCTGGAAAAAATAAATTAAATAAGGGTTAACTCGAGCGTTTAATACCAGGCAGTTGTGCTGGCCCTCGTAACTTGGTAAGGTGGGTGCTTTTGGTTTTGAAACAGAATAAGTAATGAAGAAAATGATTAAAACATAATAATTTGATTATTTCTGACAATAGGATTTGAACAATATTTTGTTGTGGACGCCCAAAACCTTAGTTACTCGACGGACCCGTTCAGGACGGCATTAGGGATAACGTTTGTGGGAAATAGTCTATAGTGTGAACCAAACCCTAATTGGTGGTTGTAGCGTCAGCGCGAAAGAGTAGTCAAGCTAGGAACCTAATTGTGAGAGGATGGATTAGAACATCCGAAATTTCAAAAAAAAGGATGGATGATGAAATCGGATGAATAATACATTGACATTATGGTAAAGAAAAAAAAAAAATAACTAGCGGATGGATGGGATCGTACGACCCGAATGATGTGGGAGGAAGAATAACCGAATCAAAGTGGGATGTTCCTCGTACGGCAAAATTATGCTTCGACGATAACCCAATGTCACTTTTAAAATTACCTCCGAAGATCAAAAAAGAGCTTTTTTTTTGTTAGATACTGATGTTTTTTTTTTGATGAATTAAGTCCGTTATGCTAAATTATATTTCGAAAATCTAACTAGAGTGGTATATACTTACGTGTTTCATAGTGATCGAGAGGATTTTGTACTAACACTAATCAGGCAAATACTTTTTCAAACAAGTAAAGAAAAAAACAACACTTGGGTGAGTTTTAAATCTAAACGTCTTTATTGAAATTTGGAGCTAAAGTGAACAAAAACTATATAGGTTTAACCCAACTACCTTGCTTTGAATTTCGGCGGTCCCAGATTTACAGTGATAGACTGGGCCGCGCGCTGCCACCTTTACTTTTTGGGACCATCGATTACTATTTTCACTTGTTAAATTGCGAACACATTTGCTCGAGCGCCTGCGTCTTAATATTTTTCAACATTTTCAAGCCCGCCATCAATGAAAATATTCCACTGTACTTGCAAGCACAAAGCTATTTGGTGGAATTATGCATACGTCTGTTTCTTTATCTATAAAACTATTCTCAGAAAAAGTCGAGCCTCGTTTTTTGTGGTACTTCATTTTTCATGGGACAATCTGGACTCGCCTTTTGAAGACATTTTCTCCAAACGCTTATGATTCGCTGCACGTAATTGTGGACTGAAGTGCTAAAGTGGTGTTACTGGTGGCCGATTCTGTCGAATCACATAATTATTTCGACAAACCCAGAGAATCTAATCCATCCCAGTGAACCTATACAAAAATAGAAAATAAGGAAAATCAAGGTATTTATCTTAGTGTTGCCTAAAAAGAATAAAACACTTGGAAGAAAGATAAAGGATTGCTTTCGCCAATTTGGCGATTTTTGGTTAAGCATCGATACCATACCGAGCAGGATTCCCGAAACTCAAATTATCTATGAATAACGTATATATTCTCTTTATTTTAAGTTTGCATAATTTTTCTTTATTAGTTACATTGTTTTGTTAGTTTTTTTTTTTGAAAAAAAAAAAAACGGTGAAGTTTTGTTTTTTTTTTGCTTTTCTGACTTAAAGGAGAATGGGCAAAATGGTCTACCCACTCAACAGTAATGTGTTGTATGTCGTTGAAAAGGTAATTTTACTGACTTCATTTCATTGTATCACCATTAAGCTCTAAACTATGGGGTTCGTGAGATATTCGGGATCAAAGCACCGAAAAAGACAATAATGCATTTCTTCATTGGTAGTGTGTCCTCATACCTACATTAATCTGTGATACATCGTTGAAAAGATAATTTTGTGTACTTTATTTTTGTATATAGCCGTGAAGACGTAGAGCATAGGGTGCAAGAGATATGTGGGCATACAAATCGGCACATATAACAACAATGCAATTCTTCATTTGGTACTGGTCTACCGACTCAACAGTAATGAGTCATAAATCGTTGTAAAGGTTATGGCATTTGCTTCATTTCATTATATGGCAGTTAAGCTCTAAGCCATGGGGTTCGTAAGATATTCGGCTTTTAAGCACAAAAAAACGCAAAAATAAAATTCTGCATTGGGAACTGTTCAACAAACTCAACAATAATAAGTCCATGGTAAATGAAAATTAGGTGTACTTAATTTTGTTATGTGGCTTTTATTGATTAGGTAATAGGGTTCAAAAAATACTTTACAAAAATGAAGTTCCGTAGGAGATTCGCACTAGCCTCAGAGTAAGCATTGCTATGAAAATCCACGCAATAAACGCTAGACAAAAATATTTCTTAATTAACCACATATTGCATTGCATTATTCGATTCGTTTTGCTTTTAAATATTTGATCCTTTGTAAGTGCGTGTGTTAATTCGACTCTAATAATTAATAAGAAGAAGATGGAATAAAACCGACAAGAGATATGCATTGTTTGTGAACGTTCTGTTTTACGACATCGGCGGCATTTAATAACTGAAAATGACGGGGCGCATGTTGTATCAATTTTGTGGTATATGTGCATAGCCCGGCATCAAAATGGGTTTACACCACCTGCGGATCGCCTAAGTAGTGTCATACTGGACGAAAGTATGATATAAATGTAAAAAAAAATTCAAATAAAATATTATAAGTGTGTTTTTTTTATTTATGTTTATATTTTGTATCCAAATACCTCTTAAACCCCACGGTCTACAGTTTAACGGCATATTGCAAAATGAAGTACATGCAATAGCGTTTTCAAAGATATAAGAGAGATTTCTGTTGAGTTGAAAGACCAGCTACCAGTGCGGATTTGCATTACTGCACTTTTCAGCGTTTTTGGCACATATCTCTGGAATCCCATTATTTACACTTTAACGGTCATATAATAAAAAGAAGTACACGCAACAGCCTTTTCAACGACACATGACTCATAGTTGTTGACTTGGTTGATAAGTTACCAATGCATAATTGCATTATTGCTGTTTTTTGTGCTTAAGAGCCGAATATCTTACGAACCCCATGGTTTAGAGCTTAACTGCCATATAATAAAATGAAGCAGATGCCATAAGTTTTTCAACGACGTATGACTCATCACTGTTGAGTTGGTAGACCAGTACCCAATGAAGATGTGCATTTTTGTTATATTTGCCTATTTTGATGGCCAAATACCTCTTGAACCCCACGGTCTACAGCTAAACGGCATATTGCAAAATGAAGAACATGCAATAGCGTTTTCAAAGGTATAAGAGAGATTTCTGTTGAGTTGAAAGACCAGCTACCAGTGCAGAATTGCATTACTGCACTTTTCAGCGTTTTTGGCACATATCTCTCGAACCCCATTATTTACACTTTAACGGTCATATAATAAAAAGAAGTACACGCAACAGCCTTTTCAACGACACATGACTCATAGTTGTTGACTTGGTTGATAAGTTACCAATGCAGAATTGCATTATTGCTGTTTTTTGTGCTTAAGAGCCGAATATCTTACGAACCCCATGGTTTAGAGCTTAACTGCCATATAATGAAATGAAGCAAATGCCATAACCTTTACAACGATGTATGACTCATTACTGTTGAGTCGGTAGACCAGTACCAAATGAAGAATTGCATTGTTGTTATATGTGCCGATTTGTATGCCCACATATCTCTTGCACCCTATGATCTACGTCTTCACGGCTATATACAAAAATAAAGTACACAAAATTATCTTTTCAACGATGTATCACAGATTAATGTAGGTATGATGACACACTACCAATGAAGAAATGCATTATTGTCTTTTTCGGTGCTTTGATTCCGAATATCTCACGAACCCCATAGTTTAGAGCTTAATGGTCATACAATGAAATGAAGTAAGTAAAATTACCTTTTCAACGACATACAACACATTGCTGTTGAGTGGGTAGACCAGCTCCCATACATTTTTGCCCATTCTCCTTTGTAGTGTTAATCAAATTACAAATAATTAAAAATTTCTATAAATGCCTTATTGTAAGTGAAAGGTAGAGTGTTCCCTAAGTTTTTTTTGCCCGTGCTTCTTAGGTAAATTGTTGATGTCATTAGTTCACCTCCAAAGAGCTCTATAGAGGTAGGGAATTTTAAGTTCGCAAATTCCACTAGAATTTTTGTAGGTGCCAAAAAGGGTACCACTTACATCATCCCTTGGGAAACGCCTTATGTCACCTTAATTTCTTTTTCCTGTATTTTGTTTTTATTTATTATATTTTTGTTAGCTAAAGTGTAATCTTTTAATATCCATCTGCAAAAATAATTTAAATTTAAAAATAGTAAAATAATACCAATTCATATTGGATGCAATACCATGTTCATTTTTTATTTCTTAAAGTTCCTTATATATATATACCTATAAATACCTCTATGTTATTTTTAAATAAAATTTCATTTAGCCGTTTATTTTGATGAAATTTTGGCTTTTCATTGTTCCGTTTTGAGCTAAACATTACTGTTTGAAGACCAACTTTTCAGGGGTGTGGAGGGTAGCTTTTTCCAGTCGGTGAAGATGGTGCGGCCGGAAGCTGGTCATCGACCTTTCTAATTTGGGGAAATCCTAATCATATGCCAATGGATTTCACGGTAGGGTGGGTATGGCATCGCTGCGCCGTCATCAGCAGCGCTTGAAGTGGTGATCGTCCGTCCGTGGTCTAATAAGTCTTTTTTTGGTTATTTTTATCTCTCTGGCCTGATATGTGTTTTTGTTGTTGGTGAGGTTATGTTTCGGGGGCAAGATCCCCCCCCATTCCGGTGAGCTAACTGCCGTGTTTCGCAAGCAGGCCGCGTCCCTCGGAACTTAGCATTCGTTCCCTTTTCCGAACACTTCCTTTTTTTTTGGTTTCCTACCTATTCCTTTTTCTTACCCTACCTCCACACTAATTCCTTTTCCTTCCCCTCCTCTTGCCTCGCAACAACACATTTTAGGAGTTCAAGCGAAAACTCAATTCACCTACCTTCAGTTGGTAGCGGCACTTTAAACAAAAATAAATGGTCCTATAGCTAAGCAGGGTGAATCACCCAAAATGATATTCCTTTTTGTAAGGCTAGAATAAAATTAAAGTTGTTTTAGTCAACAGTTTCAAACAAAAAATTATTTTCAAACTCAAAATTTTAGAAAGCAACTAATTTTTTTCAAAGTTTTTCGTTTTTCAATTTTTAAATTCAATGTTCTTATTAATTTATAGTCAAACATTGAAATCCGGCTGGTTCTAGAACTTTTACTTTTCAAAATATTTAAAGAATAACTTCTCAGTTAAGCCTAGTATGCTGCTGATGCGAAACGAAAAATCCCATACAAAAATGACATGACGAAATTATAAACGAAAAATTTCGTTGTCCTTTTCGTTCTGTGGTACGCTGTTCGACCAGCGAAATGGATGATTATACCAGACTGTTTTGACAAGTCTCCACTCTCTTTTCGCATTGAATTAATTGCCCGTACCATTAATTGTATGCGGAAAAATGACATTTGGGTTTGTTCGTGTTTTTATTTGTTGTTTCTTTCATTACAGCACTGTTTTTGTTTGAGTTTTTCGTTAAATTTCTATTTATTTGCAATTTACTTAAACTCTCCATGAATATTTTTCCGCTGTGTTTTCGTAAACATTTCGTTGTCTTTTTGGAGACCGCAGGAAAATTTCGTTTCGCATCAGCAGCGTACTAGGCTTTAGAATAAAAAAGAAGTTGATAATAATCACCCATTTCACTCATTTTGTTTGTATTTCTTTGAAACACACAAATATTACTTTATTGCCTTAGGCTATCCCAACTAACAATTTAACTTCTGTAAGGATCTATCGAAGTTATTTCCTAATCAGCAAATTTGACTCTATAAGGCCTTAGAGAAACACATTTGGCCCACATTGAGAAGCTGGAAAGGCTTTTAAGCAATCATTTACCGATTTATTGGAAGTACTCAATTCATTTCGCTAAGGCCTTATAGAACAAAACTACATTCAAACATTGCAAATTTAGTTGTGTAGTTTTGTTCAAGTGTTTCGATAGGCACATCTAAAAACCCTTATAAAAGGCTTGTCGAGGCCTAGGAGAAGCCTTTTCGAAGCACAATGCAAAACAAAATAAAACCAAATTTTTTATTTTTATTTCTACATTTTCTCCTTTATTTTTATGCAAGTAATGATTTTCTTCTGAAATTTAATGCACAATAATTATTTATATCTGAAAAAAACACATAACTTACTTGGTGGATTTTGTGGGATTTGAACC
This sequence comes from Melangyna quadrimaculata, assembly GCA_949320155.1. NCBI lineage: Eukaryota > Metazoa > Arthropoda > Insecta > Diptera > Syrphidae > Melangyna > Melangyna quadrimaculata. The sequence continues at coordinate 74,769,856 of OX439485.1, read as the reverse complement.
GAGGATGGTTGGGTTGAGAGTCGAGCACATTTGGTATTGAGCTAGCATGGGTGTCAAATTGGAACATTGGAACGACTTGAAACCGAAATTAGCTTCCTAAAAACTTCCTTGGGACTTCCTGATGAATTGAACTAATTTAAGAAATACAGGTGACCATTCGTCTGTTGCTTGCAAAGGAGTTTTTTTTACTTAATGTTATTTTTTTTTTTTTAATTTTTAATGTTTCCATGATTACTCACTCATCAGAGAAAACATGGAAGTGGTCACACAAACATACATTTTGTAAGAAAACAATTAAAATATATGGAATTTCCTTTTTCATTGAAAGGCTTTGATTTGAGAAAAAATATAAAAAAAACCCTTTTATGTTCCATAAAATATGTATATACTTTTCATTTTGTACACAAACCATTTACTGACAATTTTAATTTTTTTTTTTTTTTTTTTTTAAACATTAGGTAATTTGCCAAAAAAAACATAAACAATAACGACCATCATTAAGTCTTTTCAACTGAAAGTACCTATATAGTATAGATACTAAAAAACGTTTAAAATGTAATTAAAAAACTACTGAGTAATGAAAGCTTCATACCAAGATGATTTTTGAAAACATTTGAATTTCTTAACGTGACAATATTTTTTAACCATGAAACAGAAACTATACTATGGTCAACTCGTTTGTGAACGATTCAGCCAGCAGTAGCTTATTTTCACATCAATACTACTTTCCATGCGAAGTACCAGCTTTTAATGCTTTCATGTTGAGTGTGCAACACTTCGCTAGGACCAAATAATCGGAATTATTACTTCCCGCGCATGCGCCTGAGAGGATGATTAAAATTATGTTTGCATAACCACCTCTTCACAGGTCTTATTGAAACAAATTAGGCTGACATCACTTCTCTGAGGCAAATTCATCGAAATAAATAATTCTCGCGCATGCGTCTGAGCTTGTGTCGGGCTTGTGTTTGATGGGTTATAGAACCAAAATTCGTAGTCATGCTTAATCAGAGTAACCACTGCGATCAAATTTCATTCTGAGGGAATTATTTTTGTTGGTGGTATCCGGGTATTATTTTTTTAATAGAAATTAAAAAAAAAGACAAACCAGGAATACGAATAAAGTTTATCTGTTTTTGTCAAATCATTTCTAATGAAAAATGATTAAATAATTTGTATTTGTACTGCAATTTTGAATATAAATTACATAATTATAGTTACATGTAAAAAAAATAAATATATTTTCTTTCTTTTTTTTTTCAAGTGAATTAAATTTGTTTTTTTTTTTTCCATATTTATCTCAATGAATAAAATAAATGTTTGTTCCGTTTTTGTTTTGCAAAATTTAAAAGCTTTACCTTTACTCAATAAATCGGTTTAATTAAAATGTTCTAATTTTCCTATTTTTATTTTCATAAATAATTTGACCTGTGGTAACCCTCTCTCGGCAGTAGAAACATACATGCGCCGAACAGTACACAAGATAATGCGGGCTTTTCCTCAGGGGCTTACACAAACAAAATTAATTGACATAATTTCACTAACAATTATGCTTCCATTAGACTTTTGTACACATAATAGCTTGTTTCAGGCCTTTGTAAGCTGGCCCTTCCGGAGCTCTTGGCAGTGCTTCCTAATGAAAGCTTTTTCTTTTGCTTTTATTTCACATGCCTCTCAAAACTAATTTCTGGGAAGCCTTACGAAAACTATAACGAAATTGTAAATATTCCGGCTTGCAGAAAATTAAAAATTCTTCTTGTAATAGGTTTGTAGGAAGCTGTTTCCAGAAATATAGCTTCGTAAATTTGCAACTTCGATGTCCAAACTAAATACAAGCCTTGTAGAAATAATAACTTATAGAAATTCAAAAAATGAACCTTATAGAGGAAAAATTGTTAGTTGGGTTGAATAGACCGGAATTTAAAGGGAAGAAAGGAACAATTGCGTTCACTTGGTTTTATTATTGAATACGTTTGGGTGGAACGTAAGCTTACTTTAAACACAAAATTCACTTAAATCCACACATGCATTTCTTAGAGAATCGTCACATTGGTCATCTTTCAATATTTTTGGTAACTTGAAAAATAAGCCGAATTTGTTAATTAAACTTTTGAAACTTTTTGTTGGTAATTAGATATTCTATCAAAATTGTTTTTTTTTTTAAATTTGCAGGGTAATAAATTGAAGCAGGGTAATCTAACAAAAACTGACCTAAAAAATTCGAAAAATCACTGATTAAAATTTTTTTTACTAAATTGCTCATACAAAACGTGAAAAATGAAATGAAAAATAAAAATGGTTCTATGCAAGCTAACATTGTTTTTGGTCCAAAAACAAAATAAAAAACAGAAAGTACCAAGTTTTATACAAATCGATCCATCCGTTACAAAATGACAGACGGACAGATAAAACTGCGAATTCTCTATTATCGTAATAACATATTTGTCAAAAAGATAATTACGATCACAAACTTCAAACAAAAATACAAAAAAACGTTATTTTTAAAAGGATATATTTTCGCCAATTTTGATCCGTCATATTGAAGGTTTGAGCATCTACTTTGATTCATTCTGATATGTTTTGCGCAAACCTTTGCTAAAACAAAAAGTTATGAGCAATTTAGTTAACAAAATTTATATCAGTGATTTTTTGATTTTTATTAGGTGAGTTTTTTTTAGATTATAACAATGAATTTTTAAACAGCCAATTTTGATAGAAAATTTAATTACCTACAAAATATTTTTTAAGTTTCATTAACAAATTCGGCTTAGTTTTTTTAACTATTCATTAAAAGAACTTTATTTAAGAAAAAAAAATAAAATGAGGGAATTCTGGCCTTACAAAAAGGCATAACAGGGCATTGTAAATATTACCGTTGTTTTTTGTATTTTTGTTTCTGTCTTGTCATTTTTTTTCAAAATTGCCCTCGCGTCTAAACAGAACGCGGGAATTTGACCCCACCTCTTACATGATATTTTATTACTGTCTCAACCCAACCTACACACTCTAGCTTTTTGTCACACCGTAGCTGAATTACCCTGTATATTATTTTTTAATAAATGTGTGTATCTTTAACGGCAATTTTATGTGGTTCAGTAAATATACAGGGTGTCCCATCATCACTGGCCCAGAGGAAAACTATGAGTTCCTAAGTTAATTTCAAGTCGAAAAACTTAAGAGGTAATTTTCTCGTTTTCGCTTCTTTTCGACTTATAAAGGATTTTATGATTTTATGATTTTTGATCTTTTTTCTTTTAGCTTCCTCTAACTTTGCCAAACTGCACCCGTTTCTCGAGAGTAAGCAATTTATAGTTGCTATACAATTTTGTTTTATGTGGATAGTGTTTTTCCCACAATTAAATATCAAACCCATATTTTTGGCATTTTCATGTCATTTTTTGACTTTGGTGTAATTTTTTTCACAAAAACACCTTATTAAGTGACACTTTTTCTAATTTATTATGAAAGCTCATTTTATTTTCTTAAAAATACTTAACACTTTTTTAACTAAATGCAATATTAAAATTAATTAAAAAAATAAAAACAGAAAAAAAAGGAAGTTCAAGAAATTCAAACATTTGAATAAAAACAACTAAATATTACGTTTAAGCTATTGAAGTAAAAAAGAGCCAACAGTTGAAAACAAATTATTAAAACCGTTAGTAAAACGATACACAAAAATGTATTCTAAGGAAATGAATGTTGACTATATTTGTCTCATAGAATCTGGCTTATGCATTACCTCTGGTTTGAATGTTGTATTTAGTTAAAAAAGTGTTGAGTATTTTTAAGAAAATAAAATGGGCTTTCATAATAAAAAAGAAAAAATGACACTAAAGTCAAAAAACGACCTGAAAATGCCAAACATAGGTTTTATATTTAATTGTGGGAAACCCGATCTCCTTGTTTACCTAAATAAAAAAGAATCAAGAATTGGATGCAGTTTGGCAAAGTTAGAGGCAGTTTAAAGAAAAAAGATCAAAAATACAACAAAACATCTTTTCTTTCTTTCTATTTCTTCTAACAAGTTTCGTGCATTACGTTTAAAAGACCTGAGGTTTTACAGGCATTAAGTTAAAGTTATTAAAAAAGTCGAAAAGGAAGCAAAAACGATAAAATTACCTCTTGTTTTCCGACTTAAAATTAACTCAGGAACCCATAGTTTTCCTCTGGGCCGGTGATGATGGGACACCCTGTATATGAATTTCAATTAAGCGGGTTTTACTGTACCTCTTTTGGTGCAAGAAATAAAAAAAATAAAAAATCACCAACCAATTTTTTATTTTAAATTCTCAAAAAAAAAAAAATATATAAATCATTTTTTAATGATTTCTCTAAAAAAAAATCAATTTTGTTTAAACTAAAATAAATAGGTCAGTACTCGAAAAAATCATAAAATATTTCCCTAAACTAATTCACTGATCATGGGATTATAATTAAAAAATTTAAAGCGATATTTTCCATAATATTAGTAAATTAATTTATTTCAAACACAAAAAAAAAAAAATACAAAACTTTTTTAAAAGGAATTCTAAAATCTAAATAATAATACACAATGCTATCAATAATATGCTCATTTAACCGATGACGTCAATTTCCTTTTAGTTTTCATGAATAAATATTTTTTTTTTAAATCCGCACAAAAATCAACATAAGAACAAACAAAAAATGAAGCATTAATAATCCCACGATTTGTTGAAAACATTTTGTCTAACTAAGACAAGCAGTCTTTTTTTTCAATAGACATAAATTACAAAAAAAAAAAAACAGAAAAAAAGAGAAACTTTAAATCGCACCATCAACATAAAACATTAAAAACCCCATCAGTTCAATCAAAACAAAATTTTAAATCTATTAACGTAAATAATAATAATGTAAAATAAAAAAAAAAAACATTGAATTTTATCTTTGGGTTATTTTTATTTATCTAACGTGACATTAAGTTATATTTACACCAAGGCGACTGACTTAACTGGATGATAAACATTGAATTTTGAAAATATAATTTAAGGTTGACTCTTTGGTGCGTGTAAGAGAATTTCAAACTTTTATTCTAAATCAAAATGACTTTTGATCGTGATAATGGTGATGACTTTGTTATTTTTTTCTCGTGAGACTGAAAAATATGAAACATTAATCAATCTCAATTGTAGTTATATAGCTACATATTAATCATCACCCCACGACTTCAGCTGAGTTAAGTTTAAAAGATATTTTCGTTTATAATAAGGGAATTCATGCAACGTCGTACTCGTATTGTTTACAAATTGTGTAAAATGATAAGCTTACACAAAGTACACCTACCAAGTGCGTCCATAATGTATGTATGTATATATCAGTCTGATATTCCCGTGAACCGTAGATACGATTCACGAATTCGATTCCCTTTCGCCATATATTTCCATTCTGCTATCCGACGGGTGAACTACATTATCACAAGCCAATTTGACATTCATTCACACAGCTGTTGCCTGTGCATGTGAGTTTCAATAATTTGTTTTCGTTGATAATTTTAATAATAGAATTTTAATAATAGAAACAAAAAAAATATAAAGTAGTAGCCCGTAGCGTAATGGTTAGTGCGTTCGACTGTCACGCTGGAGGTCAGGGATCGCTTCCCAGCCTCGTCCACCTAATAACTAAAAAAAAGTTTTTTTTTCAGGGCTACTGCCTCTTGCGATGAATTGACAAATCCTCCAAGAGTATCACTTGTCACGAATAAGTGCTTCTCGTCTAGCCGTTCGGATTCGGCATAAAATTGTAGGTCCCTTCCATTCCTGTCGAAAGGCGCACACAGGAATGGTTGCGAGTTGTTAATCACTAGGCCCTGGTTTTTCATGAGCCGTTGTGCCACCCGATTTATTTTATTTAAAAAAAAAAATATGAACAGTTTTGGACTTTTTTCTCACTTCCAAATAAAACAAACATTCTAATTGCAAGCAAATTGGGGCATATTCATAGTCGCAGATAGACCCAGGTTTAACTAAAATACAGTTTAAGAAAATTTTGGCTCAATGAATACAGACCAATTTTAATTACAAATTGTTGGTTTTATATTTTTATAAGATAATTAACTTGGTATACTACACAAATAGCTTCAAATATTTTGAAATGATAAATTAAAAAAAAAAATAGGATCAACGTCCGAAAATTCAACTAAACCTATGTTTAACTTAGACCCAGGTCTAAAATGACTATGAATACGCCGCATTGTTTCTACTCACATTTCCCCAAGCACTAAACAGACACACAAGCAAAAATTGAAAACCCGCAACATTTTATATGCGGAACTGAATTGTATAGAATGAGTCCGTTCACGTAAATAAGAGAATACCACACCGTATTACCGAAATTGCCGACGTAAATTCATTCATTTGAATGAATAGCAGAACAGCAGAATAGGACTGTATTGCTTTCGCTGGTGAAGAGCTCCCCCGAGTGCACCACACAGAAGTGAAACTTACATTATTTATTGATGCAGGAACGAGAAAAGAGATACAGTGGTTTATGGCTCATTTCTGATTTTGATTCTTCAGAAAGCTACTTTGTATTGGTTTATAACATCTGCGCTTCTGACTGCTTCCGGATCACCCATACCAATGCAAATCATTCGTTGACGAAGAAGAAAACAACAATAAAAACACGTTGTTGATGTATTTGCGTCGTCTTCAACGAATGGTTAGCATTGGTTCGAAAGAAACTTTATAATTCTACCCCAATAGTTTACGAAAAGTAGCTTTCCTAATCGTTGATTAAATGAAGACGTCTTAATTATTTTTGTCTTGCATAAACAACGTTTTAAGTTACTTTTATCGCCAACTAATCGTCGCCCGAGAATTGGTTTGTTCCATACGCCATTGGCACTTTTTCGAGAAAAAACGCATTTAAAGGTTTGCGTACTTGGTGCTCCGAAACTGTGTGATAGGATTTTTTTTAAATTGAAGTTAGTCTTATGAGGATTTCACCTACCAATTGTCAAAGTGTTTTGCCAAGTCGTTAACAAGATACGTTAATTAGCGTAAAAGTCCACTTTTTTTTACTTGTGTCCCACCTCCTACATTTTGAAAATGATTTTATTTCTATACACGTGGAGCACAAAAAAATGGATTTGGCACAAAGCAATTCTCATCTAATGTATATTTGAAAGGCAAGAAAGCTTGGAGTTGGATGATAAAATTTGAAAAAAAAAATCGATTACATCTCTTTTTTCAATAAAGTTTTTATTTAACAAATCCAAATAACATTCTTTAAAAAAAAAAAAAAAAAAAAAAAAACAAATGAAATTAAAGCAGTTTTACTGCTTTGTTGAGTTGTTTCTGACGTTCTTGGGTTATTGCTGTCACAACTACTGTCAGCTGAATAATTTAGATCAGCTCTTGAATCAGCAAAAATAACAGTTAGCATAGAATGTGTTACCTTGAAATAACTGATTAAGTTTTATTTACTTGGAAAATATCCCGACGACGAAGAGGACAAAACTAAGATCCTTGGGCAATAATTCGCCATCAAACATGCTTTATTTGAAAAAAAAAAAATATATTTTAAATCCTGTATTTATTTAAATAAATTGGAAAAATAAGCAGGTACTTATTTAAGTATACCGCTGGCCACAGAACGAGAACAGATGAAACAGTGTCCTTTACAAAAAAAAACTCAAAAACATCCGCGATCGCACTTCCTTTCACCTTGGCAGTCAACTTCAAGACACAACTAGCTGCTTTCATACAATCGTCTCCGAATATCTACGCAACTGTAATGGAGGTGGCACAAGCCAATACTAAAATTTTGTTTGCGATCATTGTCCCACATACGTAGCATTTCTTTAACAAAAGTGCACGTAGGACAAACCAATTCTCAACTTTCTTAGTATTTCTCTATCTCTTGTGGCCGTGATATGCACGTGGAAAAAAAACAATTCTCACAAGAAAACTGAGCGAAATTGTATGGAAAAGTTGTCCCAAACGCCAAAAAATTGTTTATGGCACAAAACAATTCTAAAAACTGTTGATTTTGGTGGATATGGAACAAAATCGATGTTCGATATCTCAGGATTGGAAAGAGTTAGCGCGAATCGGATCACAGATTTAGAAAGAGCATACAAAATTACCATAGAATCCATTCCTAACTCAAAAACTGCAAAAGTGGCGTATGGAACAAAACAATTCTCAGGCGACGTGATCGCGATTCGAAAGAGTGAGATATCATATTATGTAAATCGTATTTCTGAACGCGCCTAATTCTAAAAGTCACAATGACGTTTTAATAAGTTTAACCAAATAAATTTGGTTAATTTTTCCCAACAAAATCCTTGGATAATTTTAACCATATTGTGTAAACCATTTCCCATACAAAATTTGACATTTTACCAATTGATAAATTTAACCAAATCGTAAGTTTATCTAGTGTCTTACGACGACGTTGCATGAATACCCTTAATTTAAAGTTTATCGGATAGACGAAAAAGTGGTTCTTGACTGTCCGTTCGGATTAGGATGGATCCGAAACCGTTGAGTAAGGTTTTTTTTTTTTTTTTTTTTCAACTTGATGTTATGAAGATGTTGGTTTTTTTTTTAATTTTCTATCCCACAAATAACGTTATATCCCCTATGAATTTTGTAAGCCTTTTTCAAAAATCTTATTTTCTCAAAAAAAAAAAAAAAAAGATTATGTATTTTATTTTGCAATTTTGTCTTTAAAAATTATGTATACCTACTCTTATATTTTTATATCCAAAATCTTGTGGGTGTACAAGAACTTTAAATCAATAAAAAACTATTCTTTTGTTTTTTGAAAAAAATTATCAGCTCTAACCAAATCATTTTAACTTGTTTTTTTTTTTTATATAGCGCATCACTTGAGTGTCACTCCTGTTTCTCAAAGTGGCCCTAAAATCAAAAATAGTAGGATTAATAATCGAACATTTTGAAAAAAAAAAAAAAAAACAGTTAACCTACAAATTTTTGTCTTACATTTTTTGTTTTACCAAATTTTGAGTGTGGAAACTTTTTTGTTTTTAAAACTCAATTTAAAAAGAAAATTAAAGAATGGTTTAATGGCTTTGAAAAAATGACTAAGTGATGCCGTTTTTTACTAATTTATGTAGGCATATATTTTTTTTAGTAAACTGCTCTCCTGCATGCACCCTACTAACCGATTTTTCCGTGCTGCGACCCAACCTAATTTTTTCAAAAAAATTGTGAAAAAATTCCTGGGGGTCTCAGACAAATTAAGTGTCGCCACACTACGCTAGACACTTTCTATTTTCTAAAAGAGGAAACACGTGACACGTGAGTTTTTGGGGGCTCTGACAGGGTGCAATTACACCTCCGAGAAGCGATTACAGGAGATGCCAACCTCCCCGCCAAGGGTATTTTGCTCCCCTCGTGTACAAGGTCAGGAGAGGGGTCAACAAAATGAACATATTCCTATGGCTTTAAGTATTCTAAATCCAACGAGGCATTCCACGATATCAACCGATGTCTGGTTCCCGATTTAAAGGCTAATGTATGTGAAATGTCGTGTTAAAACATGGTCAGAAGGCAATCCTTATATCTCCGGGCCGCCAGTGTTGCTACCGTGGCAACACTTCTTAAAGTAAATTCAGGACGTTGACTTTAAGTGTACCAAAGCTCATCCCATCAGAATGAAGTGCAAGGTTGGCTCCCTTAACGCCCTAACTATTTTGTTAAAAAAAATCATTATGTTGTGTAAAAAAAAAGCAAATTAACTCTAAATTGTTCTGCTTTTCTTTATATTTGAATATAAAATTCTTAAGAATATTTGTGGGAATATTGAGAAACTTTTTTGTGGTTCAATCCAATCCAAGTGGGTCAAGAATCCATTATCGGTTTTTGACCGTGCGCCTACATATCGGCGCCCTAAAAGAAAACCGGCATTACTCAAAAAACTTGATTCTTCAGAAAACGTGTTTAAAGTTTTTTAGTCATACGATTTTTCATTTTACTATTTTTGTTTTTTAATATTTAGATTTTTTTTTAAACATTAGGTTAACTACTTTAATATTTTATTTATTGGAATTCAACAAAATAAATTAAAAAAATGTATGACAAAGGTGGAATGTGGAAAAATAAAAGATTTCCCAAACCCTCTCCTAATTAAATCAATTTTCTGGAAAAAAAAATTATGTTATTTACATAAGCCTTTTTTTATTTTGGAGTATATAATTTGGAGTGGCATAGAAAAACGGCATACGTTTGAAAAGTGTCATTGCAAAACACAGTTTTTTTTTTTTAATTTATCAGGAAAAGTGGAACGTTTTGTTTCAAAACATAAAACAAGTTACAAAACTTTACTAACTTTATTTCGAAAACTGGCCCAACACAATTAGGTAAGTTCTTTTTTTTTTTACTGAAATTTTACGATAAATCGACGAATTATGCCACTTTTGCTCATACAAAACACTTAGTTTCACCTCGAACAACTGGCAGAAACTAAAATATGTCATTGTTTATCATAAACAAACAATGTTGAGGAACGATGTGCCAATTGGTAGAAAGTTCATCTAACGGGATTCCTAAATTCGAAGTGCTACAGTTATGCCAGTTCGACAGAAATATAGAAAATTTTTTTTAGTCGATTGGCATCATTAACTCAAAAATCGTGATTTTTTGAGTTTTACTAGTTTTCTTAAACAGCGACGATATGGTGGTGGGTCCTTTAAATGGAATTTCATTCTTCCTTGTCGCCTTAATCCCGGGGTGAGGGATTTAAAAATTTATTAAGAAGAAGCATTATGAACTATTCTTTTGGAAGTTATGAATTTCACTCGCTGAAGGTAAAAGTTGTCAATTTAATTCCCTTTTTCTGGATATATCAAAAAGACAAAAAGACAATGGCCGATTTAATGAAGGCCTTTTAAATATTTAAAAGGTCATATACCTTTAAAATGAGGATTTTTGGTTTCACCAACTGCATTTCAATATAACAGACTTCTAAACACTCTTATAAACTAAAAGCTCATATTCGTTCATTAAATTTTAAAAGCGTCGTAAAAGTCATCACATCCCGAGAACATACATACATATACATTAAGGTGTCCGTTATTTCCCAAGCAATTTTATTTTGGATAGCACACCCCGTCAATCGAAAGTTTATGCCGAAACAAAAAATTATTATTTTTTCCGGGGTCATTAACCCGTGCATCTAAGGTCATACTTTTCCCATACAAATTATTCTATGGGAATTTTACACTCTTCACATTTTATTTTTTTTCTTTCGAACTGTAACAGTTATTCTATTTATTATTCTGATTGATTTATTGGTCCCTAAAAAACAGTGGCGTAGCGTGGGGTGGGCACGGGAGGCACAGGCCCCGGGCGGCACTTTGCCAGGGCAGGGGCGGCAAAATCGGGTGAAGAAATTTAAAAAAAAGTCCTTTATTCTTCAAATTAATTAATCTGTTGAGCCCAAAGAATCCAATTAAAAATGTCCCCAGTGGTAAAAATTCTTCTTAGGCATAGTCAATGATCGGACATTGATTATGTTCTTCGTTGCTGAACAAAAATACCACTTCGGGCGGCACTTTGCCAGAGGCGGCGAAATCGGCGACAAGAAATTAAAAAAATCCTTTATTATTATTCTACAAATTAATTAATTTGGTGAGCCCAAAGAATCCAATTCAAAATTTCAAGAAGCAAAAAAATGACTGAGGCCATTGATATCGAGTCAGTAATTAAAGAGTTTTCTGCAATTAAAAGCAAGCGAGCTCAGATAATAACAAGTTCTCTTCTATCAAAATATATTAAAAAAAAAAAGTAATTAAATAGGTTCCTACACACAAATATACCTTTTTAACCTTAATACCTTTTTCTTTTACATCAAAGGTCTTTATATAATTTATTTATTTTGTTTGAAACTATATTTATTTAATTTTATTTATTTATTAAACTCAGAAAAACAGAAATGAAATTAACGATGTATTAATTTATATACAATTTAATGGAAACAATTATTAAAAAGAAAATTAATTAGAAAAATGATGTATTATGTTTCTTCTTAGAATTTTAATTTAAATACTATTCAATGGTGCCATGACATAAGACCAAGTGTCATAAAGCCAAATTTCGGTGTTTGGCCTTATGACGCTTTACAAAAGCGAGAGTTGGCCTTATATGTCGCTTTGTAAAGCGTCATAAGGGCAATTTTATTTTAGACTTTAGGCCAAATGTAATATTTAATTTTTTTTTTACCAAAACCGGTTTCAAACACCGTAATTTTAGAAATTGAAAAAATAATACCTAAAATTCGCGCGAATTTTGGGTATTATTTTTTTAATTTCTAAAATTTTACGATTTAGTGAATTAAAGGTTTATGTCAAGATGAATTTAAATAAAAACAAGACCTATAAGAAAAACTGTTATGTAAAAGTTAATTTTTTATGTATGAATCTTAAGACTGAACCAAGTAATAGTATGACTTTAAATATAACAAATGTTATTGCAATTAGATATTTTCTCTTTCTTTTATAAAACTAAAATTACTTATACTCCACGCAACTATAAGTAGGTACGAACCAAGTGGAAAAATAAAATTAGTAGTGAAGGGAATGCGCATATTGCATTTCAACCCCATATCATTTGTAACGGATTATGAAAAGGCCCTTAAAAACAGTTTGAAACTCGTTCTTTCCAACAGCATAATTTACAACATGTTGGTTTAATTTTTGCCAAGCTTGAAGAAAAAAGTCCATCGAAAATTATTAACTTTGTAAATTCTCTGCATAAAAGTAAAGAAGCTAAGGCTAACCGCCTATTAAGACAGTTTTTTTGGTACTTCCGCTTTTAAAAGTTGACGACGTATAACTGTCATTTGATTTTTTTAAATTCAGAAATCGATGATAAACCATTTAAAAAAACTTAGAGTACTTTCGATTATATTTATTTATAAAAACACACATACAAAATTTTCTTGTTTTTCTTATTTGTTTTTAGGAGGTTTTAGAATAATTAATTCCTTTGTTTTGAAACAGTTCAAAGGGACATAACACCAAATTGGTCCTATGACGCTTTACAAAGCGACATAATGCCAACTCCTAAAATTTGGCCCTATGTCACTTTCGTGAAGAGTCATAAGGCCAAACTCCGAAATTTGGCCTTATGACACTTGGCCTTATGTCACGGTACCCTATTCAATTTATTATGAAGTAACGTTGGTTCGCTTAATTTTTAAAAGTGATTGTAAACTCGATAAATTTGTCGAATAAGAGTGGGTTGTTAATCCGGATGGAGATTAAACAATAGGAAATTGATCAATAAATGTATGTGCCAAATAAATTACATGTTCTCAAAAATGCAGGGTAAACATTTCTCGATCTCGAAAATTTAGTTTTAAAATTTTCCTGCAGCAAGCCAGTGTTTTTTTTTGCAAATGGTTCAAGATAATTCTTTATTATGTACCTGTTCATGTAGCACCCTTGCATCCGCGGTAATGGAATCGCTTTATTATGATTTTTTTCATATTTTATCATTAATTTCTTGTTTTATTCAATCAAATACACATTAATATCAATAAATTGTAGCGGTAAAAAAATTCGGGGGGGGGGCGGCAAAAATTGGGTCTGCCCCGGGCGGCAAAAACTAACGCAACACCACTGCTAAAAAACTGCATTTGAAAATGTATTGAAAAAATGTATATTATAATTTATTTCGATTTTTAAAGTTATTAAATACTTTAATATTTTAGCTTTTTTCTCTTATTTTTTCTCTCTCGATCTTCAGCAGTTTTTGGTGTTTTTTTTTACACTGAATTAAAAAAAAAAATTATTAAAACAAATTATAAATAATTTGTTTCTATTTTTCAGAATATTAAATATTTATAATAGATCCTAATTTAAAGGGAGTTTAGATAAAAACGATTTTAGTAAATGTTTATGAAATTGGCCATAAGACTTCAAAAATTAAAAGGGATTTTGTTTTGTTGCACATGATTCTATTTGCGAGAAACTTTTTCAACAATTTAAAATTATTTATAGGTACTGTTTATTTTTCGATTAGGTTTGGTTTATTATTACAATTTTAAATTACTTAACGTTAAAAAATGTACAATTGTACAATACTTATGTACAATTGTACAAACTTCTCTGATCCAATTGCTTCCTGGATGACTTACATGAAAAAAAAAAAAAAAAAAAAACATTAAGTGATACTTCTTATCCTTTATTTATGAAATCTTATTATCTTGTAATTAATTACCAAGTCTGTCTGATGAACCTATATTAATGTGAACAGCCCACCATATTATGCTGTTTTTCTTTTAAAACCCATTAGATTTGTTTCGATGCGCACTAATCTATATAAAGCTGATTTACGAGTTGTACGTATAAAAGTATCATGTAAGTGTAGCTATAAAACAGCATATGGCCTTAATCAGATTCTTATCTTCTTTCAACAAAGTTATAAGGGAACAACGACAACAACAACAAAAAAAAAAGTAATCAATAGCCAATATAGGTTTGTAATGGCAAGGCACTGGTAAGTTCTCTACAAATATATTATGTACATATAGTATGTCGATTTTATATATTCGTATATACAAAAAAGATAATCGAAACTAATAATTACAATAAGGTGCGTTGGCATATGGGACAACAAATAATAAAACAACAAGAAACAAATTTGATTCTAAATGAAAAATGATGTCTAACGTCGGAAAATCATCAAAAATTTCGTTATCAAAAATCTAATATCTAAAGAGGTGATTTATGAACGATAATGTTAATAGGGTATTTTACCAAAATCTTCAAGATGACGGTCTATAAAAACTGACGTATTAATGTGAGACTTCAAGGAATTTTATAGATTCTTCATTCCTGAAGTTTCTGATTTCACATTATTTGTTTGTCTATGATTTTTTTTTTAATAGAGCGTACACTAAAGGGGTTTTGACTACCCTTAATATGAACGCGAACGGTGCGAGTATTACGAAAATAGGGAGGGATTTGAAAGGTTTTGAAGTTCGGAATATCAAAATGGAAGGAAAATAGGGCCAGGTAAAGCATTCCAAATTCTTGTTGTGCGACTAAAGAAATAATCTCTTTATGTAGGTACTTGACAGTACGTCCGAAATTGGGCTCAAGGATTAACTGATGAGCATCCCTAAAACCGCAGTATTACGATTAAATTGTTAATGGGGGGAGGGGGGGATTCAAACTGACTATTTCACTTGAACACTGTTTATACAAACAGCAATAGAACAGTGACAGACAGGTGAAATTGCGGCGATATTCTAGGGATGTAATTGTTGTCGTTATTGTTCTATCACCTATAATTTTAAAGCCCTTTTTAAATTCTTTCCAACAAGCTTAGATTAGTAATAGGAGCACCTGCCCATATATGAGAATTATACTCAAGTTTTGGACGAATAAAGTCTTTGTAGACAACAGCCAGATCAGAGGGGGTAAAGAATTTCTTGCAGCTACTCAGCAGCGTTTTCGGCAACGTCAAATATTTGTGGTCCTTCCACAAAAGGTGGTGTGAGACACACATACTGAGAACTGAGAGTTGTTCGGTTTCCTCGATTCACGTGCACTCCATGGATAGTGGCATTGGGGGTGGGTTTTGTTTTAACGACATGAGACAGCATAGAGTTTTTGAAGCATTAAATTCAACGCGGTTTTTGATTCCCCATTGGACAATGCTGGCGAGATTAGAATTTTGTAAGCTTATCATACACAGCCGTTCAAGTTCCACATCCGAAGGACATGGATGTGAATCTAAAAAGGAATATGAAAAGCTGACGGTACTTTCATCAGCAAACCAGTTCAATGGATTTGAAGTTTCAACTGGAGTTGAGGTCACTTGTACTTTTTTGTTGAATTTAAGATAATTATGTATATGTACATTGTACATACACACACAATAACTATTTATTTCTCTCTGTTTCCCAAATGTTAGCACTGTGATAAAATGAACATCTAAGTGCACGTGAATTATAAAAAAAATATAATTCATGGTTTTTCAACAAAATCACTTAAATCAAAAGAAATCAGTATAGTCGTAAGGGTTTTATGAATCATTAAACTAATTTCGCCATTCTATCTAAACACGCTTAAGTTTAAAACACACCATACAAAACGGTTCTGATTTAAAATTCAAAAGAAAGCAGACACCATAATCCTCAACTATAAACTTTGATTACGTTCAAGATAAAAATGGCAAATTTTGTGCGTGTTTCATCCGTCCATTCATTTAGAGTAATTTTATTTTGAAAGTCTTTTTTGGCTCAAAATGACTTATTTATGCTAATCTTTCGAAACACTTTGTTTTCTTTGATTAAGCAATTAAGTTCAATTAAAAAAGGACACCATCATTATGTCGTTGACCATCATCAGCCACCACAAATCCCTTAATGTGCCATGAAATATTATTATTCTTTCCTTCGACATCGACACTTTGAGGTTTTATGAGCTTTAAATGTGTGTCTCGTTCCATATTGAGTATAAAGTGGACTTGTACATTTTTATTAAAATATGTTTTATCAAATTAATGTCAGGCTTATTTTGTTCTTTTTGCTGACATGAAATCATTAAAATGATGAAGGTTAGGCAACGAAAGCACTAAGCAACTAATGGAGTTCATTTTAACTAGATTTAACATTGAAGAGTGAAAGTCCCTTTGTGTGCGGTCTGTACCTGTGGTATTATGTCAAAAGTAATTGTACGTTTATGTATTTATTTTTTTTTGTTTTCAAAGCATCAAATGAATTGACCTTGGAAAATGTTGTGTCTAACTGTCAATTTCACTCACCTAACAAATTGTATTTGAAAGGAGATTTAATAGCAAGTTTGAAACGAATTGAAATGTGGTACCCTTTCAACTATTTTGTAAGAGGATGGTTTGTTTTTTGTTTTTGTTTTTATTTTAAAATACAGGGTGTTCGGTAATTCATACATACTTCGGAATGTGATTTTTGGTCATATTTTAAGAAAAATATTGTTCTACAGTAAAGTCCGATTTTGAACTTTGACATCACTTTTTGACGATTTAAGAAAATGCTAACTTTGGTGTATCCTGACCCATGTTATGTTCAATTTCTCTGTCAGTACTAATGGTATGGACCTCATTTTGGACTTTTTTTTAGAAGAAATACTAGCCTTTAAAACTACGTTCAAATTGAGCTGATATGTTTTTAGGGTTGCCAGATATTCAATTTTAAATGGTGTTCAATTTTTCTTGCCCGAGCGAAATTTTGAGTTGAGGTCAATTTTTTTCAAAAAATGCGTATTAAACATAAACAGCCGTATTCATTAGAATCCGCTGAACAGATGAATAGTTATGCACTGCATAAGGACTTATGTAGCCACTATACAACGTTGCATAAATTGTTATGCATAAAATATTTTTCAACCCATTATAGTTATAATGAGCTTGTGTCAAAATAAGTACCATAAAGGAGGAATCTAGTACGTTTAACTTTCACAACTGACAAAGGAGACCCAGCTGTGTGTGTGCTGTGTGAAAAATCAATAGAAGTAATTCTGCTGGCGATTGGATTCTTTTTGGTTCCTTTTTAATTTCTTTTAATATTATTATAATTATCCAGTAACTTTGTTATTTTTTTGTGTTCGCAAATAAAATTCAAAATATTTGAAAGAAAAAATACGTCGTTTTTGATTTATTTCATGAATTGTTCCATTCACTGACATCGTGATGTTTTTGTTGGGGAGAAAAATAAAAGGGTGGTGCTTATTTTGTAATGCTAAAAATTCATTTGTATTTTCCCATGAAAGTGATAAAGGTGTGTCTTTGTATAATTTTATTGTAATCACGCATGCCGTCGAGCATTTGCAAAAGTTGTAAGATTTGATGGAAAATCTTTAAATTTTGCACATTTATTAAGCAGCTTCTATAAAATAAGGTGTACAAAACAATGTTCTTTATTTTTTAAAACAATATCCCAACAAAAATTTACAGTAAATGAACAAAACCAACATTATTAATTGTTGTATTAAATTTTATAAAATGTTTTGAAAGTGAGATATCAACACCTCAAAGATTGCAAAAATAAGCGCCCCCCTAACATCTATCTACATTATTGCTATGTGTGAGTCAAAGTGACATTCCGATACTAAACAACCCTTATGTTGGCTCTATACAACCTCCAAACGCGTTTAGCTTATGTTGCTTCTATTCAACGTTGCATAAGTTTATGAATAAGGTTTTTGCGTTCAGAGTCATTATAAAGAATGCATAGCGCTATGCACTCGCTATAATTCGTTTATGCATAAGGCTGAAAGTTTTCTTATCTTTACCTGATGAACAAAATAATAATAAAATAAAAACTCAATAAAAAAGCATTCGAAAACCCATACATTTTATGATACTTGGAAAAATCTAAAACAGGTAAAGAATCGAATTTTGCGTTTTTTTAACAATTTGTATTGCAGCCACTTGGCAATTGAAGTGGTTTTCCAAGAATTGATAGTTTTTAGGTTATTTTTAAGGCTGTGCACTCATGAAAAGGGATAAAAGTGTACTTATGCCTACTTGACTTGCTGTCGAAATCTCTAGGAGAGTAATTTGGGGTATAAATGTTCAATGAGTAAATTAAAAAAATAAGTGGCAGTGGCGGATCCAGGGGGTGGCTATAGGGGCTCAAGCCCCTCCCACAGCCGGTTCCTAAAACAATTTAAAATGAAGAAAGCAATACTTTACAACGTGTAGAGTTTTATATTCGTCTAAAATATTGTTATGATGAGAAATTTGATGGTCAAAATAGCGTGGTTGGGGCTTAACAATTTACATGTTATGTAACTTTTTTTCTAAGCCCTAAGGATGAGACAAGCCTGAATTGGACAAAAAACCAAGTGGGGGCTGTGATCAATTGACATCTTACATGCAACGGAAAATTTTCCCTAAAAACAAAACCCAGAAAATTGAAAAAAAAAAAACTTAAGACTAATAACTATCAAAATCCGAAGTTGGGGCTAAAGCTGGAAGATATAATTTAAAAAAAAATCCTGGTCGGGGCTTAACATTAACATGTCAAAAGAAACAACGGTTTACTCTAAAAACTTACCTTTTATTAAACGAAAGAAACGCAATTGAGGCTAAAACAATTAGAGAACAACGGGGTGTAAAGCTTAGTGTAAATCCTTAATAAATACAACAGGAATTGTTTCTTACGGCCTTGGCTGGTCTTAGAGAATGTTGGGGATTATTTTTCAAATTTCAAAGATCCAAGGCAATTGTACATACAAATCATTTTTGGGCTAAGTAATTTAATACAAAATCAGGCAAGGAGCCAAATTCAAAAAGCGTGAAAAACTCTGTGAACTCAGAAAAATCTTGCAGGTGTTCATGAATATTTACAACTCCTACACAGAGAAAAAAAAAAAACAACGTTAAATCAAAGCAAAAAACTTCGATTCTAATATTTTTCGGAACGATTTGGCGCCAACGCCGAAAATTCTTAAATCAAAGTGGAGCGACTTTATTTCAAAGTGATTTCATACTTAAAAATGAACTAAATTTTACTACGTTTATAGTTGATTTAAAGTGGAATCAAAGTTTAATCAAATTCATCCATATTTTAAAACAACATTTATTTACTTCGAATCAACGTAGATTGAACTTCGCTTGGTTCAAATTGATTCAAAATGGCTACCCTTCTATACCACTTATCAGAAGCGGATCTAGGATTTGGCTGTGCGCGGGGCTTGGAGATCCAGTTTGTACATATGTACATCACTTTTCCTTTAATAATATCCGTGTTTTGTGTGCCTTTATATCCGCTCCTCTCCTATCGCGCTTTAAAATGTTTTCAATATAAAGTACAATAACAAGAATTGATGTGTTAAGCATGGGAATTATTTTTAAGCGGATCTAGAAGCCAATATAAAGGCTCAGAAAAACATGGTAGTATAACCAATTTTATAACTTTAATTTTTAGCCACGTTAGAGCCTCAAACTACACGAACAAATTCGTTTATTTATATTGCTAAATAATTGATTAGGTATCGGGTGCTTGCATGTAGTTGGCCCACCAACTATTGAGTTGAGCAAAACTGTTAATTGCAATCGTTTGTACATCGTTTGTCTACGTTTGTATAAGTTTTAGATTCGTTTGTACACTCACCGTTTTTTTTATATAGCCACTTCAAAAAAATTTACGGAGTTTGGCCCACCAACTATAACGCTCGAAAAATCTGGAAATGCAGTTCGATAGATAATCGTTTGTCTATGTTTGTCTTTTTTTTTTTTCGTTTGTATACGTCCCAAATATTTTTGACAAAAAAAATTTTTTTAACCAAATTTTATTAAAATTTTTAAACATATGCATTCGTTTGTCTCTTTTTTATAATGATTTTTCATCGTGTTATTTTTTTTAATTTGTATTTATTTCTATTTTTAAATAATTATTACTTTTTTGGGACATGTAGTTGGCCCACCAACTATAACGCTCGAAAAATCTAAAAACGCAGTTCGATAGAAAATCGTTTGTCTATGTTTGTCTTTTTTTTTTTTCGTTTGTATACGTCCCAAATTTTTTTGACAAAAAAATTTTTTTTAACCAAATTTTATTAAAATTTTTAAACATATGCATTCGTTTGTCTCTTTTTTATAATGATTTTTCATCGTGTTATTTTTTTTAATTTGTATTTATTTCTATTTTTAAATAATTATTACTTTTTTGGGACATGTAGTTGGCCCACCAACTATAACGCTCGAAAAATCTAAAAACGCAGTTCGATAGAAAATCGTTTGTCTATGTTTGTCTTTTTTTTTTTTCGTTTGTATACGTTTTTTTTAACCAAATTTTATTAAAATTTTTAAACATATGCATTCGTTTGTCTATTTTTTATAATGATTTTTTATCGTAGTAATTTTTTTAATTTGTATTTATTTCTATTTTTAATTAATTATATATTAATTATATGGAGCATGTAGTTGGCCCACCAACTATAACGCTCGAAAAATCTAAAAACGCAGTTCGATAGAAAATCGTTTGTCTATGTTTGTCTTTTTTTTTTTTCGTTTGTATACTTCCCAAATTTTTTTGACAAAAAATTTTTTTTTAACCAAATTTTATTAAAATTTTTAAACATATGCATTCGTTTCTCTCTTTTTTATAATGATTTTCCATCGTGTTCGTTTTTTTAATTTGTATTTATTTCTATTTTTAATTAATTATTACTTTTTTTGGGACATATAGTTGGCCCACCAACTATAACGCTCGAAAAATCTAAAAACGCAGTTCGATAGAAAATCGTTTGTCTATGTTTGTCTTCTTTTTTTTTCGTTTGTATACGTCCCAAATTTTTTTGACAAAAAATTTTTTTTTAACCAAATTTTATTAAAATTTTTAAACATATGCATTCGTTTGTCTCTTTTTTATAATGATTTTTGACCGTATTAATTTTTTTAATTTGTAATTATTTCTATTTTTATTTAATTATATAATCTTTTTGGAGCATTTAGTTGGCCCACTAACTGTAACGCTCGAAAAATCTAAAAACGCAGTTCGATAGAAAATCGTTTGTCTATGTTTGTCTTCTTTTTTTTTCGTTTGTATACGTCCCAAATTTTTTTGACAAAAAATTTTTTTTTAACCAAATTTTATTAAAATTTTTAAACATATGCATTCGTTTGTCTCTTTTTTATAATGATTTTTGACCGTATTAATTTTTTTAATTTGTATTTATTTCTATTTTTATTTAATTATATAATCTTTTTGGAGCATTTAGTTGGCCCACTAACTGTAACGCTCGAAAAATCTAAAAACGCAGTTCGATAGAAAATCGTTTGTCTATGTTTGTCTTCTTTTTTTTTCGTTTGTATACGTCCCAAATTTTTTTGACAAAAAAAATTTTTTTAACCAAATTTTAATACAATTTTGAAACATATACATTCGTTTGTCTCTTTTTTATAATGATTTTCCATCGTGTTAATTTTTTAATTTGTATTTATTTCTATTTTTAATTAATCATTACTTTTTTTGGGACATGTAGTTGGCCCACCAACTGCATTCTCTTTTATTTGGGTGTCCACAGTTTCAACTTGTATTCGAAATTGCGATAATTAAGACTTTATCCTTTTTTTCTATTCTTTTTAAGGAGTGCCCTGCATTTAGGCTGCATTTAAAAAGACTTAAGTTACACCTTGAGTATATTATTTATTCAGTTAAAATAATTAAAAAAACCCAAACAAAAATAATTCTAATTCTATAGGTACCCTAAATGCAGGGCACTCCTTAAAAAGAATAGAAAAAAAGGATAAAGTCTTAATTATCGCAATTTCGAATACAAGTTGAAACTGTGGACACCCAAATAAAAGAGAATGCAGTTGGTGGGCCAACTACATGTCCCAAAAAAAGTAATGATTAATTAAAAATAGAAATAAATACAAATTAAAAAATTAACACGATGGAAAATCATTATAAAAAAGAGACAAACGAATGTATATGTTTCAAAATTGTATTAAAATTTGGTTAAAAAAATTTTTTTTGTCAAAAAAATTTGGGACGTATACAAACGAAAAAAAAAAAAGACAAACATAGACAAACGATTTTCTATCGAACTGCGTTTTTAGATTTTTCGAGCGTTACAGTTAGTGGGCCAACTAAATGCTCCAAAAAGATTATATAATTAAATAAAAATAGAAATAAATACAAATTAAAAAAATTAATACGGTCAAAAATCATTATAAAAAAGAGACAAACGAATGCATATGTTTAAAAATTTTAATAAAATTTGGTTAAAAAAAAATTTTTTGTCAAAAAAATTTGGGACGTATACAAACGAAAAAAAAAGAAGACAAACATAGACAAACGATTTTCTATCGAACTGCGTTTTTAGATTTTTCGAGCGTTACAGTTAGTGGGCCAACTAAATGCTCCAAAAAGATTATATAATTAAATAAAAATAGAAATAAATACAAATTAAAAAAATTAATACGGTCAAAAATCATTATAAAAAAGAGACAAACGAATGCATATGTTTAAAAATTTTAATAAAATTTGGTTAAAAAAAAATTTTTTGTCAAAAAAATTTGGGACGTATACAAACGAAAAAAAAAGAAGACAAACATAGACAAACGATTTTCTATCGAACTGCGTTTTTAGATTTTTCGAGCGTTACAGTTAGTGGGCCAACTAAATGCTCCAAAAAGATTATATAATTAAATAAAAATAGAAATAAATACAAATTAAAAAAATTAATACGGTCAAAAATCATTATAAAAAAGAGACAAACGAATGCATATGTTTAAAAATTTTAATAAAATTTGGTTAAAAAAAAATTTTTTGTCAAAAAAATTTGGGACGTATACAAACGAAAAAAAAAGAAGACAAACATAGACAAACGATTTTCTATCGAACTGCGTTTTTAGATTTTTCGAGCGTTATAGATGGTGGGCCAACTACATGCTCCATATAATTAATATATAATTAATTAAAAATAGAAATAAATACAAATTAAAAAAATTACTACGATAAAAAATCATTATAAAAAATAGACAAACGAATGCATATGTTTAAAAATTTTAATAAAATTTGGTTAAAAAAAATTTTGTTGTCAAAAAAATTTGGGACGTATACAAACGAAAAAAAAAAAAAGACAAACATAGACAAACGATTTTCTATCGAACTGCGTTTTTAGATTTTTCGAGCGTTATAGTTGGTGGGCCAACTACATGTCCCAAAAAAGTAATAATTATTTAAAAATAGAAATAAATACAAATTAAAAAAAATAACACGATGAAAAATCATTATAAAAAAGAGACAAACGAATGCATATGTTTAAAAATTTTAATAAAATTTGGTTAAAAAAAATTTTTTTGTCAAAAAAATTTGGGACGTATACAAACGAAAAAAAAAAAGACAAACGATTTTCTATCGAACTGCGTTTTTAGATTTTTCGAGCGTTATAGTTGGTGGGCCAACTACATGTCCCAAAAAAGTAATAATTATTTAAAAATAGAAATAAATACAAATTAAAAAAAATAACACGATGAAAAATCATTATAAAAAAGAGACAAACGAATGCATATGTTTAAAAATTTTAATAAAATTTGGTTAAAAAAAAATTTTTTGTCAAAAAAATTTGGGACGTATACAAACGAAAAAAAAAAAAGACAAACATAGACAAACGATTTTCTATCGAACTGCGTTTTTAGATTTTTCGAGCGTTATAGTTGGTGGGCCAACTACATGTCCCAAAAAAGTAATAATTATTTAAAAATAGAAATAAATACAAATTAAAAAAAATAACACGATGAAAAATCATTATAAAAAAGAGACAAACGAATGCATATGTTTAAAAATTTTAATAAAATTTGGTTAAAAAAAATTTTTTTGTCAAAAAAATTTGGGACGTATACAAACGAAAAAAAAAAAAGACAAACATAGACAAACGATTATCTATCGAACTGCATTTCCAGATTTTTCGAGCGTTATAGTTGGTGGGCCAAACTCCGTAAATTTTTTTGAAGTGGCTATATAAAAAAAACGGTGAGTGTACAAACGAATCTAAAACTTATACAAACGTAGACAAACGATGTACAAACGATTGCAATTAACAGTTTTGCTCAACTCAATAGTTGGTGGGCCAACTACATGCAAGCGTATCGGGTAAATGTGTGGATAAATTTGCACGTCACTCTAGGTCTAGAGTCTATATAAAGTTGCATTTGATGAGGATATTTAAAATTCTCCAGAACCATACAGAATTAACTGTAGTAGCCCGTAGCGTGCGTTATGGTTAGTGCGTTGGACTTTCACGCTGGAGGGATGGATACACTTCTCAGCCTCGTCGACCTAAAAACTAAAAAGTTTTTGAAGTAAAACTTCTTTGCGCGCGTTGAGAGTGAAATTTGAAGGTTGAATTTTTGGATTTGAAAAAAATGTAACGCCACGTGCGCAACACTGAGATCATTGATTAGCTAAGTTTTTTTTTTATATTCCACGCGCGCAAAAGGGGTTATGGCTACCCTTAAAATGTTTTTAACACAGCACGAGCGATTAGGTAAGTAGGAGAGGATTTAGAAGGAGATACCGATGCACATTGGTTTTGAACCGTTTGCACATCGGAATGGGAGGGGAAAGTGGAGTCAGGTAAAGCATTCCACATTCGTGTGGTGCGACTGAAGAAAAAATCTCTGTACATTACAGTACGCCCGAAGTTGGGCTCGAGGGTGAACTGATGGGCATTCCTAGAAGCGCGAGTATTACGGTTGAATTTTTTAAGGGGAGGAAGCAACTGGCTATTTCACTAGAACACTGATTATAAACAAAGTGATAAAATAGAGAAAGACACGAAACATTACGGCGGTGATGTGGTGGGAGGTAGAGTAAAAGTAAACATTTTTGTTGATATGCTAATATATATCTTGTCATTAATAAGTGCTTCTCGTCTAGCCATTAATAAGTGCTTCTCGTCTAGCCGTTCGGATTCGGCATAAAATTGTAGGTCCCTTCCATTCCAATGGACACGCGCACACAGCAATGGTTGCGAGTTGTTAGTCACTAGGCCCTGGTTCTTCACGAGACCTTGCGCCACCCAACTTATTTTTGTTATATTGTTTTTTAGTCTAACCCATGAATGAAAAATCGCCACTTAGATAAAAACAAAATGGTTAAATATTTGATGTGTTTAGAATGGATCTTTATATACACTTAAATTACAACAAAATGGTTCTTTAGTTTAAAAATATGTATTCAATTTTCAAAAATAAAAAAATAAAAAAATACGTTAAAAATAAAATAAAAACGGTTTTATAAGAGAAATCCTGCTAACTACATTGTTCTACTTTTTATATACTAATAATATTGTTTAAACTACACTCGCGAGCAAAAAACGGAATCACTCAAGTTTGCTTTCTAAAAACAACAATTGCGATGGATACAATATTTATGATTAATTGTGAATAGGCTCGTTTTAAAGCTTGAACTTAAAACTTTAAATTAAGGGTAAAATCATAATAATCCATTGGTTAGTTTTCGCGCTATCCGCCATAATAACAAAAATAACAAATTATAGTTGTTAAATATGGCAAGACTTTGAAACATTGATCCCCAATAAATGCCCCCATAGTTGGTATTTGGTTTCCAGTGTGCTATTAAAAGTGAATTGCATCACATCTTGACCCATTTGGCCTCCTTATCTTAGAAAAAAATGGATACCACGCCTGTAGAAGTAAGTCAAGTTGACACACTACTGCAACAAGGCATAAACCAATGTACTGTGGCTCGTCAGCTCGGTTTAAGCCAGTCTTGCATACCAAAGATCTACGTAAGGTTCAGACAAACTTGTAAAGGTTAGTGTAAATGCCAGGATCTGTGTGCCACCGGATGTTATGACTGATTCATCGTGATGGCGTTTCTCCGAAATCGTGCTTTTACTAGCGTTGACGTCCAACAATAGCAGAGAGAGGTACGATAATGAATCTTATGTTAGTGGACAGTTAGGAGACGACTTAAGGAAGCAAACCTTACCCCAAAATGACCCGCCACGGGACCAAACTTAGCTGCAACTCATCGACAAGTTCGAGTACCGTTTTCACTATGCTCTAGAATCGGGAAGTTGAGCAATGTAGGCGATTTACGTTCTCGGATGAGTGCAAAATGTGTCTGGATGGAAGCTATAGCATAGAGGCAGAGTAAACGGATGACCTATCTTCCATGGAGACAAACTCTGCACTCATCCGAGAACGTAAATCGCCTACATTGTTCAACTTCCCGATTGTAGTGCATAGTGAAAATTATACTCGAACTTGTCGATAAGTTGCAGTTAATTTTGGTCTCGTAACGGGACATTTTGGGGTAAGGTCTGGTTTCTTAAGACGTCTCCTAACTGTCCATTAGCTTTCGAGTCTTTATAGTACCTATCTCTGGTATTGTTAGACGTCAACGCTAGTCAAAGCACGATTTCGGAGAAACGCCATAACGATGAATCAGTCATACCATCCGGTGGCACACAGATCCTGGCCTTTACACTTACCTACGATTTTTTCTAAACCTTCCGTAGATCTTTAATATGCTAGATTGGCTTAGACCGAGCTGACGGGACACAGTACATTGGTATATTTCGTGTTGCAGTAGTGTGACAACTTGACTAACTTTAACAGGCGTGGTTTCCATTATTTTCTAAGATTAGGAGGCCTAATAAGTCAAGATATGATGAAATTCACTTTAAACAGCACAATCAACACCAAAGACCAACTGCGGGTGCATTTATTGCGTGTTAATGTATCAAACTCTTGCCTTATTTAAACAAGTATAATTTGTTATTTTTGTTATTATGGCGGATAGCGCGAAAACTATCCAATGGATTTTTAGGATTTTACCCTTAATTAAATGTTTTAAGTTCAAGCTTCAAAACGAGATCATTAACAATTAATTATAAATATTGTATCCATCGCAATTGTTGATTTTAGAAAGCAAACTTGAGTGATTCCATTTTTTTGCTCGCGAGTGTATATGCCTGTAGTGTAAGACCTCAGGTCTTTTAAATGCAATGCACGGCACTAGTTAGAAGGAAAATAAGGAATTTGTTGTTGGCACAGTAGATTGAGAACAAGATGTTGATTATCTCATAAAATTTTATTGATTAAATTTGATTTATTGAAAACAAACTTATTATTCAATTAAAAAGTACCATCAATTGGTACATTTTTATTAAATTTGCAAAATGCATTAAGAGACAAAAATAAACTATGACCTAAACAGTATGTGGACTTATCATAACAAGAAATAAGATATCAGCTGAAAATTTCTTTAAAAAATTGCTATTGGGTAAATATAAATCATATTCCATTTTAACCCTGCTGCTCTGGTCTTTTGGTTTTTATTAATCCAACAAAATCAAATCACACACACTCAGGGGCGTATACAGCTTTAGTTCTTGGGGGGGGGGGGTGTCATGCCAAAAAAAATAACACAAACTAATATTTGTTAAAAGTCAAGTGCCTTATATTTATATTTTACTGTGCGTTGCTATATAAAAGAAAATGGAAACAATCTTAATTGACTATACTAAAGGGTTTTCCAATAGGGACGGGTTGATTTTGACAGCTCGTGGCGGCCAAATTGCTTCTTTTACTTTCGGTCAAAATATCGTCTTTTAATCATTTACTACAGACAAATCATCATGGTGAGTTACAGCGTCGAGCAACACGTGTAAATGTTGTTTTAGAGCAGTTAGAAGTTTATTCCAATTTTGGTCGAAAAATCATCTTTAGCTATGAGGCCCATCTTTGGATGAATGGGTACGTGAATAAGCAAAATTACCGGATTTTGGACGACACTAATCCACGCGAGATTCACGAGGTGCCAATGCATCCAAATAAAGTAACTGTTTTGTGTGGATTTTGGGCTGGATGCCTGGAGGCGTCATCGGTCCGTACTTCTTCGAAAATGATGCTGGCCAGGCCATCACCGTCAACGGCGATCGCTATAGGTCGATGACCACCAACTTCTTGTCGCCTAAATTGTATAATATGGACACTGAAGATATATGGTTTCAGCAGGATGGCGGTACGTGCCACACAGCTTAAGACACAATCGATATTCTGCACGAGGGGTTTCATGGCATGGTTATCTCGCGCCGAGGCGACGTGAATTGGCCTGTGGGGCTTTCTTAAGTCGCAGGTCTATGCGAGTAAGCTGCAAACCACCTCGACCCTCAAAGACAATATAATCGATGCCATCGGTCAAATTCAGCCTGATTTATGTGCCAAAGTCATCGAAAACTGGACCTTTCGAATCCGCGCCACTCAGCGAAGCCGGGCGGCCATTTGAACGATGTTATATTACTATAATAGGGCTCTCAAATAAAGATAAAACCTTATTGATATCTTGTTTTATTCAATTTTAAAATCGACCCGCTCTTAATGGAAAACCCTATAATACATTACCTTTGTTAAAAATAAGTTAAAATAATTTAAAATCTTTCATATCCTGGAAAAAGATATCGTACCTTTACTCATTTAATTTCAAGACAGTTAAGAATCAAAAGTCGGCGTGAAATAGCAGACTACGAATGTAATACTTAATTTTCACTACGCCAAGTTATTTCGAACTGCCAAAGCCAATTCTAAATGAAATGAGCTACCTTTACAAAAAAAATTAACAAATTTAAGACGAAAACACTTTTTTGGTATTTGCAAAGTTACCTCATTTTTGGTTCCATAGAAAATTAAGATAAACAACTGAGTCGAACGAACCTTTATTAGCTGGACCAGTGACCGCGCTCTTCGTTTTTATTTTTCACTGTTACATTTTTTATTTCGGAGGGCCTCAGCAACAGCATACAGCAATCTCCAGTTGCCTGACCAAAAAAAATCTGTTTAGCGAGCTGTCAAAATACTGAGGAAAAAAAAATTTGGATGCGCTTGATCATTTGTTTTGAATTTTATTCAGAATTTAGTTTAATCCTATCAAAGTTTTATTTCAGGGAATTGAAGTTGCAGGAAAAATTAATAAAATATCATAGGTACTGTGCACTGTTTTCTGTTTCTTAATTTTAGTAAATAGATATAAATATTCACTACTGAAAATAAAAACAATAGCTCTGATTTTCAAAAATGACAACTTGGGTAAATTGCTCTTTTAACATTAGTGGAAAAACTAAAATACATTACAAATTCGTATTATAATTGAATACAAAGATTCGTTTTCGTTGCGTTTCAAGAAAAGTGCGGACAAAGCTCACGAGTGATTTTGATATGCCTCTGATTTGAAAAAAATGTATGTCTCTAAGACTGCCACCGATGGAAAAGTGAAAGGCACCTTACAAAATAAATATGTACATCAAATATACCTAATCTTTTTATCTTTCTTACCAGTAAGCCTTTCTAAAAAAAATAATGGACAAAGTTGTCGCTTTTCGTCAATAATTCCATCCAACTGGTCAAACGGTTCACCGCAAGGAGTTCCAAAAAATCTCCTTTACCATAGCTATTGGCGTTTGCATTATGGGATTCAGACCAACATGCCCATTCTCCTTTATTAGGCAAAATGAATTAAAACTAACGTAACATCACCATTTTATCCCATGGACCAGCTTTGTCCTGTTAATGCTGGACGTGAATGAAAAACAATGACTCTCTAGACTCATGATGGTACCCACTGTTTTAAAATGCAGACACTTTCTTAGATCTAAAAAAAAGTATTACTTTTTATTTCTTTTATTTTCATTTGTAAATATGAGAACAGTACAGTTCTTAAAAAGGTACCTGCCTATATAATATGATATCCTGGTTAATGCTTGCAAATCTCAAGTCTCTGTTATAATATTCATTGAAGTTTGGAGTGAGAATAGTTTGTTGTTGTATAAAGCAGCTTTCTCTTAACTCCAACGCTATATTCCTGACTATTTACTAGGGTGCACCGAGCACTTGTGCACTTTAGAAGATAGTATGTCCTTGTCTCTTACCCCGATGCAGTTTATTTTTGTTTCAAATTGTTTCGTGTGTACATAAGATCGATTGAAATTGCTTAGGAAATCAAGTGTGGAGATAATGCATCTTGAAAGGTGGCTTATAGTTGCTTACATTCATTAAACTTGTTAGTGTGTACGAAGGAAATGGATTTCATTTTTCTGTCAGGAAACAAAAAAAGGGCAAACGATGGATGAAGACTGCCAACTACGTTTCTAATATTAATCAAAGGGTAGCTGTCAGGATGGATTTCAGAAGTGTTTAACGTTGCGTGATGGCAGTAACAGTATAAGTGCTTATACATATTTTGTTTTATTTCAAGCAGTTGTTGACTATTGGATTGTCTGCTGGGAAATTGAGAAGAAGAATAGGCAACAAGACTGCTGTTGAAATGGATAACGTTTTGACAGAAGTGGGTTAAAGTACGTTTAAGTACTCTTGCCCCCAGTTTCACAGTTTCGTTTAAAGCTTGAACTGAGTTCATTTATACTGGTGATCTGGGGGTTAAAGTTTAATGAAATTGATAGGAAAGGGTTTATTACTTCTGTTGTTTTTTTTTTGTTACGAGGTTTATTAACTAGAGTAAAAATTCATATGTGCAAGTTTTACAATTTTCGAAAATTTATGTTAGTTATGTTAGTATACAATACCAATACCAATACCAATACCAATACAAATACTAGTCTTAAAAGCTAGATCTTATAATTTCTTTTATTAAAATCGGATAAACCATTTCGAGAAAGTCGCAAATACAAAAAAGGAGGTATGTATCTTGTATTTATAAATATTTTTTGGAAAAAAAAAATGTTTCGATAGAGTGATTCTGATTAAGTTTATAACGTGTTTTATAATATAATTGCGGTCTTAGATAAATTATATGTTTTTCTTGCTAAAAAGGTATCTTCGATCTTGAAAGAGCAAATGAAAGATGATCGGAAATGACGTCTGGTTTTCAGGTTTTTTTTTTTAAGTTGCTAACGATGTTTGATTAATTTTGTTTATATCATTCGTGCACTGAAGGGGTTTTGAAAACCCTTCAAATGATTAAACATAGTGCAAGTCTTAGGAAAATTGGGAATAATTTAAGAGAAGATATCGATGCACATTACTTTTGAACCTTTGGATATCGAATTGGGAGATTGGGACTGAAAAATAGTGCCAGGTTACACATTTGCGTAGTGCGGCTAGAAAAAAGAATTTATAAAATTGGAAGTACATCCAAAATATGAGCTCAGGGTAAGTTGTTGTGCTAAAACTAAAAATATACAGGGTGTTGCATTATCAATGCTCCAAATTGAAACTGGCAGATGGCCAGGTCACGACGTATCCGAATTTGGTAGCTTGTCCATACCAAATCACAACGGTTTTCAAGTAAAGGCTATTTTTAAAAATTAAAAAAAAAAAATTCCTTTGAACAATTTTTTTTTGAATTGGTTTCGTGTCAAACAAAATTCGAGGTTTTAATAAAAACTAACATTTCGATGATGGAGATGTCGAAAAAGGGATTTTTGTCAAGACTTTTAGTTGTCTGTTTGTCTGTGTGCCTGAGCATCTGTGCGTCTGGCATCTGTACGTGTCTGTGCATCCTGGTTTACATCGAGCTAGAGCCTAAGCAGTTTAACGGATTTGTTTCAAATTTATTGTAAATCATTTTCTGTGATTCCCTCTAGATAGTCGAGTAGAACTGTCATTTTACAAGCCGATAAGAGATCCCTTCGCTTCTTTTTCATGGATCGGTAGGGGCTTGCGTATACCTCTATAGGCACTACCTGACAACTATTTTTACCAAAGCTATTCGTAAAAACGAATTCTTGTTTTGTTTTTGTTTCCAAATTTTGGCTACAGTATATCCCACAAGAAAAAAATTTAATATTTATTATTTCTCATACAACTATCTTTAATTGAATGTTAAATTTTGTTTAAACGCATAAGTTACCGTTTGTTTTTGTTGGTTGTCAGACGGTTTTTTCAAAATTATTTCGAAAAAAGCTTATATTAGTTGTTTTTTTTTGTTAATTTTTGTAGGCGAGCGTGAAATGACTCCCTATAACGAATTAAGGCCACATGTGGCCTTAGTAGCCCGTAATGGCTAGTGCGTTGGACTGTCACGCTGGAGGTCTGGGTTCACTTCCCAGCCTCGGCCAACTAAAAACTAAAAAGTTTTTTTCAGGGCTACTGCCTTTTGCGGAAATTGACATATCCACCAAGAGTATCACTTGTCATGAATAAGTCCTTCTCGTCTAGCCGTTCAGATTCGGCATAAAATTGTAGGTTGCTTCCATTCCTGTCGACACACGCACACAGGAATGCGAATGTGAGTTGTTAGTCACTAGGCCTTGGTTCTTCACGAGCTGTTGCGCCACCCAATTTATTTTGTTGTGGCTTTATTTCCATTTTTAAGTGGATATTAGGCCACATCGAACATTTGGCCTTATTTCAATTTCTATTTAGGTATTTCTGAAAACTTACAATCTTGTGTTCAATTTTAGAAAAATAATAAAGTTGAAGGTCTTTTCAAATAAAAACTAAAAATACGCGATTTTTTTTAAGTTTTTAATAGAGCTTTGCCAACAGAATATTGAAAAATTGAATTTCAGAAAATCTTTTTTTTTCACATTTTTCAAAAATTCAATTTTGCAAAATTCTGTTAGCAAAGCTCTGTAAATAATAAAAACAATCGCACGATTTTTTTGATTATTTACAGTGCTTTGCTAACAGAATTTTGGAAAACTAAATTTTAGATTTTTTTTTTAAATTTAGGTTTTCAAAATTGCAGTCTATCAAAATTTTGTTACCAAAGCTCTGTAAATAATCAAAAAAATCCCGTAAGTTTTGCTAACAGAATGTGGCCCAAATTCGTAGGTCGTTATTTAGCGTCACCGTTTTTGTATTGCCAACAAAAATGTTTCCGTTCCTTCTCTTCCTTCTAGCTAGTGCCGTGCATTCCATTTAAAAGACCTGAGGTCTTACAGGCATATAGTTAAAATTATTATTATTTGGCATTTTTTAGAATTTATGAAAAATGTATGAACATAAATAAGTCAGAGCACCCCAATAAACAAGTTTTCTGTTTTTGTACGAATATTTCGGCTCCAGTATATCGTACAGTAAAAAAATAAAAAAAAAATTCTTTTTCATCAAACAAATATAAATTAACCGTTAGTTAGTTTTAATCAGTTTGTGTGTTGGTCAAATACTTTTACGTAAGGAAGGCTTATGAAAACCGTCAAATAAAATATTTATTTTTAGATGGTGAATGAGGGCAAAACAAAGCATATGCTATCATTTTGAAAGGACATTCAACAACAACGGCGAACGTCTTGGACAGAACGTCACTATAGACAGACATAACTTTCAGCTATAGTAAGGACTTTGTCTATACCTTTGTACCAGCGCTGAGATCAAACGAAGGATAACTCTTGCCAATCGCTGTTTCTCTGAGCTAAGATTGAGAAGTAAAGCCCTCTCTCGAATGACTAAAGTGTCCCTCTAGAAAACACTTATAATTCCGGTTCTATTGTATGGTGCAGAAGCATGGACCCTGTTGGCAGCGGATGAGTACGCTTTAGGAACATTCGTGAGAAAAATTCTTTGGGTGATCTTCGGGTGCGACATCGATCTAGTCACAAAAGTGTAAAGGCAACGACTGAGGTGGCTAGGTCATGGACACCAATTCTTTGACCCGAAAAGTCTTTGATTCCATCCCCGAGGGACAGGCGCAGTAAAGGAAGACTGCGATACCCTTGGCGTGCGAAGCTGGAAACAGCTAGCTAGCGACAGAGCTGGCTGGAGAAGGCTTGTTGGTTGAGGCCCTGGTTCACACCGGACTGTAGCGCCACCATAATTAAGAAAGTAATTTTAGTCCTTAATTTCTTAAGTATGGATTTCTATTTTCTTGCAAATACATATTTCGTCTTCAAGTAAAATCAAAAAGTTAATTTTATCTCAAATCATTTGCTTGCTTGTCATAAACTTTTTGTAAGTATTTTGAAAAAAAGATTACGTTACTCTTGATTCCCATCAGCTATCAATGAATGATTTTAGCTATGTGGCAGGTCGATGCACCTACGCTCCTTTCCTCACCACAATAGAGGTAGAGTATCAGGCGTGTTTTTGTAAAGTGGTATCCCCTGTATGCCTAATCCACTTCAAAATCCTTTAAATTGTATGCATTTCTAGGTCGTTTTGGAGGAGAGGGCATTTCGTTTTCGGTCTCGTTTTGGGAGTTGTCGCTTTCGCCTTTATTTTCTTTTCTATTTTTTCCACCTACTTTTTTTTCCAAAGGAGAATGGGCATTTTTGGGTGTGATCGGCCACGAATGAAATAAGTCTCAAATGAAAGGTCTGCTACAAGGGAGTAACTTTCAATATGGCTGTTTCGTTGCAGTGCATTTAGGAAAGGAGATATGAAGATATTTTCAAATGCATTTTTAAATGCATTTTTGGGGCAGGTGGCGTTTTCAATTACTATCTGGTACTTATCCTGATTTGAAAACGTCTAATGACACAATAAGTAACAGGTCAAGATATAGCCCGCGGTAATTTTACTAAGCTCCTTATACGAGTTTAGAAGGCAACAGTATAAGATTATCTAGTTCATCACAGCTTTTAAAAAAGAGGGTACCAACCGATTCTTTTAGTACAATCATTAACAAAACCGGTGGCGGTGGTCAGATAAGCTTATTCAGGCTGTTTCGGTGGGAAAATGCAATTTTCCTTTTGCATTTTGGTCTAAGTTAGGTTAGTAAGGTTAACAAAGTATTTCCAAGAATGGAGTATCAAATGACAAAGCTAGATTGCCCTCTTTATACGAATGTAAGGCTCAAAAAGTCTCCGGTCTAAGAATGTTGGGCCTTTTTTGAATTCTCTAAGAACACATGTTTCTCGTACTAATGTGAATAGGCAAAGACCAACTTTAGAAAGCATCACTGATGTCCATCCCAATTTTGACGATTTTCCAAAACTATCAGAAGATGATTTTGTTCTGTTTGCTCTGGGTACGTACCAAGTGAAGATAGCCCGCGGTTATTTTGCTTAGTACCTAGTACAGGGCTTGTATAATATTGAAGTGCACTGAGGACAACAAGTAAGACATCTTCCGCAATATACCGAAGAGCAAGACACTTGTTTACAGCGCGAATTATATTTATCCGTCGGAAATAAAAAAGGTTACTTCAAAAAAATACATTTTTAAATGTTAACTTTATTTTCTTTTCAACAAATAAAATATTTCAATAGTTTTTACATACATAGTTCTTACATACTACTCTGCAACTACTGGCAAATTCTTTCCGTGTTGAATCTATTTATATCGTTATCCTGATGAGTTGGTTTTCTTGTCCTCAGGGTTTATGGTAGTGTTGGTTAATTACTTTTTGTATCTTTATCTTATTTTGTTATTTGGTTGGTCATAAAATATCTGTTATGTATACATTAGCCACGATACTGACTAAAACTCTATTAAAGTGGTAAACACAGAAATGCATTTATCCTAGTTTGAAGTACACCACAACGAAAACACTTCTACACTGTTCTTTAACGGCCAAACCACATCCAAAAATAATAAAACCATTTTTGGCCGCTCGCACCCACTTTTCATACAAATTTGCCCATTCTCCTTTGTTTGTATTAAATCATACAATTTCAAAACTGCTATTTTAACTTTTTTTTATTATTTTATTGTTAACGATAGGTAGGTATGGTAATATAATCAAACCATTAATAAATCTATACCCTCAATGTCTAGCTACATTCTAGTTGTTAGCTACGAAAGCAAGTGCTTGTGATTCAGTCGTGCATATTTTTTTTTTTCATTTTGAAATATAGTATGGGGCTAAAAAATGCTATTTTCATTAATTCTGTTTAGTCCACTTAAAAAACGTACACATAGGTACACAATACACGATTATAATCAAACATTTATTTTTATTCAATTAATTTTTATAATCTAAAAGAAATAATTTGTTAGATTGAAATAATATTGTGATACTCTGTTGCCTTAGAACAACAAAAACAATTCATATTCTTAACATATTCATTTGCACTATGTACCTTTATTCTATAAACAAAAAACGTGCTTGACAAAATAATATAAAATCTAATTTAAAAATTAAACAGAAGCAGACATTTTAATATACCTAATTCTGACTGACAAACAGGTGCTTATTTATGCATCGAAACTGCTAATGGAAATATCTAGGTAGGTACTGGCGCACACACATATCTTTTCACATTGAATTATTTTAGTGAAAGAAAAACTGACATTATGATCATATATAGTGTTTTCGTGACTAATAAATTATTAAGTGCACATTCATATGTCTGATATCAAAGGAGCTTATACCGCACCATAAACTATAATCATCTTGGGTATAGGTATATCAGAGGAAGGAAGGGACGACAGTATTTTATTTGAGTTTGTCCTTAGTGTATTTTTGCAGTGAGATGTTTCGTGAGCTGGAAAAGCCCATACTTTACTTATATAGCTTTAGCTTGTGATAGTCACGCAATAAAAATAAAAGGTATTTACATTTTAAAACTGTTTATATAGAAGTTGGTCTGTCTCACGCTATTTACCTCAGTTCCTCTCAAATGCCCGTTTACACTATAAAAACAAATAATATTATATCCTCGATGAAAATACATAGCTTTTTATTTGTATTGTTGTTTTTAAACCGAAAATAAGTACCTTCCTACACAGTTTGCGATAAAGGAAATCACCGCGCGCTGCAAGCCTCAGATGGTTTGTTTTTCTGCCTCCCAATAGACATCACATTTATAGCTCCCAACACAACCTTTATTTGAAACTTGATTGTGCTTTTATCTACAACAATGATTCAGGAATGATGCCCAGCATCCTAGCTCCGAGGAAGGACCATCATAGACACAAAAGCTGGAATTTTCATTTATACAATAGAATGTGCGATTGTGTATATAGTGTACGATGGATTGAAATAAACACAAAAGACAGTTTTATCGCGCTATAGGGTCTTAAAGCTAGAAGGCTATTCGTTCGATTGTTATGTTCATTTTATTGAATATTATGTTATGGTGCGTACTTTAATATTATTTGCCTTCAAGCTGTGATATAGATATAAGTGTCAGATTTTATGACATTCGTCCATGAGTGTATTATGTTAAATGGAAGAATAATGATGATAAATCTTAAAAAAAAAAAAACAATAACATTTAAAATACGAAAAGGCACAGCCATGATTGTGAGATTTTACTACTATTTTAAATATTGTTAAACTCTTTGACTTAAACGAAATCTGCAGTCAAATAGACTGTAGGTTAACTCGTACACACATGAGATGTGAACATAAAATTGACGTGTTTTGTATGAAAATAAAAAACCCGTAATAGTGGAAATAATTTACCAATTTCTTTAAATTCTTGAATACCTGATATCTAAAAACCAATAATCCAGAAAGCAAAAATCCCGAAAGTAAAAATCTCAAAAAAAAAAATCTAGAATTGAAAAAATCTCTAAAACAAAATCTAGAAAGCATAATCTCGAACTGCAAAAATCTAGAAAAAAGAAATCTAGAATAAATATTAATTGTTCGCGCGTGAAAATTGTAACCAGTCATTGTCTCAACAATAAATATTAGTTCTAGATAAGGAAAGTCTCCTTACGAGAATTAGTACAGTGCACATGTACCCATCCAAAACAACTTAAGTTTGCTGGTCATGTGCTTAGGGCTGGCCACGAGACGAGACTCTGCGAGACTTTTGTAATTCGCGTCTCGGTCTCGTTAAAATCGAAAATTTTCAGTCTCGTCTCGGTCTCGTGTCGGTCTTGTATAATTAAGTTTCGTCTTGGTCTCGTGTTGGTCTCGTATAATTAAGTCTCGTCTCGGTCTCGTCTCCGAAAAAAACGATTTCCGGCCAACTTGTTGATTATTGGAACGAAATATTTTTTAATATAGTTTGAATACGTGCAGAAGAAAATAAATATTTAACTGAAATCGGATTTTTTAATTTATTAGACTCTTTGTAAATTTCGGTCAAAATATGCAGTCTCGTCTCGGTCTCGTCTCGGATGCTTAAAAGCCAGTCTCGTCTCGGTCTCGTCATGCGAGACCGAGATCGAGACCGAGACTTTTCTCGTCTCGTGGCCAGCCCTTCATGTGCTGACCAAAAATAAAGCAGAGCTTACACAGAACACAAAACCGAGTTGAGTTTGAGTCCTCGCATAGGAGGCTCACAGAAAAGCTTATCTTAAAAACACTGGACGAAAAAGAAGAAAAAAGACATGTAAGCTACCTAAAGAGTCTTGCATATAACTCCAGTTTATAGAAGTTATTTAGTTCCTATAAGTACTTAGAGATATTCTTATTTGTTTAATTTTGTTATATTTAAGCACTTTTTCTTTATATTGAATAATTATTGTACTTTTTTGATGTGGTACGAGTATACATATATACATAACCTATAAAATATTTGATTTTTGTTAAAAACATTTTCATTTGTTGTTCTTTTTTGACCAACAAAATAAATTGTTTCGTAAATTGAACATACTAAGCGTTTTATTTGCGTTTAAACTATTGAAAAAGGTTAATTTTGAGATTTTTTTCTAGATATAGTCTTTTTGCGTTCCAGATTTTGTTTTGTTTTTTTTTTCGAGATTTTTGCCTTTTGAGATTTTCGTCATTCTACATAACGTCATGATCTCGAACTCTTTACCATATTACCAAACCCAAATATTAAAACAAAAATTTTCACTTAAACAAATGATTTAATTTCAATCGAGTTATAAGAAATAATAACTGGCAAACGTTATACGTAAAAAATGTATCATTTCAATTAGTGTATAGGCGGGGGCGGACGCTACCGTTCAACCGGGATTTGCCCGGTGGGTCCTTGCCTTGGGTGTGCAAAAAGTACATAAGCGCATATGCAATACTTTTTATTGTTGAGCCTAGTTCGCTGCTGATGCAAAACGAAAAATCCCATACAAAAATGACATAACGAAATCATAAAGGAAAAATTTCGTTCTGATTTTCGTTTTGCAGTACGCTCTTTAATGAGCGAAATCGATGATAACTTGCAGCAGGTTATTTGTAGAAGTCTACAGTCTACACCCGTTTTTTCGGACAGAATCAGGTAATTGACCAGAATATTAATTTTGCGCGGAAAAATGACATTTCAGTATCATTCTTGTTTGTTTTTGCTTTTATTACAGCATGGCTTTCTGTAATTGTTTTTGATTGTGTTTTTTTTTTGTAATTGGTGACATTTTCAAAACGAATTCTTTTTGCTGTCGTTTCCGTAAGCATTTCGCTGTCGTGTTGGAGACCAAAGAAAAATTTCGTTTCGCATCAGCAGCGTACTATAGGCTTTTAGGGGAAAAGTTTCGCATAAAATTTGTATTTTGAGGATTTTGTGAGCTGATGAAGCTCTTCGATTACCCTAGAGACCATAGATTAGCGTCTCCTACACCTTTCTTGAAGGACCCTAGAGCTCTGTTAGAGGCTTTTACAGCTCTGTTAGAGGCTCAAGCGCACAGTTGGCGGCCCGTAAAACTTTTTTGGTTACTGTAGAGCTCTGTTGGAGGCCTCTAAAGCTATGTTGAGGGTCCTAAAGCTCTATTCAAAGCGTCTAGAGCTCTGTTGACGCACCTTCACACCTTTCTTGAAGGATTTGTTCTGTTGGATCTATTGGATCTGTTGGAGGATTTCTACACTCTACAGCTCTGTTGGAGCTTAGAGGCCACAAAGCGCTATTGGAGGTCCCTCAAGCTCGGTTGGAGGACATACAATAATGGATATTGCCTTATTAAGACCTCACACAATTTAAACTAAAATCATAGTTTAGATGTTTACCCTTCTCCCTCCATGAAAGACTGTAACATTTCTTGAAATGGCTTTAAAAAAAATAGTTTTGGCCGTAAAAATTAAGCAAAACATTATTTTTAAAAAAGCTTTTATACAGATCTATTGCAGATCTTCAAAAAGATGTCAACGAAAGGATTTCCGTGATTTAGTACAAATCTCTCAATTCAATTTTTTGGGGGTTCTAATTCAATTTTTTGTAGAGTTTCTTTGAATTTCATACAGTTTGGCATCAAGCTCTCTTATCGAAAATGCGCCCATTGGAGTCGGTATCGATGAATCTCTTCTTCGTAGGATTAGAAACTACCTTTCGGAGCGGTCAATACAAGTTGTATTGGACGGTTTCAAGTCTGAAATCCATAAAATAAATGCTGGTGTGCCCAGGGCTCAGTTTTGTCTCCGACTCTCTTTCTTATATTCATAAATTATCTTTTGTCTGAAACTCTTATTCATTAAACTGTTTCGCAGATGACAGTACGCTCATTTTTTCATAGATAATCGTTTTTAAATTCATATCCATGTCCTTCGGATGTGGAACTTGAACGGCAGCGTATGATAAGCTCATTAAATTCTGATCTCGACAACATTGTCCAATGGGGAATCGAAAACCGCGTAGAATTTAATTCTTCAAAAACTTGTTTGTCTCGCCTTCTGATCTGGCTGTGATCTACAAAGCTTTTATTCGTCGAAAGCTCGAGTACAATTCTCATATCTGGACAGGTGCACCCCAACAACCCACTTCAGTGTATTGAACGGAATACAAGAAAGAGCTTTAAAAATGATAGGTGAAAGATCTATAACGTAAACAATTACATCTCTCGAACACCGTCGTAATGTTTTATATCGAGTCCAACTACGGTAGAAATTTATAATCTAAATTTTTGTGTTAAAATTTTTGCAAAATCTTAAAAAAAATCATATTAAAAATGTGATTTAGTGAAAAATTAATTTTATTTTTGGTACTTTTAAAGCAAAAGTTAATACAAAATTGATAAATTATAAAAAAAAAAACGAACACACCTATTGCTTTAATCCTCTTCTAAAATATTGCTAATAAATATTAAGTGATCATTTCAACAAAAGCCACTCCAGAATTAGCTTTTATTGATTTATTTACCAAACAAAATACAAAATGGATCATGGATACAAAACATAACTGTGCGTTGCTCACAAGCTTCACAAAATAATTTAAAATATTAAAATTTTACATTAGAAATATTTTTTACAGATAAAATCCAGAAAAAAATTCAAAATTGTCAATTTATCTGCATAAAATGGTATATAAATCGAAAAGTACTTATCCGAATTTTAAATTTAGATGTCTTTGGAAAGGTCGTTGTCTCTACTATTTAAATACATTCAAAATATTAATAGAAAACCATACAATTTTAAAGACTGATTCGATTAAACAGATAGCAGGATTATAAAAATGTCCAGAAAAAATCCAATGGAGTCCAAAAAATATATGTCCATGCAGCGACATGGCGAAAAATATAACTTTTTGAACAAGACATGAGCGTTGTACAGAGCTTAGCTATTAGATTTGACGTTTCAAGTGCGTATGAGTTTTTTGCCTGGTTTTTTTTGAATGTGTAAGTGAATGTTAGAATGTTGGAAAATATAATTAGTTGTGATGAAAGGCTTATAAATGGCATGCTATAATTCTCAAATGGTGGCAGGTAAAACCTTAACCAATCATGTATGATTTACATGGTCGGTGAAAATTTAGTTATGTTGAAATCAACACGGCGAATACTTTCACAATCTCCCAATCAGTGAGAAACATTCGCTCCGTAGAGTAAATCAATCACATGAATAACAAAAATGGTAACGGCAATGCTATAAGAGCAAAAACTGCCGTATTACAGCTTCTCTCTTCTGTGAGTTGCAGGTCGTGTGTCGAAATGTCAAAATCTAAGGGCACCAATGGATTAAGGAGGGTTTTATTACCTAATGTCTCGCCCAGCACTTTAGCACCAACAGAAAATAAGAGATTTCACTTTTCAATTTGAGAGGTGTCAAAATGTCAAGATCTGAGAGCGCCAATCGATTTAGGAGGTGGATTTTGCACTCTAAGTCCAGTGGAAATCGAAAAAAATCGCACTTGACAGTTGACAGTGATGATGGTGAAATGTCAAAAATCCGAAAAATCACACCTTTTGCTGTGACAGTTTATAGTTGGGGGCAAGATAGCAAACCATACAAATTTTTCAAATATTTTCTTTAAAGTAGGTGTCTTTAGCATAGATATTTAGAAGTACGTGAATAAGCTTTTATATTAATAATAATTAACACTTGCACAATATTTCTATCCTTTGAAAATTTAGAATATGAATGATGTTGAAAATTTATTGATGTCTGGAATAAGTTTTCCTGGGGAATCGGGCGGTCAATTCATCGAATTTATTTCAGAGATATTCACGATAGCAGAAATATTTTCAAGGAAAACTATTTTCCACGAGATTTGTTAACAAACTATCCTTTAACAAAAGGGACCCGGGCAACGCCGGGTGTTTCCGCTAGTATTATATATATTCAAAGGTAACTTGATTGATTGCAGATCAGGTGCTGCAGTTAAAATGTATTTTAAAATATTTTAACAAAAAGTTAAGTTGCATACTGAATTATTGAATAAAGTCAAAAAATAAGTCAAAACACTTTTAGCGATGAAATCTTGTCAAATTTGACATGAAACAAGTCAAAATGGCAGCACTGGTCATAACCCCTTTTGTGCTTACGAAATATTAAAAAACAAAATCAACAATTCGGAGACGACAATTTACCATTTCCCAACTTAAATTCCAAAACTCAAGATGGCAGTATTAGAAAATGGAAGAATGTTTGGTTTGGTTAATTTTTTGGTGGCGTTTGGGACGAAAGTATAGGCCAGATAAATCTTGGATAAGTGTTTATATTGCACTGTGAAAACATATTTAAAATGAATACTTCGATTGATTTAATAAAGTCAGTCAGATAAATATGGCATGAATGGTTTAACTATTGCAGAAGTCGTGGTTGCAGAAAAGGGTGAAGAAATAATATTCAACAAAATTTGGTTTCATATAGCTAATTGTTCAAATAACAAAAGAAAACTTTTCTATAAATCTCCTTTAAGAAAAATATGCAATATTTGTGGCCGGTAACTATGAGTACAAAAGTAACATAATCATTTTTTTGTAAAACTTGCTTGTTTTTGCTCTTATTTTGTTGTTGTAGGGAGACAATATTCAACATCGTTCTTGAAGCCATTGTACGCAACGCACATGTCAACACCAGCGGTACAATCTATCAAAAGTCCGTTCAATTGCTTGCATATGCGGATGACATAGACATTGTCGGCAGAACGAAGCGAGCTGTGGCAGGGGCATTTGCGAGCATTGAATCGGAAGCGGCTAGAATGGGATTGGCGGTTAATGAGGACAAGACGAAGTATATGCTGTCATCGAGAGAGGAATCTCAACATCGTCGACTCGGGCAAAATATCACGATGGACAGATATAACTTCGAAGTTGTCAAGGACTTTGTCTACCTGGGCTCCACTATTACATCGCAGAATGACATCAGTGCAGAGATCAAGCGAAGAATTACTCTTGCCAACCGCTGTTTCTTCGGTCTAAGAAGGCATTTAAGTAGTAAGGCCCTCTCTCAGAGAACCAAGGAGACTTTATACAAAACCCTAATCATCCCGGTCCTGCTTTATGGGTCAGAAGCATGGACACTGAAAGATTCGGATAAAAATCTGCTAGGGTGCTTTGAGAGGAAGATTCTTCGTGTGATTTTCGGTCCGGTGTGTATCGAAGGAGTATGGAGGAGGAGATTCAACGACGAGCTATACGGGCTATACAGCGACGTTGACCTGGTCAAAAAGCTGAAAATACAGCGGCTTAGATGGCTGGGGCACGTGGAGCGTATGGACAGCAACGCACCTGCCCGACGAGTCTTCGAATCCAACCCCGATGGGGTACGCAGCAGAGGAAGAACCCGTAACAGGTGGCGCAATCAAGTGA
Organism: Melangyna quadrimaculata; assembly: GCA_949320155.1. Lineage (NCBI taxonomy): Eukaryota > Metazoa > Arthropoda > Insecta > Diptera > Syrphidae > Melangyna > Melangyna quadrimaculata. The sequence continues at coordinate 74,725,622 of OX439485.1, read as the reverse complement.
ATGACGACATCAAAGCACTCGGTGTGCGCAACTGGAAGCGGCTAGCTAGGGACAGAGCTGGCTGGAGGGGCTTGTTAGTTGAGGCCGAAGCCCATCCTGGGCTGTGAGCGCCATCAAAAGTAAAGTAAAGTAAGTAAGTAAGGGAGACAAATGATTTTAGACGCAGCATTTTAATTCCTGAATATTTAACTCTTTCAAAAATTTATAATATTACTATTTTAAATGCACGTGTGACGTGTGTTTTAGATCGATTTTTGTAGAAAAGACGTTCTCAGGGTATTGGTTGAAATGCGTTTTTTAATCCGATGGTAGTATTTTAATAAATATATTTTTGAATTATGAAATTTGTTTATTCCTGCCGACTGGGTTCACAGCTTCCGTAATACAATGCCGCAGGAACACCTTGAAACTAACGGGTGGTCCAACCATAATGCAAGATGTGAATCACACCTTAACGTCAAGTTTTTTACCCAACTTAATTTGACATTTGTCACAATGGGCGTTCAAATCAAAATGCATTTCGTCACTTCGTGATTTTTTTGGTCGGCATAATCGACCAAATGTCTCCACAATCGGTAAAATTCTCAGCAAACCGGGTCCGTAGCATGCTCGCCCAGTTGGTTCCGCGGAAAATATTGCTGTTGTTCGCGATAGTGTGGCAGAAGAGCCGTCAACCTCGACTCGTCGTCGTGCGCAACAATTGAACATCTCACGAACATAACTGATGCGAATTTTGAATAATGATTTGAATTTACAAGCTTACAAGGTTCAATCGACTCAAGAGCTGAAGCCTACTGTGCATTATATGCGTCGTCGTCAATACGGCGAATGATTGGTTGAACAGACAGAAGTGAACGGTGACTTTACAATGAAAATCATCTTCAGCGACGAGGCACACTTTCACCTGTGTGGTCTCGTTAACAAGCAGAATTCCCGAATTATGGGCAAATGAGAATCCACGAGTGATTGTTGAAAAGCCTATGCATCCACAAAGAGTGACTGTTTATTGCGGTTTATAGGCTGGTGGCGTCATCGGGCCGTACTTCTTCGAAAAAGAGGTCGGCCAGGCACTTACCGTGAATGGTGTTTGCTGTCGCGAGATAATAACGGACTTCTTGTGGCCAGAAATTGAGGATATGGACCTGAACGATATGTTCTTACAATAGGATGGTGCCAATTGCCACACAGTTAACGAAACAATGGCTCTCTTGCGCGAGAAATTCAATGACCGTGTTATCTCACGTCGTCGTCGCGTGTCGTGGCAATTTTCATTGGCCGCCACGATCGCATTTGATTTGACACCGTTGGATTTCTTTCTTTGGGGATATTTAAAAGAAAAAAGTGTACGTCAATAAGCCAAGAACAATTCAAGAGCTAAAAGATGAGATAACTCGGCAGATTAACGACATTGAACCTCAATTATGTCTCAGGGATTGAAAATGTGTACCATCGGCCGTGACGAGCATTTGGCCGATATTTGTCTTCACTCATAATTGTCATAGATACTTCTATCACAATAAAAAATATTAGATAATTCTCTGAAAACTTTTTGTACAATTAACATCGTGCGTTTTCGTTGGACCACCCCTTATAATGCTTACGTACGTATGTGAAGTATCTTCATGAAATTATTGACTAACCTGCAAAATGGCGCTTAAGAGTGGTTTATTAAAACAAAACAATTTAAAACATATTAGTCCGGTCAGGAAACCAAAACCCGTATGTTTTTTTTTGGGGGGGGAGGGGGGATGTTTTCTTTATGATTGAAATTTATTTATGACATGATCTAGGTGAAATTTATCCTGGGAGTCATTTCTGAAATTTTGGCGTTTAGCCGCAATTTTGAAAATGGCGCCCAACGTTCCTAATGAGAAAACTGTCACACTACTTAGACAATTTAGTTTGTGTTTAAGGTGTCGATGTGTTGGTCTAACAGAAAACCATGACCCGACCTCCCATTCCACCCAACCATGTCCCTCCCCCCCCAAAAAAAAAATTAAAAGATGTATTTTTAAATTGTTTAATTTTAATCAGTTATAGCTTGATAACTGACTGATTATCCAATAATAATGAGATTGACATACTTTGTATGCTGAATTACTGTAATGACATCAATGTGATAGATAAAGCTACGTTACATATCTTGTAATCAGTCATTAAACTCATCTTCTCTGTCGCTATCTTCAATGGAAGTCAGTTGGAAGCAGGGATTTTAAAAGTCTTGCGTTTTTATATTCATAAGCCTGCAAGTGGCTTCGGAGGCAATGTTGTCTAAATGCATCTTCGTCAGGCGGTAACCTAGCAGAATCATAATGGTGCAACTGCTGCCATTTTCGTGAATTCTAATTGTAAACAACTGCAGTTAAATGAACAGTAGTCTAGGCAAATTAGATTTTTGCATGTATGTAACATAAAGTGTCTTAGATTTTTGTGGTATTCGATTAGAAATAATATAAACAAAGAGAATATGGTTGCTCCCGCTCAAAAAGGTGTGCTATTTGCAGGAAAAATCAAAACGTGCAAGAAAGTTCATTATACACTCCCTGTTTTTTGTTCTTTTCCTATATAACTTTGGAAACTTGCATCTTAGGAAAAAAAAACATTGCAACTAAATTTGTTTGTTATAAAATTCTCCACAAGAAGACATGTATTTAAAACTTTTTGGTGTTATATTTTTATTGCTATACAGCGTTGACGTCAGAAAAAAGTTGTAAAAAACAGAGTAGTTTTGAAGCGCTAAACTGACAGATAACAAATGGTCCAATTCTACTGTAAATGTGGACTCAGATACTCTAGGGAATTACAAAATGAAATATTGAAACCCTATTCAAATCAGTCTGTAGAAGCCCGTAGCGTAATGGTAAGTGCGTTCGACTGTCACGCTGGAGGTCTGGGATCGCCTCCCAGCCTCCTCCACCTAAAAAACTAAAAAGTTTTTTTTCAGGGCTACTGCCTCTTGCGAGGAATTGACAAATCCTCCAAAAGTATCACTTGTCACGAATAAGTGCTTCTCGTCTAGCCGTTCGAATTCGGCATAAAATTGTAGGTTCCTTCCATTCCTGTCGAAAGGCGCACACAGGAGTGGTTGCGAGTTGTTAGTCACAAGGCCCTGGTTCTTCATGAGCCGTTGTGCCACCCGATTTATTTATTTTTTTTTTCAAATCGGTCTGATAGGTTCGGCATGAGAGGTAATGTTAAATAAGTGCACCGCGAAATGTTTGCATCAATGCTGTGGTCAAAGTTAGATATTTAAGCTGGCGCAAAAATGCTTTATTAAAATAATTATTTAATGGGGGGTGCGGGTCATGGCCTTTTTGTCAGACCAACACAACGACACCTTGAATACAAACTAAATTGTCTAAGTAGTTTGATAGTTTTCTCATATTAGGAAGGTTGGGCACCATTTTCAAAATTGCGGCTAAACGCCAAAATTTCAGAAATGACACCCAGGCTTAATTTCACCTAAATCATGTCATAAATAAATTTCAAACATAAAAAAAACTTCCCTCCAAAAAACGCACGGGTTTCGGTTTCCTGACCGGATTATTAGCTAAGCCACAATAAGATTGTATGAAATTTGCCTAATTTATCTACGTATGAAAGAGTTTGTCTATATTTTTTTTAAATAATGTTATCAATATGTTATTTGTGGCCCTTTTTCTAAAAGTCCCGTGAGGCGCTTTTAGCCCCAGTCTGACTCTGTGTATAGGTGTTCCTGTGAACGTGTTCACATTAAATAATTCAATATCTAATATTTTTGTAAATTGTAACGACGTTTAAATTGACTATAACACAAATTATATAAGGAAGCTTCTAAGAAGCACTTTTTTTATCACGGCTCATAAACGTAAGTTCAGGTAAAGTCACTTAAGCTTTCTTGAAATATCCACTTAAGTATGCTGAACCTGTTCAATTACCTTATTTATTATTTATTTAATTTGTACGTAAGACAGATACTTACTCATATACAAACATAATATTCTTAATACAAAACATGATGAGGAAGCATTTTGATTTCAAGCAAACGATGGCGGTTATTTTTATTAAGTTAAGTCTTTTGAAGCAGACAAGGGTTAATGAAAGAAACTATTTAATATTTCATGTGTGTCATATTTTTTTTTTTTGGTATGGAACAAAGGTCATGTTAATAAAGTAGGTATAATAAAGGGAATAAAAGAATTAGATGGTAGTCGTTTTAGACATACCCTTAAAAGAACTATGAACGAAATTTTTCAAAAACCCTGTGTAAAATCGACTGAAGGTTTAATTTGACTCTAAATTCATTAATCACTTTGGGACATTGTATTGAATTATTGAATTACTTCTGAAAATTTCAATTTTGCCAGTCAGTTTGGTCTATTTTTGTTTCTCAGTACCTACATATTTCTATTCACTTGAATGAATTAATTTAATTTTGATTGATGTAATTTTTCGCAGAATTTCAAATATACCTGGTAGCAAGGAGGCAAGGTTCTTGGACGGATAAAGTGTGTATAAAGACACAATACTTTTGCGTATATGTTGATTTACAAATATTTGAATTCGAATGGTTTTAGAAGAATAGTTAGGGTGTTAAGGGCATATTTTAAAGAAAACCTTGCACTTCACCCTGACGGGATGAGCTTTGGTACACTAATAGTCCATATCCTATATTTACTTTTAAGAAGTGTTGCCACTGTGGCAATACTGGCAAACCGTAGATATAAGGGTTGCCTCCTGACCATGTTATAACAACGAAATTCCATATTAATGGCCTATAAATCGAGAACCAGATATCGGTCGATGAGGATGACGTGGAATGTCTCAGTGGATTCAAAATACCTGAAGCCATAGTAGCATATCAGCCCTAGGCTGATAAGGGTTTTTCTTTTGTCAGAAAGTAATGGTAATTATGTACATTTTTATAAAATCATAAGATTGGTTTCGCCGCAGAATTTCACATTCTACAGCACATTCGAAGCCTACCTAAATACGTGTATGTATTTCTTTTTTGCATAATCGCTTTCAAGTGACTTTGGATGCCGAACAATTCCGCAAATAAAGCTCAGAAGGCGGTGCGATTTTAAAACGCTTAGTCAGTTTTTTGAGAGATATCCATAGCTAGGGTGTCTTATCTCTTTAAAAGAGAACATGTTCTCCTTTTTCACTCTGATCTTGTTTACGCTATCTTTTTCTTTAGCGATCTGTTTTTGTTCTCTATCTTTATAATGAAATTCGATTTTTTTTATTGCAATAATTTGTATTTCAAAGTCAATTAATAGACTTAATGGCCCTATTCTGCCGTTGCGAGGCATCTTATGAGGTGATCACAATTTCGTATTCTCACAAAAACAAGGTGAGTTGTGATCTGCCAAGGAGCAGATCATAATTTTTACATTTTTATAAGGCGACTTCACCACGAGTTATAAGGTTATTGTGACTTTTGAGGCATCAGTGCGGTTGCCAGAATAATACTACGTTTTCATTACAGCCAAAATGAGGTAATTTCGGAATTTGGCAAAAAAGTATTTTTATTATCAAAATTGCTAATTTCGTTTGATATCTCATTTTGAATTTGGAATGGCAGTTAAACGTTTGTTTTTGTTGTTTTCTCTTTGTGTTTTGACATTTTCATTTAAGAGCTTTTTTAAGATTTTGGAATCGATTGGTGATATATGGATTTTCCTCATTTCGAACCTCATTTGTGCACATTTGGTTGAAATTAGCTCGTTTGAGAACGAGAATTTGTATGGGAAATTAGGTAATTTCGGATCTCATTTGGAAATTTGCAACGAAATTACATCATTTGGCCCATTAAAAACGTAGTATAAGGCTATCAAATTTCGTTGTTAGGTACATTTTATAATAAAATAGGAATGTGTTGTCAAAGCTTCTCTACAGTTTTTAAATGATAGAGTTATATAGGAAAAAGAACAAGAGAAAAATAATAAGAGGATATTATTGATGATTAAGGCAACTCTAGCCCCTTATCAAAACGAGCAGACCACATTTCTTACGTACTAGTTGTGTTTTGTTCAGCAATTCATACATCTACCAACGTGTGTATGATTCTTGAAAATTAGGACGCTTGATTCTTTTATTTTGATTTTTTCATTTTGTTGTGTTCTCTTTTTGCTCTCTATTTTGCTCTAAATGTTCTCTTTTTTATAACTTTTAGATTAAAATGTCCTCCTTTTGTAAAGTACACAGATGGACACCATATCCATAGCTGAAAACGCGTGTAAGCGTGTAGGCGTGTAAGAGTGTAAGCGTGTAAGCGTGTCAGCGTTTAAGCTTGTAAGCGTGTAAAAGTGTAAGCGAGCAAGAGTGTAAGCATGTAAGCATGTAAGCGTGTAAGCGTGTAAGCGTGTTAGCATGTAAGCGTGTATGCTCGTAATACGAGGTCTGATTGCAAAGATATTTTAATTCAAAGTAAATCCAATCATTTTCAACCCAAAAACTTAATGGCGATAACTTTCCAGAAAAGGCTCGTAAGAGGTTGCGGTTAACAATGTTGAATAGGGAACGGATAGGTCCTTGCAAAACTCAACTTTTTTTTTTTTTTGAATCGATTTTCGAAAAAAAAGCATAAAACCAAAAAAAAAATATTTTTTTCACAAAAGTCTCAGGAACCCATTGAAATGTACATATATAGAATGGTTTTGTGAATTGCTATCAGTCCGTCCAAAGCAAATCCTTCTATAAGCTTTTGTTTTCGGTATATTTGCATTCAAAGTATTTTTTTTTTTTTGAGATTTGAAAGTTATGATGAGTTTGGAAGCCCACAGTTCCGCAAATAAAGCTCAAAAGGCATTGCAGTTTAAAAGATATTTTAATTCAAAGTAAATCCAATCATTTTCAACGCAAAAACTAAGTCTTTATTATAGCTAGTAAATTGCTAACTAGTAAAATGCTAAGCCCTTAACAAGAGGTTGTTTAAAATTTTTCGCCAATATGTATGTACATATATCATTTGTTTCACTGAATTCAACCAAAAGTATATAGTTATAGTATGTATTGAAACAAAATTGTTCCTTTTGATTATAGAGTAAGAGCCCATCAGGGCCGCCAGACATACGTTATTTTATCAAAGCTAAGATTTTTTCTGCGAACAGGTAAACTATGGTAGCTTAAAACAAATGGATACTAAGAATCTTCAATCCGGGTGCGCGATTAAGAGGCAGCGAGTGTTAAAGTTGCATACAAATGTTGCAACATTGCGATATTTTATCAAAGCTGAATTTTTGATATGTCTTAGGGGATGGTGTCATTAACTTAATTGAACACTTGCTAGACATCTACAGTGGGGCCTAACGTGTGCCAGACACTTAAAATATGTAAAACTAATCGTGCCATTTACGTTGTAGTCTTAAAACTTATATTTATTTGTTTTATGGGCAACTGTTTAAAAATAATTCTCCATCAGCTATACATCTACAGTGGGGCGTATTCATCAGCCAGACAGCGAAAAAATCACGTTTTAGTAACAAAGAATTATTATTTTAGCAGTTTTAAGGTGATGTAAGGCCCCGCTGTAGGTGTCTTGCTGATTACAAAACATTTACATTGTCATGTAAATGACACAATTAGTTTGACAGATTTTAAGTGTCTGGCTCAGGTCCCACTGTAGATGTCTCTAAAGTGTCAAGTTAATTAAAAGACACTATCCCCTAACACATATCAAAAGTTCAGCTTTAATAAAATAACACAATGTCGCAACATTTGTATGCAACTTTAACACTCGCTTCCTCTTAATTGCACCCGGATGGAAGATTCTTAATATCGCAGAAAAAATCTTAGCTTCGATAAAATGACGTATTTCTGGCGGCCATGGGCTCTTAGTCTATTAGTGTTTCAAAAAAAATTGCAATTTAAAATTTTTATAAATACCTACATTATGTATTAATAATTTTAAAAATATCATAAAGAAAAAAAAAGGAATTTCTTTACTACTTATACTTTTGTCTGTTTACAATTTGCTCCTGGGTGATATATATCATTAAAATATTTTATTTGTATGCAAAACCGCACTTATCACATTTATATATATGTATATGCCACTCATTTATTCTGATACTAGACAGTTCTCTAAACTAAATAATAATTTTATGCTAATAGCACAAGGTGGTTATATTATCTCATACAACGCCAGCCAGTTGGGTTTATACAGATGAATGTAATGTTGTACCTTGAGTGGGCTGCAATGGGTGTGTTTCATGATTATTGATTAGCCTGGCCTTGTGGGCTACTATATACTTTCTAAAAGAACTCCTTACTATCATTGTCATATTTTATGATTGATTAATTCACAAATTGAAGAGCGCTCTTATATTACTTCCTATAATTTATCTTTTTGTATACCTAATTCAGTTCGCGCTTTTAAAATAACTTCAATCAATTATAATTATTGTACCTTGAAAACCTTATTACAAAATTCTGTTGAATGAATTAAAAAATATCTTTTTTTCCCTCTCAATTCACTCTTGACCAATTAATTTATTTTCGTAAACAAAACAACACCAAATTTAAAATAACTTTCGTTACAAAAATGCTTTCGTATTTTTTTTTTTGCAGGTTGCTTCATCGGATGCCCATAAGATATTGCAGCACTCTGTTGCATTTACAACACAACAAAACACAACAGGGCACGAATCGACGCACATAAAAGCATGGTCAACATTCGTCGTGGTAGTGTTTGCCTTCTACCCCAAAAAGTTCCACCCCATCATCATAACACTCGTATAGGAGCTTTAATTACGTATACGCCAGAGTGTTTTTGGGGCCCCCTGACAAAAAACATAGCTATGTAGTTTGCATACAGTTTGCAGTTTGGTTTCAAAGGACAGACGGTCAGCCGGGTGACACTATCTATACTGTTCGGTCGCAAGTGATTCGTAAATTTGATTTGAATTTGTTGACGCAAAGTGTAGTTAATATCGTCATTCTCTTGCCTGTTGATCTCTGATGATATAAAAAAAGTGAGAAAATAATTAAATATAATTAATCTATCAAAAATATAAGAAATATATAATTGTCAAACATTGTGCTGAAAATTAAAGCAAAAAATAGTTTCAGTGCGTATATGTTTAAATTATAAAAAAGAAATTCTAAATCAAAGTGCCGAGCCGTCGAAAGTGTTCTTTATTTTTCCCATAAAAAAACGACCAAATTTTAGTGAAATAATTAATTTTCCCCCAAAAATCAAATAAATCAATTCAAATTATTCAAAAAGTGCAAATAACAAAAATCGAATAGGATAACACAATATTCTGAAAGTGCTTCGTTACCGTTCTGTGCAGCTGCTGATATTTTTTAAAGGTCACAACACATTCAGCACTGTGTGGCACATAATATGCTTTTGGGATGATTTCAATTTTAGCATTATTTGCATAAATCACATATAATATAAATATACGTATCTATGCATTTTGAACAAAGTGAGTAAAATATTAAATATGTCCCAGAAGGTATAATCTATCTACAAAGCGAGTCGAGTCGAGTTGAGCTTATGTGCTTATTGTATTCACAGGAAATATCAAATCAAATTTTGAAAACTTATCTGGGTTTACTTCTGAATAAGTTAATCCGTTATGGATTTGTCTTTTTGTAAGTGTATGTGTTTGTGTGTTTTGTCTTTAGAGGGTTAAAACATCAAAAAGCTTAATTTGTATGCTTTTCTAAAGGGAAATCAAAAATATATTTTTGTTTCTACTTTTTTGCTTAACTCTTTCTTCAAAGAGCCTTCCGGTAGCGGAAGAAGCATGCAAGCAAGCAAAAATCAACAAACTATTTGCAGAAACTTGAAGGTTGTTGTTTTTTTTTTTTTTGTCTGAGACTGAGGGTGTATATGAGTATGTGCACTTCTGAAGAAGTGTTTGATATCGGAAAAGCACTTGAGTAGCATTGAAAATAAACATGTAACACATACAAATATATAAAGGCATACACTACACAGCACAGTCTAAATAATTCAATTTGCCTTGGTGACTTTTTTTTGATGCTGTTGATTTTCTTGTGATGACAAAAACTCTTCAATTCGAATTGATTGCATTTAATAAAGAAAAAATAATGCTGGTGTTTACATCGTGTGTGTTGTTATAAGGATTTTTGCAATTCTTTATAGCCTTTTTCAAAAGTTTTTATTTTTATTTTATTCTTATTTTTAAAGAAAAAGACAAATAAACATAGAACAAACTTTTAAAGATTTCAAAATTCATGTGATTAAAGTGAGGCTGAGAAAATGAAATCTTGGTTATGTTTATCTTAAACATAAAAGAGTTTCTTTATAAATTTGATGATTACTAAGCTAAATAAAATAATGTTTATCCAAAACAAAGGATGAAAAGTTTTCACGTATTCACGTATAAAGCTAAGCAATAAAAACATCGAATTTTGCTTTTGGCGTTTCACCCAATAACATCAGAAACCAATACTCTTAACATATGGGTATCTCAAATGCAAACAATAATCAAATGCATGACTGGATCCTATGAACTTGGTCTTGTAGTAGGAAACAAATAGAATCCAGCTGGATATTAAGAGTGTATTGTAACGGGTGATTTTTTTGAGGTTAGGATTTTCATGCATTAGTATTTGACAGATCACGCGGGATTTCAGACATGGTGTCAAAGAGAAAGATGCTCAGTATGCTTTGACATTTCATCATGAATAGACTTACTAATGAGCAACGCTTGCAAATCATTGAATTTTATTACCAAAATCAGTGTTCGGTTCGAAATGTGTTTCGCGCTTTACGTCCGATTTATGGTCTACATAATCGACCAAGTGAGCAAACAATTAATGCGATTGTGACCAAGTTTCGCACTCAATTTACTTTATTGGACATTAAACCAACCACACGAATGCGTACAGTGTGTACAGAAGAGAATATTGCGTCTGTTTCTGAGAGTGTTGCTGAAGACCGTGAAATGTCGATTCGTCGCCGTTCGCAGCAATTGGGTTTGTGTTATTCGACCACATGGAAGATTTTACGCAAAGATCTTGGTGTAAAACCGTATAAAATACAGCTCGTGCAAGAACTGAAGCCGAACGATCTGCCACAACGTCGAATTTTCAGTGAATGGGCCCTAGAAAAGTTGGCAGAAAATCCGCTTTTTTATCGACAAATTTTGTTCAGCGATGAGGCTCATTTCTGGTTGAATGGCTACGTAAATAAACAAAATTGCCGCATTTGGAGTGAAGAGCAACCAGAAGCCGTTCAAGAACTGCCCATGCATCCCGAAAAATGCACTGTTTGGTGTGGTTTGTACGCTGGTGGAATCATTGGACCGTATTTTTTCAAAGATGCTGTTGGACGCAACGTTACGGTGAATGGCGATCGCTATCGTTCAATGCTAACAAACTTTTTGTTGCCAAAAATGGAAGAACTGAACTTGGTTGACATGTGGTTTCAACAAGATGGCGCTACATGCCACACAGCTCGCGATTCTATGGCCATTTTGAGGGAAAACTTCGGAGAACAATTCATCTCAAGGAATGGACCGGTAAGTTGGCCACCAAGATCATGCGATTTGACGCCTTTATACTATTTTTTGTGGGGCTACGTCAAGTCTAAAGTCTACACAAATAAGCCAGCAACTATTCCAGCTTTGGAAGACAACATTTCCGAAGAAATTCGGGCTATTCCGGCCGAAATGCTCGAAAAAGTTACCCAAAATTGGACTTTCCGAATGGACCACCTAAGACGCAGCCGCGGTCAACATTTAAATGAAATTATCTTCAAAAAGTAAATGTCATGAACCAATCTAACGTTTCAAATAAAGAATCGATGAGATTTTGCAAATTTTATGCGTTTTTTTTTTAAAAAAAGTTCTCAAGCTCTTTAAAAATCACCCTTTATATACCTAACAGTGGTTCGATAATATTGTTATGTAGCTAACGAGAAAAGGTTTATAATATAAGCATTTTGAAATGCAAATGAAATAAGATTTTTGAAGCAATCGTAAGGTGTATTCCACTGTAAGAAATTACTTATATATCAGCATGAATTTGTAAGTGGACGGTCTATAAATTTATTTATTTATTTCATCAATCAGATATAAAATATCTTACAGACTACAGTTAACTTACAAACTAAGGTTTAATATATACATACATTACGTAAGGAATATAAGAGCAATTAACTGTTGATTAAAAAAAATAATAACAATTTATATTTTAAAGTGAATCTATTGTGATGAAAATCAAAATCAAACATTTCTGAAACACGATTTGTTTCCCTGACACAGCGAGTTATCGGTTCATTGAGTGCGTAGTTCACTCTATGTTCATCTTCACGAAAAAGAACACGCTCCCTTATCTGTCGAGATGGTGCATACAAATTAATCAAAGACAACAAAAATGGACAATTAATATGATGAGAGAAAATATCACTTACAGACATAATTGAGAAAACTTTACGACGGTTTTCGAGTGATTGGATGCCAATAAGTTGACATCTGGTAGAATAAAAGGGCATTTCAATGTTCCATCCAAGTTTCCAAATGACAAACCTAGTGAACTTTTTTTGAATACTTTCTATTCTAATGGAATGAACGCGATAATATGGATTCCATATTATGCAACAATATTCTAACACAGATCTAACATAGGCACAATACAGCCATTTTAGATTATAAGGATCTTTAAAATCACTGGAGTTCCTCTTGATGAAACCTAGCATAGAATTAGCTTTGGAAGCAATGTATTCAACATGCTTAGTAAAATTTAATTTAGGATCAAACACAACGACTAGATCCTTTTTCTCAAAAACTCTTTCTAGAACATTATTTCCGATTTTATAATCAAAGTAAATAGGCGAAGAGTTACGGCAAAAAGAAAAACATTGACATTTAGAACCATTTAAAAACAAATCATTAATTGTACACCATTCAGTCAGTTTTTTAAGGTCCTCTTGTAGAAGGAAGCACTCGTTAAGAGTTTAAATGCATCTAAAAAATTTGATATCATCTGCATACAGAAGGCGAAGGGAATTCGAGAAAACATCGGGCATATCGTTGATAAAAATTAGGAAAAGGAGGGGTCCGAGGTGACTACCTTGTGGGACACCCGAAGATACAGAGACTGGTCTTGACAGGATATTGTCAATTGAAACAAACTGAACACGTCCTTTAAGATATGACACCAGCCATTTTAAAATATTAGAATGAAAACCTAATCTTTCTAATTTCCTAATTAAAATTGTGTGGTTTACCCTGTCGAAAGCTTTCGCGAAATCCGTATATATAACATCAATTTGATATCCTTCCTCGAGTTTATTAAGAATAAAGTTAGAGAAAGCGCGAGGTTAGTAGTTGGTGATCTGCCAGAAACAAAGCCCCGTTGGAAAGGCGAGATAACTTCCTTAAGTATAAATTCAAATTTATCATATACTATCTTTTCAAAAAGTTTCGGTATAGTTGATAATTTGCAAATCGGTCGATAGTTTGATATTTCTTGCTTAGTACCTGATTTATGAATCGGGATGATAAAAGATTTTTTCCACTCAGAAAGAAATTCACTTCTACTAATCTCTCAATTTTTTCTACTTACTGCCTAAAAAATATTAAAAATAGATATCAAGTTGTCGTCATCTTTACTGATTTTGCAAAGGCGTTCGATTGCGTACATCATGATGTTCTTAAGTTTAAATTGGGTTTTCATTCCAAATTTTTGGAATGGATGAATAAAGTTAGAGAATAGCGCGAGGTTAGTAGTTGGTGATCTGCCAGAAACAAAGCCACGTTGGAAAGGCGAGATAACTTCCTTAAGTATAAATTCAAATTTATCATATACTATCTTTTCAAAAAGTTTCGGTATCGATGATAAAAGATTTTTTCCACTCAGAAAGAAATTCACTTCTACTAATCTTTCAATTTTTTCTACTTACTGCCTAAAAAATATTAAAAATAGATATCAAGTTGACGTCATCTTTACTGATTTTGCAAAGGCGTTCGATTGCGTACAGCATGATGTTCTTAAGTTTAAATTGGGTCTTCATTCCAAATTTTTGGAATGGATGAAAAGTTACCTGATTAACCGGAATCAATCCGTAAAAATAGGTGATATGTCGTCTAAGATTATAAAAAACTTTTCAGGAGCGCCCCAAGGTAGTTATCTTGGGCCATTTTTATTAATGATTTACCCCCTGTTATTACGAAAGCGGAGAGGTTATTTTTCACAGATGATTTCAAATTGTTTTGAACAGTAAGATCCGTCTTATTAGATTGTTGCCAACTTCAACGTGATATTAATTCTTTAACAGAATGGTGTAAAATAAATCGTGTACATATAAACATAAGTAAGTGATGACCTATAAGCGTTTGAAAAATCCAATTTTATTCGATTTAGGATTCCTAACATCGACGTTAGGAGAGTCTTCGAACAAAAAGATTAACGACTAATTTTTGACTCTGAGTTTAAATTTACATCTCATATTGACTGTATCATCTCAAGGGCCTATGCTTGGTTTCATTTTCAGGAACTCGAAAGAATTTAACGATCCGTATACTCTTAAGACATTGTATGTGGCCTTAGTCCGTTCGATTTTAGAGTATTGTCCGGTAAATTGGTGCCCTTCCCTCACTATAATAACAATATGCTTCGAATCGAGAAAGTACAGAAAAAAATTAAAATTTGCACTCCGTAAATTGTACCCATTTCCAAATATGCGTTCATATGTAACAAGAAAATCGAACTCGACATAATAATTTAAGCTAAAATCATGATGATGGAGAACGCGAAAGAAGTGAATTCCGCTATTCTGTCAGTGTGTCTGTCTATACCTCGACCTGCAGCCTAGGCCACTGAAGTGACTTTCTTGAAACTTTGGACTCTTTGGTTTTTGATAGATTCTCTAGTCGGAAAATTGAATTCTTTTTAGAAAATTACGGTATACCTGCCATTCAACCAATAAACAAATTAAAAATTACTGTTAATAATTTGGTTAATATTTTAGTAAAAAAAAATATAATAACATTTGTCACAGAAAGGATTTTTTTATTTTTAAAACATCTCGTTAACAGTTCCACCGATTTCGTCAAAAAATTTTTTCAGGACATCCTTAACAATTTAAATAATTTTGAATCTAAAATTTTTTTAAAAAATAATTATTGGAATTAAAAAAAAATATTATTTTTTTTTTTGGAAATTCAATATCTTGAGAACGGGTTGATAAATAATTTCTCAATTTTATGTAAATTGTATTTTATAAAACCTAAAATTAGTGTATCAATTCTTTTTCTTAATAAAAGGAAGGAAATCCGCTCTAACAGCTATAGATTTTTTTTTTTATAAATTCATATTTATCAAACAATCTGATGGCACTTTATTTTCAGTTCTACCTTTTTTAGCTATTCAAAAAAAATATACTAATTTATAGTTATAATTCAAATTAAAACTTGTTTTTAATTTTTTTAACGATATTATAATATTTTTGATTCAATAATATACGTCTTCAATTTCTAGTAACGTTAAAGTTGTTAGCTATGAGAGCAATTTCGTGCGATCCAGTGAATTTTATTTTAATTTCTTAAGGATAAAGTATTTTCTATGGGCAATTTTCGTTGTATTAAAAGAAGATTTCAATAACTAAAGCAGACACATTTGTATTAAGACTGTCGGAACTGTTTAAAAAAAAAATTAAATTTTTCTTAACAGGTTTTCAACATTCGTATCGTATGTACCGTTAAATTTGGTTTCAGGATCAAAAGCTTCTCAAATATTCTATAAAATTATAAAAATTCACTTTAGGTAAACCAAGTTTTAACAAAATGACAAAGTTATTTTCGAAATATTTAAATTTCAATAAAAATAAGTTTTTTAAAAAAATTACAAAACTGTGTTTCAAAAATATTTATCTGCTTAGAATTAAAAAAAAGTCCACTGATTCGTAAATCAATAAAATGGCTTTACTAGAACTACCCTTACTAAATATTTTTCAAAAAACATCAACATTTATTTTTTTTTGTATAGCAATTAACTGATTATTTTAGAATTAAAATCATAATAGTGCAGCAACCCTTTGTTTTAACCATGTTTTTGAAGACATTCTGGGACTATCATGCTTATAGAAGAATTATCTGCATGCTGATGTTAATTTTCGTGAAAATACCAGCTAGGGTACAGCAAACAAAAAAAAAATAAAAACCTATAAATAAAAAAAAATATTTGTTCAACATTTGTTGTTATATTCACCTAGCCAAAACCAAAACATAAATCAAAAATTTCGCATATACCTATCAGTTTGTTTTCAATCAGTTTTATAACAACATACTTTGTCTTTCAATAGTACATCACACTGATTTTAGGTCAATTTTTTCTCAATCATCTATTTCGCCATTTTTGTCTTTCAAATTTTGAAAAATTATTACACAGAAAATCTTATTTTGATCGAAAACAACTCTAAGAATTTTGATAAGACACTGTGTGTGTTCTTAAATTATTGCAAAATATGTCCTCGTTTACTAACAACTACAAAGAAAAAGTACGTATGATACAGTCGTGCATTTTATTTGTATTGGGCATGTCCTTTATAATTTCGAATAGAAGACGGTGGGGGTCTACTTCTAATTCCATGGACTGGCCCAATAAATCTGTCTTCTCAGGACAGTTTTCATCGATATCTTGTGCAAGTAAAAAAAATAAATTGGGTAGCACAACGGCTCGTGAAGAACCAGGGCCTAGTGATTAACAACTCGCAACCATTCCTGTGTGCGCCTGTCGACAGGAATGGAAGGGACCTACAATTTTATGCCGAATCCGAACGGCTAGACGAGAAGCACTTATTCGTGACAAGTGATACTCGCAAGAGGCAGTAGCCCTGAGAAAAAAACTTTTTAGTTTTTATGTGGACGAGGCTTGTGCAAGTAAAACTCTCAAATACCTTAACTTATTTAGAAAAAAAAACTAATGGTTTGTTCTTTTTATATACGAATTCTTTTTTGTGTTCTTTGCTCACAAGGTCCTGGTGGCTGCAAGTATTTTCGTTTCTATAATAAAAAAAAATGTTACACTACGGCGTATAAGTAATTTTTTGTTTAAATCTTTTTATAAACTTACAACCCTAACTAATTAACACTACTTGTTAATGAAAAGTAGTTTTTTTTTGCGTCACAGCAACCAGGCATAATACAGACCCGAAGTTTTTTGTTATCTTAAATCCGAGTCTAACTCGAGGTTTCTTAGATATTCTAGTAAATTGTTTGCAGTTTAATATAATGTAAACCCTACTTATCTTTTGATCAAAATTTATAGCTAACTATTTTAATAAAAGGGTCTACAATATAATAAGCTTGAATTTCTTTAAAAAAATATAAATTTTCGCTTCCAAAATAAGTTTAGTAGATGTCTTTTTTTAAATTATATTTCTGTGATCTTACGATGTACGTTATGTTAGAGTGCCATCACCAAATACAAAAAATATACGGTTATTATTTTTATTAACTTAAACAGCAAGAATTACCTCAGAAAAAATTTCAATAAATTTCTTGTGCTAATACGAATCGATTTAAAGAATAAATAAATATAATAATACAAATATGATACAAGAAATATAATATAAAAATTCTATTGTACCAATGCAAAGTCAACTTTAAATAATATTTATTTCAAAATTCTCCGCCTTTAGTAAAGTTCCGCTATGGCGTGTGTCCACAGCATTCCTGAATATATACTGTTCATTTCTCCAATTGCATACAGTACATACGTGTAACAGTGAACACCGGAAAAATCAAAATGAAACACACAATTATTTAAAACATGAAGGAAAGAAACTATATTTTTCACATTTTACTGTCGTTCTTTTCCAATAAAAAAAAAATATTCTTTACATTTAAAAGCAATTTTCGACAGTATTTTTGTTAAGTTAACCTACAAATCTGTTACAAACGCTAACTAATTTTCTAATTTAATTCCTATTTTATTTTATTATATTTTACTATCAAAGTCTCAAAAACGTAAACTGGCTTAGTTTGTTCACATTATCGTGATTGCACTGTACATGTGTACATATTTTTCTTCCATTCAACAGACTTTACTTTATTTAATGTCATTTCTAATTCATTTCACTTCTCAATAAAATGTTCTCAAAAGAAGTTCGGTTGCCTTTTGATTTCTCTCGGGAATCATTTAAACTCCAATAAAGTGTTAGAGTGTTGTAAGGAATGCTTGGGGAATTCCTTTTTATAGGTGTGTTACATTTAATAAGTAAGGAGAAATAACTTTTGATGAAAAAACATTGTCACCATTCGAAATCAATATGTTGTTTGGAATAACCTGAAACTTGGGCGAGTCGTAGATTACTATAGATTTTGAAGTCACTCCATATTTAATAATTCCCTTAATATAATGTAGAATGATTATGTTTTAAATGAATAATATACAGGGTGTCCAGTAAATGATGGATAACCTTGGAATGCCTCATAGTAGACTTTATGACCGTCCTGAAAACTAACAACAAAAAAGTCTATCCCAACCACAAGAAAAGATATGTGCATTTGTTTGTTCAGTGCATTATTTTTTGCATTATTTTACGTTTTTGCATACCACGACTACAAGTGAATGAATTCTAACGTTTTTTTTTAATAGCAATATTTAACATTGTTTGGGCCAAAACATAAGAAGACAAAAATTATAATAACGGTTGAACTTTTGAACTTTGATTTTCGATGCAAAAGGTGAAAGAAAATAAATTTTGAAAAAGTTAAATCATCTCTGGTATGAAAAAATGCATGCATACCTAAGTGGCCAACTATTTTAAAAATATGCGTGTTAAATGCGGATTTCAAAATGGTATGATTTAATATTGCATCTTGAACCAGTAGGAAGTTATTGGTAAACATCAGCAACAAGAGAGTCAATTTAGCAAAAAAAAATGTTTTAAAAATTAGCAATTTAAACGTGAAAATAATATCATGCGTCCAACATGGTAGGTTTTTGATTGATTACATGTTTTTATGATATTATCCTAGTGATACATCCAAGCTTTTAATTTCCAAGACCGATTGCAACATTACATTACCAAAAATGTCAACAAAGTGCAAAAACGGCTACATTTTCAAGCTTGTTTTGAATTATACCTGGTCTAACAAAACCATAAAATATTTTCGCAGTTGCTTTATGTTTATTTGTTATTTTCTTCAAACAAATAGTCTTTTGAGTTTTGAGCCAACTTTCAATCACTTGATCACTTAGTTAGAAAACAAAAAAAAGTAGATATTTTTTTTAATTTAAAGCAAATGCTCAAACTGTTTTCCACCCATTCTAATACAGGTTCTGCACCTCCGAATAAATGAAAATCTTCTAATAATCTTGTTAATTTTTGGTCAGAATTTTGCAGCTGCCTCCCCAAGATTTTTCATCTCCTTTAAGGACCTGATGGGCTTGCTGTACACGATTTTCTTAGTGCAGCGCCAATAAAAAACTCAAGTCGACTTAGGTCTGGTGAACGGGGTGGCCATAAAATTGGCACCAGACCTCATGTCCATCTGCCTGTATCTCTGGCATATTTGTAATGCAGCGGCTTGCACAAGATTGCATACCTCCTCTGAGAAGCTGGTCGGTTATTGATTCGATTTATTTAATGCACCTCTTATAACAAAATTAATTTGGTAATAACCACTATCAAAATATTTGATGGTTTTTTAAAAGGCCAATTGAAGAGATATAATCCAAAACAAGCTCAAAAATGTAGCCGTTTTTTTGCACTTTGTTAAACATTTTTGTTAATGTTGCATTCGGCCCTAGAAGTTAAATGCTTGGATTTATCATAAGGAGAACATCATAAAAACAGGCAATCTATAAAAATTCTACCATGTTCAACGCATAGTATTATTTTCACGTTTACTCTGCTAATTTTGAAAACTTTTGTTTTTGCTTAATTGGCTCTAGTATTGCTGATTTTGACCAATAACTTGCTATTGGTTGGTTCTTGATACCATAATAAACTATACCATTTTGAAATCCGCATTCGACACGCATATTTTAAAAATAGTTGGCCACTTAGGTTTTTATGCATTTTTTCATACCAGAGATGATTTAACTTTTTCAAAAATTATTTTTTTTCACATTTTGCATCGAAAATCAAAGTTCAATAATTTGTTTCTCTAAGAATTCCAAAAGTTATTATAATTTTTTTCTTCTTATGTCTTGGCACAAACAATATTAAATATTGCTACGAAAAAAAACGGTAGAATTCATTCACTCGTAGTCGTGGTATTCAAAAACGTAAAGTAATGCAAAAAATAATGCACTGAACAAAAAAATGCACATATCTTTTCTTGTGGTTGGGATAGCCTTTTTTTGTATTAGTTTTCAGGACGGGCATAAAGTCAACTATGAGGCATTCCAAGGTTATCCATTATTTACTGGACACCCTGTATACAGATAAGAGCGTAGAGTTGCTTGTAGGCGGTTGGGCATTGAGCATTGGGCAAATGAAATAGTCACAATGTGACTATTTTGTTGGAACATTCGGTCCTTCTTCAGATATGTATCGCTTAGAAAGTTGGTTGATAACTCTCTATCTTTCCTAAACATAAATGTCAATGACAATGAATTTTGACACCATTTGCAAAATTTTTGACACATTCACATTTTGACATTATGGGACGTTGACAATCAAAACGGTGCTAAAGTCACTTTTTTAAATATATTGAGTGAGACATATCAAAATTTGCGTATCACAGAGAGCTATCAGATGGTGAAAAATGTTGTTTCCGTAATGAGACAATTAAAAAGTTATTATTGTTTTATTTTTGAGTTTGGCATCAAATCGAGGCTATATATTATTTTTTTTGTAATCAAAATGGGCCTATCTTTCATACAAAGTTATATTAGTTTTCAAAACTGCTCTATTTTTTCTCTAAATTAAATAAAATATATACGATTGATTTTCAAAAGGACGCTAAATAGTTTTGCCCGCCAAAATTTGACACTGGACTCATTTCCTTATAAACATCTTCAGTTTGCCATGCGATGTGCTACAAATCTGACCTTAGAGTTTCAAGGTCAATTATGCGCCCGGTTAAAAGAGTTGACATGATGGATCTAAGATCATTGACTTCAGGAGTTCCTCTTTTAGAAGCTAAAAAGAATGATGCCAACAAACTCCTTAAACACCATTGTGGAGAAAAATAGAGAGAAGTCGAAGACTTCAAATTTTACAAGGAAATTATAGAAACAGAAATTTCGCCAGATTCTGAGAATGAACCAACAGATAAAGTCAGTGAGTTTCTTGAAGAAACACAGTATTGCTGCGTTTAGTCGTTCCCTAAATTTTGACTTTTTTTTCCAAAGTTCCTGTATTGAAACAAAACAAAACTACTGTGAATTATTATAATGTATATACAGTAGATGACGGATACAAGAAAGTCTCATATAAGAAAAACACGCTTATAAGACGGACAGTCTAAAACACCATGCACATTCCCATACAGATACGTGTTAAATAAACCTCATATAAGAAAAACGTTTGTTAGAAAAACACTGATATAAGAAACTTATTCTGATACAAATTCCATTCACTACATAGAAAATTAATTTTTTATAAGAAATTTTCTCGTGAAAACTTTCAAATGATGCGCCGTTTAATTTTTACAAAATTTCTAAACCCACCATTATTGAATGGCAAAAGAAATGGCAGATTGAAGATCAGCGAGAAAAAAAACAACCCATACATTGACATTGGATACATTTTACTTCTTATGTATTTTTATTTATACAAGAAATTTTCTTTCTTACATATATTGTATTTATATGAGAAATTTTCTTTATGTACAATTTTATTATATAAGAAAACACGGATATAAGAAAGGAATTCTCTGGGTTTTTTGAGTTTCTTATATCCGTCATCCACTGTATAACTTTTTTAAGAAAAAGTATTTTTTATTTATTTTATTAATATTATTTATTAGGTTAAAAAAGTTTTAATGAATACCAATAAAACCAAACTTTTCGTTACTTAATTTTTGTCTTTTTTTTTATTTTACAGGCATTTTAAAATCTAAAAGAGGTACTATTTAAAAGACTTATTTTCAAAATGCACTAAACATGTTTTCAACAAACAAAACTGTCTAAAAAACCATTTCACTACAGGACGAAAATAAAATTTCCCTTTTTTATTTTTTTAGTCAATCTTATACAAAAAAATTTTAGCAACTACAGGTTTTCGTCCTTTTACTCGGTTTCATGTTCAAATTTGTTAGCCTCTGTTGGATTATCAAGGACATACTTTAAGGCACCCTTAATTGACTGCAATTCAAGTACCGAAATAATGTATGCGGCTGTCAGATGCAATAAACACACGTATCCGACTTATTTTAACTTTAATTTACATATTTGAACCATAACTGGCACATTATAATACAATTCTTCTGGTTTGAATAATATATGATTCAGTGATTCACAAAACTGTAATTCACTGCTATTGCTGCAGGTGGTGAATCAATACAAGGACCATTATGCAGAATTGTGTCAAAAACAAATTTCCTATTTATTTCCATTTAACAACCCACTAAAATGCATAATGTGCTTCTACGAAATTATCTGCATTCGATTTCATAAACCCTTTTCAAGATACTTTGTGTCGATGCCAAGAAATAAAATTGAATTGATTGCCTTACAATTGAGAATGCAATCAAAACGAAAAATACAATCAATTTCAAGAAACGAGTAGGTAGGTAGGTACACGGTACACCATCAGTACATATTTCATAAAAAGATCTCCTATATTGGGATATTGTTGTGTTATGCTACCATTTGAGTTTTGTACATTATAATAAATCTTATTAAAATTATCACTTAGATCTTGGGTAAAAAAGAACCCTTTTTAGGAAAGAAAAAAAAATGTTGATCATAAATTTACGATAGCAACACAATAACCTACAATTCATTTTAACAAACTGTAATAGATTTATCTTTTCACAATGCCACGAAGATTTGTTATTTGTATCTCAGGAAGGTCAGTGTTCAATATTTCTGCGTCACCATTTTCTTTTTATAAAAATTTACGTTTTTGATGACTGCCTCTGACTGGCTATATCTCTATGTCCCACAGAGATACATTTTTATTGCACAGAAATTTTATTTATATATTTTTTTATATTACTGAATCAAATTTTTATTTGATTAACAGTGAGTGTGAAAAGTGATTGCACACACACTTTTATTTGAATATTTTTTATTGATTTATTATATTGTCTACTGAAAGTATAATTTTGGATGATTGTCTTCCAACCAGGATACAAAATAAGAATAACTGTCATACAACCAATATTCAAACAAAATAATTCGAAACAAAAATAATAATTTTCTGTTAAAATTTAAGTCAATATTTTGCTTGCATGTAGTTGGCCCACCAACTATTGAGTTGAGCAAAACTGTTAATTGCAATCGTTTGTACATCGTTTGTCTACGTTTGTATAAGTTTTAGATTCGTTTGTACACTCACCGTTTTTTTTATATAGCCACTTCAAAAAAATTTACGGAGTTTGGCCCACCAACTATAACGCTCGAAAAATCTGGAAATGCAGTTCGATAGATAATCGTTTGTCTATGTTTGTCTTTTTTTTTTTCGTTTGTATACGTCCCAAATTTTTTTGATAAAAAATTTTTTTTTAACCAAATTTTATTAAAATTTTTAAACATATGCATTCGTTTGTCTCTTTTTTATAATGATTTTTCATCGTGTTATTTTTTTTAATTTGTATTTATTTCTATTTTTAAATAATTATTACTTTTTTGGGACATGTAGTTGGCCCACCAACTATAACGCTCGAAAAATCTAAAAACGCAGTTCGAAGAAAATCGTTTGTCTATGTTTGTCTTTTTTTTTTCGTTTGTATACGTCCCAAATTTTTTTGACAACAAAATTTTTTTTAACCAAATTTTATTAAAGTTTTAAAAAATATGCATTCGTTTGTCTATTTTTATAATGATTTTTTATCGTAGTAATTTTTTTAATTTGTATTTATTTCTATTTTTAATTAATTATATATTAATTATATGGAGCATGTAGTTGGCCCACCAACTATAACGCTCGAAAAATCTAAAAACGCAGTTCGATAGAAAATCGTTTGTCTATGTTTGTCTTCTTTTTTTTCGTTTGTATACGTCCCAAATTTTTTTGACAAAAAAAATTTTTTAACCAAATTTTATTACAATTTTGAAACATATGCATTCGTTTGTCTCTTTTTTATAATGATTTTCCATCGTGTTAATTTTTTAATTTGTATTTATTTCTATTTTTAATTAATCATTACTTTTTTTGGGACATGTAGTTGGCCCACCAACTGCATTCTCTTTTATTTGGGTGTCCACAGTTTCAACTTGTATTCGAAATTGCGATAATTAAGACTTTATCCTTTTTTTCTATTCTTTTTAAGTAGTGCCCTGCATTTAGGCTGCATTTAAAAAGACTTAAGTTACACCTTGAGTATATTATTTATTCAGTTAAAATAATTAAAAAAACCCAAACAAAAATAATTCTAATTCTATAGGTACTTGTTCATTAACTTGAACTTTGCCGTCGGCTTAAGGCTTTTAATGAGTTTCTTTTTTTTATGAAATAGAAAGTAATTATGGGTACAAATACCTATGCATGCCTATTATAGATATTGATAGGTAGTAACCAAATTTTTGAGTACCTACCTAACTACGTACGAGTTTTGGCTGTTTTTTCAGCGAATGGATAAGGGGGGGTTTACTTAAAATAAATCAAAATTATTTTAACTCGAACATAATCATGAAATGTGTATTTCCTGTAGTTCCAAAAACCCATTTTTAATAAAAATTCAGCATGCCTGAATAAAAAAAATACCTGCATGTGTTTTACTCGTGTCAGAAGCAAATACATTTTTGCCTCAAAAACCTACTTTTACAAAGAAAAAACCTATACGCCTTTTAAAAAAAATACCTCAACCGAATAATAAATAGCTACCCAGCTCATTTCAGAAAGAGTTTATAGGTACCTAGTTTTAGAAAACTAAACTTCACTCATCGTCATCCTCATCTCATCGCAGATCGCACTAGCCAGAGGCAGTGTTGCCACTTTACTTCAATTGAAGTAGATCTACTTCTTTTTTTTCAATTTATTTTTAAAAATACTTCCTACTTTGCACCATCGCCAATTGAAATCCACTTCTTTTTTAAAATCGTTGCTTCATCCTACTTCAACCTTTAAAAAAAAAGTCAAATCTACTTCTTTTTTATCTCTTTACTCTGGTAGGGATTTATGCTGCATTTACACGAATGGCAAAATGCTATTTTATCTGTCAAATTATAGCCATTTTTCTTTGCATCGTGTAAACGCTCTAAATACTGGCAAAAAAAATTATTTCTGCCATTATTTTACCATTTTTTTGGCAGAAATATTGGCAGCTTTGAAATGCATGTGGATCTGGCATTACATTACAAAAATTAACTTGTAATAAAATTATTCATGTATTAACACATGTCAAATCGTGTGGGATAAAATGTCGGGTTGTGTAGGCTGGGCTTTCATATTTTGTTTCCACACTATTCTACGTCCCACTTTTTTCACATGTATTAATACACAGTGGGCTAGTGTAGAAGGCCTTTAACACAATACAAATACACAACTGAGTAATTTAACAAAGCATATGTATGTAAATATAAGATCTGAAAGGATTTCAATCACGTTGCGTATTCAAACCAATTTCAAACCATGTATGTAAGTATGCAGCCTAAATGCAAGGCACTCCTTAAAAAGAATAGAAAAAAAGGATAAAGTCTTAATTATCGCAATTTCGAATACAAGTTGAAACTGTGGACACCCAAATAAAAGAGAATGCAGTTGGTGGGCCAACTACATGTCCCAAAAAAAGTAGTGATTAATTAAAAATAGAAATAAATACAAATTAAAAAATTAACACGATGGAAAATCATTATAAAAAAGAGACAAACGAATGCATATGTTTCAAAATTGTAATAAAATTTGGTTAAAAAAAATTTTTTTGTCAAAAAAATTTGGGACGTATACAAACGAAAAAAAAAAGAAGACAAACATAGACAAACGATTTTCTATCGAACTGCGTTTTTAGATTTTTCGAGCGTTACAGTTAGTGGGCCAACTAAATGCTCCAAAAAGATTATATAATTAAATAAAAATAGAAATAAATACAAATTAAAAAAATTAATACGGTCAAAAATCATTATAAAAAAGAGACAAACGAATGCATATGTTTAAAAATTTTAATAAAATTTGGTTAAAAAAAATTTTGTTGTCAAAAAAATTTGGGACGTATACAAACGAAAAAAAAAAGACAAACATAGACAAACGATTTTCTATCGAACTGCGTTTTTAGATTTTTCGAGCGTTATAGTTGGTGGGCCAACTACATGCTCCATATAATTAATATATAATTAATTAAAAATAGAAATAAATACAAATTAAAAAAATTACTACGATAAAAAATCATTATAAAATATAGACAAACGAATGCATATGTTTTAAAATTTTAATAAAATTTGGTTAAAAAAAATTTTGTTGTCAAAAAAATTTGGGACGTATACAAACGAAAAAAACAAAAGACAAACATAGACAAACGATTTTCTATCGAACTGCGTTTTTAGATTTTTCGAGCGTTATAGTTGGTGGGCCAACTACATGTCCCAAAAAAGTAATAATTATTTATAAATAGAAATAAATACAAATTAAAAAAAATAACACGATGAAAAATCATTATAAAAAAGAGACAAACGAATGCATATGTTTAAAAATTTTAATAAAATTTGGTTAAAAAAAATTTTTTTGTCAAAAAAATTTGGGACGTAAACAAACGAAAAAAAAAAAAAGACAAACATAGACAAACGATTTTCTATCGAACTGCGTTTTTAGATTTTTCGAGCGTTATAGTTGGTGGGCCAACTACATGTCCCAAAAAAGTAATAATTATTTAAAAATAGAAATAAATACAAATTAAAAAAAATAACACGATGAAAAATCATTATAAAAAAGAGACAAACGAATGCATATGTTTAAAAATTTTAATAAAATTTGGTTAAAAAAAATTTTTTTGTCAAAAAAATTTGGGACGTAAACAAACGAAAAAAAAAAAAGACAAACATAGACAAACGATTTTCTATCGAACTGCGTTTTTAGATTTTTCGAGCGTTATAGTTGGTGGGCCAACTACATGTCCCAAAAAAGTAATAATTATTTAAAAATAGAAATAAATACAAATTAAAAAAAATAACACGATGAAAAATCATTATAAAAAAGAGACAAACGAATGCATATCTTTAAAAATTTTAATAAAATTTGGTTAAAAAAATTTTTTTTGTCAAAAAAATTTGGGACCTATACAAACGAAAAAAAAAAAGACAAACATAGACAAACGATTATCTATCGCACTGCATTTCCAGATTTTTCGAGCGTTATAGTTGGTGGGCCAAACTCCGTAAATTTTTTTGAAGTGGCTATATAAAAAAAACGGTGAGTGTACAAACGAATCTAAAACTTATACAAACGTAGACAAACGATGTACAAACGATTGCAATTAACAGTTTTGCTCAACTCAATAGTTGGTGGGCCAACTACATGCAAGCCAATATTTTGGTAAGAAAAAAAATGTACAAATAACTGTTATTAACGGTATCTGACATATAGAACTGATTTTTCGATTTTCAAATTCATCATTAATGGCTTTCTGATTCCAACCGAATATTGTAAACAGGAGGTTCTTAACAATTAAAACAATTTTGCATACTTACAAGTATTTTCGAAAAAATTGTTTTTGGAATTTCTTGGAACCGGGTCGATTGATATTTTATAAACTTTGTGGGAAATTATATTTTATTAAATACTTAAAGTAAGCATATTACATTTTGTTTTCTGAAATGTTCCAGAAATTTTTAATTTATTAATAATAATTTTAGCTATATGCCTGTAAGACCTCAGATCTTTAAATGCAATTTACGGTACTAGTTAGAAGGAATAGCAGGAATGGAAAAATTTTTGTTGGAACACTGGATTGAGAATTAGATGTTAATTATCTCATGAAATTCCACGAGTGGCATCCATCAGTTGAAACTGGTGAATATAGAGAACAATGCAACCTTGACTGGGGCTTGAACCCACACGTCCAGACTAGCAGTCAAACACTATATCCACTCTGCCATTGCCATATTTAAAATGGGCACGACTAGATCGCACAAAACTGGCGAAAACGTTAACGTAGCTTGAAATAGACAATGTACATATTTATTGGTTCCATAACATTATGATATCATTAAAAAAAAAAGTTAAAAAAAAAACAATTTAGAATAAAAATGATTCCTATGAATTATTATAAATTAGTTATTTTAATAGCTAAAACAGATAGAGCTCAAAAAAAAAGTATGCCATCCGATTTGTTTAATAAATATGAATTTATGAAAAAAAAAATTCAAAAATCGTTGAGTGTTTTTTTTTTATTAATTTTTTATATATAAAAAATTTGAACATTTTTTAAAATAAAATTTGGGTATGCCAGCTTTTAGTATTTAATAAAATACAATTTTTCACAAAAAATTGCCTGTTTTCAAGATATTGAATTTAAAAAAAAATTTTAATATTTTTTTAAAAATCTAAACCTTATTTTTTCGAAAAATTTTAATGCACAATTGTAAGCGACCTTTTGTACAAAAATATTGGTTGAAATCGGTGTAGCAGTTAACGAGAAATTTGAAAACCAAAAAAACGGTTGTATGTACCGTTAATAACTGTTATAAATTTTTGTTTCTACCAAAATATTTATTTTAGTAATCTTAGTACCATTAAAGCAAGGTTAATCTCACACTTTTTTGATTTTCATATGAATGCCTAATGAATTCGAATGACATTAGTTTTTTATGGAATTTTTTGAAATTGGTTTTGTCGTTTGAATTAAAAAGAAAATAATTATTTACAAACAAATTAACAAGTTAACAAATTAACACCATCTGAGCTTTCCTGCCGTGTTTCATTTTCGTTCACCTGCCGGTCCAAATGACGAGCTCTCTGAAGAGTTAATGCACGCCTTTTATAGCAAGAGACCTATTATAGTTTCCCGACTTTTTAGTTTTTTTCCACGAATTGTTATTGTTATTTTATTGTTATTTTATTATTATTTATTATTCATGATATGTATTTCTAGCACAGTAAGAGCACACTTTTAAGTTTGTGAGAAATGTACAAAATTAGTTCTAAAAAAATTAACAAAGTAAGATATGAAAGTGAATAATTTACATAAGTTACAAAAGAAAATTCAGCTAATTAAGTACCTACTTTACTTACTTAAGTCCTCGGACCTATTACGTCCGTGATGTTTCCCTTACGGGACATAGGGCCTCCACTACATCTTCCGAACGCAGCCTTTGCTTTTCTGATTCTGCTGTTTACGTCCAGTTCAGTTCCGCCACCCGTAGAGACAATACTCCCAAGATATTGGAAATCCTCTACCATCTCTATCGGTTGTCCAGAAATATTTACTTCGATTGATGAGGAAGTTCCAAGGCTGATCCTTTTAGTTTTTGCCGAGTTGATCTTAAGCCCTACGATTTCTGCTTCTCTCTCCACCCTTGTTGTCATTTGATGGAGATCCATGATCCTATGAGAGAGTAAGCATACGTCGTCCGCGTAGTCCAGATTTTTGAGGTGAGATTGCAGAGTCCACTGGATTCCTCCATTTCCATTTGACAAAGCTGCGTGCAGTACGTCACTTATCACCAACAGGAACAGTATTGGTGACAGTATACAGCCTTGCCTAACTCCACTTTGGATTTCAAACTCTTCTGACAGCCTACCTTTGTGTAAAACGTGACACTTGGATCCATCATATGTAGCCTTGATAATAGCAATAAATTTATCTGGGATGCCCCTACTGCGCAAAGCAAACCAAATAAATTCTCTATTGACACTGTCGAACGTCGAACGTGTCGATGAACAGCAGGTGAAGTGGTGATCGATATTCAACGCACTGTTCGATGATGATCCGCAAGATGTTGATGTGATCCACACAGGAAGATCCAGTGCGGAAATCACCTGCTTGTTCGGCGTTGAGTGTGTCTTCGAGGTGGTCTTTAATTCGGTCCAATACTATCCTTGCTATTATCTTGGCTACTGCAGGCAGAACGCATATTCCTCTCCAGTTTTCGCACTGTGTGAGATCTCCTTTCTTTGGAAGCTTGACAATCATTCCTTTTTTCCACTCTTCAGGAAAGCTCTCTGTTTCCCAAGCTCTCTTAATAAGTGGGTGCAGTAGCTCGCTCGATGTTGTTGGGGCTGCTCCTAAGAGCTCTGCAGGAATACCGTCAAGTCCAACCGCTTTGTTGTTCTTCAGTGCTTTGATGGCGGTCATAATTTCTTCTTTACTGGGGTGTACGGTAAGTACCTACCTTAATCTTTACATATTAAAATCAAGTAAAATTTATATTTAATTTAAAATTAATTGAGTTTGCTTGAATAAAGAAAAGTTTGTGAAGGGAGGGGAGTGGGAGGTCGCATGTCAAAAATGAGTTGCTTTAATTTGTGAAGAAGAGTTTTAACTCACACTTGAACCGACGCGTGTCATTTAGTTCTCTCAGGTTCCGCGGAAGTGAGTTCCAAAGGCGAATGGTAGTGATAAAGAATTGTCTTTCCGATGTTAGAGGCATGAAAATTGTGGAATAATTAAACAAGCAGATATGTTGGATACCGAAAACTGGATTTTACTGTATAGATATAAAGGTTGCCTAGTTTTTATAATTGTGAACAATAGAACGAGAGAACGAAACCTGATGTAATTCATCAATGACATATTTAACAGTTTTTTAGGTAAATGTGAGACATGATCGAATTGTTTGGGATTATAAACATAACGTATGGTACTGTTAGGCATTTTAAAAAACAATAATTTATTAATATACATATAATTATAAATGACAATGTATTTTGTTTTTACACAGATTAACATTTTCTTTTTTGATTCTTTAATAAGACCTTACAAGCCGTATCGAAGTATTTAATAAAGCATTCGTAAAATGGTTACAGAAACCTTTTAAAAACTGACTGGCATCAACTTATACAAAAAAAAACTTTATACAGCCTTTATAAAGTGACATCTTCAATTGTCTTCTGTAATATCAATTATAAAAGCTTATTAGAGTGACAGCTCGTAAAGTCGGTTACTTTTCTTTTTCTTATTTACATACGGTTTTAAGGAATCAGCTATCGAGTTCTTTGCCTGTATACGAATTTCGTTTCTGCCGAAGGCCCTACCGAGGTCTTATATAAAGCAAAACCTGTGGCGCATCAATATTTTTAACCTAAAAGAAGCTGAATTGTTAGTTGGGCACAATTAGAATAGTTTAAATACTATTGTATTTGCCTATTTAAAAAAAAAAACGATTGTCCAATAAAACTGTTCACATATGAACCTGTCTAGCGACTGAGCAGACCCTTAACGGAGAACTGTATGCTCAGAAAATCCGTTAAACCTGTGAGGCGGGCCACTTAAGCGACTCTTGCTGAAGAAATCTATTGAATTTGAGTCACGGCCGATATGTTTTAATAAATTCCGTTTAAATTTCGTTTGGAAAAATAGCTCAAAATCGAGGAATTTGTTTATTTATTTTTTTGGGCGATGTAAAATATTTGGGCGATATTTCCAATTCGATGAGGGCGCTTCTTACCTGGACGTTATTGCCTAACGCTATCGCTCAAAAATGTATCTCGAAATATTAAAATTTGTTTTCAAAGATAGTCCCTGAACATTTGTTGTATACTACAAAAAATAAAAAACTAGTTTTTGAAATTTTTGTAAAGTGATAAATACCAAATCAATGGGCCAGGAGTCCACAAGATTTTCATGTGGACTTTTGTTCATTTACTTTAGTACCACTTTTGGTTTAAACTTCAGTTTAACAATTTATACAGTTTCACAGTTTCGCCAGAAAATCTATTATGTCTGCCGTTGAAAAGTTGTTATTTCTCTTTTTTTTCACAATTACTTTTTGGTTTATTTTCCATTCTTTTTTTTTTTAATTTCGTTCGTGTCCCTTGAAAAAAAAAAAAATGTCGACAGATTATCAAAAAAAAAAAAAAAAAACAAAAATAATTTTGGTTGTTTCGCGTGTTTTTTTTATTTAGAAAGAGAAAGAATAGATAAGGAAAGCTACGTACTATTTGCAATACGTCACTTGATGAAGCAAGAACGTTCAATGCTGCCAACTTTTGTTCATAAAATCTGGTTAAAAGAAGGTCAACTCAACTGAAGATTAGATTTCACTGTGAAACCGGACGAGTAAAACCGAAAATTTAAACTCAGTTTAAGGTTCAGCTGATCTTAAGTTTAAACTCCCACTGTGAAACTTGGGGTTATTGAACCAGTAAAATACATCGTCAATTTCTAGCTACGTTTATTTTGTTTTGCATTTAATGTATTTTATTTCTTTTGGCACTCAAGGGGCTCTTTAATTACAGTTGCTCATCCGTTAGTTTCCAAGGAATTTGAGTCTGGATACTGGGTGGTCCAAGGCTTCTCCAGTTTCTTTTTATTACATTTTCCATCCCCATCGCAAACTCATGGTCTTTATTGTATTTAAACTGCCACCCATATAAATTTTATTTCCCATTATGCGGGTAACTGCTTCCAATCTTTGAGAGAATATGTTGGAAAAGATTATTTTATATCAAACATGTTACACCTTCTTCCACCTCCATGCTTTTCTGGTGTAATTACTATGGCTGGTATACATATGCATACATTATACTGCATTCTCTGCATATCTTACTTTATCTTTCAATATAAATTTCAATTAAGTGCGGTTACCATTATAATATTATAAACGCTGTTCAAACCAACCGCGAATTTAATCGAATCTTTCAGCAAGTACCTGTCACTCAAAACTTTTGTTACATACATACACAAACACATACATACATATATTTCGCTCTCCGGTGTCCGGAATACAGGAACCGGACCTTTCACATTTCACTCTCTGATGAGATAAATGATAAATTTGATGTGGTGAGGGTGACCTAGAAGTAGAAAAGAAAATAAAAAATTAAAATATAATGCACGAGTGGATCGCATGAGCTGGCTCTTGTAGCTAGCAACTTGAATTTAGCTAGACATTGACGGTACATAGTAATAATAAAATAATATTTTTTTACCGTTTAGGGATAAGGTTAAAAAAAAACAAGTTAACATATACATTTTGAAATTTTCTGATTTAATAAAAAAAATTATAGAAACAAACAGGCTCGAACGCAGGAAAAATTTTGGGTGGGGAGGGGGTTTGAAAAATTAAAGAGGTTCATAAATATTATATTTTATCACGAAAATTTGAAATCTGGACTTGAAGGAAAATAATTTTTGAACTCCGATTAAAATAAAAAAAAAATGTTTTTAAGTTTACCATAACTATCTTAAAAAAAATCATTTTCTCAAAATTAAAACATAACTTGCTCGCCTTACGGTTCGCGTACACTAAAACCGAATAATCGGCCGATTTCGGTTCAAAACTATTCGGACGAATGTCTCGGACGTTTGCCTGCATACACTCCTCTACCGTTCTCGCTCGATTCCTGTTTTTAACGATGCCGATTTGGAAATCCTTCTGTTTGAAAAATTGTTTTTTCTTTTTTTTTTATGTCAGCAAACAGCGACACACAATTCCACCTCTGATAAAACTTCTGCCCTCTTTTCAATATAAAAACATTTACACAACTATTTTTCAAAATAAATTTAAAGTCCTGACGTAAAATCCACTCGGTGGATTTTCTTCGAGAAGAGCGGCCACCCCGCAAGGTGGTGTCTTATCCCCCCTCCTTTGGAATTTAGTAGTAAACGAGCTGCTAGTTTCTCTGGAAGCGGAGAGTTACACAGTGATAGCATATGCGGACGACTATTGCCGTATCAGGAAAGCATCCTATTGTCTTGAAGGAACTCTTAAAGAATGCTTTGAACAAGCTAACAAACTGGGCAGAGCGGTGCGGATTGGGTGTTAACCCTCACAAAACAGAACTTGTCCTCTTTTCCAGGAAATATAAAATTCCCAATATAGATCCTCCCACTATTAAAGGTATTCCATTAACATTTTCTGACGAAGCAAAATATCTGGGTCTTATTTTAGATAAAAAGTTAAGCTGGAAACCTAATATACAAGAAAGAGTCACAAAGGCCACAGTGGCCCTTTTCTCCTGTAAAAAAGCCATTGGGAATAAATGGGGTCTCGAACATTGCACTACTTACTGGCTATACAAATCGGTAATAAGACCAATTCTCACATATGGGGTAGCAGTATGGTGGATTGCTCTGGATAAAGCGATTAACCGCGATAAACTAAGTAAAGTCCAAAGATCAGCTGCTATGTGCATAAGTGGGGCACTTCGCTCTACTCCCTCTGCTGCAGTGGATACTCTTCTCTATCTGACAACCCTTGATATATTCAGTAAACAAACCGCAGCAAGTATGGCAATCCGTCTTAAAGCCTCTTCACAGTGGATCAATAATGAAATAGGCCACTCAGCTATTCTGAACTCATGCGGTTCACTTCCAAGTATCATCGACTACACCATCCCACAATTCCGTTTCGACAAAAACTTTCAAGTTGCAATACCTTCCAGATCCACATGGGAGGATGTGACATTCTAGGAGGACGAGTCGATTCATTTTTATACGGACGGTTCAAAACCGAATATGGGGTGGATGGAGGTGTGTACTCAGACAGACTAAATTTAAGTCTCTCATTCCGTCTTCCTGACGGTTCCAGGCAGAACTTATGGCGATAAAGGAAGTTTTGTCTTGGCTCAAGGAAAACGTGATATCAACCTCGGATATCCGTACCTTCTCAGATAGCCAAGCTGCTTTGAAATCTCTGGACTCTGTCTCTACTAACTCTAAAACAGCCTCAAACTGTCGCTCATCTCTTATAGAGATGGCACAGCAGTTCAATATTCACCTTTGTTGGGTGCCGGGCCATAGGGACATGTGGATTTTAAGGCTGACGAACTGGCCAAAAGTGGAAAAACACAACCTATTCTACCAGACAAGGTAGATATCGGTATACCTATCGCTACTTGCAAACTAAGGCTGAAGCACGATGCTATAAGAAGAACAAACCTTAGGTGGAACAACATCACCACTTGTCTGGCGACTAAACAGATCTGGCCAATGCTGGACCTGAAGCGCTCTAAGTCCTTGTTATCTTTGAACAGATTGCATATCAGCTCCATAATTGGTGTCATTACCGGACACTACCTCATAGGTAATCACGCTACGCGGCTGGGAGTTTTTGCAAATGATTTTTGCACAAGCTGCTTGGATGAAGAGGAGGAAGAATCTATTCCTCATTTTCTATGTACGTGTCCTTCCTTATCTCACAGGTCACAGACGTAAACTCCATCTTGGAGATTTCTTCTTCAATGATCCTACTGATCTATCAAGCGCGGATATTAACAGTCTCGCGCGCCTTGTAAAGAGCTCCAATTGGTTTTGACGAGTGGTGAGAAAACTTTAGATTCATGTGGTATCACAATGGACCAACGAATGGTCTAAGTGTGTCAGCTTTTTGCTGGCAGCCATTTTAACCTAACCTAACGTAAAATCCAAACAAGTTCGGATTTGTTGGTTGATTGGATACTAACGGCCGACATCGGACAATGTCGGTTGTAGTAGTGTTCGCACTCCCATCATTTAACATACGTTTGATTCAATCGGCCGAGCTTGACCAACATGCGACGGCCAAGCATAATTCGGCCGATGAAAGGTTAAGCCTAGTTCATACGAGGTTACACTGCACGTTTTTTAGCTGCACACCTAGGAACAAATGAACAGTGGCGCATAAATTAACATAGAACTGTTCACAAGATGGTTCTTCTGCAAAAAACGTAAAGTTCGGATGCTTACAGCTAAAAATCGTGCGGTGTAATCTCGTGTGAACTAGACCTTAGGTGTACGCGAGCCGTTAGACAGCACACGATTTTTTATTTTTTTTTTTTTTTAAATCGACAAAAAAATAAAATAATTATTTCATAATCATTTGCATAAAACTCTTATCAGTTTAAAAATAATAAAACTCAAAAACAAAAAAAAAAATATTATATTTATGGTAGGTACCGTTAGAAAGGTTGTTGCTTTTAGCACTGCAAACATTTTTTTTTTTTTGAATTCCATTGAAGGATGGCGTTTACCTGTTAACCTACGTGATTCAACAAAAAAGACATCAAAACACTGTTTCCGTTCTATTTGAGTCAATTTCAATGCAGTAAAATTAAAATTACTTTATTCACTTCAGGCACTAAATTTATTCAAAATCTGTAAAGTCGGTTTCGAGAAAGTTCGTTGTATGGCAGCTACCCGCTCTAGATGAGATAAAGGAAAAATTCGAATATTTCATTTAGATGTAAATACCAAATTTGAATCAAATCAGTTCAAGTCTCTAGCAATAACAACAAAATAAAAACCCTCCTGCGTTCGCGCCTGGACACAAAAGTTAAAAATAATTAATTTTCTTTTATTTTATTTTTTGGTAAAAAAAAATTATTCATACAAAGGACAATGGCAATTTTTGTATGGGAGCTGGCCCTCACACCAATATCGACGTGTCATATATCATTGAAAAGGTATTTTTTCGTAGATCAATTGTTTATATGGCGACAAGTATTAATTTTCTGTGTGAAAAAAGTTAAGGACATAAAAGTAGAACAGAGTAAGAATAGGTTCGTCATACTTTATAAACGCAGTGGAAGGAGGTTAACAAAGCAAAGAAGCTTCATTTTTCTACTCGATTTTTATAATCGATCAATCGCTAGTTGGCCTTGAACTGTGCCGAATGCATTTCAAATGATCGCGGATAATTAACCTGGAAAGATCTAAAGTGATTTAATACGGTTATTTTATTTTCGTTTGTGATTTAAATGGAAGGGCATTATAATTTGTGTGTTATTTGCAAACATGGGCTTCATAATCGAAGGTATCAACATCAACTTCTTACAGAGATTATTATTCAAGGTCAACCTGCGATGGCTGACTATGTGCGTGAACATGCCATTGAAGAGGTTTGCTAAATCTTATTGCGGGGTACATGTACGAAAAACGAAATGATCTTTAAGCTGAAAAAATAATTTCAAGAGAATGCCGCTTATATATTAACTATTAGACGGCCATATAGGTCATACCAATTAGGCTTAAGAATTTTATATTACAAAATGTTATCATGTAAAGAAATAAAGGAGTCATTAACACGAACTATATAAACTATATTGGCCCCCTAATTGGTTGTTAAGAGGTCGTTCCTATTCACGGCATGTCAGGGGAAGAACATTATTTCTGTTGCATAATTACTTGATAGGGCTCAAAACTCAATAAATGCAAAAGCACAATAATAAGACCGCTTTCACACAAGGAAACTGAGTTGCTGGTGGCTAGATAGTTTGTAGGCGAGAAGGGTGTGAGGGGAGATTGTTTGTCTTCCTTTTACGACCTTCTCGCCTACAAACTAAAAATCGCCAGCAACTCAGTTTCCTTGTGATGAGGGGTCTAATGTACTTGTACTAGCCGACGCTCTTGAGGGGCTAATGTTATTATTGATAACTTGGATTAAAAATTACTTAATGTTGAAGTACTTTTATATATTTTTTGGATGTAAATACCCTTTTATAAAAAGTCCGTATAAAATAAAGTAGAAATAAAAAAAAAAATAGTTCTGCAATATAAGCTTTTTATGTATTCTAACTTATTTGGGCGATAATTTTGTTTGCCACAGCGAATCAAGATTAACTTTCATACAAACATTTTATGTATGTATAGACCTTTTCAACGACATATGACACATCGTTATTGGTCTGAGGGCCAAAATTACCATTGTCCTTTCAAGTGCAATAATTTTGCTGTTCTGTTCTTGTGATTACAAGCAGGAACTTAGTTTAATCAAAATCGTTAGGGCCTCTAGGGAATCACATAAAAATGCTTCAAATGAAATTAGTAGCAAATCCGTCTAACACTTTAAGTTCTAGCGATGTACATATACCATCAGGGCAAAATTTGAAAACTTTGCAATTATGATTCAATTGAGAAATCTTTAATTTCTTCGCAAAAAAATCAAATGTGCGTCGGAATTGCAAAATCAGATTAACGCGTTGCGGATTCATGAGATGTAAGACGATCATTTTGTTTTGTGCCTTTCCGATTTTCTCCGACAGCAATTCGTTGCGTACATTTTAATTCATTAATACAAAAATAAATTAAAACAGAATCATTGCGGTTACCTATACCTAGAGACAAACATATTTGTTGTATGAAGTTCACATAAAAGAAATATGCGCTGGTAAATATCAAAATTTCTATAGCAAAATAAATACCGTGATAAAATCAAACGTTACCATAGTAACTTTTCTCCTATAGTAGTTTATGGAACGGATACGATAAAACGACTGAATTTAGGGCAAGTTTAGGATTCGCGCAAAAAATCGAACTCAAGGTAATAGTTTTCTTTAACATTATGATGATAGAGAACGCGAAAAAAGTGGGTCTCGCAATTACCTCTGTCTGTCAGTCAGTCTGTCTGTCTGTGCGACTGTCTGAACCTTGCCATACAGGCTAAGCCAATGAAGCAATTTTCTTCAAATTTTGGACTTAAGGTTCTTAGGTGAACTTTATTCTCAAAAACGGCTCTAACAATTTTGATACAAAATGTATGAATTACTATTTAGAGTATGGTCAGTATTTTTATAAAAAAAACTGTTTACCAATAACGGTACCTGTTATAGATCCGATTTTTTAGTTTTCAAATTTCTCGTTCACAGCAGCACAGATTTCAACAAACTTTTTATACAAGAGCATCTACACAATTCAAACAACTCGGCATATACAAATTTTCAAAAAAATATTTTGCGGATTTAAAAAAAAAATCAATATCTTGAAAACGGGCTCATGAATATTTTTTTTATTTTGTTAAATTGTATTTTAATAAAAACTAAATTTTGGCATACTAGATTTAATTTTTGTGAATGGGTAAAACATTTTATTTATAATTTTTAGAAATCCGCTCCGACGATTTTTAATTTTTAAAATTCATATTTTGAGCTCTAACTTCTTTAGCCATTAAACTAAAAAATTAACTAACAAATTTATAGTAACTTATAGTAATAATAAATTTTTAATTATGTTTTTAAAACTTTTTTTTTAATTAAATCATAATATTATGGAACTGATTTATATGTACCTCATCAATTTCTAGCTATCTTAAAGTTGTTTCGAGAGCAAGTTTGTGCGTCCATTTGTGCCCATTTTTCTTTTACCGTGTGACAAAAAAAAAACTTCAGATACGAAAATCTCACTTATCGGAGCAAATCCAGAAAAATGATAATCACAATTGGAATCATCGTACCTGAATATATTATTTTGTTTGATATGACCGCAGTCTACTGGAAAAAAAAAGTGTTCTTTTTTATTATTATTATTTTTGTTTATATTTGGCCCCTTTTATTTACTGATTTTTGTCGGCACTCAACTGATTTTTAATGTCCATGAAATTAAGGTTTGGAGATTGGATGAACCAAGGCTTCTCCAGTCACATAAAAATGCATCACATCGAATTTGAAGCAAATCCGTCTTAGACTTAAAGGCCCTATCGATGTACATATACATCGAGACGCAAGGGCGCACAGAAGCCCAAATAAAGAGACCAACGGACGTACTATCGAAAATAATTTTTGGAATTCTACCTCATCGTTATATTACCTGCGATATACTTAGTATAGGGCAAGTTTAGGATGCAGAAAAAAAATTCGAGATAATAATTTTCCCTAACATTACGATTATAGAGAACGCGAAAAAAGTGGGTCTAGCAATTCTGTCTGTCTGTCCGTCTGTCTGTCTGTCTGCCCGTCTGCCCGTCTGTCTGTCTGTCTGTCCGTCTGTCTGTCTGTCTGTACCTCGACCTGCAGCCTAAACGGCTGGAGCGATTTTATTCAAACTTTGGACTTAAGCTTCTTATGTGATTCCCTAGAGAAGATATTGAATTTTTTTTTTTTAACTAAAAAAATAACGGTACCTGTCATACAACCAATATACAAAAATTGACTTATTTCAAAAACAGCTCTATAGATTTTCAAAATAAAATTACGATCTACTAAAATTACTAAAGCAAATATTTTGGTAGAAAAAAAAATTGTATAACGGTTATTAACGTTACCTGTCATACAACCTATTTTTTGGTTTTCAAATTTCTCGTTAACTGCCACACCGATTTCAACCAAAATTTTTATAAGAAGGTCACTTACAATTTTAACAATTTTGCAAATAAAAATTTTCGAAAAAATAATTTTTGGATTGTTAAAAAAATATTGAAATTTTTAGTTTTTTGAAAACTTTTATTTTATTATATATCGGGTTTTTCAATAAAAGCGCTACAAACGTTTTTTTTAATTAAACCAACAACGGTTTCGGATATCAATGAAACTCTTTATTCCTGTGAAAGTACGTGTAATGCCATTATGTATGGATTTCGATTTCTTTTGCATGGCTACCACGGGCACGCTTGCAGAAGTCCAGAGGCTGAACCCAACGACGGTTTTCAAGCATAAATCGGCCGATACTGCTGCAATTTCACGTTCGCTATTCGTACGAAGTTGATCAATCGTCGCTGGCTTGTTGGCATGGACCATAGACTTGACGTAGCCTCACAGGAAATAGTCTAACGGCGTCAAACCGCACGACCGAGGAGGCCAAGCGACTGGACCATTTCGAGAGATAACACGTTCTCCAAACTTGGTTTCCAATAAATTGATTGTGACATTCGCTGTGTGGCTTTTGGCGCCGTCCTGTTGGAACCACATGTCCTCCAAGTCCATATCATCCAATTGGGGCCAAAAATATTCGGTTATCATTGAACGGTAGCGATCCCCATTCACAGTAACGTGCCGGAAGAAGTACGGCCCCATGACCTTCATCGCTGAAGATGATTTTTCGATGAAAATCCGAATCATTTTCAAGTTGTTGCTCAGCCCAATTCACGAACATACGACGCATCTGGTGGTCAAGCGGCTTCAGTTCTTGCGTCATTTTAATCTTGTAAGGATGTAAGCCTCAGCGGCAGCAATATTCTCGACACTACGGGCACATCTTTATCTCACTGGCACGGGAACATTTTGTACTGTGCCTGTGGATTCAAATTTTCCCACTAGACGCTCAATTGTTGATCTGCTAGGACGATTATGACGACCATAAATTGGACGTAGCGCTCTTATCCTTGAGGCCACTGACTCCGAATTTCGGTAGTAAATTTTAATCATTTCGACTCGTTGTTGGCTCGTATATCTTTCTATCATGAAATGGCAAACCTTACTGAAGTGAAATGTCAAAAGAATGGCAAGAAATATGGCGTCGTTTGCTGTTTCTGTTGCTCTACTTTTGTAGCGTCCTTGTTGAAAAACCCTTTACTAAAAACTGGCATACCAAATTTTATCCATAATCCATTCGTGCCCATTTTTTAAAAGTATCTTTGTATTAATAATAACAAAATCGTTTTAAGGATAGAATAAAATTGCGAACAAGTAGAAAGACAATATAAGCCTACCAAAATTAATTTATACGGGGTCAAAGTTTAAACACTTGGAATTCCAATTTATTTCAAACATTTTACTGTCATTTTTTTATCAAAATCAGACCGTAAGCTTTAATAATATCATTATGTTTCCTAACTTATTATAAATTTCTTCGATCAATCGATTCAAAAGAAAATTCAGTGAAAACTCACTTTCTTATCTCACTGTAGATTAGTTTGTGTATTTTGTATCATTGAAATTCATTTTAATGCCTCTCAGACTTATATGTATGTGATTCCACCAAAGGTGTTCGTCATTGAATACAAATATCAGTTTGAATTTGAAATATGTATAAATACAAATCGGTAAATGTAAAGAAAAGTCAGCCTTGCAGCATCTTTCTAAATGAAACTGTGCCACATTATTTGTTTTTGAATCAATATTTAAATAAAATAATTAATTGCTGTGATAAAAGCTCAAACGTCTGAAGGGTAAGGCCGGCCGCGCTGCGTGCAGTGATGACTCGCCTCTCGCCTGCTGAAACCTCAATCATGTACAATGCACCTACCTTCCTCTTCTTGATGTAGTTGTATGAACATGAACACATCTGGGATGATGCTCTCAATTCTGAAGACGAAGAGCATTGTCAAGGTACTACGAAGAAATGACACAGAAATAAAATTAAATTTTATATCTAAAAATAAATCAAAGCATCGGTGAATCTGAATGTTTTGTGTTGCTTTCTGCTACTGCTGCTATAAAGTGCATGTATTGGTAGAGCTATAGTAAAAATATTCTTCCTCGTGTTGTAAAGTATGGTTGCCAAATAAATTTAGAATCCACAATGATTATAAAGAGACAAATAAAAATGAAAACATTGCTAATGAGCGCAGAATAGCTTTTGTTTTCAGCATAGATTTTAACAATTTTTGATTTGTAATAATTGAGACACATAATAATTTCCCTTAGTATAATTTTGTATGTCTAGGTCATGCAAATATTCTTATAAACAAAAACATGTATTTCATTACTAAAGAAAATAAGTGCTAGACGCATGTAAAAAAAATGCAATTAAAAATTATGAAGTGAGCTTAACTTTTCTCTTTTTTGGACAATGCACAGTAAGGTGCTGGTTATAGCGATCAGGAAAACATATCAGTAAAAACATTTCTGTTTTATTAATTTTATTTGTTAAGATACGATTTGGAATATAAAAAGGAAACATATCAATAAACAATTACCTGAAATAATTTATTCATAAAAAAAACTAATTGAAACTAATATTTGTGTCCAAAAAAAGCATTTTTAAACTTTCCTGATGTAAATTCCCTACAGAATTTGTTACAAATCGTATCTTAACAAATAAAATTATCAAAAAGAAATTTGTTTACTGATGCATTTTCCTGATCGCTATAACCCAGCGGGAAAAATTCATTGTGGAAACAGCAGCTTTTTCCTTGAGGAATGGCAGCTGCACCGTCCACTTTTCAGCTGATTCCTCTGATGAAATTAACATGGACGTGTCCGAGGCGGGAAGCACATGCTGAAAATCCGATGAAAATTCACCAACGAAATCACTATTTCGTTGGAAGATGTTTATTCACCGAACCAGGTGATGAAAAACATGGTGGTTGCATAATCTGTGAATTCACTACATAAATGTATGTGGCTTATTCATCAGTTTAATATTTTTAATGAAAATGGTAATGAAAATTCAATTGTGAAATCACAAGATTAGTGTTTATTCAGCACTTGTTTAATGCAATATGAAAAATGTGAAGAAGGTTGTTGGTTAATCATCACTTCACTTACATAGTATTTCTACACCTAAAATACTTTGAGACAATCTGAGATTGTCTCATTTTAATGGAAATCCACTATTCCTCTTATTATATTTACTGTCAATAGACAATATGAACACAGAGAAAACATAAAAATTCAACTTCTATCTCGCCATTAACACCTTACAAAGCATATAAGTGGACATAGACGATGAACTGATGAACTTGTACATGACTTTTCAACAGTTTTTTCATCCTATAATTTTCACTATCAAAAAGTAATTTTTAATTCAACGAAAGAAAGGGTTGTTTTCTACACACAAAGCAAAAAGTGGGTTCAAATCTATGAACCTCGCATGACTTTTCACTCACTAAATCATTGCATATCGTTTCCTTTTATTATTTGGGTAGTGAATTAATTGATGAATTCAGCTAAAAAAAATCATTGGGGACGATATTTCCCGCTGGGAACCGGCCCCTATGTCAATATGAAACAAATATGTGTATGTGGGATTAGGCCTAGTTCACAAGAGATTACTCCGCACGATTTTTAGCTGTAAGCATACGAAGAAATGAGCAGTGGCGTATACATAAACATAGAACTGTTCACACGATGATTTCTAAAATTCGGATGTGTAGGTACAGCTTAAAAACGTGCGGTGTAATCTCATGTGAACTAGGCCTGAGGGTGTCCGTTATTTTGTGTCATGTCGAAAACATTTGCTCCCAGGGGCGTAAATTTGTGTACACGGTGAAAAAAGAATGTACCCTCAAAAGTTCAGCCTTCTATCTCAATTTTTACCCGTGCCGAAACCAAATTGAAGTTTTAAATGCAAATTACGGTGCCATGCATTAAAGTCCAATGAAATAAAGTCCAAAACCAAATTTTGAACTTCTAGGTGTGAAATAAAGTCCAAAGCCATTTTGGACTTTATTTCACACCTTGGAGTGCAATAAAGTCCAAAATTTGGTTTTGGATTTTATTTCATTGGACTTTATTTCATGGCACCGCAAATTACATGGTAATTTTTTGCAATGAGATTTTTTTCACATTCTAAAAAAAATTGAAAATCATTGTAAATTTGCTTGTAAAATTATCAACTTTCTATAGAAATTTTATTCATACTGTTTTATTGATTTTGCGCATGAGCAATGCCTTAATTTTGAATGGAAAACAAATTATTCTCATAACACAGTGCATTTGCCAATCAAATAATTTTTTTTAATGATACCTAATAATCTATTAAAATTATATTCAATGCGAAAAAGACATATTGAATATGAAAATCATGCTGTTGTACATCAGGACGCACACACAAACAGACCCACGCGATGGATGTCTTGACGAAAATCACTTTTTTGGACTTCTCCATCATCGATTTGATTATACCTACCCAACCAATATTTGCCCTATGCAAGTAAAAAAAAATTATTTTTGATTTGGATCTGTCAAAACGTAGATTTTTCATTTCATTGGAAAAATTAATCGATTCAATTTTTGATTTAAAATCAAAATGCAAGGAGAATATGGATTGATGAGAAAAAATCTGTTATTTCTTATAGATGTCTTTCATTTTATCACACGTGACGTTTTGTGTCCCTACGTGACACGACCACAAACAATTGAGTTAAAAACCACGTGTTTTATTTAATTTTCAATTTTGTCATGACGTAGCTTAGGTATTGACCTACAATCACTCTTTAGACAAAAGTGTCTGACTA
Organism: Melangyna quadrimaculata; assembly: GCA_949320155.1. Lineage (NCBI taxonomy): Eukaryota > Metazoa > Arthropoda > Insecta > Diptera > Syrphidae > Melangyna > Melangyna quadrimaculata. Next base: position 74,680,634 of record OX439485.1, on the reverse strand, counting down.
GGACTACTTGGTAGATTTTGGCCGTCTGTACGTAACGTCTCTTTGTCTTTGATTTATGTCATCTCATAACCAATGACGTAAATTAAGGGTTTTTCAACAGGGACGCTACAAAAGTAGAGCAACAGGGACAGCAAACGACGCCATATTTCTTGCCGCTCCTTTGATATTTCTCTTCAGTAAGGTTTGCTATTTCATGATAGAAAGATATACGAGCCAACAACGAGTCAAAATTATTAAAATTTACTACCGAAATTCGGGGTTAATTCGACCATTAATTGGACGTAGCGCTCTTAACGTTGAGGCTAACGTTAAGAGCGCTACGTCCAATTAATGGTCGAATCATCGTAGCAGATCAACAATTGAGCGTCTAGTGGTAAAATTTGAATCCACAGGCACAGTACAAAATGTTCCCGTGCCAGTGAGACAAAGAAGTGCCCGTAGTGTCGAGAATATTGCTGCCCCTGAGGCTTCAGTTGCAGAAAGCCCAAATGTGTCTCTCACACGTCGTTTTCAAACGTTGGGCATCTCTGTGACGTCGTTGTGGTGAATTTTGCGAAAAGATCTTGGCCTACATCCTTACAAGATTAAATTGACGCAAGAACTGAAGCCGCTTGACCACCAGAAGCGTCGTATGTTCGTGAATTGGGCTGAGCAACAACTTGAAAATGATTCGGATTTTCATCGAAAAATCATCTTCAGCGATGAGGCTCATTTCAGGCTGAATGGCTTGGTCAATAAACAAAATATGCGGTATTGGTCAGGCAGCAATCCACATGTACTCCATGAGTCATCATTGCATCCCGAAAAAATTACGGTTTAGTGTGGTTTATGGGCCGGCGGTGTCATTGGGCCGTACTTCTTCCGTGATGATCAAGACCGACGCGTTACTGTGAATGGGGATCGCTACCGTTTAATGATAACCGAATATTTTTGGCCCCAATTGGATGATATGGACTTGGAGGACATGTGGTTCCAACAGGACGGCGCCACAAGCCACAAAGCGAATGTCACAATCAATTTATTGGAAACCAAGTTTGGAGAACGTGTTATCTCACGAAATGGTCCAGTCGCTTGGCCTCCTTGGTCGCGCGATTTGACGCCGTTAGACTATTTCCTGTGAGGCTACGTCAAGTCTATGGTCTATGCCAACAAGCCAGCGACGATTGATGAACTTCGTACGAATATCGAACGTGAAATTGCAGCAGTCCCGGCCGATTTATGCTTGAAAACCGTCGAAAATTGGGTTCAGCGTCTGGACAAAAGAAATCGAGTTTCATACATAATGGCACCGTACGTACTTTCACAGGAATAAAATTTTTTATTGATATCCAAAATCGGTTTTGTTTTATTCAAAAAAAACTTTTGTAGCGCTCTGATTGAAAAACCCGATAGTTCAATTTTGAATGGGCGTCGAAGATGAATGATTTCTTCAACAGTTCAAATACATAAGAATTACTTTAAATGTGGGCATATAAAAACATCTTTATAACAAGATCAAAATTTGAGTACGATTTGCCCGTATACGTGACCGTGGAATGCACCAAAAGTGTTTTATGTTCAAAACAAATTTTCTATAATAGGTATGCACAAAGTAACAGTACTTGTATACATTACATAGGTATGTAAATTCTAATTGCTTACTGCCAATCTTTTGTTCCCATCGAGCTAGCATATAATTAACCTCAGCCAGGGTTACCTTTGGGACTCCTTAGAGTCATTTTGACTCTTTTTAAACGCTGGGACTCCGGGACTCCCCTTTTTAAAAATCATTGCAATTTGACTCCTTTTGAACATTTGGGACTCTTTTTTGTAAATGCACAATATTCGCTGAATACTTTCAAAATGAAATCTTACATCTGTTGACTCTATACGCAGATCTTAATTCTTATTCAAGATTCTTGTATTCTATCAATATATGTGTTGCTAATTTTGCAGGTGCCTACCCAAAATCATATGCTTTGCGAGGTATTATCACGTATTAAGTTAAACGACAGTAAGCTTTCAGTTTCAAAATATTTAGATCCAAAAGTTATAAGGGTCTAAGCGTCCAAGCAGATTTCAGCTATTTTTCATTAACATCAGAAGAAGTGATTGAAGAATATAAGTTATTAGAAGTAAAAGCCCGAGATAACGATTATAAAATGTATGTACTTTGAAATGAATGACATTGAAAAGTTTTGGACTCAGGTGGGCAATTTATAAAAAAAAACATTAAGATGAGTTTTTGTTTAAAAATATAAATGAATTTGTTATAAAAATACTAACTTTGCCCCATAGCAGCGTTCGCACTGAAAGAATTTTTTACAAATTATCTTTAATTAAAAACAAAGATACAAACCGCCTTAGGGTAGACACTTGTAACTCAATGCTTTCTGAATTAAATTTGCTGGAGGATAAGCCAGTTGAAGAGTGGATCCAGACTCAAATTTAATTCTAAAATACAGAAAAGAAGTTCGTAACAATTAGTTCTTAGAATTATTTGTACTTGCATATATACCTATATACATTTGTGATATTTAAACTGCTATATAAGAAGTTATTTTGTTATATGTAAGGAGTTCATTTTTGTATTCTTTGGGTTAAGGTCAATACTAACCGACTTAAATATATGTAGGTATATGATTATTAAAGTAAATTTATTCATATAAATGTATATAGTACATATGAACATCTGGTTTAAGTTACTATTGAAAAATTGATCCTAAATTTAATTTTAGTTTCCAAGTTTATGTTGTTCTTATATAAAATATAGTTAATTTCTTGTTTTGTTTCAAATAGAAGTTTTATGTTTAGTTTTAAGAATTTTTTTGAATTATAAAGTTTAAAAATACATTGGTTTTTTATTATACAATTTTATGGGGGTATCTTTTTTTTCGCTCAGGACTCCTTTTTGACTCTTTATTTTGTAAAATTCTCAGAGGTAACGCTGACCTCTGCACTTGATTGTAAAAAAGTTTATAACTAAAACAAAAACATAAATAAACCTATTCAGGATGACATACTACAATGTTAAGGGTGGCATTTCAGGTTGAACTTATTTGTACCTGTACCTATTCATAGGATACAAAAAGTGGTTCTCGTTCGCCTGCATGAGTTTTGTTTTGTTCTTGGGGTAGGCGTTAAAAAAGTTTTATTCAGAATTTAACATCACACAAGTTGTTGCACTTGTGTTTTAACTTTTAAGTAGAAACTGCATTCATTAGTTTTTTGTTGTTGTTTGTTTGTTTGTTTTGTGTTTCAAAGGTTGAAAATCTATTCAGCTTTCACATTGTCGCATATAGCTAAAAAAAATTCTATTCCATCAGGTTTTTATATTACACCTCTACCTAGTCTTTGTTGCTTCCATTACTTCGTGTGACAAACAAACAAGAAATATTGCAGCTTTAGAAAGTTTTACAATTACCAACTTGTTGGCGTTATTACCAGGAAAGCCTTCATTTAATTTCCCCAGTGAGGCGCAAGTTGAATTCGAGCATCAACGAATAGGTATCTATGGAAAGTAGTGAAAATTATACTTTAATCAAAAAAAAGAATAGTCCTGATTTCAAGATGGCTACCCTTTTGTAAGTACACCTACACATTAAACAAAATCAAATTTGTGGTGATTGTTTGAAATTCAATTTTTTTACTATAGATTTTGACAACATGAGCAGAACTGAACAAAAATGAAAACGCTAGTGATATTATATAATATGTAGATACCTACATATTTTGGCTACCTACCACATTTTGGGTTTTGCTTGTGATAAAAAGAAACTATTTATAGTATGCTTTGCGTTTCAAACAAATGTTGTTGATTTCGTAATGTTGGTTTGACATTCCTCCTACATGTGATTCCTAAGAACCACATTGCACGCTGACTGCAGTTGTATGGAAGACGCGTCATTTTTAAATAAGTTATGAACTAACCGATTTTGATGAAACTTTTGAAGTACCTACAACTAGAGTGGGTTTAAAATTCACAATTGATTATTATCCACGGAAATGAGTTAAAAGTCCATTTTGTACCTTTAACCTGTGGATTTTTGAGCAAGTGGCGGGTCGTTAAAATAAGAAAAAGAAGTCGTAAAATAAGAAAAAAGAAGAAAGAATTTTCTGGGCTCAAACTAAAGGCAATAATTGATTACTGCTCCATTTGAGTCCGGAACATTCTTCTTACATGGTGTAGTTTTCCTTAACACGGAAGCTCAAATAACTATCTTTATGAATAAGGGTGTTAGTATATAATCTATAGCCCAGGAATTTTGTGCAAAAATCCTAAATTTTGGTTATAGGTTTGGGATTTTGATGGGTTGTAGAGCTATTCAAAAGTAGTATTTGAGGAATTATCCTCGCCTCTGGCTGTTGAGCAGTCCGCGTAATCAGCGTTTGAAAAAAAAAAAAAATGGTGGTGACAAAAAAAAAAATATAACGGTACATTCCACAAACTTTGAAAATATCTCAAAAAATACATAATTAAATATTTTATCATGATACATTTTTTTATATCTAAAAGCTAAAAATTAGTAAGTATATATTCAAAGTTGAAAAATTTATATTTTTTAAATTTTTGGTAAGGTTTTTTCCGTAAAAATGCAATTTTTAACAAATATACATAAATACTAAAAATATAGTTCTGTTCCCTATTTAATTCTGCGTCGTTTGATATATCTTACAAGCTTGTGTTGTGAACCCTTCTGTAAAAAAAGATATAAATTTAAAAAAAAAAATATATACTAAATAATGCATAATTGAATTTAGAACAAGATAGTAAACATTTTATTTTATTAAGTCTGTCAATTTTTTATAAAAACTTGAAAAAATGAACATTTTAAACAATTTTTTTTACTGTTAAAACGGAATTGTAAACAAAATATAACAAAATCAAAATCACTTTTTTTCACTATTAAATTCAACATTGCTTGAGATATTTTTGAAATTTTTCTTGTAGATATATCTTAAATAATTTCAACAAAATGGATAAGGAACCATGAACGAAAATTTAAAAAGTTTCAAATGATAAAAAAAAATATATAACGGTACATTTCAGAAAGCTGAACAAAAATTCAAATGAAGCAAAATTTACTAAAGCATAAAACTGTATACGTGTCTTTTTTTTATATTACGACCTTAAATTTTGAAAAATTTTAGTAAGCGTTGAAAAAGAGAAAATGTTAACTCAATTTTTGCAGTTTTTACAAAAAAAAAAAAATATAACGGCGCATACAAAAAACTTAAAGAATATATCAAACTACGCAAAATTATATTTAACATAACGTCGCCTGAGAATTATTTTGTCGTAAACGCCAAAATGCACTTTTTTAAAGTGGGTATGCAGTTCTATGTTTTCGAAGGTCCTCTTTCCATTTCTGCAATCAGAAATTTCCTACCATTTACCGTTACTGAGATATTCAGTATGGATTTTGTCGTATATCCACAAATTAACTAATCCATCAGTTTTGTTTTGTCGTAATCGCCAGATTTCTGGATATACGACAAAAAGTCCATGTATTTTCGATTTATTTTTTGTTTAATTTAAGTTTGTCGTACGTCCGTAGAGTTCACACATACAACACAAAAATTCAAATGCAACGGCAGAATTGGTTTGGCGTACGTGTACGTAAATGGGAAAAAAATATAAAACAGATCATATAGGTATATGTATATGTTTTTTTTTTTTTATTAATTTTTGCAGGTTGTCGGAGTGTTGTCGCGGAGCGTGCGGTGTAGGATCAAAGGGTAATATTTAGTATTTATGTAGACGAGTGAAAATATCTCAACTAAAACATGATCGCACATTTTATGTGTTTAGTGTCTATACAAAGCATTTTACATATGTACATACATACGTAGATACGTACATAGTTATTATGTTTGCAACTGTGACGTTTTTGTGTAATGTGTATACCTAGTATGCAAGCAAACGATTTCAAAGCATTATCCGTCAAAGCAGATCAGTTAAATTATTTATCAATGCCATTTAGTAAAATAAAACTTCTAAAATTTAAAAAAAAGATCTTTTTAAACTATTATCATTATCAAAAAGGAATAAAAATAATTTACAAATACCGAAAAATGTATTAACACAAAATATTCCTATTTCCTTAAAAAAAATCTAAATCCATAAGGATAAAATTAATGGGGCGTATTCATAGTCATTTTAGAGCTGGGTCTAAGTCAAAGATAGGTTTGGTTGAATGTTCGGACGTTGATTCTATTTTTTTAAGTTTATCATTTCAAAATATTTGAAGCTGTCTGTGTAGTATACCAAGTTAATTATCTTTTAAAAATATAAAAATAACAATTTGGATAATTAAAATCAGTCAGAATTGTATTAAACTGTAGTTTAGTTAAGCCTGGGTCTATCTGCGACTATGAATATGCCGCAATGACATTGAAAGTTTACTTGTATTCAAGCCTAAAGTAGAAGCCCTATTTAAAAATACAAAATATGTATTACCTATCCAATGTTAACTGAACATTTTTTTTCCTTTTAGTTTTTCTGTTTGTTATTGGTCATAGGATGGCTTTTTTCTTTTTTTTTTATTAAAAATTCAGTTGTTTTTTTTTTCGTGAACAAGTTTCAGCTAAATATTCATTATTTTATAAGAATGTATATACTTATGTCAATTTTTTTTTAATAAACACAGTATACGAGTACCTTTAAAATATTGACTCTTCTTAAATATACAGTTATTGAAAATCATATAAAGCGTGTCCTGTTGTAATTCGTGTGCCATACTTTGGGATGTGATTCGTGTTCATATGCTAAGAAAAAAATTGTTCTACAGTATAGTCTTAGGGGCCAGTTATAGCTATCATTGAAAACCATAATTGAAAATATTAATTGTCAATTTTGAGAGATTTTGAAGAAAAAATAAATGATTGTTTTGATGCCAAAGTAAAGCTTATTGACTTTATTATTATTTTCAGATACAAAAATATTCAATTTGGCACAAGTTTTTTCATAAAATGGCTTTTAATTTTTCAATGATGAACTCTTACCAATGATCATTGAAAAAATTAAAAGTTACGTTTTTTGATGAGAAATAATTTTGAAGTCGTAAGCTATCTTTCTGCATTAAAATATTTAATGATTATACTTTCGAAGGGTCTCAAAATCAACAGCTAACATTTCCAATGATGGTTTACAATGATAGCTATAACTGGCACCTTAGATAAGTTTTAGATTTTCCCAAGTATCCAAAATGTATGGGTTTTTGGGTGCACTTATTCATAAGATTTTTTTTTATTATTGTTTCGTTCATCATTAGTAGTTAGATTATTACGCATTTTTTGAAAAAAAAAAATTGACCTCAAAGTCAATATTTAGCTTGAGCAGACAAAATTGAACACCATTTAAAATTGAATATCTGGCAACCCTTAAAACATATATCAGCTTAATTTAAACGTAGTTTAAAAGGATAGTATTTCTACTACAAAAAAAAGGCCCAAAATGAGGTCACTTTCATTAGTACTGATAGAGAAATTGACCTTAACATGTATTAGGGTACACCAAAGTTGGCCTTTTTTTAAATCGTCAAAAAGTGATGTCAAAGTTGAAAATCAGACTTAACTGTGGAACAATTTTTTTCTTAGAATATGACCAAAAATCACATCCCAAAGTATGGCACACGAATTACTGGACACGCTATATTTTAATAATTTGTTCTCATTCGAATCGACATGATCTTAGTATTGCAATGTCGTATGTGCGTTTACTTTGTCGTACGTGTATGGAGTGCAACAAAATGCTTATTTTCGTGGCATATACGACAAACTGATTCTGGAGAAAAACAGTTATAATTCGAAAACCAAAACCGACTGGGGCACCTTGGAAAACTTCAATCGAAAGAAGATTTACCACATAATAATATATTTAAAAAAAAAAGAAAACTTAATCGATCAGTTTTTTTTATTTAAACTCAAACCTTAAAATTCAATTTCCCAAAATCGCCCAAATGGCATATACGTCAACATAGTTCTCAGGCGACAATAAGATAAAAGATTTTTTTTTTAAATTGTCTTAAACTTGGTAAAAATTTTATTGAACGTTGAAGAAGTAAACATTTTGCAATTTTTTTTACAGTTCTTATCATTCCAATTTAACAGTCAAAGGATATTTATAAAAAAAAGTATTATTCGATTTCGCATTGTTTAAAACATGTGGTTATAGATAAAATATTTACCGTTCTCAAAATATTTTGACAACGATGATAAAAAAAATATTTTTCTTCAAAAAAAAAAATATAACGGTAAATTTTTAACATTGAAAATGTTTGTAGGCTCGTTTTGCACAAATTATGGTGTTGGTGTTACCAAAATGAATAAAGTACAAATGAATACAAATGAAAATGAACTTAAGCGTAGTAGGGGCATTTTGCGAAAAATTTGGTTGGTGTTACTACAAAAGGTACCTACAAAATTAAAATGAACATATCTTTGTAAGCGATGAACATCGCAGCGTATCGAATTGTTGGTTGGGAGCAGCGTTTCCTTTATGCGACTTTAGTCGCATTTTTGCGACCTATTCATCGATGTGCGACGCATGCGACGACCTTTTTAAACATGCGATTTTTTTTGTTTTAAAAAAATTTAAAAAAAGTTTCCCGAACGCGTACAATCATGTGTAGGGCGATTTTTTTTGAAGCTAACCCTTATGAAAAATAAATCAACAAACCCCTTGCAAAGTGAAACTTGTGAATGTGACTGTGATCAAAGACAATTTTTTTTTAATAAACCCAGTGATCGGCAGTGCAAAAACAAAAATGACCCAGATTTTTGTAAATGCGTGTCTCAGTTATATTCTGCAAATCTCCGCACTTATAACTTTCCAACCATATACAATTTATCGAAATCGGTTGGATACTTTTTGAGCAAACGGTACCACAACCAATTTTTAAGACTATTTAAATTTAAACGTTAAACCTACTCGTGTACCTACATACATATTAATGTAAAATGAAGTCTGATTTTTTTTGTTATTGTTATTAATTATAGCTATTGTTCAAATTAAAAATGTTCAAATAATATCTTAAGTGCAGTTTTTATATGGTAAAAAAAACATGGTATAGGTATGCGACTTTTTTTTTATTCAATTGCGACATTTTGCCCAAAAATGCGACTTTTTCAAACAATTTGAATTTTGCGACTTTTTTTTTGTAAATGCGACCTTTTTTGCGACTTTTAAAAAAATATCAGAGGTAACGCTGGTTGGGCGCTGTTTCGTGCTTGTGCAATTTGCTTGTGCTACCAAAGAAGTAAGAAGAGAATGAAAGAATGAAAAATAAACAATGACAATAATGAGCTACATGTTTGTAAGGCTTTTATTGGCAGGTGCAGACTACAGAGCACAACTACAGCAGAGTATCGAATTTTCGGTTGGTATATTGTGTTGTGTACAGTCACACTCAAAGTTTAAAGAGGTTGGGGGGTAGAAGAGGAACGGATGATAATGGGATACATGCTAAATTTACCACAGTAGAATTTACAAATGTTTTGAACCTATTTGTTATGTGTATATAATAATAAATTTAAAATAACTTTTTCACAAAAAAAAGTAACTTTTTTACAAAAAAAAAAATTACTTTTGTACAAAAAAAAATTAACTTATTTACAAAACAATAAATAACTATTTTCAAACTAAATTTCTTGTAAAAATAAATATCTTTAGTTACTTGCACAAAAGTGATGAGAAATTATTCAATTATGTTTTATATTTTTATTATAAATTATACGCTCTTTTCTGACTCACTGACTGGGTAGCGCTGCTATGATGGTAAAATCAGAAAAAAACAATCCTGCTCTTAAACGAAAATGTTAAGGGTTGCCAATTTTCTGAAATTAACTTTTTTATGAAAGTGAACGGTGAGTTTGTCAACTAAATTTTATACATATTTGCGCTCAGCCCTGGCTAACATAATTATGTTCGACGGGCGCCTTTTGGGTCCTACAACCAACTAGTCTCCGATATTAAGATTTTAAAATACTTCATTAAGCAAGACATAAAAGATTAATTGAAAAAAAGATTAATTGAAATCTACAATTGCATGAAAACTTTAAAAAAAAAATGAAAATCATTTTGAGTTAATGTTTTTGTACCTCCCTAATTGACTTAATTATTCAAAACTTTATACGGAAAATTGATGTGGTACAAAAGTTGTAATTTAAGATTCTTGGTAGCATGTTCTCTAGTATAGGATTAAAAGTCTTTTTAGATATAATAGAAAATTTAGTCCTTTTTGAATTATGATTAAAAAAGACGAGCATTTTGTGACACCGCAACGGACAGGTACAACCGTTCCTAACTTTATTTTTTCTAAGATTTCAATTTAATAATCTATTTTGTAGCTCATACCAATGGAAAATTAGAAGTAATATACAGTAGAGGCTACTTATAGTCACAAGAAGTCTTGTACCTAATTCTGAAGATGGTTTGTCCCAAACAAAATGTAACAGATCCTTATGAATGAGGTGAAAAATTAAAGCAGGGATGACTTAAATTTGTATGCAAACTTAATCGGAAAATGTTGCACAAATTCATTCTAAAAATGTGATTTCGTTATTAGTCGTTTCGATTTTTGGCGCATAAAATTGAAAAGTTGATACAAAATTTTACAAATTTGTAAAACAAAACCCACGCACATATTGACTTATTGACTTAAACCTCCTACGATTAGGTATAAGATAATGTTAAAAAAAATTTGTTGATTACTTTAACAAGAGCAAAATGAATTAATATAAAATAAATTCGTAACTTACAAAATTCTAAACGGATCCTCCAGATTAACGTATAAAAATACTGCCCTTTAGAACTACCCAAAAAATATCTATAAATTCTTGAAAACTTCGAAAAATTAAAAACAATTTGAGTTAATGTTTTTTTTACCTACCTAATTTACTTAATTATTCAGTAATTATTAATTTAAATTCGTTGGTTGGCATATTCTTTACATAAACTATAGATTACAAAGTAAATCTAGGAAATCTTATACAAAATTCAAATTTATTGCTTTTTGAATTATGATTATTAAAGACAAGCTGTTGTGACACTCAATCTGACAGATAAATTATAAAACCGTTCCTTACTTTATATTTTACTGAAGGATTTAAATCTTCTGTTTCTCTTGTCAGCAATTAAGCGTTTAAGTTAATCAAACATAGCTGGTGCACTTATTGAAAGCTCCAAACGTTCTGAAACAAAGAACAACAACTATTCTTATGGGAAGAATTAACTGGCTGAACACCAATAGCAGTAGGTTCACTTGTAGTTGAAGATAGCTAGTACAATTGACGAAGTCGAAAGGAAGAAAACATTAAACAGTCGAGCCCGTTTATATCCATATGAAGATGAATAAAAAAATGTGCTTTTATCCGACTGCAAAGTTGGTTTGGCGCACAGAAAAATAGATTAAATGACGATAACAAACAAGAAAAATTCCGTGCAGTATAAAATTGAGAAAATTTTAACTTTTTGCTTCAGGTAGGATAGGCAGTCAATTAAGTTAGAAAAAGTCTTTAGTCAGTAAAAGTAGAATAACAGATTCAGGCAAGATGAAATTTGCTAAAAAATTAGCAATGATAGGAAGAGGTACCTAATTCGCTTGGACCTTGAACCTTCCAAGCACATTGGGAAATGGTTAGGCCTAACGGTGTAAGTAGCTGTGGATGAAGCTTGTATATCACTGTCAAAATAAAAAGATACGAAAACAGCGAAGCGCTCTATAATATAAAGTTTTAGTTGTTGCAAGAAATGTATGGTATGACACAAAGTTTAGCACTTTTGATTGAAGTTACAGTCTTGTGTTCAGCCATCAGTAACCTACAACTATTTTTGTAGCTTTCACAAATGAAAAGCTTACCAAATTAAAATAATTATAATGTACCTTATTGCACCACGAAAGGTTGTCAACATCACCTCCTTATATGAATTTCAAAATTAAAAAACATATGGAATTATTTATTTTTATTGTGTATTTATGTTAAATAAGGAGTTCTATATAACATGTCTTGCTTCAACTTAATTTTAATTAATTGAATTTTGTTTAAGTGCAAACAATTAGTTATGTTTTTATTTTATCTAACAAATGCAAGTCATTTTCAATGCACCCATTCTTACTCTATGAGTGAAATCTGTAAATTTTTAACTTCCAAACTATTTTAAATTATGCAGCAATATATGGTTCTTAAGTTTGTATTTTAACTTGTTTTATAAAGGGGCATTAAATTTGCCAAATTTGTATACAATTTGAAGAAAATGTTTTTATTAATTTTTTTTTTAGTGTGTTTTAAGTGTTTTTTATTAAAATGGAGTATTTAACGGGACCCAAATTAAACTAAATGCAGTATTAGTATGTTCTTTATTATATTTTCCATCATATGTGGTATAAAAAAAGATTTATAACACACTATTTGGAAAATTTTTAATTTATTCCTTCAAGAAACGTGGAAACAAAATATTTGAGTTACAACAAAAAAAAAATAAAAAAAATACAACGGTACATTTCACAAAGATTCAAAAAATCTCAAATGATGACCAGTTTAACTCAGTTTCTCGGAGTTATGAAGGGCAATATATTTTCAATTTTTCTCTCAGAATCTAATCGTAGGTGGAATAGTTTAACTAATTGCTAGAAAAATCTGGCCTACCTATAATAAATCCCGAACTATTAACCTAATGTGCAGACCCAGGTGAGACATAGCAAGGATTGTTGCAACATGTACTGGACACTGGCCAATAGGAGAACATGCGGCGAAGCTTGGCATCCCCTACAATACTCACTGTCGTAGTTGTGGGGACCAGCAGGAAAAGGAAACAGTCTTTCATTTCCTCTGTAAATGTCCCGCTTTGGCCAGAATGAGGCAACAATCTTTTGGGAAGCCCTTTTTTGACGACCTTAACGAACTTTCCGGAACGAAGATCAAGATTTGACTTCTTTCCTCAACGCGACGAAATGGATCTCGGATTTACTTCGGTTCCTCTTGCACCGTCTTCTTCCCCAAACTCCTATGACTGCGAGCTAGTAGACTAACGGTTTTTGAAGGTGGCTCATGGTGCACGAGGACCGGACGATCACACAATTGGGCCGATCTCCGCTTCAATACCAGCCAACAATTGCCTAGGTGGCACAGTGTAGATGGGTCTTAGTTGCGGACTTCGACCCTTTTGAGTGTTTTCCTATTTTCAAATTCAAGAATGTTTTATTGGATCTAGAATTAACTTCGGTTTCCTTTTGCACCATTTTCTTCCCCAAACTCCTATGGCTGTGAGATAGCAGACTACTGGTTTTTGAAGGTGGCTCATGGTGCACGAGGACCGGAGGATCACACGGTTGTGCCAACCTTCGCTTCAATACCAGTCAACAAGTTGCCTAGTTGGCACAGTGTAGATGGTTTTTAGTTGCGAACTTTGGTCCTATCGGGTGTTTTTCCTATGTCCAAATCCTTAATAAGTTTCATCATATGTCTAAATCCAATAAAAGCGTCTGGTCATACAGGCGGGTGGTACTTTATCTGGTAACCACAAGTCATGTTGTGCAAACAGACGGAGGTGTACAGAGATTACCATATCTGAGTGTGCGACTAGATGATCACCCTAAGGGATCAGATCGTATGCGTCCCGGGCAAATCAGCAAATTGCTTAGCGTAGCATACTGCAGCTGAACTCGGGCGTAGGCGATGATCCGTTGGGAGATCTATCACCAAATACCTTCTTTTTCTTTAAAAATGTTCTTTTAACCCACAGGTCAAACAAGCGGATTACAGCGTTAATTGGGTCATCGAGCAAGGATGCTTGTGACCGCCATCTCTACCTACCTACCTACCTTAACTCAGTTTAAGAAAATGTAATACTTTTTTTCATAAAAAACCGTAAAGTTGGAATAATTGTCTTTGAAAGTTGAAAAAAATAAAATGTTAATTTTTCTTACAATACTTACTATCAAAATTGAATAGCTAACGGTAGGTACTGAATAACACCAAAAAAATTATTTTATTTTGCGTCTTTTAAGATATTATGCATGTTCCTTCTGCGGATATTACTGAGAAAAAAATATTCGAAGAAAACAATGAAAAAGAACATACATACTTCCGGCCGGAAAAATGCCCAGTTTCTGTCTAGTTTTGACATGGCACTAGTCAGTTTTCTTTAGGGAAAATCTAGACGAGGAAAACTTGTCAAATATACGTCAAGCCCTAGCAAGTTTTCAGTAAGTAAAATTTAGACGAGGAAAATGTTTCATACTCTCGTGAGGTTCTCGCTTGTAAGAAGAATAAGCACTATCGTTATTGATACATATGCAAAATTTTAACTAAACAAATTGAATCGAAAAATACAAATTTTAAATTTTATTATAATTGATCAGTTTTAGTTTACAAAAAAAGTTAAAAATTTGAAAATCCTACCAAGATAATCATATAGGTGTTTAATTTCGAAAATCTCTATTTTCAACCACCCACCCCGGCCAAAGCCTTTTTGAACTTTTCATTAAAATTTATCAAAAATTATAATTTTCTGTCTTAAACTATATTTACTTAATACCAGATGGTTCATCTCAAGTGGTTCATATCCGGTTGTTTTTGTGTTGGGATGTAGTTTAGATTAAGCGCATTTTTGTACACGATACTAAATCAAATTATATATGATAATTAGAGAATTTTACAAAAATGCCCACTATCATACTAAATTTACTTCAATATCGTATTAAATTCATACAAATTTGCGCTATTATTTTTATTATTCAGGTTTTTTATTTTTGATCTGAGTTATTTTACTATCGGATCACAACCGATACTAAAATACCCTTTTTTAATGTTTCTAGCAAAAATATGAACAAATCTAGTTTGTGCTGGTCCGGGGCCTGGAGTGGATTTTCTGACGAGGCGAAGGGTTCATAATCGACAAGGCCCTAGTTTTGGCCATAGCTCAGCCATACTAGGGCCTTGCCAGAATCTATTTAAAACTCTCTAGTGCCATGTCGAAAACTAGAATGTTTTTCTTCGCGGGTTCAGTTGTACATGGATTTGTATCAATATTTTATTTGCTTGAATGTTATTTTTTAGTTTCTAGGTACATTTTAGTTTATATATAAAGTTATTTTACTTAAAAATGTACAAGTCTTATACAAAAATTTAAATTAAAACTCATTGGCATCTACTTCGTTCAGATGGTATCCTTCGCCAATGGTATTATTGCAGGATGTTCCCTCCCAGCGGGAAATATCGTCCCCAATGAATTTTATAGCTGAATTCTTCAATCAATTCACTAGCCAAATAATAAAAGGAAACGTCATGCAATGATTTAGTGAGTGAAGAGTCATGCTAGGTTTCCTCAGTTCATAGATTTGAACCCACTTTCTGCTTTGTGTTTAGAAAACAACCCTTTCTGTCGTTGAATTAAAAATTGCTTTTGATATGGAGAATTATAAGATGAAAAAACTGTTGAAAAGTCATGTAGAAGTTCATCAGTTCATCGTCTATGTCCACTCATATGCTTTGTAAAGTGTGTACCGCCATTGGGTGTTCTGATAGAAGTTGATTTTTTTTGTGTTCTCTGTGTTGACATTGTCTACTGACAGTAAATATTATAAGAGGACTTATGAATTTCCATTAAAAAGAGGCAATCTCAGATTTTCTCAAAGTATTTCAGTTTTTTGGTTAATCACCACTTCGCATATGAAGTGGTGACTAACCAACAACCACTGACCTACTGATTTAACTTTAATTTAAAGTTTTAATTCTATATTTTAATTAACCAATCACAAATAATTCACAACGCAACAGAGTTAATGAATTTACTATTTATTTAATTTTCTTCACCTTTTTGCATATTGAATTAACTAATTGCTGAATAAACAACTACCTACTTCTATATCTTGTGATTTGATAATTGAATTTTCATTACCATTTTCATCGAAAATATTGAACTGATGAATAAAGCACATACATTTATGCATATGCAACCACCATGTTTTTCATCATCTGGGTCGGTGAATAAACAACTTCCAATGAAGTAGGGATTTCGTTGGCGAATTTGCATCGGATTTTCAGCATGTGCTTCCCGCCTAGGATATGCCCATGTTAATTTCATCAAAGGAATCGGCTGAAAAGTGGACGGTGCAGCTGCCATTCCTCAAGGAAAAAGCTGATTTTTCCTCAATGAATTTTTGAATATTTCCCGCTGGGCTGGGCAGGTTCCACACATCACTGAACATAACATTCAGGATATTAATTTAAGTAGATGTTCTGGAGCTGGTGGCAGATCTGTTGTTACAGGAATTAATCCGCTTTTGACGGATTTCCACCCCCAATCGGTTGGTTGAAAAGCATTTCCCAGCTTGATGATATACGCAATATGAATGCTAATCTGCAGCAGCTTTAGTTGGAGGAAGACAAGCTAAATCAAATTTAGAATGTAACTGCAAATTAGAAATCACCCTGTTGTAACCACGGTACCGTACTTCATCAAGTGGTGTCTTTCGTGGAATATTGTACAGTCCACAGTTCCTTAAAAGGGTGCAGGTTATTGTTTTTTTTTTGTATTAGTCTACGTTAAACCCAAATTAAACCTGGTGCCTCATCATGTAAAACAAAAACGATCGAACGATATCGTTTTGGCGATAGCTGTCTTTATTTTTCACTACTGAAGTGATAGAGAAAGCTATTTTGAAAACGATATCGTCCTATCGTTTTCGTTTTACATGATGCGGCCCCTGGATGTTGACTTTTTTTACAAAAAAAATTAATTTTGTGTATTTTTAAAAAGTTTTACACATGAATATATTTTGTTTTATATTTTATAATTTAAGAACTAACCGTTTCTAAATATTTCATGTATCAAACTAATTCCTACATCAATGATACCCAAAGATTCCAACGAAGAATTCCCAAAAATTAAAAAAAAATCAAAATTAAATACCGTTATTATTTTTTCCTCAACACCCATAGGTGGGGATGTATTATTTAGTACCAAACCTATTACCGAAATTTAGAATTTTGTATGGTGGCATGTCTCTATAGGAATTTTGTAAAAAAAGCGTGCGATTAAAATCTTCTCAAACACAGTTAAACAAACTTTTTATATAATTCTAAAAATGAGGTTTTCTGCACAATTGAATGCCTCAAAACTGGACAATTTTGTTTTGTTCTTTTACTAAGTAACGATTAAACAAAACTAAACCAACCTCCATTACGATTTTTTTTTCCAAAAATTTGACTTTTAGTGTATTTTTAAAAAGTTTTTAACGTATATATGTTTCGTATTATATTTTATTATTTAAGAAAAACAATTATCAATCATTTGACTTGTTTCTAAACAAATTACATCCAAATATATAGCTATTTTACTGAAACAAAGAATTCGCAAAAATTAAAAAAAAAAATCACCCTTAAAACCTCCAATTTTGTTTTTGCTCAATAGCTACAGTCAAGGATATTTCTAAAAAGTTGTATAATAGTAGTAGGTACAATATATGTAAGTATAAAAGCTGTTACCAAAATTTAGAAACTTGTATGGAGCCATGTAAGGAATGCCGTTAAAAAAATAAGTTTAACCTTAAAAAATTAAGGACTATTTGTTTGTCAACTGTTTCGTAGTGCTCAGAAAATTTCTTTTTATTGAGTTTTTAGTAAAAAAAAAGTAAAATATACCTATCTTGTTAAAGTTCATAAAGTAGCTTTATGTGTTTTTTTTTCTGTAACAAAAATGCATGACTACAATCCACATTCATAATAGAGGACTTTTATAATATATGCATTGCAGCTGAATAAATATTCAACCCCTGAAATTAAACTGAAAATAGCGCATGAATGTAATAATTTCACATTAAAATACAATATATACCTATACAAGGCACACAATGCAAACTCGTCTATACGTACATATTAAAAAAATCAAAGAACGAACGCTAATGGCAGGTTCAATTTAAAACATGAATAAATTAATACATCAATAAAAATAAATACCGATAATCCTGGAACTTTATTTATGTGTAGTGTATCAATGTTGTTTGTTCATGTTTTTTTTTAAATATTTTATTGATTTTATTTATTACATGTTCGTTCAAGTTTATTTTATGCAATATAATGAGCTGTTGATTTACAGAAACTAAGTATGTTCTTATGTAGTACGTATTCATTATAAGCCACAATCACAACATCCCCTTAGGGGCCAGTTATAGCTATCATTGAAAACCATCATTGAAAATATTAATTGTCAATTTTGAGAGGCTTCGAAGAAAAAATGAATGATTATTTTGATGCCAAAGTAAAGCTAATTGACTTAACAATTATTTCTAGGTAAAACAAAATTCAATTTGGCTAAACTTTTCTCATAAAATGACTTTTAAGTTTTCAATGATAACTACCTTACCAATGATCATTGAAAAAATTAAAAGTTAAGTTCTGGGGAAGATATGGGTCAAAATGAATTTTTTTTGGAAGAGAAATAATTTTGAAGTTGTATGCTATATTTCTGCATTAAAATATTTAATGATTAAACTTTCCAAGGGTCTCAAAATAAACAGCTAACTTTTCCAATGATGGTTTTCAATGATAGCTATAACTGGCCCCTTACGTTATGGGGAAGAAATCAAAATGAATTTTTTTAGAGGAGAAATAATTTTGAAGTCGTAAGCTATATTTCTGCATTAAAATAATCAATGATTAAACTTTCAAAGGGTCTCAAAATCAACAGCTAACTTTTTCAATGATGGTTTTCAATGAAAGCTATAACTGGCCCCTTACCAATGATCATTGAAAAAAATGTGTGAGTACCGGGACTCAAGGGGATGATGTGTAAACATCAGTGTAGTATATAGTTTATCCTATAGCTTACAGTATATAGTAAACTGATGAGGTTGCCAAAGGCGCCCGTCGAACATGTTATGTTAGTTCATGTGATTCAGGGCTGAGCGTAAATATGTATTTAATTTTGTTTTCTAACCTCACCCTCCACTTTCAAAAAAGGTACTTTTAGAGAATGTGGCAACTCTTAAAATCATACCCAATTTAGACCTTAAAATCATAACAGTTGCACCATGCCAAAAAAACTGCATTTTCCACAATTATATGATGATGATAATTTTCCCGACACTATTTAATGCACAATCCGTTGGCTTGGTTGGAGTCGTTGGTGTATTACTATACCCAACCACATTACCGACATTCACCACATTATCTCAATTTACTCTATTCAATGCACGAACCATTCGCATCCATTAGTTAAAAATCTAAATAAACAAGATGGTGGCGTATCCGTAATTTTGTCTTTCCTCTTCCAAGTTTACCCATACCGAGAGTTTGTTTTTTTCTTAATACCTAGCGCTAAGATGTTTACACATCAAAAACTAAAAGTTACGTTATGGGGAAGATATGGGTCAAAATTATTTTTTTTTTTTTGGAGGAGAAATAATTTTGAAGTCGTAAGCTATATTTCTGCATTAACATATTTAATGATTAAACTTTTCAAGGTAAATAAACAGCTAACTTTTTCAATGATGGTTTCAAATGATAGCTATAACTGGGCCCTTTATTAAATTTATTGAGTATTGGGTTAAACAGATGTGCATCAATTCTGCACGCAAATATGCATGCAGAGCTGCACACGAAACACATGTGCAAAGTTTTTGACATTCATGATGCATAGTTATGTCAAACAAATACATGAAAGCACAACGTTGCCGATGTGACACAATAGTGTTGGGACGAGATTTTCTTCGTTGGACGCTGGCGCTGGCAACGCCGCCGGCTTCATGGATTATTAATAAAAAAACACCAACACAAACAATTTTTTTTTAAGAATTTTTTTTTTTTTTTTTTATATTTAACGCGTGCTAAAGGGGTTATGAATACCCTTAAAGTGATAAACACAGCACGAGCGATTAGGTAGGTTGGAGGGGATTTGAAAGGAGAAACCGATGTACATTGGTTTTGAATGTCTGTAGATCACAATGGGAGGGGAAGATAGCGCTGGGTAGAGCATTCCACATTCGTGTAGTGCGACTAAAGAAAGAATCTCTGTACTTAACTGTACGTCCGAAGTTGGGCTCAAGGGTAAACTGATGGGCATTCCTAGAAGCGCGAGTATTACGGTTGAATTGTTTAAGGGGAGGAATGCAACTGGCTATTTCGCTAGAGCAATTTTTGTTAAAATAACGGTAAAATAACGAAAGGCATGAAACATTTCGACGGTGCTCCAGAGATGTAAACGTTTCCGTTATAGTTCTTTCACCTATCATTTTAAGAGCTCTCTTTTGAATTCTATCCAATAGAATAGTGGGTTATTGGAGCACCTGCCCAAATATGGGAGTTATACTCAAGTTTTGGACGAATAAAGGCTTTGTAGATCACAGCCAGATCGGAGGGGGAGAAAAATTTCTTGCATCGCAGAGAAAACCTAAACACCTAGCAGCATTTTTGGCGATGTCAAATATGTGGTTGGTCGTTCCACAAAAGGTGGTCTGTGACACACATACCGAGGACTGAAAGCTGTTCAGTTTCCTCTATGCAAGTGCCGCTCATGGATAGCAGCATTGGGGGTGGGTTCCGCTTTAACGACAGGAGACAGCATTGAGTTTTAGAAGCATTAAATTCTACACGGTTTTTTATTCCCCAGTGGACAATACTGTCAAGATCAGAATTTAATGAGCTTATCATACGCTGCCGTTCAAGTTCCACATCCGAAGGACATGGATGTGAATCAAGAAACGAATATGAAAAGCTGAGGGTACTGTCGTCAGCAAAACAGTTTAATGGATTAGAAGTTTCAGATAAGAGATCGTTTATGAATATTAGGAAGAGGAACGGAGACAAAACGGAGCCCTGGGGCACACCAGCATTTGTTTTGTGGATTTCAGATTTGAAACCGTCCAATACAACTTGTATTGAGCGGTCCGAAAGGTAATTTCTAATCCAACGAAGAAGAGATTCATCGATACCAAATGCACGCATTTTCGATAAGAGAGCTTGATGCCAAACTCTATCAAATGCTTTTGAAATATCAAGCGCAATAATCTTACTTTCTCCAAAACGATGTAAAGATTTGTGCCACTGTTCGGTGAGATATACCATCAGATCACCAGTGGACCTATTGCTACGAAAGCCGTACTGCCGGTCATTAAGAAGCTTTCGTTCTTCGAGATATTTCTTTAGCTGAAAATTTATCAGCGTTTCCATGACCTTGGAAAGAAGGGACGTAAGCGCAATTGGTCGATAGTTGGAGGGGGAAGAAGACACGCCTTTTTTAAGGACAGGCTGGACAAATGCTGTTTTCCATCCACTCGGAAAGAGACCAGTAGAGTAGGACAGATGGAAAAGCTTACGCAGTGGTTTTGCCAGCGTTGAAGAACACCTCTTCAGAACAATGGGAGGGATACTATCCGGGCCAGCGGATTTGTGGACGTCGAGATCTTTTAGAACTCTAGCAACTGCACGAGTGCGAAAGAAGATTTGTCCCATAAAATCATTTACGCTCTCAAGTACAGGAGGAGTCATAACACTTTCTGGCAGCGTCGAATTAACAGCAAACTGTGCTGCAAGCAAATTGGCTTTATCTTGCGAGCTGACAAAAGGAGTATCATTGAAGACGAGCGTTGGAACCGAGGATGAGGCCCCGCGCTTCGAGGGGCCCCGCGCGTTCTACATTAAAATGTTTCCGCGCCTTGAAATAATAAAATCAGGCAAAACATTTTTCGAAATAAATATTATAATAATTATAATGACAGTTAAAAGTTCCAAGTACGTGTACAAAAATCAGTGACAACTTAAGTGTCCTACTATGACCAAAGCCATGATACAAACATTGCGCGTTGCACTCAGGTAACATCATGTTTCTTGTCAAAACTATTAGACTGATTTGGATCGATTTTCAGAAATTCGTCTTGTTATACTCTAGACTATTTGATTCCAATTTATAGCAGAATTGGACAATTTTGCACATGTTTTTTGAGTGCTTCAAAATGACAAAGTTTTTCAGATTTTTTTTTAATATATGGTTAGATACCAACACATAAACATATAACATGCATGAATTTAAAACAAATGTGGTCTTGTAGAAAATTTTATAATAAACAAATTTATAGCGGATGTCTTTATTCTAAATTGTTTATTTCCAAAGTTGTTAAGGAAAATATCAAACAAAATTAGCTACAGACCACTCTAACATGCCCTAGCAACATATCAAAAATGCAGAACTACATCGCCATTTGCGATTTTATTGTCGAATTTGACTGGCCTATAATCTTTTAAATTATAAAAAGTTGACGAACGAAAACTATTCTGAACTGTTTTCCAACTCATAAATGTTTTGTTGTTGCTACTGTTTTTAATAGTAAGTCATTTTGTGATTTACTCAAAGCTTTTGTAACTTCAATAGCAGTTGCAAAAAGAAAACATATTTTTTTTTTCAGATACCTACTTATTATTTACATTCAGTAAATATTCAGAAAGTGAGAAAAAACAGAAGTACATAAGTAGTATGCGCTTTTAAGATCAGAATAATAAAGAACCTAGTTAAATTCCTTTGCGAAGAAATGAATTAATTCTCAGTTCCTACTTTTTGTTTGAATTTTTCGTTATTCCGTCGTTGTAAGCGGCGAAACTGAAGTATTTTTTGTCTGAAACTCGTCTTTATATACAACTGTCGCGACGATTTGACGACGGTATAACAGACAATAAACTAATTTAAATTGTATGAAAACCAAAAGTGGTAGTTTTAAGCGACTCGTCGTCATTATAAGCCACGTCGTTATACAGTGTGTTTTTTTTTAGGTATAGAAGTTTAAGTTGGCAACATTATTTTAACTGGCGGCCATTTTGTCAGCTGCCAAGTGATTTATTTTTGGTTTGGTCTTTGGTTTGGCATTTTAACATGAACACCTGAACAACATGACGCCTGAACAACACTTCCAAATTGTGCAAATTTATTTTGAAGATCATGGTTCTGTTCGAAATATATGTCGTGCACTACGTCCATTTTACGGTCAACATAATCGTCCATCAGAGCAATTAATTCGATTAACTCCGGAACGTTTTCGCACCACGTTTACTCTAAAGGATAATACGCATACACAGGGACGTCGTACAGTGCGTACAGAAGAAGTCATTGCTGATGTAGGGCGTAGCGTAGAGGAAGACCCGAATCAGCTAGCCAGAACGTTACAGTCAATAGTGACCGCCATAAGGCCATGATTACTGACTTTTTCGTTTATCAATTGAACAACCATGATGTGCAGGAGATGTGGTTTCAACAAGAAGGCGCAACATCTCACACAGCTCGTGCCACAATTGATTTATTGAAGGAAACGTTTGGTAACCAAGATCGTGTGATTTAACGCCGCTTGACTGTTTTCTGTGGTAATATGTAAAGTCATTAGTCTACAACGATAAGCCTGAAACGATTGACCACTTGGAGGACAACATTCGCCGCGTTATTGCCGATTTACGGCCACAAATGTTGGGCCAGCCGTGGCATTCAAATGCCAGAAATCACATTAAAATTATAATGCCAGAAGATTATCTTTCGAATAAAGTAAATTTCATGTCAATTTAAAAAAATCATCTTTGTTTTATTCCACTTCAAAGTTATATACCTCTAAAAAAAACACCCTTTAGGTAGCGTCGTCTGTAAACGCAAATTAGAGAGTGCTTAAAAACTTTGAAATCAAATATTGTCTTAAGTTTGTTATAACAATTTTGAACTTTAATTTTAATATTGACTTCGTAAGATTTGATGATTTGATGCAGATTTTTCGCAGGGGCCCCGCAAATTTAATCTCGCACACGCCTCATTTTGGTTTAGCACCGCCTCTGGCAATGATGCTGCGCAGTAAATTTAGAAATAGATATATCGTGCAGCTATGCGCTACATGCAGACTTTGAATGAATCTGCTCCCTGATACTCCTGAACCTGTGTAACTTATTTTCGCTGCATTAAAAACGCTGTACATCTGTTTAGCACATATGTAGTAGTAGTAGTTGTAGTAGTAGTAGTATTTTTTATTCTGAATTCAGTTTTATATAATACATTATTTATACATTTTGTTGGTCTTTAAATTTATACAAACTAAACATATGAAGTATGAAGTTAAAAAAATTCAAAAATATAATAATGAGAATTTGTATTTAAAACAAAAAGAAAGAGTTATAAAGGATCCGCCAAATAACTTTTTTTTTTTGTTAATGCATCATCAACATCAAGTGTAGCTTCGGCTGTGTGGCACGTAGATCCGTCCTGTTAAAACCAAATGTTGCCAATATCCTCCTCTTTAATTTTTGTGAACAAAAATACGTTCAACATGGCCCGATAACGATCGCCATTGACTGTAACGGCCACTCCTTGCTCAGTTGAAGAGAAATGGCCCAATTATGCCTCTGGACCAAAATCCGCACCAAACAGTGACTCGTTTTGGGTGTATCGGCTTTTCAATGTATGCGTGCGGGTTTTTTGTGCCCCAAATGCGTCAATTTTGCTTGTTTACATACCCGCCAAGATCAAAATGAGCTTCATCTGAAAAGATGATTTTTTTTGCCAAAATCGGCAAAGAAATGTCGCAATATTTCCCAGCGTTGTTCAAGCGTATGAACAACCATATTCGTTTAGCGGAAGGATAAAACTAATTATCTGTCAAATCAGACACGAGCTAAGTGTTACCATTCACGAAATAAGCACTAGTTGACAAAAAAAAAAACGTTAGATGGCGGACCCTTTACAACAATGACAAATTTGTCGTCTGTCGCGATAACATTCCTTATTAAATAAACTAATTTGACACATATGTGTTACTAACTATGCATCTCTTGACGTTAACTTGTTATTGTCCAAACTGTTTGTAGCAGTTCATATCTGCGACTTCTACATACATATCAGGGACTGTTTTAACAAAAAATCAGATTTACCAACAAATCATTATTAAATAAAACTAAACAGTTTTCGTTTGTTAAATTATTTTTTGAAGTATTTAAACCTTAGTTCAGTAAAATTATCATTGCTAAAAAAAAAACAACAGCTTGTTTATTGAATTTCTGGCTTATTTACCGACACTTTCTTTGATTTGTTGTTTTTACCGAGAGTAATTTTACTGCGCTAGCTAAAATACTTTCCAATAAAACACGCAATCGGAAGCGATCCAACAAGATTTTTTTTCGGAAAAATCATTGCACTCTAATCGCTAAGTCAAATCCATATCTTTGTCTATTTAAATTTGAATATTGTCTTTTAATTCCTCATTTTTGCTTTAAAAAGGGCTGAGGCTGACATTTTTTTGATACTATATAATTTTAACTATATGCCTGTAAGACATCAGGTCTTTTAAATGCAATGCACGGCACTAGTTAGAAGGAAAAGGAGGAAAGGAAAGATTTTGTTGATTCAATTGGTTAATTATTTTTTGTCGCAGTTAAGAAATTAAAAAAAAAGAGCGCGTGCAACTCCGTACCTACTCGTGGCAGAAGTGAAACTTCTTTGGCTATCTAAAAATCTCGATATTTAGGGATATTAAGCTTATATGCGTAAGACGCAGCTATGTGTTCTATAAAAAAATAATCGATGGGTTCGGGTTGTAAACTTGAAAATTAAATAATAATGGTGAAAATTTAAAGTAAAAAAAGGTGAAAATTTAAAAGATATAAATCAGTTTATTTGAGTAGGTTTTCCGACTAGTTCCAAAAATTCCTACACTCAAATTGTATGCAAAATCAAAAATTTGTATATGACAACTTTAATTTGGTTTTATGTATTTTGCAACCATATGTAATTGAAATTTGTAGCGGACTCTCCTGATTTAATTCAATTTTTTGAAATTAGCCTATTTTGAGAAAAAAATTTTAAAATAATTTATATCTCCATACCAGTAGGAGATAGATAAAAATCTTAAACTAGTAAGATTCTTAGAATTTCATTATCTATTCACCAGAAATATTTCAAAACTCTAGCATTCTAATTAACGGAGTTAGAAAAAAGTCATAAAAGGACATTTTCCCTTTTATCTTCTACAATAATATAGATTATCAAAAATCCAAACTTATTTCACTATAAAATATATTAGCCTATCAATACAAATTTTTACTTTTACTCTACCTCCCACTACTTAGCTAATCAATGATCTCAGCGTTCCACATGTTGCGTTACAATTTTTTTCGTTTCACAAAAATTCAACCTTGAAATTTCACTCTCAACGCGCCCAAAGAAGTTTCACTTCAAAAATTAAAAATGGGTCGCCCAAATTTAAGGTTTCTGTTTAACTTTCAATTAAAACAGTATGTGAAGTCGCTGAGGCAACAAAACCGAGCGTTTACGTTTAAAATCTTAGATCAGATAAAAGTTGAACAGCTTTTCATACGTACATATTGTTTAAATAATGCCATTCACTAAAATACTTTGTGTTGAACTGGTCAAAGAAATTACAACTACCAGAAATATTATTTAGAGCTACCAGTTCCAAATATCAACTACCAAAAAACATCAGTGGTAACTATGGTAAATCGTGTTAATATTGAGGTTAAAACAAATTTTCTTGACAAATAATTTTTCTAGATATACGTATGTACGTATAGGTACAATGTACATTGTACATAGCAATCATAGCATGTACTGTACAATGTACATACAAACATATTTGTCTATTACCTATTTTTATTCTATTTGTTATAAAAACTTTTATTTCTTTAATTGTTGTCCCCTTAAGTGCGCTTATCACACCTAAAGATCTTAATTTATTTTTAATAGATGCACCACTTTATTGTTGATGGATAATTTCTAATCCCCTTAAAAGCTGTAGCCTGTTAAAGAATATACAAGTATACAACATATTTTGAAAATATTCTGACATAATTACTGAATAATTACTTAATGCAGTATAATCCCTTTTGTCATTTGAGTAATATTGTTTTGTTTGATGTGCAGGGCACAGCAAAATAATTAACTTACTTACTAAAAGGAGATACATAAATATTGTGAGGACACATAGGTAGAGGGTTGACAGATTAACCCAGAGGTGGATTATGACATTCGGTTAAGACGGAGAGGGCTCAAGTTCATAGTAAATTACAAAGTAGTTCATCCTTATGGTTAATTTCAGAAATTCAGAAATAAATTATTTAAAGTGGAAAAACTTAGAAAAAATATATTTATTTGACTGTGCTGTCAAAATTAAGAATTAAAATGGCTTTCACAAAAAATGCAAAGTGAAGTTTAACGATTTTTCGAAAAAAAAAAAATCCGTACATTTTTGAAGCTGGGAGAAGTAGTATGCTGATAGAAAAGACGTGTTTTTTTGTCAAAATTACAGATTGATAGACGAATAACAATCTTTTCTACAAACACACATGAAATATTTATTTTTTACTTTATTTTTACTTTTGATGGCGCTCACAGCCCAGGATGGGCTTCACCCTCAACTAACAAGCCCCTCCAGCTAGCTCTGTCCCTAGCTAGCCGCTTCCAGTTGCGCACACCGAGTGCTTTGATGTCGTCATTCACTTGATTGCGCCACCTGTTACAGGTTCTTCCTCTGCTGCGTACCCCATCGGGGTTGGATTCGAAGACTCGTCGGGCAGGTGCATTGCTGTCCATACGCTCCACGTGCCCCAGCCGTCTCAGCCGCTGTATTTTCAGCTTTTTGACGAGGTCAACGTCGCTGTATAGCCCGTATAGCTCGTCGTTGAATCTTCTCCTTCATACTCCTTCGATACACACCGGACCGAAAATCACACGAAAAATCTTCCTCTCAAAGCACCCTAGCACATTTTTATCCGAATCTTTCAGTATCCATGCTTCTGACCCATAAAGCAGGACCGGGATGATTAGGGTCTTGTATAAAGTCTCCTTGGTTCTCTGAGAGAGGGCCTTACTACTTAAATGCCTTCTTAGATCGAAGAAACAGCGGTTGGCAAGAGTAATTTTTCGCACTGATGTCATTCTGCGATGTAATAGTGGAGCCCAGGTAGACAAAGTCCTTGACAACTTCGAAGTTATATCTGTTCATCGTCATATTTTGCCCGAGTCGACGATGTTGAGATTCCTCTCTCGATGACAGCATATACTTCGTCTTGTCCTCATTAACCGCCAATCCCATTCTAGCCGCCTCCGATTCAATGCTCGCAAATGCCCCTGCCACAGCTCGCTTCGTTCTGCCGACAATGTCTATGTCATCCGCATATGCAAGCAATTGAACGGACTTTTGATAGATTGTACCGCTGGTGTTGACATGTGCGTTGCGTACAATGGCTTCAAGAACGATGTTGAATAGGTTGCATGATAACGCGTCGCCTTGCCTCAATCCTTTCTCAACATCAAAGGAATCGGTGGTGTTCTTACCAATTTTGACGGAGAAGCGAGATTTCTCCATCGTCATCCTGCACAAGCGGACGAGTTTGGCAGGGATGCCGAGACTCGACATGGCTCTGTATAATTCGTCCCTTTTCACGCTATCATACGCGACTTTAAAATCGATAAAAAGGTGGTGTGTATCGATCTGGAATTCCCGGGATTTTTCTAAAATCTGTCGGAGTGTGAACATTTGATCGACGGTTGACTTGCCTGGCCTAAAACCGCACTGATAAGGGCCGATCAGATCAGTAGACTGTGTGTCTACTACCATATTCCCACTCTCATCTCGGCAGGCTTCCGTTCTAGCCTTGTATCCTTGGGTGGATCGCTTCACCCTCTGATAAATTTTTCGAACATCTCCCCTACCGCTACAACCCTCAATAGACTCTACCGCCCGCTTCTCGTGCTCTCTCTTTTTCCTCCTGAGAAGTCGGCGTTCCTCTTTTCCTTTCAGCCCGTAGAGTTCTCTCTCAGCAGCTCTTGTTCGAGTCTGCAGTATTGCCTGGTAGGCCTCGTCCTTAGCTGCATGCGCTAGCCAGCACACCTCATCGAACCAGGGGTTTCGTTGTATTCGCCTAGTGAAACCCAGCACATCAGATGCGGCACTTCTGATGGCTTGTTGACAGTGTTCCCACTGGTCCTCCGCACTTGATGCTGGTGGCGGACCTCCTGAGAGATTAAGAGTTACGTGGTCTGCAAAAGTTCTGGCAGTCTCTTGCGATTTAAGCTTCTCGACATCGAATCTTTTCACAGCATCTGCTCTGCGTTGTCGCGTCATGGATATCCGCATACGTAGTCTAGCTACCACCAGGTAGTGATCCGAGTCAATGTTGGCCCCTCGGAACGTTCGGACGTCCAAGATACTGGAAGCATGTCTCTCGTCTGTCGCAACGTGGTCGATTTGGTTGACGGTTAGTTGATCACGCGACCGCCAAGTCCCCTTGTGTATATTGAGGTGTGGGAAGTAGGTGCTTGAGATGATGACATTTCGCCCCGCCGCAAAGTCTGCCAGCCTGTGTCCGTTTGCCGGAAGTTTCGTCGTGTAGGCTGTGTCCTCCGACTATCGAACCAAAGATGCCCTCCATTCCGAATCTTGCGTTGAAGTCACCAAGAATGATCTTCACGTCGTACTTCGGGCACATATCATACGTTGTCTCCAGGAGATCGTAGAATGCTTCTTTGGTTGAGTCCTCTCTCCCTTCATGGGGGGCGTGAACACAGATCAGCGAAATGTTCTTAAATTTGCCTTTGATGCGGATTGTGACCAGGCGCTTGCTTACACTTCGGAAGCCCAAGACTTCTTGCCTAAGTCTTCCCCTTATCACAAAACCACAACCAAAGAGTCGCTGACCCTGTTCCTTCAAGCACCCGCCGTAGTAGATGTCACACGTTTTCAGTCTCCGTATGCCCTCTCCATCCCATCGCACTTCCTGGATGGCTGTTACGTCAGCCTTTAGCCTGTCCAGGTTCTCCACTAATTGTTCGGCGGCACGTGTTCTGTATAAGGACAGGACGTTCCACGTGCAGATCCGAAATTCATTGTCCTTGTTTCGTTTGCTGGGGTCGTCAACTTTAAAATCATCCATATCCGAGGCTTGTTGTTGTTTCGGAACAACTTTTTTTTACGTGGTAGGGAAGTTACCCCGACGCACAACCCCCAACCCGGAGGACCAGACCCTTCGTATAACTCCAAGGGTAGGGAGCCGGATAAACCGCTCCTTACAGGCCTGAGCTACAAATTTGTCGTAGTAGCCCATATAAGGTGTTCACTAAGTAGTACAACCTAACTGGAACTGTAGACGCCACCGTTGATTCCATCTAGAGAATTCGTCCGCTGCCGCCTCGATGAAAGGAGAAGTGCCTTAGTGGGACCACTCCTCCCCCCCCCCCCTCTCTCGTTGGCTGTCCCCAACAGCTTTCCACGAGGATTTAAACCCCGTCTCCAGGTGAGGTACTTGACACCCGATGTTCACCACTAGGAGGTGAGAGTAGGAGTTGGTAGACAGAGGTAGGTTTTGAGAAAAACCTGTGGACGCTTGTGTCCTCTTGAATGCACATAACTACCCTTTTGAACATCTGTCAATCCATCACTGGATAAAAGTAAAAGGAGAGTCATTTAGCTTTTACCAAAGACAAAATGCCAAACGCGTCGCATTTTATACACTTCATTACCAACAGCACAGGTGCCATTATCATAAAGACATTTTCATCCTTTAATAGCTGTTATTATATTTTTATCATAAATATGTAATCTACCTACCTACATGTTTCGCTAAACTTTAATGTTCAGGTGCTTACAGCTTAAGTGCAATTCAATGTTCGATATTATAATATTTGTATCATTCTTAAAAAAAATATTATTATAAGGGTGTGTCTGTAATTTTTCCAAATGATTTATTTTCAAAGTCAAACAAAAAGATAAAAAATAAACGAATGATTCCTTAGTCAAACAAAAAGAAAAGCTTTTAAAGAATAAAAAAATTATACATAAATCCATTTGATCTGAAATATTTTTTTTTTTTTGTATAATTTAATTTAAATTTCATAACCCTTGTTACTTAATTCTGCTGAAATGTCTACAAATTTACATTGAACCCGAAAAGCTGCTAAGACCCGTGTCATTGCGACAAACATACTTATAAAATGTTTTAGGGCAATAGCATCACGTGCCTGAAAATTTGCATTTTTGTTTATTCTTTATTAATTGAGTTGAAAATATGTACCTATTTATCCGCCTTTTTTGTTTCCATTTTTTTCAAATACCTACTTATGTAGGTACTTTAAAAATTACATAGGTATAGATTATATAAATAGCTGATAAAAATTTGTTTAGAAATTCAGCTGTAATCATATTTTGAAGCAGTTTTAATTAAATTTAGTGTATAATTGATATATACATATACAAAATGATGCTGTGCTAATATGAGCATATTATTTAATCGTAAAGTAGGTAGTTACATACCTTCACATGCATATACTGCATATACGTACCTAAACTAAGTTGCCTTAAAAAGGAGCACTAATTATAAAATTATTAAAGTACATAATTGTTAGTTCGTAATATGATGCATTTAATTATTATAAGGCACCTATTTTAGGCTATTGTTTTATTTTTTTTTTTAATAAAAACAATAGGTAGGTAATGCTTGCATGTAGTTGGCCCACCAACTATTGAGTTGAGCAAAACAGGGTATTGCAATCGTTTGTACTTCGTTTGTATACGCTTGTTCCAGTTTTAGATTTGTTTGTACCATCACCGTTTTTTTTTTAATATGCACTTCAAATAAATTTACGGAGTTTGGCCCATCAACTTAAATGCTCGAAAAATCTAAAAATGCAGTTAGATAGAAAATCGTTTGTATACGTTTGTATTTTATTTTTTTTGTTTATGTCTCAAATTTGTTTGACATACATTTTTTTAAACCAAATTTTTTTAAGATTTTGAAACATGTGCATTAGGGTGGTTCTTAGGGGCAAAAAAATGACGACGCCCCCTAGATTGGTTCGAATTCTTGAAAAAAAATTCCTTAATTTTTTCAGAATTTTATTCCTAACCCAAAGCAATTTGTTTTTTTTTTTTTATTTTCTGTCATTTGTTTTTTATTTGAATTTTGTTGGGAAAATAATATCCTTTCCTCCGACTAAATTAAATTGTATTGACTGTGTTATTGTTTAATTTTATTTAAGTAGAAAGTGCATAGAAAAGAAAAAAAATCCAGATAACGGTATTACCTATTGAAAATTACATTTTCAAAACTACGGCGCGCCGCCGCTATAGCCGTTTGCAGTACAATGACTTATTATCATATTAACATAACACATCGAAGCGTTGATAGTGTCGAATATACAAGGAAAAATCTCATTTAATTCAGGTTAATGATGACGATGGATAGATCATAAAAAAAATAATTTATGTCAAAATGTTGCTTACTTTTCGCGTATTGAATGAAACAAAAAATCTGCCTTTTTGTTTATTAACAATAGAGCTTAGACAAATGGAACATGCATGCGGCTGTAGAGTTTTTAGAGACGCTTCGTTTGAGCCTAATTCGAAGTTCAAAAATGATACCTGATACAGTGTTTATATAGTGTAAATCCAAAAATAAAAAAATAAAAATATTCTTATCAAAATAGGGCCAGGAAGGGTTAGAGATAAAAATCTGAAAAATAGGGAATTTTTTAAGCATGATTTAGGGGGCGTCGCACTCAATTTTTCGCAAAAGAGAACAAATAAGAACCACCCTAATGTGCATAGTAATACAAATTCATAAAATCAACACAATGAAAAATTGTAATAATAAACTATGCACATATTTCTAAATCTTAATAAAATTTGGTTTAAAAAAATGTATGTATGTCAAACAAATTTGAGACATAATCAAACAAAACAAAATACAAACGTAAAAAATTAAATAAAAACCTATAGGACAGCACTTTAGAAAGACTAAATGAAAATAAAACAATTTAAATTTAATAAGAAATTACACCGTTATTGTCTTGTCCAGAGATGACTATTTAGTACATATGTAGTATTTCTACTACATTTATTTATTTTATGCATCTGCTACGTAGCAAATACGTGAACTACGTAGCAGCTACGTGGAACTTATTCTTTAAAAAGTAGTCATTGTTAAACGTATAACACGTTAAACGCATAACGTTGTTAAAAAAACGTTTTTTTCTATATACATTTTGATTTTTCATTATCTACTACAAATTTATGAAATCTACTTCGTTTTTTTTACCAATTTGCTTCACTTTCTGTGCTCAGCATTGTCATCCCTGGTCTTGTCTCTATCTTCTTGTGTATTCATTGTTTTGTCTATATTTTGTTGTATACGTAGACTTTCAAGTGTGTATCTATTATTTATTCTCTTTTCCTTGTCCATTATTATTAGGGATAGGCCAAACTGCTAGTTATGGGTAACTGTTATTAACTGTTATTGCTACTTCCCAATACCTGTTAAAAATACCTGTTACTGAAATAACAGTTAAGAAATCAAAATTCTCCTGGAAACTTGAAAGATCGAGAATTTTTTTTTTATCTAATTTATGAGTTTTCTGAACTGTGCTTTCGCTTAATCAGTGATTTCAGTAGTTGTTGTCCGCGCATAAAAACATCCTAGTTTTCGTCATGGCACTCGAGAGCTTTAAATAAATTCCGGCAAGGCGGTAGCATGACTGAGTAATGGCCAAACTAGGGCCTTGTCGATTATGAACCCTTTTGCCTCGTCGGAAAAACCACTCTAGGCCCCAGACCAGAAAAAACTAGATTTGTTCATATTTTTGCTAGAAACATTAAAAAAGGGTATTTTAGTATCGGTTGTGATTCGATAGTAAAATAACTCAGATCAAAAATAAAAACCTGAATAATAAAAATAATAGCGCAGATTTTAATGAATTTAATACGATATTAAAGCAATTTTAGTATGATACTGGGCATTTTTGTAAAATACTCTTATATCATATTATTTGATTGAGTATCGTGTACAAAATGCGCTTAATCTAAACTACATCCCACCAAAAAAACAACCGATAAAACAACTTGAAATATAATTTAAATGAACAGTTCAAAAAGCCTTTGGCGGGGCTGTGAGGATTTGCAGAAGCGTGAAATTTTTAATTTTTTTTTTTTTAAACCAAAACTGATCAAATATAATAAAAGTTAAAATTTGTATTTTTCGATTCATCGATTCAATTTATTTAGTTAAAATTTTGCAGTGCTTAGTCTGGTCGGATGCCGAAAACGACCAACAAGTTCTTACTAGCGAGAACCTTACGAGAGCATGAAACATTTTCTTCATCTAAATTTTACTTACTGAAAACTTGCAAGGGCTTGACGTATATTTGACAAGTTTTCCTCGTCTAGATTTTCCCTAAAGAAAACTGACAAGTGCCATGTTGAAACTAGACAGAAACTGGGTATTTTTCCAGCCGGGTTATTACTAATTTTGCTTGTCTTTGATTCTACTTCTTATTATTTCAGAGTCATCACGTTAAGTCAACAAGAAATTCTAGTTTGCAGAGTTTTCGCATAAATTCTACAAAAGTTCCAATACTGATTTAGCTTATAAGTGATTTCAGGGTCATCGTGTAAATATAACAAAAAGTTGTTTTTTATTACTGATTTTGCTTAACTGCTATTTTGCTTATTAGTTATTGCAGAGCTTTCGCGAAAATTCTAATATAGTTTCAATACTGATTTTATTAACTGTGATTTCGCTAATTAGTGATTTCAGAGTCATTACGTAAATTCAACAAAAAGTTGTATGTTACTGATTTAGTTTAATTTCGATTCTGCTTATTAGTTGTTGCAACATTATCGCGTAAATTCACCAAAAATTTCAATACTGATTTAGCTAAAGGTTAGACCACACACAACAGCAGCGGACCTACACTTCACAACGTGGCAAAACATTATTTGTATGAAATTGTATGAGCTATATTTTCAAAATATAAATATAAAATATATAATATATCAAAAATTAATTGTCGCCCGGGCGTCAAAATCAAATTGACGCCCGGGCGTCAGAAATAAAATGACGGCCGGGCGTCAAAAATAAAATGACGCCCGAGCATCACAAATAAAATGACGCCCAGGCTTCAAAAACAAATTGACGCCCGGGCGTCAAAAATAAAATGACGCCCGACCGTCAAAAATAAATTGACGCCCGGGCGTCAAAAACAAAATGACGCCTGGGCGTCAAAAATAAAATGACGCCCGGGCGCCAGAAATAAAATGACGCCCGAGCATCAAAAATAAAATGACGCCCGGGTGTCAAAAATAAATTGACGCCCACGCGTCAAAAACAAAATGACGCCCGGGCGTCAAAACTAAAATGACGCTCGGGCGTCAGAAAAAAATGACGCCTGGGCGTCAAAAAAAAAACTGACGCCCGGGCGTCAGAAATAAAATGACGCCCGGGCTTCAAAAATAAATTGACGCCCGAGCGTCAAAACTAAAATGACGCTCGGGCGTCAAAAACTAAATGACACCCGGGCGTCAAAAACAAATTGACGCCCGGGCGTCAAAATTAAAATGACGCCCGGGCGTCAAAAGTAAAATGACGCCCGGGCGTCAAAAAAAAAAATGACGCCCGGGCGTCAAAAATAAAATGACGTCTGGGCGTCAAAAATGAAACGACGCCCGGGCGTCAAAAATAAAATGACGCCCGGGCGTCAAAAACAAAATGACGCCGGGGCGTCAAAACTAAAATGACGCTCGGGCGTCAAAAACAAAATGACGCCCGGGCGTCAGAAATAAAATGACACCCGGGCGTCAAAAATAAATTGACGCCCGAGCGTCAAAAACAAAATGACGACCGGGCGTCAAAACTAAAATGACGCCCGTCAAAAAAAATTACGCCCGGGCGTCCGGAATAAAATGACGCTAAAGCTGGTTAATGCTTTAGGTTTTTTGGAATTATCTGTTTATAACTGATTTCAGACACATTGCGTTAATTAAACTAAAAATTGTTGTTAAAAACTGATATTACAAAACTGTTATTCTGCTTATAAGTTTTCAGAAGTTAGAATTGAGCAATGTTTTAGGAATTTACACAATGCCTCTGAAATCACTTTTAAGCATAATCACAGTTTAGCAATAATATCAGTACCGACAAAAATGTTTGTCTTGAATTTTCTTAAATTGTTCTGAAAAAAGAAAAATTATCAATTTTATATGTTATTTCAGTAACAGGTATTTTTGTATTACAGTATCAATAAGTTATTGCTACTTTCCAATACCTGTTACTGTATACCTGTTACCGAAATAATGACCCATCCCTAATTATTATTGTATTATCAAAGTCAGCAGAGTGTCCAGTTTCTAGTATGTGCTGTGATAAACCAGTGGATTCTCTTTTGTTTCGAATATCTGTTTTGTGTTCGATTAATCTCATCTCCAGTCTCCAGTGATCTCTTACCCGGGGCTTAGACAAGCGAGTTGAACTAGTAGCATTTGTATCATAGTGTTAGTTTTATGGATGTATGTGTGACTAGTAGCTCTCTGCGCGTTTTGTCAACTAGTATGATTTTTTATAAATATTTCATACAGAAAAATATACAAATTAAGGAAACTATGGAAACAAAACAAATAAATGAAAACAATACACTACACTAGCAGGATAACTGGCAGGCTACTCGCAGGCAAAAATCATATATTATTTCTGTTGTCAAACTCAAATCCACTGAAATAGGTATCACTGAATAGGAATTTGCACATACTCATGACATTGCACAAAAACTATGTTATACCACACTATTTTCTACAAATTTCGGAAATTTCAAATAATTCAATAAATGAAAAATTTGACATAAAGAATACCTCACTTTTAACCCATTGAATGAGTGAAAGAGAAAAATACATACGTATTACTTCCGTAATTTAAAATTCTCTTTTTTTTCGCTACACGTTGAGTGTGTGGGGGAGAAACATTCTTTAGTTACACCATGCATGAATGAAAGAAACATATTTATTACTTTTGTAGTGTATAATCCTCTTTTTTGACTTGCACATTGAGTTGAGTGGTGGAGAAACATATTTGTTACCCACCTACTTCTGTTGTTTGGTATCTTTTTTCTCATTATAAAAAACCGAATGCATTTATCAGGTATCACTAGATTGCATGAATGAAAGAAACATATTTATTAATTCTTTAATTTAAAATATTAGAAGAAGAAATAGACGAACGGGCATATCGAGGAAAAAGTGAGGCTTTTTTCAAAATAGTGTGAGTTACACAAACACAAATGCATTCACACAGGGTCGGAATGCAGTGAGATAGCTAAATGCTGGGGTCCCAAAAGAATGTTTAGCTGTGTTTTTGAGATTTAAGTTTAATAGTAAAAAAAGCTTATTAAACTAAATAAAAAAGTGAAATAAATGTAAATATAGTGAATACATGCAATACTTTATTGACGTTAACGTTTTGGAATCTCTAAAATTTTTTCTCTAGCTCGGCAAAATGACAGCGGCGCGTTCTTTTTCTATAAAATGTTAACTATTGTTGTTGTGTCAAAAAAAAATTTAAATGTCATTGTTAAAAGTGTTACACTGTGTAACATTTCGTTTAGGAACGAT
Source organism: Melangyna quadrimaculata (assembly GCA_949320155.1). Taxonomy (NCBI): domain Eukaryota; kingdom Metazoa; phylum Arthropoda; class Insecta; order Diptera; family Syrphidae; genus Melangyna; species Melangyna quadrimaculata. The sequence goes on along the minus strand of OX439485.1, from coordinate 74,643,252 downwards.
CAATGTTAAAAATATTGTTGGTATGTCAATCGAAAGGGTTTGAAAAAAAAATCGAAACACATTTTGAATGAAAATAATCCACTGAAAGTTGCTTTGCAATGACTATCAAGAAGTGTCAAGGACAAACATTTGAAAGAGCTGGATTATACGTACCAAATACAGTTTTTACTCATGGACAGCTGTACGTAGTATTTTTAAGAGTCAAAAAATCAAAAAACATATATGTATCAGAAAATGATAAACAAAAAATTCAAAAAGATTTCATTCTTACATCAAATATTGTTTACAAAGAGGTTTTGTAAAACTAAAATGTTCATATCAATAACAAAAAGAATTTATTTATTTTGTTCAAGTATTCTATTTGAAAATTTAAAGCCTTAAGCCTAGTATGCAGTTCTTGCTAAACTAAATTTTATCTCTACAATTTTCATCTCAACTTTATGTAGAGATAAATTTTGAAGTTGGAGATATAAATTGAAATGTCAATTTAGTGACAGCAGCTGATTATTTTCAAGTCCCGACATTCTATTCGTAAATTATATTTTTCTTAAATAATTAAAAATAGACGCGAGACAAATTGAAGATTTGGTTATTGTGTTTGCTACAATAAAGAATACTTCAAAAGTATATGTACAGCTCAAGTGCAGTGTGTGCTTTTTAAACATGATTTCAGGTATAATACTTTGGCAACTTCGTATTTAGCAGTCCAAGAGTAGAGGCACCCACAAAATACTCCAGTACAAGCTAGTAGCAGTAGGGACAACGTAGCAATACCTATTTGGCTTCTTACTAAAGGCTGTGGTTACTATATTGTTTTGGGGATGCCTTCAACTATGAGTTAAAATTTATATAGGTACATAATTCAATTTTGTTTATATTAGGATAATACATACATAGAAAGTTCAACTAAACGACGGCAAACAGATAACTATTCAAGTACTCCGTGCCGTGAATATCATTTATTTATTATTTATATTTTGTATCGATTTCAAAGATGTCACTTTGTCACATATGAATATACACACTTTGTCACATATATAGACAAACTGTCAAAATTTAGCAGCGAAAGAATGTTTTGAACATTATTTCGCGTGCTAAATTAAGTGGACACTTTTTGCTACAGTACGAGATGACAGTTTGTACTGCGTACTTCTCAGCTAAAAATCCTCGCTAAAATTTATCTTGGGAGGAAATTTGTATGGAAGATAAAATTTAGCGCGATCTGCGTACTAGGCTTTATTGAATGTGCGAAATTTTCGCACGGGTTTTCTGCTATTATAATATTTGGGCTACTAGTTGACTCTCTCGTGTTCAGATACAGTAACACACATAAACGCTACTAGTTCTACTCGCTCGTCTAAACCCCGGGTTAGTTGTCCCAATGTAGTCAGAGATGACTATTTACTACATATGTAGTATTTCTACTACATTTATTTATTCTTTAAAAAGTAGTCATTGTTAAACTTATAACACGTGAAACGTATAACATTGTTAAAAAAAACGTTTTTTTCTAAAAACATTTTGATATTTCATTATCTACTACAAATTTTTGAAATCTACTTCGTTTTTAATGCCAATTTGCTTGAATGCCACATTGTATTTATTAAGCATTTTATTCAAGTTTCTTTTATCAGTGAGATTGGGAATATATGCAATACCATAATATCTCATAGTGTTGCCAACTTCTGGATTTTGTTGAACATTTTTTTCATAACTTTAAAAGTAAAAAGGATAATCATTTCAAACATGGATTTATGTAATCTGTACCTAATTAATGAACCAAGAAAAATGGATTACTATGGGATTTCACAATGATAAACATATTTTTTTTCAATAACAAAATACATTACAAAAATGAAAGGTGAACAAAATGGCGGCACCTACTGGCGGGTGATATGGAACTCTACTTTTTAAGTGATTTTTTGCCACAGTTGTTGTTATATATCTACGTAAAATGCAATGTGACTTGACAAATTGTACACTTCATGCACTCGAAAGTTACAAAAAAAGCTGTTCTAAAATTAAAACCAAACATTTATTAGAATGAGGAAGGGGTGATATGACACCAGTGAAAATACACTGAATTTGGGGGGTGCCATATCACCCTTTGGACATTGCCACTGTTATTCCAAATGAGAAGAACATGTACGTATGTGCCAGTTATAGTGGTAAAAAGAAACAAACAGACAGGAGTCACTCTTTGTTTCTCCGTTAAAACGAAGACTTGACACCGAATACTTTCGGTGTAATCGTACAAAAAAATCACATTTTTTTTTATTTTCGGTTGTAGTTCACACATTTGACAATCTTCTTGGATTTCAACTGTACCCGTTAGAAGTTTGTGTGAAACTTAAAGATATTCTGAAGTCATTGTTTTTACAAAAAGTCATTAAGTGGGAAATATTGAAAGGGTGCCGTATCTCCCGTGGTGCCATGTTACCCGACTTTACCCTAATGCATGAGCTTAATTTTCAGATTGTCCAAAAATGTTTCAAATTACTTAATTTTTAACTCAAATGCTTTTCAGGCACCAGGGTAGGAAAACAAAATTTTGCATTTGCAAAATAGTTATTATAAGTGTACCTATGTAGTTACTAACTTTTTTTTTATACAGAACTTTAATTAAAACATGAATTTTATAAGTGTGTAAAAGTGGCTTACCACAATTTCAATACCTAGTTCATTATTAATTTGAGAAATTATTTTTAAGAACATCGTTTTTCTCTCTTCTCTCCAATAATGTGATTTTTATTTGGCTCAACTCGAATCATATTTCTTCTTTTGTCTTTAGACCACCTTGCATAACAATTTTAAAATTTGAATAGTATTATTAATTTTTTCCATTTTTTTTTTCTTTCAGATTTCACCATAATGTCAGTAAAGTTCTGACCCTTATAACACCAACAGAGCCCCATCGAAATTGTGATATTTTACAATAAAGTACGTGTAAGAACTTTAAAAAAGACAAAATATTTAGTTAAATTTATTTAATTTATTTAAAACAAGTTTATTTTAATTAACGAAACAATCTTGCATAAAAATTAGTTTTACTTTAAAGTTAACGTATAGTTGATTTATACATACAAACTTAGTTCATGTAAGCTTAAAAAAAAAAAAAACACAAAAAAAGACATTTTAAATATATTTTTTTTAAACTCCGATACTATTACAATATATTTATCTACTTACTAAGTCGAAATTGAAAAACGTACTTTTTCAATAAGAAACATACAAGGCTGCAGTCAAAAGTCGCCATGTCACATGGAGGCCAGGAATGTATGTAATATTTCCAGCTGATGAACTCATTTTAATGACATACGGTCCAGCATTGCCAAGAATTAAACCACGACCAACCTTGGACTGCCTCCACGATCCTCTTGTATTGAATTACGGCAGAACCTTATACCCGAACGATATTCCCCAACAGCAGAAGCAGCAGACACTTCCTTCGAAGCATCAAGTTAATTCGGTGCCGCAGCACAAACCTCCACCGTCGCCATCGCCGCGAAGCACAAAACAGCAGCCACCTATGCACAACTCTGCACATGATGAGCCATCGCGTACCCGTCCCTCATCCAGCCGATACCATCCAAATGAATCCAGCTCAGCCGTCGAACCATATGGCCTAAGCGATCCACCCGAAACCCCCGTCGATGATCCCTACCTAGATGACTATGGAATATCCCGTGAACGCAGCCCCAGCATATATTTGGAACCGCCAAGTCCTGACTTTTCGACCAGTCGTCCGACAACGCCGTCTTCGAAAACAAAGTCCCCACAGGCTAAAAGCAAACTACGTCCGAAACTCAACATTTCCCTGGGTCGTTTAGGCCGACAGCAGCGTGAAACGAATGAGTCGGCGAGATTACGTGAAGATCTCCTTTTGCACGTCGAAAATCCCACTTTCACCCGCGAAAACCTCAGCCAGAGAAACTTCGATGCTTTCTTTGAGTCTGGGGAGCCAGTTTACAAGCTACACCCAAAGCCGGCATCAACTACCAATCTCACGGCTGACTCCCTTTCCCCTTCGGCCAGCTTTGATGGAGCTTGGGGCGGAATTGATGCAATGGGATCGCCAAAGGCTGGTAGTTCTTCGCGCGGTCTTGGACATTCCAAAGAACCCCTGAGTTCAAGGTCCAAAAGCGCCGACTTCGATAGTGAGAAAAAGACGACTGGTGTGTCCCAGAAAGGTGACAGGTGCCCCCAAAAGATTACTTTACAAAACTTAGTTTGGAATTTTTTTTTCAGCTTTTTCATGAGCTTGGTTCAACTAAAAAAAAAACAAAAGATAATAAATAATTAACTGAAAGCCGAGTAAAATAAATTGTAATATTTTGTTACAACTTATTTCACGTATGGAAAATGGTTTTTGTTTTGCTTAACAACAAGCAAGCGAGTTTTGGTTTGGTTTTATACATAATTTGTGGCTTGAAGTGGCTTGGAGAGTTTTAAAATCATTCAAAATGTGAATGGTGGTTTGTGCATATATTTTTTGTGACAAGTAAATATTTTTTTTTTTTTGTATTTCAGAGAACAACTTTGCATTTTTAGATTAAAATCCATCAAATAAACCGACGATATAAGATACCATTACAGGGTGATTCACCTTAGGGTGTGCAAAAATATAGAGCTAGGGTGGGGGAGGGGGTATGGGTGGGTGAGTAATTATTTACAAGCTCTTAGGCGGGAGAAAACAGAAATACCATTTTTAATTGTCTTTTTAAATAAACTTATTTTTGTCAACTTTTTGATTGAAACTCAAATTAAAAAAAAGAAAAAAAATTTTAAACTAATTTTTTTTTCAAAATTTTACGTAATAAAGTACTTTTTTTGTTTTCATATTTCAATGTTCTTATCAATTTTTAGTCAAACACTGCAAACCGAATAGTTCTGGGACTTTTACTTTTCAAGATATTCAAAAACAAATGAACTAATATTCTCTTAAAACTAATAAGTAGGTATCCGCCTAAATGATCATCTAAGCAACTAATTGATTTATCCATCAACCCCGTTTTCTCTTGTTTTTACTTAGAAGTTGATTTCTTTATTTTTGAATATTTTGAGTAAAAGTTCTAGAACCATTCGGTTCTAGATTAGGTAAGGGGTGCCTCCCTGAACCACCCCGAAATCTGAATGAATTTCAGGGTGTTCCTTAGTGGCTGTTCCGAGGGCTGTTTTTCTTGTTCTAGCTAGGCTAGGGCATTCACAAAGGAAGTGAAATGGGCCCTCTTCTTGTCACTCACTACACAGGTCAAATACGATGATGCCCATTCTGATGTTTACGTGGGTTCCCATTGAGTTTCGACTAGTTAGGATTCCAATTAATAAGGATAGTAGAGGCCTGCTGAGCGAGAGTAAGTATTCAGTTTTTTTCCTAGAAATATCCGGATTTCCACCTATCATTGGGGGCTTCGAGGAAGCTCTGGCGATTTCCGCTCTTTTCGAGCCCCAGTGGCAAAAGTACGAACGATTCAGTTTGGCTCGATCAGTGAATGACCCGTATTTCGCCAATTCTTCTGCCTTTTCATTCCCATGTATGTCACAGTGTCCTGGGACCCAACGTAGAGTAACTGTGTTTGTTGCGCTAAGTAATCTCAACTATTTGTGACAACATTCCACCAGTTTTGACTTTGAGACAACTGAGTAAATGGCTTTGATGGCCGCCTGACTGTCTATGAAAACTTCAATGTTCTTGTTTACTAGTTCACATGTGGCAAGATGCTTTGCTGCATCAAAGACTACAAATTTCTCCGCTTGGAAGACACTGCAGAAGTTCGGAAGCTTGGTTGATCTATTTAAAGGTGGGTTTTCTAAAAAGATGCCTGACCCTCCTCCTGACCCACTCCTTCGCCCGACTTGGAACCGTCCGTGAAAACCGATACATGATTTGTATTTATCACCCAGTTTTCTGTCCAGACATCTCTTGCAGGGATATCTATTAAGGCCACCGCATTGAAATCAATGTGGTATCTTAAGTCTGTTTGAATATCAGTAAAGTAAAGTTCATAATCGTTCTATGACCAAAAAGGCCCCTTTTCGAGTAATTGCACTGTCTTAGTCGCAAAGCACTATTGGCGCCATGTCCTTCGTGAAAAGTAAATTGGGGCGTGTGAGAGGAAAGTTTCTAGGGCTCCGGTCGGTGTTGTTCTCTTGGCACTGGTTGTGCCAATACATGCTAACGCTAGTCTTTGTATTTTAGTCATGGTTTTTTGAGATTGGTTGCCTTGTCTTAGGCTGGCCACCAAACCAGACATACGTATGTCAAGATAGGCCTTATTATGGCTTTATTATACATTCAATGAATGGTTTTGTGGCTGGGACCCCATCTTTTACCGAAAATTCTACTACAAGTATAGAATGCTATTGACGCTTTCTTCTCTCTTTCTTTAATGTTTTCCTTCCAGTTTAGTTAACGTACTTTTTTGCAGTACCTGTGATGTGTAAAGGAGTCCCATTTATGCTGGGAGGGATTAAATATGAAATGTTTCATTTTCTCTTAAATAAAACCAGTTCTGTCTTAAGTGGGTTGACAATAAGTCCACAGGTACTGGCCCAGTCAATGAGCTCGTAATATTTGTTGTAGCTCGCACAAGGTGGGGACAAATTTCCCTGAGACCATGAACACGATGTTATCAGCTTATGCAACGACTTTGACACCACTTATATTAAGCTTACCCAAAATCTGGTTAACGACCAAAAGCCAAAGCAGGGGTGACAAGACCCCCTCCTGTGGAATACCTCTACATGCCCTAACTTTTAGCTTGCTATCACCCATTTCAGCGTTTACGAGTCTCATCTAAGGCATGGAGTCAATCCAGTTTGACAGCATCGGGTCGATGCCTATAGATAGAGTAAAGGGCTTGCCTAATTGCAGAATTTTCGACGTTATTGAAGGCCTATGTGTCAAGGAACGCTCCCAGAGTAAATTCTTTGAAATGGATTGATTTTCTCAATCGTGTCGACCACCTCATGAAGAGCTGTTTCAACAGATTTGCCCTTCATATATGCATGTTGGGCCGGTGAGAGAACTTCATCACTTGGTTTTAGGCGAATGTGTGTTTCCATATTTCTTTCTGATGCCTTAAGAAGAAAGGAAGATAGGCTTATTGGTCTGAAGTATTTTGGTTCAGTGTGGGTGGGCTTGCCAGCTTTCGGAATGAAAATGACATTGACTTCTCGCCAACTAGAGTGAATGAAGATGATGTTTTAACAGCCGCATAAATTTCCACTAGAATTGGAACACTTATGTCTTTAGAGAAGGTATGTGTTTCACAGTCCACCTTTTGTGGAACGACCACATATTTGACATCGCTAAAAATACTGCTAGATGTTAAGGTTTTCTCCGCTGTTGCAAGAAATTTGTCTCCCCTTCTGATCTGGCTGTGATCTATAAAGCCTTTATTCGTCCAAAACTTGAGCACAACTCCTGGCCTGGTGCTCAAATAAGCCATTTGAGTCTATTGGATAGAATACAAAAAAGAAAGCTTTTAAAACAATATGTGAAAGGAATATAACGGAAACATCCACTCAACTGCTTCATCTAAGTTTCCACTTATGAGGTTCGCCGGGTTGACCTCAGAAAACGTCGACGGGCTTCCCGGCTTTGGATTGTTCCATGGCTGAGGCCAACTAAATGCAGGTGTCGCTGCATTTGTTTTTTTTTTTTTTTGGCTGCCCTTAAAATGTTTAAACACAGTGCGAGCGTTGGGAAAATAGGGAAGGATTTGAGAGGAGATACCGATGCACATTGGTTTTGAACCTCTGAATATTAAAATGGTCGGGAAAGATAGAGCCGGGTAAAGCATTCCACATTCGGGTAGTGCGGCTAAAAAAAGAATCTCTATACTTGACAGTACGTCCGAAGTTGGACTCGAGGGTAAACTGATGTGCATTCCTAGAGGTACGAGTATTATGGTTGAATTGTCTTAGGGGAGGAATGCAGCTGGCTATTTCACTAGAACAGTGTCTATAAAAGTAACGGTAAAATAATGTTAGACATGAAACATCGCGGCGGTGTTCGAGGGATGCAAATGTTTCTGTTATATTTCTGTCACCTATCATTTTCAAAGCTCTTTTTTGAATCCTATCTAAGATACTCAAGTGGGTTATTGGGGCACCTGCCCAAATATGAGAATTGTACTCAAGTTTCGGACGGATAAATGCTTTATAGATTACAGCCAGATCAGAAGGGGAGAAAAATTTCTTGCATCGCCGAAGAAAGCCTAAGCATTTAGCTGCATTTTTGGCGACGTCGAATATGTGTTCGTTCCACAGAAGGTGGTCTGTGATACACATACCGAGGACTGAAAGCTTTTCGGTTTCTTCAATACAAGTACCGCTCATGGATAGCGGCATGGGAGGTGTGTTTCGTTTTGATGACAGAAGACAGCATTGAGTTTTCGAAGCATTAAATTCTACGCGGTTTTTGATTCCCCATAGAACAATGCTGTTGAGATCAGAATTAAATGAGCTAATCATACGCTGCCGTTCTAGTTCCACATCCGAAGGACATGGATGTGAATCTGAAAACGAATATGAGAAGCTGAGGGTGCTGTCGTCAGCGAAACAGATAGTTTTGGAACGTCTTGTGCTATATTGCCTTTTGAACTGGGTTCTCATGGCATCTTCTTTGTACATGACAGTACCAGCTAAGTTGGTCATGCTTTATTGTGCACATGATGGTATTTTTTACGTGTAGGCTTCCTCGGATTCTCTTGCTTCTTATTCGATCACGCTTTGTCACTCCTGCTGTCATGCGAAGCATCTTCTTTTCAACTGCCGTCAATTTGTCTTCTACTTCTTGTACATTGTCCAACACTGTGAACCGTATGTAAGCACTGGACGAACAACTGCCGTGTAGAGCTTTCCTTTCAGCTTAGGGGGCAGAGTTTTCCCGCCACTTCATCCACCCTACGCTTACGCGATGTTTGATGTCACCATCACAAGATCCTTCGTTATTGATCATTGATCCAAGGTATTTAACTGTTCACACTTGAGAATCACTGTTTCATTCAAATAGATGTCCGGAATAGGCCTTTGTGGATCAAAAATGGACAGCATAGGTATTCAGTCTTTTTCTCAATAATGCGGTATCCATTTCCCTACAGAACATCCACCCGCACATCAAGTGCTCGTTGCAAGGACACAGGATCTTCACTTATGATGGCTCCATCGTCAGTACCAAGAATAACTGATTCACTTTGGGGTCCATTACCTTATCCTCAAGCAGAAAGTCAAGGACAGTAATAAAGAGCAAAGGACTCAAGACGCTTCCCTGGTGCACACCTACTCTAATTGGGAACTCTTCGGTGATTCCTGCGGGGCATTTTACCTTTGTTTTTACCTGCTCGTACATGATGTCCATGACCATCCACATGTAGACTTCCGGAACTCCTCGTTTCCTATGTGGAACCCATATCAGATCTCGTGGTTGGATGTCGAATGCTTTTTCAAAATCAACCAACACAATATGCAAATCTCTGGAGGAATCCCGATATTTTTCCATTCTGATTCTTATACTCTGAATATCATCTGTAGTTGATTTACCCGAAACAAACCCGCACAGTCCGTCAGATAGCCGTATAACTTTTCGTAGGCGGCCATCCAATATCCGCTCAACGATCTTCATGGTTGACATCAGCTTGATTGAACGGTTGCTGTCGCAATTTCGTGTATCACCATTCCTTTTGTAGATTGGAAATAGGTAACTTTCCCTCCACTGATATAGTGATTTGGTTGCCGCAGATAAGCTTGGAGATGGGAATCATGAGCCATCTTGACCCGATGTCTTCCATCTTTTTTCCAGAACTCAGAAGGTATCTCGTCTGGCCCAATCGCTTTTCCGTTTTTGGATTATTTCACTACATCGCTAACTACTTCGACTGTGATGTCGGCGACTTCTTCATTGTTAGGTGCAGCTATTGGAAAGTATATCCTCGGAATCTGAATCTGGTAATTTAAAAGTCCTTCACAATACTCTTTCCATCTGATGGGAAGAATTTTTCGTCATCTAAAAGGAGTTGGCCTTTAGCGTTTTTAATGAATTTTGGTAAACGAATATCCTGAGCATTTTTCCTTCTCTGTGCGGCGATTTTGCAAATAGTTGCACTCTTGTGCATGTTGGCGTGCCGCAGTTCCTGAATCATTCCACCACCATGTTTCTTTGTCGTGTTGGTACAGTGTCCTCTGACAATTCCTAGCAGTGATTTCGCTTCCCGCAGGCAGGTTTCTTGCAGAAAGTCCCACATTTGTTGTACTCCACACCCTCCATTTGCATGTCTGTCGATGTTTTTATGCAGATAACCTTTCATAAAAGAGAAAAACGCTTAGCCTTTAACTTTATTCAGATTGAACCTACCACTTGAGTCCCCTAGAACACTCTTTTTGTTTGTTCGTCTTCCTCGTCTCCATAAAAAATTCTGTCAGCAGTTGACGGTGTTATGGGTCGATCGGTTCATCCAAAATCACTTTGCAATCTTTGACTTGCAGCTTCATGAAACTGGGAACCAGATGGTAATCGATCTGAGTTTCATTTCCATTCAAAACCAATGTGCATTGGTATCTTCTTTTAAATCCCCTCCAACCTACCTAATCACTGGTGCTGTGTACATCATGTAAAGGGTAGTCGCAACCTCTTTGGCGCGCGCTAAATATACAAACAAACAAATTGAAAAAAATTGTTTACAAAATAAAAGAAGGTATTTCTGGCTTTATAAAAAGGTATAACATGGATTTGTAGGTGGTACTGTTGTTTTTTTAAATTTTATTATTTGTTTTAAGTTGTTTTTTTTTTAGAAAATTGACCCTACTGCCTAAATGGGGGGAAATAATCCCCCTCCTAAAAGATCTTTTTTTGTCTCAACTCAACCAACACGCTCTATTTTTTTGTCACACCTTAGGTGAATCACCCTGTACACAATAAGTTAGAAAACATTATAATTGCCATCTACTTCATTGAATCTTAGTCCAATTAAATAATATTCATATCATTATTTTCCCACATTTTTAATTTTTCTTTTTCAACCATAATAATAAATCATTATTTAAATCAACATAAAATCAAGAAAATACAAAACATTCATCTTCGATGAGAAACTTGAAAATCACTTCAGAACACATATTTTTCGATATTTTTTTGAGATACTTCTTAATAATGAGGATGAAGTGTGTTTTGTTTTAAGATACATTATTTTCCATCTTTCATGACACATAAAGTGTTTATTTGTTTGGTGAAATGGTGATAGCATTATGATAAAGTAGGTGTTAAAAAATTAAATTTATTGTATAATTATTTTTAAATTATGTGTAATTAGCATAACAAAACAATCCATTTAAACAAATTAATTGTTGATTCTGATTTTATCGAAATGAGACTGCTTCTAAACACGCCTAACATAAGTTTAAAAAAAAGTTAACAAAAGAAAAAGGTCAAAACCGCTCAAAGAATGGAGACAAATTAAAATGTAAGGCCCAGTAGCGGATCCAGGGGGGTGGCTTTAGGGGTTAAAGCCCGCCCCCACAGCCAATTCGTAAAATAATTTGAAATATATAAAGCAATACATTACAACGTGTAGAGTCTTATATTCGTCTAAAATATTGTTTAGACAAGAAATTTGATGGACAAAATATCGTGGTTGGGGCTGAACATATACATGTTATGTAAATTTTGTCTAATTCCTAAGGTTGGGGCTAAAGCCTGAAGCGAGTTGGATAAAAAATCAATGATGGATATGTTTCATGCAACGACAATTTTTCCCTTAAACAAGACCCAGAAAACTGTGACGAAAAAACCAGCTTGAGACTAATAAGGTCTGAGAATATTTGACAAAAATCGTCGTCTGGGTTAAACAACTAACTCCCTAAAAAGTAACCTTATTCCAAAGAATTTGGGGGCTTAAGTCGGGGGACTGTCAGAGTACGAAGTTTGGACTAAAGCTTGAAGAGATAATTAAAAAACTTGGTTGGGGCTTAACATTAACGTATCAAATTCAAGAGCAGTTTACACTAAAAGTTTAGGTAATTAAACGCAAGAAACGCAGTTAAGGCTTCAACAATTATTGGAGAACATAACGGGGTGTCAAGCTTAGTGCAAATGTTTAATACAACAGGAATTGTTTCTTATGGCCTTGGCTGGGCTTTGAGAATTTTATGTGTTAGTTTTCAAAATTTCAGGTCCAAGGCAATTGTACAGACAAAACATTTTTTGACTAATCAATTACATACAAATTCTCTAGCCAAGGAGCCAAATTCCAAAAGCATGAGTTTTCTCCGTGCGTTTTAGAGCAGCTTTGTCTTATGTTCGACTAAAAGTCTTAATGTTTTTAACTTCCCATTGGAAGTTATTATAATTGGTGCGATTTGTCGAATTGAAAATTTTAACATATCTTTACGTTTTGAGGTCTGTAGAATCAGAATTCGTCGTTTTTAGAAAGATGTCTGTATGTGTGTATGTACGTACGTTCGGAGTACTTTTTTCGTCCACCATATCTCAAGAATGAATAAAGATATCGACCTCGGATAAATTTTATTTTACAGATAGTATTATCATAACGTGCTGAAAAGGTTTTCTAACAAATTCAATAAACCGTTTTTTTTTACTACAGCAATTTAAAAAGGAGCTGTAAAATGTCATTTATCTGGAATAACTCGAGAACGGAATAAGATATTCACTTCAGAATAATTTTAATTTACACATAATTACACAATACTAAATTGGTAAATATTAAAAAAAATTAAACATACACTTTTTTTTAAACTAAGAAAAACTGTTGAAAAATAATTTTCGTCTCAAATATTTCAAGAACAAACAATTATTCCGAACCCAGTCTATTTTTATTTTACATATAATGAAGCAGTCAACAACTGATAATTTTTTTGAAAAAATTAAATAAACTGTTATTTTAAGAGAGCAAAAAAAACTGGAACAAAAACTATTAACAATTCTTAACAAATTTTGTTCAACTCAAATATTTTGAAAAACAAACAATGATATCGGTTTCAAAATTCTACCAAAAATATATACCTATACCACCTTAATGTTGTGTAATTTTGAGACTTTTAAAACCACCCTTAAAAAAGCTAAAAATCAAAATGATGCAAGAAACAACTTTTCAAAAATGTTTTAATTCGAAAAATTCTTACACTCAAAATTGCTACAAAATCGAAATTTTGCATATGACACTTAATATGCCTTTTTATATTCTTTGAAACCATGTTTTGTTTTTTTTCTAAGTACACTCCCCCGATTTTTGGTATTTTTTTTAGTCAATAGTCTGTTTTGAAATAATTGGCTTAAATAATTAATACCTCCTCCATACCGAGAAGAGTTGGGAAAAAAGTTTTCTATGTAAGATTCTTTGAATTTGGTAAGATATTTACAAAAAAAAATTATAAAAATTTTACAGTACAAGTACAAAATATAGGTAATGTCAAATTTTGCCCTATATCTCTGTCTGATTATCCAAAAAGCCAAAGCTATTACTTTATAAGATATATAATTATATAATATATACTCTACTACCCACCACTTAGGTAAATATGTAAATATATGTATATTGTTAATGGTGTTCAAGTGCCCCAATGGGAAGTTACAAATCTTGGACAAAATGTGAAGTTTAAAACATACTCACAACTAATTTACAAATATACCTAACATAACATAAGGTAGGTATCTTAATTAATTTAAAAAAAATATAAATAAACGAATTTGTTCGTGTGGTTCAAGGCTGTATGGCTAAAAACTGAAGTAAAAATTGAACAAGTTATGATTATAAGTAGTCTAATAATACAATTACTAGCTCAGCTATACCATCTTTTGGTGCGCCTTTTTATTTGCTTCTACCTCCGCTTAAAAATAATTCCCATGTTAAATACTACAGCAATTATGAATAATTGTTATTGTACTTATTGAAAAAAAGGCACACAAAAAAACGGCTAGTACATATCTACATATATATTTTTCATAGAGAAAACTTGAACCTTAAACCTAAACTGATCTTAGGATCTGTTATAAATTATAAAATTAAAGTTGAATGGGCAAATTTGTATGAAAAGTAGCTGCGAGCGGCCAAGAATAGTTTTATCATTTTTGGATGTGGTTTGGTCCTCAAAGTACAGTGTAGAAATTTTTTCGTTGTGATGTACTTCAAACTAGGATAAAATGCATTTTTGTGTTTAACACTTTAATAGAGTTTTAGTCAGTATTGTGGCTAATGTGAATGGTAAAATAGAAAAGGAAAGTGGAATAACAATTAAAGACATTAGTCTCAAAGATTTTTATTATAAACAAAGCATATACACCATTAAATATTAGTACAATACTAGAATTACCATACTTTGTATAATATTCTATATTAAAAACATGATTTTTTTAAAATGAGTAGGCACTACTCATCCTCTATAATCGTACTTAATTCCTCTGCTGCAAAGCGGATATCATTGGTTTGGTTTCTTGCCCAGCCTAAATACCGAAATACGCCAGCATCCCCCTGCTGTTGCGCGCAGCAACCAAATGTCTTGCTTGTCTTGTATATTGCGGAAGATGTCTTTCTTGTTTTCCTCGGTACACTTCAATATTATACAAGCCCTGTACTAGGTGCTAAGCAAAATAACCGCGGACTATCTTCACTTGGTACGTACCCAGAGCAACTAAAATAATATCATCTTCTGATAGATTTGGAAAATCGTTAAAATTGAGACGGACACCAGTGATGCTTCGGAAAGTTGGTCTTTGCCTATTCCTTCTTAGACCAACCTTCTTAGACTGGAGCCTGTTTGAGCCTTACATTTGTATAAAGATGGCAGGCTTAGCTATGTCATTGGATACTCCATTCTTGGAAATCCCTTGTTAAAGATGTATGACCAAAATGCAAAACGAAAAGTGCATTTTCCCACCGAAACAGCCTGAATAACCTTATCCGACCACCGCCACCGATTTTGTTAATGATTGGGCTAAAAGTAGGTTGGTACCCACTTTTAAAAAAGCTGCGATGAAATAGATAATCTTTTACTGTTACCTTCAGAACTCGTATAAGGAGCTTCGTAAAATTACCGCGGGCTATATCTTGACCTGGTACTTTTTGTGTCATTATAGACATTTTGAAATCAGGATAAGTATCAGATAGTTTTTGAAAACGCCATCTGTCCCAAAAATGCATTTAAAAATGCATTTGCAAATGTCTTCATATCTCTTTTCCTAAATGCACTGCAACGAAACGCCCATATTGAAAGTTAATCCCTTATAACAGACCTTTCATTTGAGACTAATTTTATTCGTGGTCGCTCACACCCAAAAATGCCCATTCTCTTTTAGAACAATCAAATTTTATTACTTAAGGTGTCGAACTGGATCTCCATACTCCAAGGCCCCCCCACAGCCAAATCCCAGATCCGCTACTGGTAAGGCCTATAATCTCTTCAAACGGAAGAATAGCGTAATATTTAGGTCAATAAAGAACGATTTTAAAACTTTTTTTAGAATGAAACAAGGTTAATAAAAAAAAAAAATAAGCAAGCATGAGTTATCGCCAAATATGTGTAACATTTTATCTTGTACTTACTTACTTTTGATGGCGCTCACAGCCCAGGATGGGCTTCGGCCTCAACTAACAAGCCCCTCCAGCCAGCTCTGTCCCTAGCTAGCCGCTTCCAGTTGCGCACACCGAGTGCTTTGATGTCGTCATTCACTTGATTGCGCCACCTGTTACGGGTTCTTCCTCTGCTGCGTACCCCATCGGGGTTGGATTCGAAGACTCGTCGGGCAGGTGCGTTGCTGTCCATACGCTCCACGTGCCCCAGCCATCTAAGCCGCTGTATTTTCAGCTTTTTGACCAGGTCAACGTCGCTGTATAGCCCGTATAGCTCGTCGTTGAATCTTCTCCTCCATACTCCTTCGATACACACCGGACCGAAAATCACACGAAGAATCTTCCTCTCAAAGCACCCTAGCAGATTTTTATCCGAATCTTTCAGTGTCCATGCTTCTGACCCATAAAGCAGGACCGGGATGATTAGGGTTTTGTATAAAGTCTCCTTGGTTCTCTGAGAGAGGGCCTTACTACTTAAATGCCTTCTTAGACCGAAGAAACAGCGGTTGGCAAGAGTAATTCTTCGCTTGATCTCTGCACTGATGTCATTCTGCGATGTAATAGTGGAGCCCAGGTAGACAAAGTCCTTGACAACTTCGAAGTTATATCTGTCCATCGTGATATTTTGCCCGAGTCGACGATGTTGAGATTCCTCTCTCGATGACAGCATATACTTCGTCTTGTCCTCATTAACCGCCAATCCCATTCTAGCCGCCTCCGATTCAATGCTCGCAAATGCCCCTACCACAGCTCGCTTCGTTCTGCCGACAATGTCTATGTCATCCGCATATGCAAGCAATTGAACGGACTTTTGATAGATTGTACCGCTGGTGTTGACATGTGCGTTGCGTACAATGGCTTCAAGAACGATGTTGAATAGGTTGCATGATAACGCGTCGCCTTGCCTCAATCCTTTCTCAACATCAAAGGAATCGGTGGTGTTCTTACCAATTTTGACGGAGCAGCGAGATTTCTCCATCGTCATCCTGCACAAGCGGACGAGTTTGGCAGGGATGCCGAGACTCGACATGGCTCTGTATAATTCGTCCCTTTTCACGCTATCATACGCGACTTTAAAATCGATAAAAAGGTGGTGTGTATCGATCTGGAATTCCCGGGATTTTTCTAAAATCTGTCGGAGTGTGAACATTTGATCGACGGTTGACTTGCCTGGCCTAAAACCGCACTGATAAGGGCCGATCAGATCGTTGACAAAAGGTTTTAAGCGGTCACACAGGATGGCCGACAAGATTTTATAAGCGACGTTTAGGAGACTAATTCCTCTGTAGTTGGTACATTTCAGAACATCTCCCTTTTTATGGATGGGGCACACTATACCGAGGTTCCATTCATCGGGCATACTTTCCTCCGACCAAATTTTGCAGATGAGCTGGTGTATGCTCCTAGCCAATTCATCTCCCGCTGATTTAAATAGTTCGGCTTGTAAGCCATCCGCACCTGCAGCCTTGTACGACTTAAGTTTGGATATCGCCAGCCGAACTTCGGTTAGGTCGGGTGGACGGAACTCTTGGCCATCATCGTCCAAGTTGAATGGAGCGTTCTGCCTATTAGCGGCATCTTGGCTGTCTTCGCCATTAAGCAGTCTAGAGAAGTGTTCTTTCCAGATCCTCAGCACTGACTGTGTGTCTACTACCATATTCCCACTCTCATCTCGGCAGGCTTCCGTTCTAGCCTTGAATCCTTGGGTGGATCGCTTCACCCTCTGATAAAATTTTCGAACATCTCCCCTACCGCTACAACCCTCAATAGACTCTACCGCCCGCTTCTCGTGCTCTCTCTTTTTCCTCCTGAGAAGTCGGCGTTCCTCTTTTCGTTTCAGCCCGTAGAGCTCCCGGGCCACTCTCTCAGCAGCTCTTGTTCGAGTCTGCAGCATTGCCTGGTAGGCCTCGTCCTTAGCTGCATGCGCTAGCCGGCACTCCTCATCGAACCAGGGGTTTCGTTGTATTCGCCTAGTGAAACCCAGCACATCAGAGGCGGCACTTCTAATGGCTTGTTGACAGTGTTCCCACTGGTCCTCTGCACTTGATGCTGGTAGCGGACCTCCTGAGAGATTAAGAGTTACGTGGTCTGCAAAAGTTCTGGCAGTCTCTTGCGATTTAAGCTTCTCGACATCGAATCTTTTCACAGCATCTGCTCTGCGTTGTCGCATCATGGATATCCGCATACGTAGTCTAGCTACCACCAGGTAGTGATCCGAGTCAATGTTGGCCCCTCGGAACGTTCGGACGTCCAAGATACTGGAAGCATGTCTCGCGTCTATCGCAACGTGGTTGATTTGGTTGACGGTTACTTGATCACGCGACCGCCAAGTCCCCTTGTGTATATTGAGGTGTGGGAAGTAGGTGCTTGAGGTGGTGACATTTCGCCCCGCCGCAAAGTCTGCCAGCCTGTGTCCGTTGCCGGAAGTTTCGTCAGCTGTGTCTTCCGACTATCGAACCAAAGATGCCCTCCTTTCCGAATCTTGCGTTGAAGTCACCAAGAATGATCTTCACGTCGTACTTCGGGCCCATATGATACGTTGTCTCCAGGAGATCGTAGAATGCTTCTTTGGTTGAGTCTTCTCTCCTTTCATGGGGGGCGTGAACACAAATCAGCGAAATGTTCTTAAATTTGCCTTTGATGCGGATTGTGACCAGGCGCTCGCTTACACTTCGGAAGCCCAAGACTTCTTGCCTAAGTCTTCCCCTTATCACAAAACCACAACCCAAGAGCCGCTGACCCTGTTCCTTCAAGCACCCGCCGTAGTAGATGTCACACGTTTTCAGTCTCCGTACGCCCTCTCCATCCCATCGCACTTCCTGGATGGCTGTTACGTCAGCCTTTAGCCTATCCAGGTTCTCCACTAATTGTTCGGCTGCACGTGTTCTGTATAAGGACAGGACGTTCCACGTGCAGATCCGAAATTCATTGTCCTTGTTTCGTTTGCTGGGGTCGTCAACTTTAAAATCATCCATATCCGAGGCTTGTTGTTGTTTCGGAACAACTTTTTTTTACGTGGTAGGGAAGTTACCCCGACGCACAACCCCCGACCCGGAGGACCAGACCCTTCGTATAACTCCAAGGGTAGGGAGCCGGATAAACCGCTCCTTATAGGCCTGAGCTACAAATATGTCGTAGTAGCCCATATAAGGTGTTCACTAAGTAGTTCAACCTAACTGGAACTGTAGACGCCACCGTTGATTCCATCTAGAGAATTCGTCCGCTGCCGCCTCGATGAAAGGAGAAGTGCCTTAGTGGGAACACTTCTCCCCCCCTCTCTCGTTGGCTGTCCCCAACAGCTTTCCACGGGGATTTAAACCCCGTCTCCAGCTGAGGTACTAGACACCCGATGTTCACCACGTGGAGGTGAGAGTAGGAGTTGGTAGACAGAGGTGGATTTTGAGAAAAACCTGTGGACGCTTGTGTCCTCTTGAATGCACATAACTACCCTTTTGAACATCTTTTATCTTGTAATATAGTTATTTGAATCAGATACTGTTTTATTTAATTTTGTTTACAACTTAAGAGTCAATATTTTGAAAATCTACATATCGTACCCAATTCTAAATTTGTATGGGAAACAAATATTGACGATATTGCCCGACTTTTCTTCAAAGCAGTCAAAATTTGCTTAAGTCGAGATTTCATTATGTTGACATTGTTGATGTGTAAACATCTTAGCTCTCGGTATGGGCATTGTATATATTTATATGCAATGGTATGGGTAAAATTGAAAGTAGGATAGCCACGGATACAGCATTCGGTCCACACCATTTTGTTTACCGAACATTTTTGACTCATGGAATGGTTTTGTGCATTGAGCACAGTAAATTGAGGTAATGTGGTACAGGTCGGTAATGTGCTATAGGCAGTTTTTCCGAAAACCAAGCAATTGACTGGAAGTTTTGTTTGCCTTGTTAACACATCCTCCCCTTGAATACCGGCACTCACACATTTTTTTTAAGTAGATCGAAATATGTACGGCATTTTAAATTTAAAAAAATTCGATTCAAATTTTAAGCAGTCAACATTTTGGCTGTCGATCTTTGCGATTTTAACTGACTTTTCGTGACAGTTTAAATTTTGATGCAACGAATTAAAATAATTTCTTTGTGAGTGAATCTGGAGGTATTTTAAAATTATTTTTTAAAACTGTAAAACGCCACTTTAATTTGAATCTTTCTACATGGACGTGATATTTTATATTTTTAAGTTTTATTTATTTTTAACGTTGAGGATTTTTACTACGATATTTGAATAAATATGAACAAAACCTTGTAGCCATATAACTCGGAGCTGAGAAATGATTGGATAAAAATAAAAAAAATAAAAACACTTATCCTCGTTTTCATAAAACCCTTTTAAAAATTTAACAGGCTTTTAAGTCTTAAAATGACGTTTATTCCATACAAAATACGTCTTTTAAAAATTTAAAAGCCAGTTAAATGTTCATGAAATTGGCCATTACGTCGCCCTAGTGACAAAAGAACGTAACTACATTTTTTACGATTTTGGGCTGGGTATGCCACCTTTCTTAAAAATATTACATTCTATGTTGTGGCAAAAAATTGTGCCTCTAAGTGAAGTAGCTTAGAAGTTAGCACTTGCCGTATCACCATATTTTTCATCGAAGCAAACAAACGTTACGTTTCTATGACCCAAACTCTAGAAATTTGAATCAAGATACGTTTCCTATGGAAATGAAAAATAAGCTTTTACCGTTTGACCTGCACATGAAATTCAATTATGTTTTTTTGTCAACAACTAATTTTCATGTCCGATCATTTTAAACAAAATATCACCATTATAACAAAGTTAAACGAAGTACAAAATGTTTTGATGCAGTTAGGTTAAACTGATGGAGTAGAACATAAAACCACAGTTTTAGACCAAAATTTGATATGGTGTGTGCCCATAATTTTGGATTTTGTGTTTTGTCGATTTGAAGGCGTATTTTGCATTTCTCGCATTTTGGTTATAACCAAATTTATAGATAATTAAATTTTCTACCATTTTTATTTAGACAATTTTTCTATAAAATAATTATTTATTGCTAATAATGTATAATAATGTTTTTTTTGAACTGTTAAACCATTTTTATTAAAAATAAGTGACACGTTTAAATGGAAAAGCTGTAGAAGACCACATTTCCTACAACTTTTGTACGTACGACGAATAGATCACGGCCGGGAACTCGCTCAACAGAAAGACATGGCGGAAACGACTCAACACATTTCCACACCGCCGCCGTAAAGTATAGGTCTCGTACAATAATGGCAGCAGCTCTTTTTTCCTTCGGATCAGATTCTTTGACATGTTTTTGCAAGTACAAAGCAAACAATTATGGAAGCATTTTTATCGATTCAAAAAGGACTATACAGACCCCGTGTTGTGATAGTAAATGTTCCTTTTAACGGAAAAATATGGGGCTTGTAATCAATTTTAATTTGCTATATTAGGTTTGCAATTATTGTAAATTGGCAATTGTCAGAATTATTTTCGATATACTCAAAATTATGGTTCTTTGCTTTAGCAACTTCATAAGAAAATGGTCGTCCTTTTCCACTTTCTTAAAAATCTTTGAAAAAAGTCGTAAGGTAAGGAAGGGAATAATGTTAATTGGCTTAAAATATCTTGGCAGCAGCATAGAAAAACTGATACAAATAACATATTTTTTAAGTATGACTATAGGATCTGGGAGAGTTCAAAGCTGTACAAATAATTCGGCGGCAATCAAGGAACCAAAATTACATAACTCAATGTATACAAATACATAGTGATTTGTTGGATATTTGTATCAAGGGTATAATATACTCGATAGATGAGGGTTAAGCACTTGGTGGAAATTTATTTAGTCAACATATTGTCTAATTTAAATTAACAATACATATATTAAAAAAAAAACACTTGTTTTTTTCCACAAATTTAATTTTATTTATTTAGTTTTGCGATAGGCCAACGCGTTTCGTCTTCATGAGGACATCATCACCAAGAGTGCCCTGATGATGTCCTCATGAAGACGAAACGCGTTGGCCTATCGCAAAACTAAATAAATAAAATTAGATTTGTGAAAAAAAACAAGTGTTTTCTTTAAATATATGTTTTATTAATTTTAATTAGACGATATGTTGAATCAAAGGTGTAATGATAATACCCTCGCACTACCACGATTTCTACAAATCGTTAAAAACTTCTGATTTGCATGACAAAAATGATAACTTGATTTAAATGCCTTATGTACTTATATTACAAGAACGAAATTAATAAAATTAAATAATACAGTTAGTTTTGAAAATTATTATCTTATTCAAAAACGTAACAAAACAAAAAGGGTAAAAGTAATAATTATCGTTTGAGGCATATAAACGTAACAGTATACTTTTTCACTTTATTGAATAAAATATCTCTTAAACCACGAACAAAATGAATAATATTTTATGTATTCTATAGCGCGCATGTTAATCTTGAAGTTTTTAAAAGTTGACCTTATAAAAGTTTTCATGGAACTTAATAAAATAAAAAATGGTAACAAAAATCACAAAATCGTCTCTCCTGAAAATTAGAAAATATTGACATACGTTTTTGTGTCACAAGGGCGACGATTAGTTATCAGAATTTAAGAATTCTCAATACTTATAATTCAATTAACAAGTATACAAGTAGTGTCCTCAACTGTAGAAATTAATGTGTTTCGCTAAGATATGACAGTGGGCTCTTCATTCAGTCTGTCATACCCTACTAAGACACACATTTTGGTCGATGTTTACAGACTGACTGAAGAGCCCACTGGCATATCTGGCAGAAACACATTGGGGCATATTCAAAGTCGCAGATAGACCCAGGTTTAACTAAACTACAGTTTAAGACAATTTTGGCTCAATGAATACAGACCGATTTTAATTACAAATTGTTGGTTTTATATTTTTATAAGTTTATTAACTTGGTATACTACACAAATAGCTTCAAATATTTTGAAATGATAAACTAAACAATAGAATCATTGTCCGAAAATTCTACTTAACCTATGTTTAACTTAGACACAGCTCTAAACTGACTTCGAATACTACGAATACGAATACTAATTGTCGTTGATAATACTACCCCTGAATGCTGAATCAGTCGGGAACGTAGGGAAAAATTATGAAATAAAATTTTTATTTGCATAAAGAAAGAAGTGACAAAAAAATCTTAAATAGGTATATAAGTTTCGTTTCAGTAAACAAATGGTATTAGTATGTATGATATAATAAAATATTATAGATACGAATATAGAAAAGTTCAATTATACTACACAAATAAAAATGAAAATATTAATATTATAGGTAGTAATACCTATTGTATAATTTGTAAATATTTGTTTCAAAATTCATTTTATTTTTGCTGAAATCCTTTTCACTTTATTTCAAATAATTTTTCTCTCTGGATGTTTAGAATTTTAAAGGTTTTATTGTACCCCCACACTTTTGTTTTTTTTTTTTTTTCAAATTAATGGTATGTTATTGTTATTGCCAACACAATAATCCCTAATAATAATTGTTCTGTCCAATTTGAGCTTCAAAAATAAATTAGAAAAAAAAAAAAATATAATAAAATCCACTTAATCCCATCATCCATTGCAAAGACAAACAAAAACACAAAATAATGATTTAGGAATGAAGTTTTTCATCTGCAAAAAAAAAAATATTTTTTTTTATTTTTGGTTTGTTTTTTTTTTTTGTTTATTTTATTTTTATGGTTTGATTTTTAGAGTTTTGTTTTAAGAGTTTGATTTTGATCGATATTATTATTAAATCTTAAATTATAATGAAGTTTTTTCTTTCTCTTTTTCCATTTCGGAAACACAATGAAAAATTTGTGTTTTCTTAGGTTTCTGGGGAAAATCTTCAGGTGGGCAAAAAGGACGTAGATTCTTTGGGTGGAGGGGACCACGTGGTGGTTCCCTTAGCCCCCAAGCCAGTATGGCTTCCTATAATGGGGTGCTTAAGGATTACGGACATCCTAATATGACTGAGGCTTTTAAATCCCAAAATAATGTTACCTTCAAATTGATAAAAACAGGTGAGTTAAAAAAAAAACTAAATTAAAATTTATCTAGGAAATATATTTCTATAATTAAAACAGTTTTTTATAATAAATTATATTTATGTAATCTTAAAATTTAAAATGCCTTTAGAATTCAAAATTAAAACTAAACTAGTTTAGCCATAAGAACCTGTCGGAGCCTGTCCATTTAACGTTTGAATGGTCTTTCTAGAACAATAAGATACCCAGATATAGCCAAAAACCGAAAGATACAGATTATGGTACTTTTTTTTAAATGGTGGTCTAACCCTAACAGGGATTTTTGGTGGCTTACACAAAATGATTGTTGGTACTGTTCTGAACATGTCCACAAAATTTCAGCTTTATAATAAATATTTATGAAACATGGGTAATTTTTTCAATTTTGCACTGCAATTTAGTCTGTTAAATTCATTTAATTTAAAACAGGAGCCATGTAATACCTTTAACTAATTTGTATTTACTTTCCTGATTTTGGCTATTTAAGCCCGTCAATTTGTCACTTGAATGGTCTTTCTAGGGCAACAAGTTCCATAGATATAGCCACATACAAAGAGTGCAAGAAGGCTGCATTTTTTCAAGATTGTGGTCGTACGCCAAACTGGATTGCTTGGGACTTTTAACAGTTAATTAAGGACGCTGTTCTGAACATTTCCACTAAAAAATATACCTGTAAAAATTTTGTCCGGGTTATGGCTTTTTTTTTGTCTAATTTGACTGGGCCTATAATCGAAAATATTTCGTTCCATAATCAACAGGTTGTCCGGAAATCGTATTTTGCGGAGACGAGACCGAGACGAGACTTATTTATACGAGACTGACACGAGACCGAGACGAGACTGAAAATTTTCTATTTTGACGAGACCGAGACGAAAAAAAAAGTCTCGCAGAGTCTCGTCTCGTGGCCAGTTCTAATTTTATATATTTTTTGTGAAAATTTTAAGTCGATAATGTTGTTTGTTTTCGAGATATTTGAGCCCAAAATTATTTTTCAACTGTTTTCCTCAGTTAAAAAAAAAAGTTCATTGATTATTTTTTAATTCTACCAATTCCTTATGACGCAATTATGTGTAGAATAAAATTAATCCGCAGTAATATGTCTTTTTCCGTTCTCGAGATATTCGAGACGAATGACACTTTTAAGATCTTTTTTTAATTTCAGTTAATTCAATTTATAATAAAACCTTTATGACGTTATTATCTGTGAAATTCAATTCATCCGTTCACCATAGTTTACCCCACTGGAATTTAAAAAATCCCGTATTTCGAAGTTCTGCAATTAATTTTTTTTTTATATTATATTTTGTTTTATATCTTTATGGCTTACTACACAAGCTTAATCAGATAAATAAATATACGCAAAAATTGACCTTTAAAGCGAGGTAACCCATTTTCTAGACTTCCTATAAGCAACCCATGCGCAAACTGTTAACTGAAACTGTATACCTCTCATCAGGTAAAATCACGAAGGTTGGTCGTCCCAGACTACAGCGTCATTATGTATAGAATAAAATTGATCTGAAGTGTTGTTTGAATTATTTGTTCTGGACAGATATTCGAGGCGAAACAATTTTTTTTAACAACTTTAAAGAGTTTCATTTTTGTCATTAAAAGAAAAAAAATGGCCTTTGAATTTTTTTTTTCAAAATCCTATCAATTATAAATATTGGCAATTTATTTTACCTTTTTATTTTTCTTCATTAAAATTCAATAAAACGCATTTTTTTATTATTTTATTTTGTTCATCTATATATAGGTCCTCGAAATATATACGCTGTGTCCAAAAAGTCTCCGTACAGCTTCAACTTTTTTTTGTTTGCTAAAACATTATTTAAAGTACTACTTTTATTTGAGAAAATATGACAATAAATTAAAGAAATACTTTTAATTAAACAAAAAAAAAAACAAAAACTCACATTTTTATGTCGAACAAATTAAACCAACATTCATTGAATCCAACCCCATTAAAATTCCTGAACAAAAAAGTCTCCGTACATCAATAGAATTTACCTACAGGGTGATTCACCTAAGAGCCTAACAAAAAGATAGAACGCTTAGGTTGGGGTCGAAATAGGGATGCAAACATCGTAAAAAAAAACATCGATGGTTCGATGTATAGATGTTTCCAAAAAAGAACATCTGTGTTTAATTAAAATATTATTATTTAATTACAATATACACAAAACTTTGGAAGAAACTTATTAAAACAACATTGAGTACCTACATATCGGTACATTTAATATTATAGAAACTCTGAGTTATTCTCATTCATCAAGTTTTCTTTTTAGATGACGAACGTCTAGTTTCTGGCAAGGTCAGTAAATCTGGGTGTGTTTTGTTTTTATGTGGGCTATGAGATTTATATTATTATAACATTTCTCCATTAGCCTTGAGGGCTTTGCTTTAAAGCACAGATAATTTCATTTATGAATTATGTATAATTGGAATTCCAAAAAAAACATCGATGTCAAAAACATCGGCCTCAAAAACATCGATACATCGATGTTTTTTAAAAAACCCAAAAAGTAAAGCTAAGAACTTCTTATTTCTCTTTTCATTAATTTTTTAGCGAGTCATATAAAAAGTACCTATAATGTGTCTAACTTCTACCCAAAAGAAAAGAGATACACAGTCATTTAGAAATAAAGAAATATGTATTACTTTATTTATTGAAAACAGACGCGAACGCGAGAAAAAATTTCCGGGGGGGGGAGGGTTGAACAAATTTCGGGACCCAAAACCCCCTCCCCTGCGTTCGCGCCTGTTGTTGGGTAATAGTTGCCACAGCTTTAGAAAAAAGTTGTTGACTTGGAACTGACGTAGCCACAATGGGCAAATATTTGGTAGCCTGTTTATATTTTATAAAGTCCCGGAAACACGTTTTTCATATACTTCCACATTCCTACCAGATTTTGAGTTATAATTGCTACAGCTGACCCCAGATACATCTGCACTCCGTTGTTGTGAAGATGGAGGAAGAGGACTGTTTGGACTTGATGTTTAGATGCACCGAATGTTTGTGATAAATGTCCAAATATCAAAAAGCATTTCTTCTTTTTCGGACTCCTCAAAAAAATCTGAATTATTGGCCACATTCCTTTCATCTCTTCTGAAGTCATTCAAATAAGAAATTATTTTACTTTTAGCCAAGAGATGATCCTTTCAATGGAGTAATTTGAATCTTGGGTTTAAGGTAGTTGCTAGTGCCAGAATCGAATTGAATTCAATTTTTTGAAAACGTTTGTTCATATTCTTTGGTTCTTTATTCCTTTATTTCCGCTATCTTAATTATATTGTCAGCTGTCACTGTCAACTATCTTGAGGAAGAATGAATGGGCGCGTTCAATGCAAAAACAAGTTTTTGGTGTTCACAAGCCAAGCAACACAAACTCTGCGTGCAAAATCAGGCAGTTTTAAAAATTCTGTGTGAGAAACAAAAAAAACATGGATGTAAAAACATCGCTCCAAATAACATCGATACATCGATGTTATAAGAAAGGGGGAAGGGCAATTAAACTTGTTATACTTCTTTGCAAACCCAGAAATCTCTTCTTTTATACTATTTTTAAATAAAGTTGTTGTAGTGAACAGTTTTCGAAAAATTAATTTTCAAACTTTAAATTTAGAAAAAAATTAACACAAAAATGTGCCTTTTTTGTGTTAAAGCAAACAAAAATGAAAATTGTTATTTTAATTTTTTTTAATATTTTCTCGTTAACGCTTTAAAAATATAATTGAACCATAGATTCTATTTATCGTCAATATTAAGAGGTACATCCTAGATGTTAAAGCTACAAGAGCAAGCTCGTGCTATATTATTTTCTAAATAATATCGTCAATTAAAAGAGGTTTAAAAATTATTTCAATAATGAGAAGTAAGATATAACCTACTACATAGCCTTGAAACAAAGATCAAATGCCTACGTTGCGTTGCTATAATACTGGTATATATAAGCTCATTCAACCATAATCTGATCCTTTTTGTACTCTTTTGCACTTAATTCCTATGAAGTATTTAAGGATTAATTATTAATATTTTTCTTATTTAATTACAATATACACAAAACTTTGGAAGAAACTTATTAAAACAACATTGAGTACCTACATATCGCGGTACATTTAATATTATAGAAACTCTGAGTTATTCTCATTCATCATGTTTTCTTTTTAGATGACGAACGTCTAGTTTCTGGCAAGGGCAGTAAATCCGGGTGTGTTTTGTTTTTATGTGGGTTATGAGATTTATATTATTATAACATTTCTCCATTAGCCTTGAGGGCTTTGCATTAAAGCATAGATAATTTCATTTATGAATTATGTTTAATTGTAATCAAAAAAATTTCACATTGAAATTTGCATATATTCCTATATTTGGGAGATGAAACGGAGTTTATTAAGATAACTTTAATGAGTGAATTTATGTACATGGTTTGGTATTCAAAAACATAAAGTAAGGAAAAAAATAATGCACTGACTAAAAAAATGCTCATATATTTTCTTGTAGTTGGGATAGATAGAACTTTTTTCAGGACCTTCATAAAGTCTGCTATGAGGCATTCCAGGGTTATCCATTCTTACGTCTCTATTCATTTTTTTTGTGAAATTTTATATTTTATTCGAAGTATTTTAACCTACCTACAAACAGTATACCTATACAGAAAAAACCTGAACCCAAGAAAGATAATGTAGGTACGTCGAATCGACACAACAATTACATGTATCTCTTATGGGCTACAAAATATAGTTATATCTCTCTAGGGTTAACAAAATTGTTAAATCGGTTTTAGATAATAAGCATTCCTTCAACGTTGCAACCTTTCTATCTAAATAAGTTTTCAAATATTAGAGGAAATCAGTTTTCTGAGATCGAATTCAAATTTCACTTCCAAAAAAACATTAATTATGTTGAAAATCAGTGTTCATATCAATCGGTAGCGCGATGGGTAGGCTGTATAGGCTTCCGAATTCCATCAGTCACTCCCTATGACGGGAAAAGCTTTTCAAATAAAAATGAACATATCCAGCGGGAAAAATTCATTGACGAAAAATCAGCTTTTTGCTTGAGGAATGCCAGCTGTACCGTCCACTTTTCAGCTGGTTACTTTGGTGAAATTAACATGGGCGTGTCCTAGGAAAGAAGCACATGCTGAAAATTCGATGAAAATTCACCAACGAAATCACTACTTTGTTGGAAGTTGTTTATTGTTGTTTAGGTGATGAAAAACATGGTGGTTGCATAATCTGTAAATTCACTACATAAATGTATATGGCTTATTCATCAGGTCAATATTGTCGATGAAACTTGTAATGAAAATTCAATTATGAAATTACAATATTAGTGGTATCTGTTTATTCAGCACTTAGTTAATTTAATATGAAAAGTGTGAGAAAATTCAATAGTGATTCATTACTCTGTTGTGATTGGCTCTTTATTTCAAATGGAAAATATAATGAAGAATGAAAATTTAAAGTGAAATCACTAAGTGAGTGGTTGTTGTTGTTGGTTAATCACTTCACCACTTAACTTATCTTACATATATATAATGTTTTTTATTACTACACCTGACCTGAAATACTTTGAGACAATCTGAGATTGCCTCATTTTGATGGAAATCCACAAGACTTGTTATTATATTTGCCGTCAATAGATAATGTGAACATAGAGAACACAAAAAATTCAACTTCTATATCAAAAAGCATCCAACCCACTCTATAAAGCGTATATGAGTGGACCTGGACATAGACGATGAACTGATGAAATTGTAAATTACTTTTCAACATCTTTTTCATTGCATAATTTTCCTTATTTAAATAGCAATTTTTAATTCAAGGGTTTGTTTTCTAAACACAAAGCAGAAAGTGAGTTCAAATCTATGAACTGAGCAAACCTTGCATTACTCTTCACTTAGACTGCTTTCACACAAGGCAACCGAGTTGCCGGCAACTGGGACTTTGTAGGCGAGAAGGGCAAGAAGTAAGGGGAATGAAAAAAATCCCCCCGGTCAACGACTGAGTAGATTTTTCCACATTCCTTCTCACACTGTCCGTAAAGTGCGTTCAGCCAATAGGCTTTATATGGAAACAAACAAAAATCTCTGGCAATTCAGTTTCCTTGTGTGAAAGCTACAAGGCAATTAAAGGAAAACGTCAAAAAATCTCCAGCAACTGGTTTCCATGTGTGAAAACGGACTAACTAAATCATCGCATGTCGTTTCCTTTTATGGTTTGGCTCGTGAAATAATTGATGAATTCAGCTATACAAATCATTGAGGACGATATTTACCCCTGGGTATTGAGACTCAGCACCACATCATACAAGGAAGTCCGATGATCACGTTGGCGTTGGCGCCTGTGAAATATATGTAGCTATAACTTCAGCCAAAAAAAATAACTTGCTGGTAGAACACTTAAGTTGTTGTTGTTCAATTCAAAATATTAGAAAATTTATTCATCATCTGCTGAGCTTGCATGTTATGTTATGTATATGGACCTTAGATTAAAATGTTAAATGTATAAATAAATAATATAAGGAACCATTTTTCGATATTTTTCCAATGCTTCTTGCATAGATCACGTGGTTGGTTTTTATTTTTTCAAAAAATATTTGTAGTCGAACTCTGCTGGTGTTTCACCATTATTTTTGGGGATAAGCCACAAAAAAAAATAAATTTAAAAGAAACGCCTGACACCAGGAGGGAATGACAAGAAATGAGATTTTTGCATTTCAGATTTGACATTCCATGTTCAAAAGGTGTGTTGGATTTAAAATTTGATGGCAGCGTTCAACGGTCGTTTCACTTAGGCAGATTTGAATGAGTGAAAAATGTTCATTTGAGGCAAACAATTTTGTTTCAATTATCCGCTGTTTACAATTAAGCGAAGTTCAGTTGTGCGAAGCAGTTTGTGTAAAAAATTCTCAAAAAGGCTCCGGAATAAAATTCTTGTTTCAGATAACCGATATTTTCAGTAAAGCGAAGTGCAGTTGAGCGGAGTTGACTGTATAATAATAGGTATGATAATAGGTATAATAATATTTACGAATATCTTATACCATAGACTTTCTAACTGGGTATAAACAAATAATCTCCTAAGCCCCTACCAAGCTGGTTTTCGCGCTGGATTTTCTACGGTTGACCAAATATTTGCTCTCACAAGCGTGGCAAAGCGATATGTTGAAAAAAAAAAACAGCTTTACACGTTTTTTGTAGATTTTAAAGCTGCGTTTGATACAATAAACAGAAACTCTCTTCTTTACAAACTTTCGAAAATTGGGTTGTCCTCTAAGTTTCTTAGATTATACAATCAATTAATAACCAACACATCGTCTTCAATTTGGAATGGTATCAATAAAGCTGAGTTTTTTGAAACTAAGACAGGTGTTCCACAAGGTTGTGTTTTGAGCCCGATCTTATTTGCACTATTTATTGATGATATAACCAAAATGGGTGGATGATGAAGAAATTAGAATGTTACTCTATGCAGATGATCTAGCAGAAACCCCTTCCTCACTAAAGCTCGTTATCAATCGACTTAAAAGCTACTGCAACTTATGGGACCTACAAATAAACACCGCCAAATCGAAGATAATGATTTTTGAATTAATAAATAGGAGAGTATTACCTCGTGATAAGTGGTATCTTGGCTCTGAGTCCATAGAAGTTGTAAAGCAGTACAAATATCTCGGTTTTTTGATATCAAGTAACTTGGACTTGCGTCCTCATATAAAAGAAAAATGTATAGCTGCCAAAACTGCAATTAATGTTATGTGGAGTAGTTTCTTTTGCAATAAAAAAGTAGATTCATGTTCCAAATTTAAAGTGCTAGATTCCACGATAAATGCCTGTCTTTGTTACGCAAATCAAGTTTTTGGGTACAAGTTTGTTGAAGAGTTCGAAGCAGTACAAAGATTATTTTCTAAGCGCATCTTCAGACTACCATCGACAACGCCAACATATGCCTTACACGTGGAATCGGGCATTCCCCAAATTTTCGTTAAAAACTTGAAAGCAAATGCTGACTACATAGTGAAAGTCATGTTAAGGCCCGATTCTAATCCACAAAGTAAAATAATGAAATATGCGTTTAGGTGTAGGCTTACTGCATTTAGGGAATGGCACGATATTGCTGGTATCTATGGAGTGGATCTCAGTTTATCTAATCAGTCGATTGAATGCTGGCGCGAGGCATTTTATAACTGCATCGCAAAAGTAGATGAATCTTTTTATCTCCAATGCATTCACAGCGCACAATCCTCTTCAAGTCGACTTATTTACAGAGAACTGAACCACTCCTTAGGTAGTAGCAATTATTTCAGTAATTATCTCTCTACATACCAAATAAGTATGATATTTAAATCTAGAGTAGAAATCTTGGGGCTCAATTTTAAACCACACATCAGGCAAGAAATCTCATCAGTTTGTAACTTATGCAATAGAAATGAAAATGAAAACGTTAACCACTTCTTAGCAGTATGCCCAATTCTGCAAGAGTTGAGAAGACTTTACTTTAAAAAGAGCTTTTTATCTTTCTTAGAAACCAAAGATATTCTTAATGGAAAATGTGGATGGAAATTAATTTTTAGCTTTTGCGAACATGCCCTTAGATATCGCAATAGTTTTGAGATACATTAACAATGTTTTTAGTTTCCAATATACAGAAAAATGAAATTAAAAAAAAAAAAAAAAAAATAATAATAATAAAAGTTATACATACTTACACAAAACCATGTGGATAAACAAATTTTAGTGATTATACTTATATTATACATTAAAATTTAAATTAAATTAATTGTTGTCGGGAATCAATTAATTTCATACCTAA
The DNA here is from genome assembly GCA_949320155.1 of Melangyna quadrimaculata. Lineage (NCBI taxonomy): Eukaryota > Metazoa > Arthropoda > Insecta > Diptera > Syrphidae > Melangyna > Melangyna quadrimaculata. The sequence goes on along the minus strand of OX439485.1, from coordinate 74,610,787 downwards.
GAATTGCTAAACAAATTGTTTTGAAATAATTTATAATTTAAATATCTATATATGCAAAAAAAAAAAAATATTAAATCTACTATTTTACTATTATATACAATATACATTCTTCTATTTTTTTATATTTAATGAATATGTCAAATTAATTTCGACAGACGGCAACTATTGCCATGTTCTATTTTCTATTATTAACCTCTTTTTTATATATATATTTATTTTAAATAAAGAAGTTTTTAATAATAATAATAATAAATAATAATAGGTATAGGTTAGTAGTAGGTATTCCTACCTAGGGCAAAGTGTACTATAATGAATTTGATCAAAGAAAAATAAAACAAAAATCAAAATCAAAACAACTTGTCTACATGCTCTCTTATAGCAGAATTTACCCGAAGGCAAGAGGCATTCGATTCAGGTTTGAAGAAGGCTCCATCCTGGAGTTGTGATAAAAGAGCATGTCACAAGCAGATGAAAATACACAGTGATGGGTAAAGTACGGAAATAACCCCGTAGGTTTTCATAGAAAATCTATTCCGCATGCAGTAGCTCTACCTATGAAAACACTATCCTTTATAAATTCATCCTTTTTATTATCGATTCAATTACTTACCTATTTTACATGTTTTCTGCATGAATTTAATGTCGCTTAAAAGATTCAAAGTAGGTACATACATCTATAATATGTACTAGTATTCTATGAATGTCAAGCTATAAATGTATATTTATGGAGGGAATTTTCTGTTTTTGTCACGCTAAAATGGTGCACAAGACGTTGAACCGCTCTTGTCTTGTCATCGCAGTGGTCTTATAACAACTTAACTGCATGCAAAGAAGTATTTCATACAGTAGGTTCTTACCTCCGCCTAAATCCTCGGAAAGTTATGCAAGGATAACAAGCTCAAAAACACACACACCCCACGGCCCACGTACACTACAAAATACACTTGACCCAGAAAAAGAACGAACGGCATACCGGAAGTCTAATGAATATTACCAAGTTTATTCAGGAAAAAAAAAAAAAAAATTGAAAATTTGTCCACATTTACTCACGAAGTCACGAGTGGTATTTTTATGTTTATTAATAAAAAACGCACACGAAACAAAACAATAATACTTAATGAGTGCCAAAACAATACAATAAGGCCTTCCTTATGATGACTGCAGTACTCGAAAAAGTAACAGTAATTGCATGCTGGTGCTGGCCTACTCCTTATTTTTAAAGTATAAAGACCAATTAGCTGGTGAAACTCTGCGCAATAATAATAATTGTGAATCATTATTATGGTCACACTCCAACTCGACTCAACTCAATTCAACTCAACTCCATTGTATGAGTGTGGGAGGAGGAGAATAAAGTTTGTTCTAGCGAAAAGAAATTTTATTGTTTTGAAAGTACGATGGTTGCGTAGGTCGTTTTCTTGATTGGCACTCAAGTCAAAGCTATAACAGTTGTAGGCTCTCTATATGGGTTCTATTTTTTGTATAATTAACTAGGTCTCCTTATCCTTAGACTGTGTATAAAACATACACATGGGGAAGTATACCTACATACTTATTTTATTATATTGCGGTGTCCTTATCCGTGTTTTATGTTCATGAGACCATTGCACATAATAGGTCTACGAATTGTAAGCTGCTTTTTTTTTTCTCTTCTTATTAAAGGTTGGAAGTTTTATGGGAAAGCGAGCACTTCAAAGTTTTTTGGAAGTAGAATAAAGGACTTCATTTGCATAATGTCACCTTTCTGTCTTTGTTTTTATTCAAATTTCAAACAGATAAGAAAGATCTTTCTAATTTATCAAGTGTAGTGTACATTTTTAACAGACATATGTACGTTATAAGGTGGCGCCAAGTCATGCGACATAATAAGGCCATATTCGTATATTTATAGCCTATTGAAGTTTTATTCTTAGGTACTTGAAAACTCAACATATATAAAGTCCTAAATACGTCGACCGACGTATGGGTAGGGTTCTCAAAGACTTAAAATTTGTAGGTGTTTTAGACGAATTCAAGCCTGCATAAAATTAAATTTTGTAACAAATTAAAATTTAATTCAAAAAACTGCATCACACGATTTTGCACTTGTGTTTCAAAGTTGTAAAATTTAATAGAACAGTAATGACAGCGGTAAGAAAGGAGTGTGAACAATTTCAAAACTACCTACCTATATTAAAATTAATTATTTTCTTTGAAATGCACGAACCTCCTCTTGTGGTTTGAAAACTACAATGGGGCATATTCATAGTCGCAGATAGACCCAGGTTTAACTAAACTGCAGTTTAAGACAATTTTGGCTCAATGAATACAGACCGATTTTAATTACAAATTGTTGTTTATATATTTTTATAAGATAAATAACTTGGTATACTACACAAATAGCTTCAAATATTTTGAAATGATAAACTTAAAAAAATAGAATCAACGTCAGAAAATTCGACTAAACCTATGTTTAACTTAGACCCAGGTCTAAAATGACTATGAATACGCCCCAATGTGTCTAAGCTCTGAACACATAAAGGCTAGTTTAGTAATGCGAAAATGTAAACAAAGTCAAAACCCAAAAATGATTGCTTTTTCTGATTTGAATGAAGGTATTTGAAGGGTGGACCATCTAGTAGTTTCTTTTTTAAATCATAGGTTATTTTGACACTGAAAGCCGAAATCTTGACAGGAAGTAATAGAGTAAGAGCCCAGGGCCGCCAGACATACGTCATTTTGTCAAAGCGAACATTTTTTTTGCGAACAGATACAATGGTAGCTAAGAACAAATGGATACTAAGAATCTTCAATCCCGGTGCAATTAAGAGGTAGCGAGTGTTAAAGTTGCATACAAATCATGCAACATTGCGTTGTTTTATTAAAGCTGAATTTTTGATATGTGTTGGGGGATGGTGTCATTTACTTTATTGGACACTTGCCAGATATCTACAGTGGGGCCTAACGTGAGCCAGACACTTAAAATATGTCAAACTAATCGTGCCATTTACGTTGTAGTTTTAAAGCTTACATTTATATTTTTATGGGCAACTGTTTAGAAATAATTCCCCATCAGCTAAACATCTACAGTGGAGCGTATTCATCAGGCAGAAATTTAAAAACAGCTAAAATAAGCGAAAAAATCACGTTTTAGTAACGAAAATTATTATTTTTACAGTTTTACGGTGATGTAAGGCCCCGCTGCACAGTGTGAAATTTTAAGATTCTAGCAGAACTTAAGTCTAAATTTTAATAATATTTTTTTTTTTACTTTTTTTTCGTGGAAATGATTTAAATATATTAGATTAATTTAAGTTTAATAATTCATTTTAATTTTATTTTAACTAAAAATAAATTAGCTCAAGCATAGTTATAAATTTGTTTTTGATAATAATTTGAAATTCAGTCAGTTTGAAACTGTTTCTTCAGGAAGGTCATGACATTTAGTTCTTGAAAACTTCGATCTTAACGAAAGCAGTGGATCTGATGACTTTAGAAACTTTTGGTTACTTGGAGTTTGGTGCCAAACTTCAAAAACACTGAACCTATTGATTTTTCTGTAAAATAAAAAATATTTGAATGGGAGCTGCAAAAGGTTGCAAGAACTTATTTTGGATTCTATTTATATAAAATTCACAGAATCAATATATATGAAAAAAATAGAGCGGGTACACGCAGGTAAACTTAATAACCTTTGTCTCAAAGCTAAAAAAGACGTTTTTTTAATACCCTAGCGAAAATTAATTAAAAAAATAAAAATAAATAAATAAAATTAATAAAACTCACTTAAGCATGTACTATTAACTTGAGAGATATAAAATATCGAATAATTTTACCGTTCACAAAACACATGTAAAAACAGCAGAGCTCAGCTCATCCGCTGTACAATGCCTTTAATTTTTGTTCACACGGTGTTTGGCTTTGACAGCTAACTGTACAAAATATAATGGAAACATGAAGCTTTTACTACCTGAAATGAATCAACCGTTACGTTAAGAACTGATAATAATCGGTTTTGTACTCGACAGCTCAACTTTTTTTCTTGACTTAAATTCCACTGGATTGTGAAAATTTCACACTGTGCGCTTAATTTGTCTTGCTGATTAGAAAATATTGTAGAATATTTGCCCAAAGAAAACATACAATCTTGATTTGATTCTGTTATGTAAATGGCACGATTAGTTTGACACATTTTAAGTGTCTGGCTCACGTTAGGTCCCACTGTAGATGTCTGGCAAGTGTTAAATAAATTAAATGACACCATCCCCTAACACATATCAAAAATTCAGCTTTGATAAAATAACTTAATGTTTCAACATTTGTATGCAACTTTAACACTCGCTGCCTCTTAATTGCACCCGGATTGAAGATTCTTAGTATCCATTTGTTCTTAGTATCTGTTCGCAGAAAAAATCTCAGCTTTGATAAAATGACATATGTCTGGCGGCCCTGGGCTCTTACTCTATAAGAATAATACCTCCGTAGAACGAAATGAGTCGCTTAACGCTTGAACAACGTTGGGTTAGAGCAGCTTTTTAGGCGAAAAATCATCTTTTCTGAAGAGTTTCTTTTTCATCTCATCGGCTACGTTAACAAACAAAATTACCGCACCTGGGGCTCGAGAAACCCGCACGTTACTGTCGAGAAGCAAATGCAACCACAGAGAATGACAATTTTTCTTCAAAAATGAGGCTGGGAACAGCGTTTCGGTCAATGGTGGGCGTTACAAAGCCATGTTAACCCATTTCCGGCTAGCGTTCCGTTTTCGCAACGTCATATTTGACTGATTATAAATTTAAATAAACTAAAATCTGACTTTGAGAGATAGCTGAATTATCTAATCGACATTTTTTTGGATTTTTTTCTAAATTTTTTTTTCGTGTTTTTTTTGTAATTTCAAAATACGAGTTTTTGTAAATTTTGAGGAAGGATTTTTGAACTTTTGAAAAATATCGTCAAAATTATAATTTTTTAAAATAATATCAACTACAGGTAACTAAAGGTTCAAATTATATTTTAAAATAATTCTGACGTAATTTATATGAGTTGTCTGCTTGTCAGTTTGGATGAAAGCAGTACGTTGCGTTTTCGCAACGCCCGCCTAAAGCAGTAGTATTTGAACCTTAAACCAATTTTAGTGTTCGCTGCGTTTTTAAATGTGATTAAAGTGTTTTTTCTCGGAATATTGTGTGTTTTGCAAACATTTTTGAAAAAGAATCATAATTTTTGATTGAATTCTGAACAAAAGGAAGCATTGCATATTTTAGTTCTAAAAAAAAAAAATAATAATTGAAGATTGCTATTAGAGCTGTCCTTGAGACGACACTCTGCGAGACTTTTGCAAATCTCGTCTCGGTCTCGTTAAAATCGAAAATTTTCAGTCTCGTCTTGGTCTCGTGTCGGTCTCGCATAATTAAGTCTCATCTCGGTCTCGTCTCCGAAAAATACGATTTCCGGACAAACTGTTGATTATTTGAACGAAATATTTTCGATTATCGTTTGAATCTGTGCAGAAGAAAATAAATATTTAACTGAAATTGGACTTTTTAATTTATTAGACTCTCTGTAAATTTCGGTCCAAATATACAGTCTCGTCTCGGCCTGGTCTCGGTTGCTTAAAAGGCAGTCTCGTCTCGTCTCGTCTCGGTCTCGTCATGCGAGACCGAGATCGATACCGAGACTTTTCTCGTCTCGTGGCCAGCCCTAATTGCTATATTGGCAGTTTATTTTGCGTATAAGAAACATCAAGGCTCAGGTCGTTTTTCTTATGAGCGTGGTATTTATAAGACAACTGTACTGTACTCAAGTACTATGAATCGAATGCATATTCTTACTCCAAGATAAAAAAGAACCAAATTATTCATCAATGCGCGCTGTATTGGAAAAACAGATCGGGAATATAAGTTTTTTGCATTCGACTTATTTTTTACTTATAAGCTGTGAGTTGTGCGGGCAAGAAGTGTTTTAAAAATTATCTTTGTGTTTTATTAAAGAAGCTTAAAATATGGTATATCATTCAGAATCTATTCTTTTCTTCTCTGCAAATGTTTGAATTATTATTTGACAGTGATACAGTCAATTTTATTTTTGAAAATGTCTATGGGAACTAATGTAGACAATAACAATCCAACATTCAGAACTAATGTCAATGAAATTCATAAATTCATCTGAATAATGTGTCTGGAATGCATACAGAGCCCCAGATGGATTTATGATGGTCTATAATCAGCTAATATTTCGAAGCGATATAGTAAGAAATACCATGAGGCGAGATCGTTTCAAAAGAATCAAGTCCTATTTACATGTTTGTGATAACAGTATAATCGCTTCTAGATAAAAATTTGCTAAAGTTACAACACTCAACAATATGCTCAATGAAAGATAAATGCAGTTTGGAATATTTTCGCATCACCTCTCAATAGATGAACAAATGATACTCTACTACGAACGTCATTCGGCTTAAATTTTCATTAGAAGAAAACCCATTTGTTTTAACGTAGCTTTGGAATTTGTGCTCACATAATGGATATTTGTTTCAATTCTTTCCGTAAGGTGGTGCAAGTATTGAAAACTCCTGTGAATTCAGGTTGGGAGACAATGTTGTACCCAGATTACTTTCGAAAATCGATATACCAAGTCAGCACACGGTTACTTTTGACAATTTTTTTAAGTCAAACAAACTAATACATACATTGCATTTGCAAAAAAATTCCGAAGGAAACACCAATGCTGCAACTATGTACAATTTAGAAAGTTTGTTGTAGATTCCCTCTTGTGATCGGAAACAAATACTGAACCTGTGATTCAAAGGTAAGGAAACCCCAATGAAATGGTCCGTTTCGACATCATCAAAACAGAAAAGCGTCTCCGATGTCACAAGTGTTCCAACCAAACTGAGACATTTGTAAGTCTCGTCTCGGTCTCGTTAAAATTGAAAATTTTCAGTCTCCTCTCGGTCTCGTATAAATAAGTCTCGTCTCGGTCTCGTCTCTGAAAAAATACGATTTTCAGACAATCTGTTGATTATTGGAACGAAATATTTTCGATTATAGTTTGAATATGTGCAGAAAAAAATAAATATTTAACTGAAATTGGATTTTTAATTTATTAGACACTCTGTAAATTTCGGTCCAAATATACGGTCTCGTCTCGGTTGCAGAAAAGACCGAAACCGAGACTTTTCTCGTTTCGTGGCCAGCCCTTATGTTATATCCCGCTTCATCCAAAATGCTTCAATGAATACCTTGTTTCAAAATACCTTTTAACGGCCTTTAGTCCTTAAAAATTAGCGTTTCCTCCCGGCGTTCTCACTTGGACTCTTCAGTTGACAGTGAGGGCCTTGTCAAGACGCAATTTTTATTAAGTTCAGTCCAGCCGGACGCAACGCCAATTTTTAAGGACTAAAGGCCGTTAAAAGCTATTTTGAATCAATAATTGAACAAGCCCGATTAAATAGTGCTAAGACTTGTACTTGGCTGAAGTATTTCAGTAGTATATAGAATTTGTATTATAAAAAAACTATTCGATTAATACCACCCAAAACCCTATTCTTTGTAAACATATATCTAAATATCAATTGGGTTTGTGTGTGATAACACACTCGCAGTAAGGGTGCATAGCTTTCGCTTCGTCATTTATATTATTTATGAATGTTTGAATGTTCAACAACCACTTGAGTAGGCTACCACCATTGTATTTGGCTGGAATTATTGCAATTTCATGGCTGCTAAGCCGATCTTCTGATTCCTTAATAGTGGTGCTTAGTCTTTATGTTCAATTTTAATTTATAAATTATTAGTGCCGTCAATGGGAATCGAACCTAGACCAGCTACCTCTGAAGCCTATGCACTACGCATTGCGCCACCGATGTCACCTGATCATGCACATCCAATGTAGGTTTTTTTTTGACATTTATAAGAACCCGAATGATCAACAACCAACTTGTGTGCGGCTAGTAAAAATCCTAGTTGTCTCAATATGCAATTTATAAAAGACAAAAAAACCCTACATTGGATGTGCATGATCAGGTGACCTCGGTGGCGCAATGCGTAGTGCATAGGCTTCAGAGGTAGCTGGTCTAGGTTCGATTCCAATTGACGGCACTAATAATTTATAAATTAAAATTGAACATAAAGACTAAGCACCACTATCAAGGAATCTGATAATTGGTGTGGCAGCAATGAAATTGCAATAACTCAGCCATATACAATGGTGGTAACCCACTCAAGTGGTTGTTGAACATTCAAACATTTATATCTAAATATATTGTATAACTTATTACGAATTTCGTCATTTTTTATTTTCAACCATCTTTTCATTATTCAGTGTATCTATATAAGTGTATCTATATAATAATTTATTCTTCATAAAAATACTCAAATAAAATTGATTCATATTCCAAGTAAAAAAATATTCACCCATATTCTGAAACTCGTATTTATGACTCGTTTTCGACTACAGTCGTATGTTGGTATTCCAAAAGTCTTATATCCGACCTCACTTCTACAAATATTGAGAAACGGACAACATCGCATACGACTGTTCATATTTTTATCATTATTCCGAGTCTAGTATTAATTCGAATTAAAGTCGTTTTTGTGTTGTTTATTCGTCGTGTGAAATCTTTTAAACGAGTTATATATTTGTTCGGATAAAAAAGGACAAAAACCAAGTGCGTGCAATATTCATATAATTTTGAAATTTTTTTCAGTATTCCTACTGTTTGTTTTATCAACCTGCGTGGGATACCACAGTTCTATAAGACTATCGAAATGCACTTTCAAAATGCACTTTCAAAATGCAAACAAAAAATTAAAGATGTAAAACATCTCTACTCTGTGGAAACTATATGCAATCAACCTGGCAGTGATAGCGCGACCCTAAAACCTGTTAACACAAAACTGATAGATGCAAAATAGATACCACTCCAAATTTCGTTTACTGATACTTTTATGTTTATCCGTGTAAACTATACAGGAGCGTTGGAGAGGTACTGTAGGACTGTAGGAACTGTATAAAACACTTATTTCTTTCCTCGTTTTTTTTTTGTTTGCATTTCGAAAATGCATTTTGATGGTCTTAGGTCCGCGGTATCGCTGCCAGGTTTATGCAATCCTGTTTGCATTGATACAAATAACGTATCCACCGGAAATGGGTTAAAGTTCGAAGCAGTTTAGATAAGGGCTATTATTGCTATCAATGAAAACCATAATTCAAAATTCTAATTTGCAATTTTGAGAGGGAAGAAAACCATAATAAATGATTTTTTTTGATGCAAATTGTAATTTCATTACTATATTTCTAGCAAAACAAATAAAACTAATATTAAGGTTTCAATGATCAACGGTAAGAAGGTAGTTCCCAACTAACAAACTCTCCAGAGCTAAACTCTTAAAATTAAAAAAAAAAACTCCTATAAGACTCTGTTTTATCCCATATCTATAGTTAAATAAAATGTTTTATATTTTATTTTTTAAAAACATTATCGGACTTTTATTAAGACATTTGTCTACCGGAATCAACTTAAGACTGACTTACAAAATTATTTTAAAGTGATGAAGTGCTCAAAAGACTGTCGATTCAATATTATAAACATTCCCATGTCTGTGAATCAGATCAGCGGATATGATCTCATTCCAAATGTTTTATGTTCAGTATTGAATCGAAGATAAATTATTTAGTATAAACAAAAAATATGAAACATGATATCTTTTTAGTTTGCAAAATCAATAAGTGATTTTGCCTAACAGTCAAATGACAATAAAAGATTAACAGGAAGTGTGTAATATAATATGCACTTAACTCTATACTTAAGAATAAACATCTTGTTAGGGCATTAAATTCGTCTCATAACCTCTTTATTTTAAGAGTTGAACACTTTTTCAGCAGAGAAATACTAAAATCTTATAGCTAAACCATTTTTTCTTCTTGAAATAGGATTATATCCACTTGTAGTCTTATAAGAATCCTTTGGTGAAAATTGAACTCTAAACGTAGGTTTGTAGTCTTTCTAATCTCATAACAACACATATTTAAAAGTTTAAGTCGTTTTATACTTCTATAAAAACTCTTACGAGATCTAAGTTCAATACCTCATATACGAAGAAACTATCTGGATTTCAAATAACAAAAGATTTGCAATAGGATGCTAATAAGATCCCAAATGTTTGAAATCATGTTAGAGGACTTGTTCTTTATTATGGTCCAAAATTACTTTTCTCGTTGCAAAAATCATATTTTTGAACGTGTTTAAAGCTACTATTAGACGGTCAACGCAAATGGTCAATGCGTTGACTCTCTGACGTCATCAAAAAAAAAACGGTCAAAGCACTGACATGGCAACGTCAACGCTCACCGTGTCAACACCTGAAATATTAACGATCACACAAATGACACAAGTCCGTCAATGTTGTCCCAAAATGCGTTGACAGGTAATATGTGTCAACGAGATTTATCCAAATCGGTGTCAATGCGCTGACAAGTAACCGTTGGCTTGACCATGTCCACGCGCTTTGAACGTTGACAAAAGCTCAAATCTGTAATTTTTTCGAGTTGACGCTCACACATAGTGGTGGCGCGCTGTGACACAATCAAATAAATTTATGTATTTCGGTTTAAATTTTTTTAAAGCGAGGAAAAATTTTAAAAGCAAACGAAATGGAAATGGCAATTTAGGTTTAGGCAGAAGGGGCAATTTTCTAAAAAAAATGACTTAAAATATAAACAAAATTATTAAAAATCAACGGCAACACTCAAAATATCATGTTATAGCATTTTTGAAAGCCAAAACCTTTTCTTAAATTAACTTTTTAAACCAAGTTGTTTGAGCAAACAGTTTTTGAGAAAATAATTTTCAAACTCAAAATTCTTTCTTCTTTCCAAGATGGCGGACGCCCCACACGACCAAAAATCCCGCAAATCGAGATTTATGCTAAGAAGCAACCCCTCTTCAAAACTGGGTTCAAACTTTTCAGACGACAAAACTTTTTTCAGATGCAGATAGTCGCTGCATTATCCATCCCAAAGCGCTGGTTGTTTCTCTACTGCCGCAATCAAAGCGGAGACCTCGTATTGTTTGATCCACGAGTAAAGTAATTTTCTTTTACGTTTCTCCGACAACTTTTCCTTCGATTCATCAGCAGGACGCGCATTTACTTATCCAACTCACTGGTGCTTTGGCTCATTTTTTTTTAACTCAAACTAATTTACCTTTAAATAATTTTGTTTGGAAATGTTTTGTTTTCTTTTATGTTGCTGTTTTTTTTTTTTTTTTGTTGCTGTTTCTTTAAATGAATAGAATGTCAACGCCAGCTACTTTGACACAGCAGAAAATTATAGCGTGTCAACGTTAGTACCTGGACAACGCGTTGATAGGCAGTCAGGAAATATCTGTCAATACGTCCGAACAATTCTGATGGGGTGATGATGACACGGTAAATGAAAACAGTCAACGCGTTGACTTTTCAAACCATGTCCTCGCAAGTGTCAACGCTGATGTCAGTGCATTGACAACGTTTTGCAATGGCAATCACACGACTTGAAAGCCGTGGGCCAGAATTCGACGTCATTCTGACGTCAGAGAGTCAATGCGTTGACCATTTTCGTTGACCGTCTAATCATAGCTTAAGTACTTTAAGAATAAGAAAAATAATGTTTTAGGTTCAATAATTTAAGTAATTCGAAGAAACTGAGTTACAGCTAACCTCAAAAAACCTTTTGGTTTAAGAGGAATTTATTCGAAATGGGTCGTTCAAGTGGGCGGATCGCACAAATTGAATGTTCTATATAAGAATGAATAGTTTGTTTACAATTTTTTATATTTTTTTTTTTTGTAAAAATTGGTATTCGTATAAAAAGTGGCATGGAAGTCGGCGGATTTTTTTAAGAATCAAGATAATAACAGAACAATTTTTAATTGATATAAGAAGACAATTTCACGCGTTCTACTATTGCAATTAATAAAATAATTTAAATATTCCATAAGAAAATTTGCTTTTAACACCAACATTTTAGCACTGGGAACACGACTTATTTTTTTAAATTACAATCTCTTCGACCATTCAAACCAAAAAAAGTTGATAAAACCAACTTTTAAAAGCTTTATAAGTCAAACCTGCTAGCGGAAAATTATTTTATTTGCTATTTTTGAAGCTGCGTTTATATTCCTATTATAAATAAAAAACAAAACTTTAAAAACAAAACATCGAAATTGGTATTTTTGCCACGAAATTTGCCTCTTTGGACCACAGTTTATGGTTTGCTTACAATTCTGTCAAATCTAAGTCCTAAGAAAACATTTGTGATCTCATAAGAAGTTTTTTAGATTTATAAACAAACTTTAATTCTTCGCTTCTAAAATCTATTCTTTTAGCAATCTTATTCAAAGCGTTAATATAATCAAATTCTCATAAAGATGTTAATAGAAGAGTTAGTGTCTCATCAGCAGCAGCCATATTTAAATAAACTAACAGATTTTTGTGAATGTTTTGAGGGTTAAGAAATTATAATTTCAAAACTGATCAAAACTCAATTTTTCAAGGCGCAAAATAGAAATCTATTTTTGAAACATTAAAATAGCGTTTCTATTTCTCAACTAAATGAGAATTTCCGCAATAGATGGTTACGATGTCAATGGAAATTTACATTTTAGATTAGAAATGACTTTCAAATAAATTTTTTCACATTCCCGGTTTCATACCAAATTCCACTTTATTTAAAAAAAAATAAAATTGAGATCAAATTCATCGGGATTTATAACCAATGGCTCATTGCCTGAATTTGAATTTTATTTTGTTCCACAACGTTTCCATGGTAACCCTTCTCCCTGTTAAAATTATAAAATTAAATAATTTAAATATTATTTTGAAGGCGCTCCGTTTTTTTTTTTTCGAGGTAAAATGTTCAAATTAGTAGGTAACATTTCAACCGCATATATTTTTTGGTTCCCATACCTGTGAAAAACAATATAATGTATCGCCTTTATGACTATAATTAATTGACTTACGGAATAAATACAACACAAGCCCATTATTTTTTGACATAATACATATTGTATACACACAAAAACTAAAAAGCATTTTGTTTCTTCTTTTTAAAAATGCCTAATAAGGAAGACGAGATAAGAGCACCTCCGATTGGAAGAGACGCATTCTCAAAGCAAGATTTAGCCGAGCCATACAAGATTTTTTCGAGAGGAAATCGTTAATACAAATGTCTTCACATAAGAAGAATGCAACTCGGATAATTAGATCACAAGTATTGCAAAGAAACAAATGTTATTGTTATGAGTAGGCAAGAGCCTCCCATTACTAGGCCATTTAACGCTTCTAACTGTCTTCTAGAAATCTAGAAGTATTCTTCAAGATTACTTTTAGATCCCTTAGATTAGTCTAGGTAAGCTCTTGGAGCATCTTTTTATAGGAGCAAAATGTTACTTGATTGAATTGATTAAAGTTCTCTTCTGTAACTGTAGAAAGTTAAGCCAAAATAAAATGTTTGTTTGACTCGTAGTAATAATGAAGTTATTAGCTTAATTTTAACATGAAAATACTCATTTCTTTCTTGAAGCCTCAAAACTGACAGTTAAAAATTTCAATGATTGTTTCCAATGATAGCTTTAACTGATAGTGCCTAAGATAGCAGTACCAAAGAAATTCCACATCAGTCCTTGGATTAAGATTTTCTGAAAAAATTATACTTAAAATGTATGTAATTGAAAATGAATTTGAAATCTCTTGAAATACTCTTCCTTCATTTTTAATACCCCATACTTATTCTTACTTAAGCAATTTCCATCATAAACCACAGTATAGCTGCTCAATTAATAATTCCTTATTCAATTTTCATTTGAGCTGTTCAAAGATGCTGATGATGCCGACAATTCCAGTTCCAGCATATTGTTCGACAGACAAATCGCTTTTTCTCTCTCTCACTGTTTCCTCGTTTTTCTCGCATCTCCATCTCGTCGGTGGATGTCAGAAAAATGAATACAAAATTCAACGCTCAATCAATAACACAGTTCTATGGGATATTCATCAGTCACCTATATGTAGGTATACAATGAACTAGATTATTAATGTCCTGAGCTATGGGAACTCAGCTGTAATTGACGGGAGAGTACCATTACCGTCAAATGTCTAAAATTAGTGCACACACGTTCGTATCGTCTAACAATAACAATAACTGACAGTCGGAAGCACACTTCCGTACAGGAAAACCCACTGAATCTATTATTCACGATAATGGTGTTGTGATTTAAGACTGACATGACATAGTCTCTAGCTGGCTAATGTGGCTGATGGCTACTCTGGCTGGATAAATCGTTTGGGTGGCAGTAAAGGTTTATTGTGTAATCATTTCGATAGATTGGAGTAAGCTTATTTTTTATCATCTATAGATCTACCGCATTGCACTTTATTTATATGAGGTTTGACTTCAACATTTGTGACTATTTTTATTTCAAACATCTAGGTCTTTATTAAGGATGCAAAGTCCACGAATAACCTTCGAAATAGCTTTTAACAGGCCTAAGTCATTAAGTCATTAAAAAAAATGAATAGAATAAATGCTTTTAAAAATTTTATAATTGCTCTGTTTATCGAGGTGTGTTTGGAGAGCTTCTATATGGGAACCTATATGTTAGGGTGGAGCGTCAAACTTTTTTGCGATTTTCAATTTAGAATAGTTTCAAAAGTTGCATAATACGTTAACTATACGTAAAACATAAGAAAACGAAAAAACATTACAAGCCAAAAAGATAGATTATTCAATTTCCTATAGAAAAAAATTCTTACAACTAGTGCGATGAGTCGTTCTCGTGATATTTGTTAAAAACCATCATATGAATACTACTTAAAGTCACTTTTTTAAGTAGCAATTAACAGAATACAAATTTTTTAGCATTGCGAAAATATATTTTTTTCTTTTGCTCTTGTTTTTGTTGTTGCAATTTTTGTTTGAAACCTTAGGTCTTGACGTTATTATATGGCGCAAGAATTTGCGATCAATACGGCATCTCGGAACAATCAGCAGCAGCAGTCGCGAGTGCAGTCTTACACGATGTTGGCTTGGTAACAGCAACAAATGTGAAAAAGTAAACTATAAGGGATTCGATACTGGATTTAAGTAAACTGTCTGCTATTGGTTGCGATGGAACTGCCACAAACACTGGTTGGATAAGAGGGGTTATCCGGCTTGTGGAGTTGAAGTTGAGGAGACCGCTACAAAAATTAATTTGTCAACTTTTGCTTTATTTAGCATAAATTGGATGCTGCTACATTAAGAGCTCAACTTTATTCGGGACACATTGGAAGAGCGCTAGAAAACTGTGCTGACCTTACTCTTTGTGAGTTGTAACCAATCCCAGGGAACCTACCTGCTTTGATAAAAGAAATCCGGGATACTTTAAGCACGGATCAAAAATATTTGTTTCAAAAGTGTGAAGCCATAAGTAAAGAATCCTGTTCTATAGATCTCTCCAACAGAAACCCAGCAAAATGGACACACTCTAGATGGTTGTCAACTGCCAATAGAATTTCGAGGCTTTATGTAGGTACATCTAATCCAACTAATTACTTGAAAATACTTGCTGAATACATTTTTAAAGTGTATGGTCCAGTCTGACTTAGTGTTAAAAAAGATAGTTCGGGTTTGTAAATATTGTTTAAATGTAAGAGAAATAATTGACGCTGTTATCCAATGCAATTCTTACTTTAAACACCCAGAAAATATTTCGATGGCAATGTTTAATGTTGGAAGACCACGTATCAGAGACTTTAAGCTACCGAAATTAAATTTCAACGCCAAAGATTATTATTGTCTTATTTGTATGGACCAAATCACAAGTAACATCACCCCCATTATTGGAGAAATTGAGTGATATCGATTTTGAAGACATTCTAAAAAATAAATATACAATTAACATTGTCATGTCATTTCCAAACTAACCTAGTCACAGTCAAGCTCAAGTTCAGCGCTGCATGAAGATGGTGACCGAAGCTTCAAGTGCAGAAGTTGGAGAAAAATCCAGAGACGGTCTTACTCGTATAAGATCAAGAATACATTCGCGAAGAATTTTGCCGTAAGTAAAATTAAAGGTGTAATTTAGTTATATCATGAATTTTTAAGTTTTTAGTAGTGTTTTTTTTATTTTTGTGTCTAAATAAAGCTAATATTATTATAATAGGCTCGTTTCACACACATTCGGTTTCATTCGGTTCGGTCTCTATTCGGTTTGTATGTATTCGGAGTTTTATAAATTAGGCGTGTTCACAAATATGATAAAAATATCTCAGAGAACAAAAAAAACTCTGACCGTGTTCTGTAATATTGAAACACATTTAGTTGGCGAAAAAAGTTATGTGAATAGTACAAGAAAGAATGATTCGGACGTCTACATTTACTCAACGATTAGGAAAGCTAATTTTCGTAAACTAATAAGGTAGAATTATAAAGGTTCTCCCCAAGCAATGCGAACCATTCGTTGACGACGACACAACTACATCAACAACATGTTTTTATTGTTGTTTTCTTCTTATGCCTAAAACAGATGTGCAGCTTTTTCCATGCAGCGAAATTAAATTACACAGGTTCTTATGGGAGCAGATTCACTCAAAGTCTGCATGCAGCGCAGCGCTGCACGATGTCTCTATTTCTAAATTTGCTGCCTAGTTTCATTGCAGCCACAACTGAAAAACGAAAATTTCTAAATAATTGCTGTTTGGCATTACTCATATTGAAATCACCTGCCATTCTTTCAAAAAATTTGTTTGTGTTGGTGATTTTTGTTTAAGAATCCATGAAGCCGGCGTTGCCACCCTACCATCGTCTAACGAAGAAAATCTCATTCCAACACTATTGTGTGACATCGGCAACGCTGTGCTTTCATGTATTTGTTTGACATAAATATGCATCATGAATGTCAGAAACTATGCACATGTGTTTCGTGTGCAGCTCTGCATGCAGAGATGCGTGCAGACTCGCTGCACATCTATTTAGCCATTAGTTCAACGAATGATTGGCATTGGTTTGGGTGATACTTAGTAGTCGGAAGCTGTCAAAAGCAGATGTAATAAATCAATGAAAAGTAGCTTTTTGAAGAATGAAAGTCAGAAATGAGCCATAATGCACTGTATCTCTTTTTTCTTTCCTGCCTCAACAAACGTCAGTTTCACTTCCATGAGGTGCACTCCGGGGCGCTCTTCACTAGCAAAAGCAATAGTTGACGCAAATCAAGAAATCGACATTATGGGCGCACTTGGTATTCGATCATTTTCGTCCGACCGCTACCGTAAGCCTACGACTTTTGTAGTTTCATCGTGTATCTTACATTTTGTATCGTTCCGAGTCATTCGGCTCCGATTTCGCGTTGGTTCGGGAGAGGTTCTTTATTCAAAAATAACTTCGAAGTCTAATCACGTCTACACGCAGAAAAATGATTGTTTAATAATAACGTAAAACTCGTGTAAAATTAAATAAGTGATACCTTTATTTTTTGAGCCTGCAACATCGGTGGGTTAAATTTAAACAAGTTAACTCGATTAAGGAAAAGTATTTAGTTTAACTCACTGGTTCTGTTTAAGTGTACTAAATTTTTTTTAAACAATCTCTCGGCTTGATAAGTCTAATAAAAAAGGTCTGTATTAAGCCATTCATTTTGTAAAAGCAACATATTAAATCTATTATGTTAAACAGTGTTACTGGGTTCCTTTAGCAATCTTAGTTAACACAATGTTAACACACTTCACTAATTTGAAATAAATACAAAACTGTGTTATTTTGATCATCACTATTAATTTAAATCAATCGAGTAGATTATTTAATAGTCGAAATTGTATAACATTTCTTGTGTAATATTAAATAAATATAATTATTTCGTTTAGCCTTAAAAGATGTGCAATGTTAACACACTTGACTAATTTGAGATAATTACAAAACTGCGTTATTTTGATCATCACTTTTAAGTTAAATTAATTGAGAAGATTGTTTAACAGTCAACATTTTATCACATTTCTTGTGTTATATTAAATAAAACTTATTATTTGTTTTAGCATAAGGTGATGTGCAATATTAATGCACTTGATTAATTTGAATCATTATTGAGTTAAATCAATCAAAAACTTATTTATTTTAGCTCATATGGTGTGTTGTATTAAATTAATCAAACAAGATTGTTTTAGCCCAATCAGATGTGAAAAGTTAACAAACTTCATTTCTCTAAAACAAGCGATTACTTGTGTTATTTTGAACATATCATTAATTTAAATAAAACAAGAAGATTATTTAATACTAGCCCATTTATTTAATTAAGTTAAACAATTTTTATTATTTGTGTTAACCCAATTTCACAGTTAACTCAAATTAAACAACTTTTGTTTATTCCAAACAACAAGATTGTTTAACTTTAAATAAGAAATGTGTCAGATTAACTAAATGTATTTATTTGATTAAAACAAGTTACTCGTTGAAAATTACAAAGTTTCTTGATTATTGTAACGCTTCTTTTGAATTAAGATAATCTTTTCGTTAGTTTATTTTACATAATTTCATTTAACCGATTTAACTTTGTTATTTTTAACCTAATTCACTAAGTTATTTTTAACCGAGACTACGTTATTTTTAACCGATTTTTTTTTTAACCCACCGAAAAAGCCACTCGGCTAAAAATTACTTTTCTGCGTGTAATGTGTCACACACCAAATCTGTCAAATAAACGAACAGCTGATTCAATTTACAAAGCATTTAACCAAATGAATAAAAGGGTCGTTCATGCAAACTTTTGTGTAAACTTATTATTTTACACAATTTGTAAACTTACGACGTTGCATGAATACCCTTATTGTGTTATAATTTAGAAGAAGGCTGCTCCATTTACGAAGCATTTCTTCTTTTGTAAAAGAAAATTGAGGACTGTTTTCTAATATTTCCTTAGGAACTTGACCCCAGACGCATTTTTAGCCTTCAGTTTTACATACTTTTAAAATTAGTCATTAAACAGCTGTTTTTTGTATTTTAGTAAATATAAATTACTTTTCTTCAAAAAACAAATAAATTAAGTGTAGCAAAAGTCCAGACACAACTAACGCCAAACAAATTCAAATGCAAGTGAAGTGTGCAAGATATTTTTTACATTTGCTCAAAGCTTTTACTTTTGCGCAAGTAAAAAAGTCGACTGCGTTTTGGGAATTTAATGTTTGCATTTAGGAACTATTTGCTTAGCATAATTTGCGCAAGGTTTAGGAATTTGCCAAATTATTTTGAAATTATTTCAAACTTGTGAAAAAAATCAAAATCCAAAAATATTTTGATGCCAAATTGTTTTAATTATCAAAACGCAACAATATGGAGGTATTCAAAATCGAAACGATTACCTTTTTTTTTCTCCATACAACGACGGTCTACCCTACTAATGGCATGTTTGTCCACCTGTTAGTACTTTAAACGCTTAGCATAAGCAAATAAACATATTTTTGGTATAGTTATAGTCGCTGATGTACCTACCTACACTTGTCTTACTAGGAAAAATTTTAAGGCACCATAGTCATCCAAATCAAATAAAATGAACGACAGGATCGCACGAAATTGCCCTTGAAGTAATACATATGTACTTTGTTCATCTAATCGTCCCGTCCTTAGGAAACAACGTAGTGTTTAAATTTCAATAGAATTTAATCAATGAAGGTAACAAAGATGGCATTCATAAAGGTATGTCATGTCCGCCATTGTAGCTCCAGTTCCGCTGCTGGAAACCCGAAGTTATCAATTTGTCAGCGCACACATCAATGTTGTTTGGGCTTTTATTATGGTCGCTAATGGCCATTTGCGTCACTCTCATTTTGCATGTGCATCAAGGCTTTTATACTCGTACGTACATATACCATCAGTTTTCAATTAAGTTGACAGAGGAGAAATGAAGCCTAGAGCAATATAGGCATTTGTTTGCTGAACGCTATAGGCGCAACATAATGATAACCAATTATTCATTGGAGATTCTGATATTTCACTTCTTGATGAATTGCATCAGGATTGGGTATACAAACCATTTCCAGACCAACAACAAAAACTGAATTGAAACATTGCGTTATATATGTGAGATCCGATATAAATTAAGATAAGTGGACGTTTTAATTTAGTTTTTAATTTAAAACAGTGCTAGGTTCTATAAAGTTGATATTATCTTATTATCTTATGTTATCTTTATTATATAAAGGAGAAATGTCGTTCGTGTGTGCACGCATAACTCGAGAACGGATCGTTCGATTTTCACAATGTTGGGCTAAATGAATTCGTATTGACCCAAGGAAGGACATGGGATACTGGTAGAATATCCCGGACAATTTTGAAAGTCCGGGAAGATCCTGTTTTTAGTGCATATGTCGAGAACGGATACTTCGATTTTTACGATTCTGGGCTTGATGAATTCGTATTGGCCCAAGGTAGGACATAGAATACTGGGGGAAAATCCCGGAAAAATTTCCAGAAGAACTGGAACGAGAAGATCCTGTTTTAAGAACTTACATAACACCAGAAAGGATCGTTTGATTTTCAGGATTTTTGGATTGATGGGTTTGTTTTGGACGCGAGGAAAGAATATGAAAGAATCAAATAAAATAAAGTTTTAGCAATTTTTTTTTAATTTTCATTCTGCTCAAAGTACTTGGTATAACGCCTAGGATGTTGAAAGCCTGTAAAACAGCACTCAACAAACCAACAATTCAAAGAACTCTGTGTTGGTGAAAGTATTGCAGCAATATTATGTTTAAATATGGAACTATTGCACAATGCCTCACAAACACGCATTGGAAGCCCTGAATCTCACGGTGAAAGATTAACGAAGTGATAAACGACAATGATTTACCTGTCAGACGATTTCCGTAAAACGCTTTACAAAACGAAATGATCAGTTTGCGTCATTATTTCCAGTGGTCACCGCTCACCCGCCTGATTGAATTTTTCCACTTTACAACAACGCCGGAAAAGCTCATCACTAAGGGTTTTCCAATAAGAGGTGTTATTTTGAATAGCCCGCTATTTCGGTAGTTGTCACTTTTGAAGCTGTAATTTTTTATATTTGACAAGTGGAAATAACCGTTCTAATAAAAATGGGATGATACACGCTTCAACAACATATTGAAATTATTAAAATTCACTAAAAAAAATGTATGAAAATGATCCGGAATTCCACCGAAAAATCATCTTGACTGATGTTGCCCATTTCCACCTCGGTGCCTACGTCAACAAGCATCTAGAGCTCTAAAAACCAAAGATTTATTGTTGAAAAGCCTCTCCATCCTCAACGAGTAATATTGTTTGCTGCCGTTTATGGTCCGGCGGGGTCATTGGACCTTACTTTTTTGAAAATGAGGATAGTACGGTTAATGGATTGCGCTATCGAGAGATTATCAATAATTTTGTTGGAATTGGATGGTATTTATCTGGACAACGTTTACTTTCAACAAGACGGCGCGCGCTACGTGCCCCACAATCAACGAATCCATCGATCTTTTACGGGAATAGTTTCCGGACCGTGTTATCTCTCGAAGAGGTCATCTTGTGATTTAACACCTTGGGACTGCTTCCTTTGGGGCCACGTGAAAGATGAGGTCTACGCCAACAGCCCAGCATCGATTCAAGACCTCAAAGATGGAATTCGTGAAGCTAATGAGGACATACAGCATCCACTTTGCGATTTGGTGACTGAAAATGTCATGAAAAGGATATTGTTGTGTAAGCGTAGCCGAGGCGGCCATTTGGCTGATATTGTTTTCCATTATTAATGGCATACTTTCCTCTTTACATTGGAATAAACATCCGATCATTGATGTCAAAAAATTCCATTTTTCTTTGAATATAAAAATAACACCTTTTACTGGAAAACCCTTTATATCTAACGATTTACCATTCGTATTTAAGCGTCTTCAATGCCCGGTGCGTCTTGCTTTTGCTATGACAATTGATAAGTCGCAAGGACCAATACTTTGCAATGACAGCATCCGAATTTAAGGAGTGTCATACGGGAAAAGAATTGCAATTTTGCTGCGCCACTTGAAAAGATAATATTATACGCTGGTTTGGTTCACACACATACAACTGTGAATTTAATCTCTCCAACAAAAATACCGTGCCACCATGCAGTACACTTTAACCATTTGGACCAAGCTGAATAGCAGAAATCAATGGATATTCGGAACCCTTTATAAGATCCAACTTTATGCAAAACAAAAACTCTTAAAATTGAATTCACTGGGCCTGGAATTCTCTCAGTCGAAAATAATTGTATATTGAGAAACAATCTCATTACCGTTGAAGGAAATCAGATGATAATCAGCACCCTTAAATCGTCCTTAATAAGCCTTGTGAACTTATCCTCAATTCCCAAACCGCAGCTCTGGAATCACTTCCAACATTCAACAACAGTCATCTAGAATCATTAAACAATCTCCAGATTCAACTCTTGCCTTACAACATCAAGGTATCTCTAAGCTGAACTACACATACACTGTATTTTCCATTAGCATTCATCACCACTTCATTAGCTGTTTTGGTCTTCTTCTATCAATGAGCCTTCGTAATACAATTATTTGCAAACTTCGGAAGAGAGTGCGTCAGCTCCTAGTTCCAAACCTGTTCCACAAATTCGAACACAGTACGACGTCAACGTCATATGAGAATACAGTTGAGTTGACGCATTCATAGCGGGAAATATGTTATGAGCAACCAATAGTGCTGATAACGAGATATTCAGAAATGGGTACAACTTCTATTCTATGTTTTTCACCTGAATTAATCGAAGAACAAGCTAAGCACTGATTTGAGGCCAAGCTATACGTCCTAGACCCTTCAAAGTTGACACCTTTTTTTCTCTAAACGCTTAACTAAGTACCTTAGTGATCTATAGGAAGTGCAATGTTTCAATCGATGCATCACAAGATACGAATCTATTGTATTTTATTTACACATATAATTTATATAATTTTATTTTCATAAAGTACTTTCAGGAAAAGCTTTCGCTTTCATAGTGTAACGACCCGAAAAGTGCTTTGAGAAAATTTGCTTTCTTGAAATTAAAAAGTCACTTTCAAAACACACTTTCCTTTCATAGTGTGTATTCTTTCTGAAAGCACTTTCAGCTAAATTTAAAAATCGAAATTTTTGAAATGCTATTTGAATAAGTATTTTCCTTTCAGTGTATGACGGGACCTTCAGAATATCACACCAAAAACATATATGTTAAAAAAGAAGCCAAGTTCTTCTTTCTAAAGGGTTTTGCATTAAGGGCGGCTCGATTTTAAAATTGAATAAAACAAGTTGTATATGAGATATCAATAAGGTTTTATCTTTATTTGAGAGCTCTATCAATGACATTGGGGCGTATTCATAGTCATTTTAGACCTGGGTCTAAATTAAACATAGCTTTGGTTGAATTTTCGGACGTTGATTCCATTTTTTTAAGGTTTATAATTTCAAAATATTTGAAGCTATTTGTGAAGTATACCAAGGTAGTTATCTTATAAAAATATAAAACCAACAATTTGTAATTAAAATCGGTCTGTATTCATTGAGCCAAAATTGTCGTAAACTGTAGTTTAGTTAAACCTAGGTCTATCTGCGACTATGAATATGCCCCACTATGGTTAAAATATAACATTGTTCAGATGGCTTCGCTGGGTGGCGCGGATTCGAAAGGTCCAGTTTTCGATGACTTTGACGCTTAAATCACGCTGAATTTGACTGATGGCATCGATTATGTTGTTTTTGAGGGCCGCGGTAGTTTGCGGCTTTTTCGCATAGACCTTAACTGAAGACTTAAGAAAGCCCCACAAGAAAAACTCCAAAGGGGTCATATCACACGATCTTGGTGGCCAATTCACGTCGCCTCGGCGCGAGATAGACATGCCATGAAACCGTTCGTGCAGAATATCGATTGTGTCTTGAGCTGTGTGGCACGTAGCGCCATCCTGTTGAAACCATATGTCTTCGGTGTCCATATCATCCAATTCAGGCCAGAAGAGTTGTGGATCATCGACCTATAGCGATCGCCGTTGACGGTGATGGCCTGGCCAGCATCCTTTTTGAAGAAGTACCAAAATCCACACCAAACAGTAACTTTATTTGGATGCATTGGCACCTCGTGAATCTCGCGTGGATTGGTGTCGTCCCAAATCTGGCAATTTTGCTTATTCACGTACCCAACCCATTCATCACAAAAATGGGCCTCATCGCTAAAGATGATTTTTCGACCAAAATTGGGATCAACAGAAGATCCATTTTGATAATAAAGTTTTACCATTTGCACGTGTTGCTCGAGGCTATTACTTACCATGATGATTTGTCTTTAGTAACTGATTAAAAGACGATATTTTGACAGAAAGTAAAGGAAACAATATGGCCGCCATGAGCTGTCAAAATCAACCCGTCTCTATCGGATTTTATACAAGAACCTTTTCGTAACAAGTCAACCGTAAAAAGTAGCGAGATCTAACAGAACACCAGTTTCTAAGCTTATTACTCTAAAATATTAAATACTTTACATATGAGTGTTTCTTATAACACAAATTCTATATACTACTGAAATAAATCAGCCAAGTAGAAGACTTAGCATTATTTAATTGGAGAATTATGGATTCAAAACAGCTTTTAACGGCCTTTAGTCCATACAAATTGGCGTTTCGTCCCGGCGTTCTCACTTGGACTCTTCAGTTGACAGTGAGGGTCTTGTCAAGACGCAATTTTTATTAAGATTAGTCCAAATTACATCGATTTTACAGCGAAAATCAATTGTGAACTATATCCAATTGTGAACTATATTACTATTACCTAATTATAATGAATGAAAATTTAACTAGCGAACCTACTAAATTAAGGTCAATTTAGTTTGTGCGATCCAGTTTATTTTATTTTTTGTGGTTTTTACCATCTTAACGTTTTTATGTTTTGTCTTCATTGTAAAATGATTAAAAGGAAAAATAGACTATTTGCACCTTTTATCTGGTATTCACTTTAATACTCCCCAATGAAACTTAAGGAACTTGTCCGAATGTCTGAATATTTTCAACTATCGGACCAATTATGAACGTTTTTCTCCCTTAAATAAAATGTTTAATTTATTTAATATTTTCAATAATATATATATATATTAACTTGTTTGATCAAAACGTAAATTTCACAGGCAAATTTAAATAAATTTTTTTTCAAATATGTAAAATTGCACATAAAACTGTATACCTAGTAATTTAGCTAAGTTGTAAATAAATAAACAAATTAAATTACGAGTTATTTTTTGCATTGCTGAATCATAAAGATTTTACAATGAATTTGTTTTACAGATTAATATATACCTTGTCTTTAATTTTTACCTAATTTATTTTTTTACCTCAATTTCTTGAATAGCCCCCTTGACAAAATTCGTATGACACAAACTGGTTAGATATTTAAAAAAAATTCTTGTTGTTTCTAAAAAGGTATACAACTTGCCAAAACTATACTTAAATGAAAATTTATAACCATTTGAACCCAATCAAACTTCGTTGTAAAATCAATTATGGTTGTGATTCAGTATAGAAGAAGTAAGGTAATGGCCGGGCTTCTTAACAGGCTATTTGGACTATTCACAACAGGACACCCTCTGTCTATCAAAGGCGAATTTCTAAAAAAGTTCAAAGAATAAGAGAAAAAACATTCGAAAAATAATACAACTTTACAACATTTTTTATCCATAAAAAAAACCGACGCGCATTGGTAGAATAATTAACCCTTAATAAGATACTGAAGTTGCAAAAAAATTAGGACTTCAAGTTTTTTTTTAAATGCATATTGGTTAGTGTCAGTTTCTCTTAATGTAGACCAGCAGTAATCAGCTAACATATTTTTATCCCAAAAACCTTGGTACCTCTCTTCATAGGACTTCAAATCCTGATAAAAACGTTCACCATGTTCATCGCTTACGCTTCCCAGGTTTTCAGGAAAAAAATCCAAGTGCGAATGTAAGAAATGAATTTAAAGTGACATGTTGACTCCCATTCTGTAGTAATTCTTCAATAAATTGAAAACAATTTCTTCATAGTCGTCGGTCTTATTGTTGCCCAAACAATTGTTCACCACCGCTTTGAATGAATATCAGGCATCTCTTTCGAAACTTGACAAATGTCTATCAAAATGTTCATCCCTCAATATCTTTCTTATTTGAGGGCCAATGAAGATTCCTTCTTTAAGTTTAGCATCAGATAAATTGGGGAAAACTTTTTTTAAATTCTTAAAAGCTGATCCATCTTTGTCTTTGTATTAATTCTAATTTGATATGAAGCGGTGGTAAAATAACATTTTTTGAATCGATTAGAGGATTATGTTTAACATTCTTTTCACTAGGTGTATATTCAACACGTAAGGGCCATTCTTTCTTAATATAGTGCACTTTCCTAGCCCTACTATCCCATAAACATAAAAAACAGCAATATTTTGTATATCCGCCTTGTAAGCCTAGGAGTAGTCCCACAACTTTGAGATCTCCACACACATTCCAATTGTGTTCTTCATATTTTATGAGCTAAATTAATGTTTTCATTGTCTCATACGATTCCTTTGTATTTACCGCGTGTCCTTTGGGAATAGATGGATTTTTGTTCCCATTATGAAGTAATACCACTTTCAGACTTACTTTCGAGGAATCTATGAACAAACGCCATTCGTCAGGATCGTAGGATTGGCCCATTGACTTAAAAAGACCACGAACATTATGACAATTCTCATATCCGTCATTTGATTCAAAGTACTCAGCAAATTGATAACTACGGCTGCGGTAAACAGTCACTCGTGTTTCAGGAGCTAACAAATTCCATTGCTGAAGCCTTGAAGCAAGCAGTTCGGACTTACTTTTTGAAAGCTGGTGGTCTCTCACAAGGTCATTTAATTCACTCTGTGAAATCAAGTGTGGCCCAATATCCATAAGTTCATCACTAAAGTCACCATCATCAAGATCATCGAAATCATCGAACTTGCTCGTGAAAGACTCCTCCGATTCTATTTCCATATGTTCCAGTTTGTGTGTTCTACTCGAAGTGCTGGGTAATGATGGGTAAGGAACTCCTTGGGAATGCAACACAGGTTTTGTGACCGATGCAACATCAGGGTATTGGATATGTTTTTTGTTTTTGTTGTTAAATCCTAAGGTTTTTGTTAGGCAAAAGTAACAGTCTGTTTCATGATTTGATTGCTCCCTCCACAACATGGGAACTCCAAAGTGCAAATATTTTATTTTAAAAAACTTTTGCTACCAGACCCGAATCAAAATTCACTGAGTTTTGCACTACCAAATATCTCTATTCCAGAGTTAGACTCCAACTCTCCTATGTCCGAGTTATTTACATCACTTAACAAAATGAAAAACCATAAAGCCGCAGATTCAGACGGTATTCCAATTGAATTGTATAAAAATTCAACTCCTGAGTTTTTGGAATATATTTTGGAATTGCTAAATAAAATGTTTATCGAGGAAACCTTCCCAAACAGTTTTCGCTTGGCAAAGATTACTAGTATTTTCAAAAAAGGTAATCCAAATCAATCTGAAAATTATAGAGGGATTTCGGTGTTAAGCGCCCTGAGGAAACTTTTTACACAAATTTTGTATATTAGGCTATCGACATGGGTACAATGCAGTAATGTAATTAGTTGTTTTCAAGCTGGCTTTCAGGCCAACCTCTCGATGGTGGATCAAATGTTTGCATTAACTGTTATAGCTAGAAAATTTATTGATAAAAAGAAGCCCTTATATGCACTGTTTGTGGATTTTAAAGCGGCATTTGACACTATTAATAGAAGGTCACTGTTATATAAACTCTCATTAATTGGGGTTTCAACTAAATTCATTCGGGTTTATGAGCAGCTCTTGCTAAATATGTCTGAAGTTGTCTGCAGTGGTAAAAGTCAATCAAGTTCGTTTAGGTTGAAACAGGTGTCCCACAAGGATGTGTCTTGAGTCCGTTAATGTTCGCTTTGTTTATTAACGATATCGAAAACCATTTACCAGGGGCGGTATCTTTTGGTGATATATTTGTTAAACTCTTGTTTTGCTGACTAACCAGATACTCTACAACTGCAAATAAATAAACTAAAAGTTTTCTGTGATTTATGGGATCTGAAAATTAATTCAGCGAAGTCTAAAATCATGATATTCAGGAATCAAAGTAGACCGGAAAGAATTCCAAGGAACTGGACATTAGATGGCGCAAGTATTGAAGTCGTGAATGAGTTTAAATATCTTGGTTTCGTTGTTACTCACAATTTGAATATCAGGTCCCATATAAAACAAAAAATGGTCTAAGCCAAGACAGCGATCAATTCAATTTGGTCACAATTTTTTTCAAAGTCCTTTGTGGATGCAACATCTAAGTTTAAAGTATTCCACGCCACAATAAATAGTTGCTTCTGCTATGGCAATGAAGTTTACGGATATCAATGGATTCAAGATATTGGAACAATCCAGAGATACTTTTTTAAAAGAATTTTCAAATTACCCTCGACTACTCCGAGCTACGCCATTTATGTTGAGTCCGCCTTGCCACAAATTTACATAAGAAATTTGAAGGCAAATACAGATTACTTAACCGAAGTTATAAAAAGACCTGGCAACAATTTGCATAGAAGAATGCTAATTGTAGCTCTTCAATGTGGTTATACCCCTTTTAAAAACTGACAAGAAATCTCTTTAGCAAATCGTGTTCCACTAAATTTAATTTGTATTTGAACAATGAAGCAGATAGGCAAAATATTTTCTATAACTGTATTTCGAAAGTAGATGAAAGAATGTATCAGATGCATCTTAATAGAGCTAGGGAATCAACTTCCAGAACTATATACAGAAATTTGAATCTCTTTTTGGGTGATAACAACTATTTTAGAAGGGACCTTAATGTTTCAGATATGAGCCTAATTTTTAAAGTCAGAACGGAAGTTTTCGAACTTAAATACAGACCATATCGTATAGAAATAGTCCTTTTTGTTCTCTATGCAATTTAAACCAAATTGAGAACGTCCTTCATTTCCTAGCAGGCTGTCCTATTTTGCAAGAAATACGCCGACTTTATTTTAATAAGAGTTTTCTGACTTTCGAAGAATGTGTCAGCGTTCTGAATGGAGAATTAGGATGGAAGTTGCTGGTACAATATTTGTCCCACGCAAAGAACTACCGAGGCACATATTTGAACCTGTCGTGAGTAATACACTTAATATAATTTTTGTTTTTGCTAAACTAAAAGCCCATTTTCACAAATGTAATATGCCACCATTTTTTATTTTGTTTTGGCTTATCTAAAAGCCTATTTTTTTAAATGCAATAACTTACACCCTTTTTTGTTTTAGCTAAACTAAAAGCCCTTTTATCCAGGATATTGTAGTTCTTGAAACTCTAAAATATTAAAAATTAATAATAGTAATATTTAATTTTTTATTATAAATTTAACTTTATCAAAGCAAAATAAAAATTAAATTATGTTTTTCTTTTTTAAATTATATTATGATCTTATTTTTAATTATCTTCTTAGATAAAAAAAGATAAAAAACCAATTATTATTTGCTAATTGCTTCTTTCAAAACGAAAGTATCTTTAACAATTGTACTATTTTATTGTTTGTATTTAATTATTTGTATTTAATTATTTGTATAAAATTAAATATTGTAAACTCTTAAAGTAAAAAATATTAAGAAACGGCAGACGGCAGACGGCTTATGGCCATGCTCTAATATCTTTATACAAAAATGTAAACATATGAATGTATTATTATTTTTAAATCATCAATAAAGATCTAATCTAATCTAATATACTTCTGCAATTTTCGCACACTACTCCAGGAACCCACTTTTTATCAAGATTTGTCACAGAAATTTTAAAATATTGGAAGTATGCCCGTGTTACCACTTCATAACAGAAGTTATCTGGGCTTAATTTGCACTGTCTTGGAGCCATTTGAAACAAAAAATTTAAAAAATTACTTTAACACACCAATAATGACCGACTAACTACAACGCAATATTGTTAGTGCATGTTAACTTCTTAACGGTATATTAAAAAAACCGTACGTCATAAAAACATGTGACATATATTATAGTAATAAGTGGGGAAAGAGAAAAAAAATCGTTGGGTAAAAGAAAAAAAAATATTTTGTAAAGTAGTGTAATTGTTAGATTTTATTAAAATTAAATATTTATTGTTGGTTTGCTCATGCTAAAAGAATTTATTATTTAGCTAAATAATAAAAATCCTAATCGACTGTTTTATCTTTTTTATTCCATCAATAAATTTGGAAAAAACACTTTCCAATATCTATGTGTATTTTTTTGTTTAAAAAAAGCCGTAAATACCTGTAGGTTATAACCAAAAATACCTAATTAAAATCTTTGAAACATCCTCGTAAAAAAAACAACTAATTCACTCACTCAAAAACTTAACTCTTAATGAATCATTTGGAAATAATTTCGTGGTTTATCACTCTTTATATTACCCGTAATTTTCTTTGAAATTCCAATTTGAAATTATCGATCATGGGGGCTTTGTACAAACAAACACAAACACCCCCCCCCCCCCCCCCACATAAAACATCAACCGGCGGACTACACCGCGTCCAATATTTCAAATAAGAATATTGTTTTGTTTATTATCCCGAAGCAAATTCATATAGTAGTTTGGAATATCATAAATCCTCAAACACCACATCAAAAAACCATACCGAACCGAACATTTTTGTAAGACATTCCATGTGGCACGGCATACGAGTATCAGAATCAAAATCAGTGTTGCTGCTTCTGCTGTGTAAAATGAAATGATGTGTTGTTTTTGGCTTATTTCCAAATTATTTTTACAATCGACTCGTTAAACGCATTCGATTGTAAAAATACTTTGCCTCGATAATCTTTATGATAAGTCATTTTGATATTGCCGAAGAAGAAAATAACAAATTTACGCTAGGTACCTATAAGAAGTGAATAATGCTTTGTATATAGTGTACTCCGTGAGATTTCGATGCTTATTCAGTTTTCGTTTTGTTTATGGAATGCATGTGCAAACAAAATATAAAAGAACCACATGGGTAAGTAGAATACACGAAAAATTAAATTAAAAACATTGCACATTTAATTTCATCCACCACAACCAATTTCCGGTGGTAGTTTATATATTTTGTATATCAACAAAAATTACAAATATAAAACCAATAGCTTAACGCATTAATTTTCAAACCAATTATTTTTATCTCAATGACTTTAATGCTTGGCATTTAATGCAATATGCGTTTTTCATTTTATTCCTACACGCTACACCTATAAATTAGGGTGTCAGTTATTTGCCAAATTCATTTTTACTTGCTCTATAGGGCAGGCATTGGTCAAAATAAATAATGGATAAGCCCAGAAAAGTGATTTTCGACAAGACGTCTATCGCGTCGGTCTGTTTGTCCATGCGTCCTCATGTACATCGATCTAGAGCCTAAACTGCCGACGGACTTGCTTGGTGTGAAACGTTTTCAGGTGATTCCCTATATAGTCTAGGAAAGATAGGAAATTTAATATGGGCAAGCGGGGACAAATTAATTCATGAAATTTTATTGCTGGTATCGATGCAGAATTTTATCCTCAACAACACATCCAAAGTCCTCCAAAATCCCTGAATTGCCTTTTTGTGTAGACGCATTTTAAGAGGTGGAGAGGGGAGGGAGACGGGAGTTTGTCAAACTGAAAAATTTGTTGTAATACAATCTAATCATATGACACATGTTTTAAGGGTGCTTTTCAACGCTGAAGAGACAAAAACTGAAAAGATACATGTATTCTGTGGAAAGTTAATGTAATTTTTATGGAATGGTCACTTTTTTTTAAAGTATCGGGTTTTTCAAGAAGAAAGCTACAATAGTTTTCTTTAATAAAACAAAAACGGTTTTGGATATCAATTAAATTCTTTATTCCTGTGAAAGTACGTTTGATGCCATTATGTAAGGATTTCGATTTCTTTGGTATGGCTACCACGGGCACGATTGCAGAAGTCCAGACGCTGAACCCAATTTTCGACGGTTTTCAAGCATAAATCGACCGATACTGCTGCAATTTCACTTTCGATATTCGTACGAAGTTCATCAATCGTCGCTGGCTTATTGGCATAGACCATAGACTTGATGTAGCCCCACAGGAAATAGTCTAACGGCGTCAAATCGCACGACCAAGGCGGCCAAGCGACTGGACCATTTCGAGAGATAACACGTTCTCCAAACTTGGTTTCCAATAAATTGATTGTGACATTCGCTGTGTGGCTTGTGGCGCTGTCCTGTTGGAACCACATATCCTCCAAGTTCATATCATCCAATTGGGGCCAAAAATATTCGGTTATCATTGAACGGTAGCAATCCCCATTCACAGTAACGTGCCGGTCTTGATCATCACGGGAGAAGTAAGGCCCAATGACATCGCCGGCCCATAAACCACTCCAAACCGTAATTTTTTCTTGCAATGATGAATCATGGAGTACGTGTGGATTGCTGCCTGACCAATTACGCATATTTTGTTTGTTGACGAAGCCATTCAGCCAGAAATGAGCCTCATCGCTGAAGATGATTTTTCGATGAAAATCCGAATCATTTTCAAGTTGTTGCTCAGCTCAATTCACGAACATACGACGCTTCTGGTGGTCACGCGGCTTCAGTTCTGGCGTCAATTTAATCTTGTAGGGATGTAGGCCAAGATCTTTTCGCAAAATTCGCCACAACGACGTCACAGAGATGCCCAACGCTTCAGAACGACGTGTGAGAGACACATTTGGGCTTTCTGCAACTAAAGCCTCAGGGGCAGCAATATTCTCGACACTACGGGCACTTCTTTGTCTCACTGGCACGGGAACATTTTGTACTGTGCCTGTGGATTCAAATTTTTCCACTAGACGCTCAATTGTTGATCTGCTAGGACGATTATGACGACCGTAAATTGGACGTAGCGCTCTTATGGTTGAGGCCACTGACTCCGAATTTCGGTAGTAAATTTTAATAATTTCGACTCGTTTTTGGCTCGTATATCATAAAATGGCAAACCTTACTGAAGAGAAATGTCAAAATAGCGGTAAGAAATATGGCGTCGTTTGCTGTCCCTGTTGCTCTACTTTTAAAGCATCCCTGTTGAAAGACCCTCTACAAGAAATAATATATTACCCAAAACCATTTTAAAATAATGAGATATTAATGAAATTTGGTAGAAATGTTTCATTTGGCATGCTTACCAAGAATCAGAAGAGTTCCCAAAAATATCTTTGGTTAAAGGGTGTTTTTTTGACGGAGAGATGCAAGTGAGTGATTAATACCATAACATCCATGAACAAATTCTAACACTTATGAACTATGCTAAAAATATTAAATTTATATTGGCACCCAAGGATCAAAAGAGTCTGTACAAATATATAAGGACCGAGTGTGTTTTTTGAGGGTGTAATGTTTGATCTGCTTAACGAAAAAAACAGTAATTTTTGTTTCAAAATTAATCTAACTTTTCTTAGGGTACTTGTATCATATTGGTTTTTCTTTTATTAGATTCGGCGTTGAAAAATACCTTTAAATCGTATATCATATGTCATATGTACTTTCTCGATTACACGAAAATACAATTTTTCGTAAGAGCTAACATTTTGCTCCGTATAGGGGCCGTTAAACATAAACTCTCTAAAAAAAACTCTTTGGATCAAGTTATTTTAATGGCCGCTTTTGATACTTGCAAACCATGAAATATTTAATATTTTAGGCAAATTTCATCAGTATCAAAACTTATTCATAGATGTTATGGTAATAATGACGCACTAACATCTCGCCCTAAAAAAAACGACCTTTCACCACAGATACTTTTGAGTACTCCTTTGATTCTTAGTAAACATGCCAAATGACACATTTATACCAAATTTCATTAAAATCCCATTATTTTAAAATTGTTTTGGGTAATATATTACTTGTTGTACTTTAAAAAAAAGTGATCATTCCATAAAAATTAACTTTCCACAGGATACATGTATCTTTTCAGTTTTGGTCTTTTTAGAATCAGCGTTGAAAAGCACCCTAAAAACATGTGTCATAGGATTATATTGGATTACAACAAATTTTTCAGCTGGACGAACTCCCACCTCCCTCCCCTCTTCACCTCTTAAAATGCTCCTATACAAAAAGTCAATGCGGGGATTTTGGGGGACTTTGGATAGGTTGTTGAGGATAAAATTCTGCGTCGATACCAGAAATAAAATTTCCTGAATTAATTTGTCCTGGTGCGATCCTATCTTTCTTAGACTAATAAAGGGGAAATTCAAATTTTTGTTTTAGCTCATCTAGAACGGGTAGCTCTCATACAACGATTTCGGTTTTATAGATTTTGCTCTAAAATAGCTTTAACGATTTCGATTAAACTTCGTACATGTTATCTCTAGAACATTTTTAATAATGCTGCATACCAATTTTCAAAAAAATGGATAACGGAGATAAAGTTTTGGAGTTTCTTGAGCAACTTTCTATTTTTATTCGCCATATACATATATGTAGGTAGAACCTACAGAACTGGCTGAACACAATGAAGACGTAGCCGCATCCCAGTAGGAAAAAAAATCGCTACTGAAAAAGTATGAATTGAATTTTCTGGTGATTCCTATAATGAGTTTAACATGGGATTGGCCTAGGACATAAGTAGGTGTACCCATTCTCGATGAAGATTTTGTAATGAAATCACCGATTACATGGAATCATGAAATTCATGAGTTCAGTTTCTTGGTGAAAAAACTGATACTTGAGATGTGATGATTTATTCAATGAAAAAGGATATATGAAATCGCTGTTCGCTGCGCTGGTGGAATCGGCGAATTCATAACTTCTTTTTGTTGGTTAAAGGTAACCTTTAAAAAAATTCTTATTTTTATGGTGTGATGCTTTCTTGAAAAAAATAGATGAATGTCATGATTCCATGGATACAGTGATTTCATTACAAAATAAAAATAGTTCATCATTGTAGGATTCCCTAAAAAAGAGTCCATTACATTTAAAAAATGTAATGGAAATATTATGTTAACCTAATCTTATAAATATCACTGCATGAATACACTGTGAATTTTATTTTTCAAGAAAAAGTTTTGTTTTATATTTTTTTCTCGCAAACAACCCTCATCAATGAACCAAATGGACTTATGGATATTACCATTCATGCGTAGATTCATCGAATATGAAATGTTGTCAGTTAGTGTGCTTTCAGTTTATGTGCAATAAACCCTTTTCGGGTCCTCTGTCCCGCTCACGCGACTCCGTCGCTCCGCTTAGTGTATGCTCAGTCACCAGGCAGGCGCCTATGTTGTCAGTTGGTGTGCTTTCAGTTTATTTGTAATAAACAGTACCTTGGGTGGCCGGTGGCGGCGGCGGATCGGGTTCAAGGGCTTTATCTCCCTTTTTTAGGCCTCTGATTTTTCATTTTCCATTTGCAGGATTTTATTTTTCAGTGCGGAATTTTCCAACGTCACGTGTTAATGCGAGATTTTAGTTT
This sequence comes from Melangyna quadrimaculata, assembly GCA_949320155.1. Classification (NCBI taxonomy): domain Eukaryota; kingdom Metazoa; phylum Arthropoda; class Insecta; order Diptera; family Syrphidae; genus Melangyna; species Melangyna quadrimaculata. The sequence continues at coordinate 74,575,285 of OX439485.1, read as the reverse complement.
GCGAGATTTAAGTTGAAATTTGCGAGATTTTTGGTTGTGAAATGTAAATGCGAGATTTCGTACTTCGGGATTTATAAAAAAATGCGAGATTTCGTTATTCGGGATTTTAGTTTACAAGATATCGTAGCGCTCCCGGAAGTTAATTGATTTCTATTTTTTTCTTCTCGTAAGCAAAAAAGTGGATTTACGCAATGAACTCGTGAACTTATGCATTACTTTTCATCAGTAGAATCATCGAGTACGGTTTTTGAGATGAATAACTCGCCACTAAAAAGATGCAGGATTGCGTTCATTTGTGTATTCATTTAAGTTTTTTTTTTTTTGTTGTCTATTCTCTAAATTTTTTCTTGAGCAAAGCACAACATGCTTATTAAATTGCAAACTGGTGATATTGCAAACAATGCATAGTCATATAGGATTTCATCAAGGAATTTTTCATTGAGGAGTGAATATCCTACTGGGATTTGCAATCGGTGCTGCAGTATTTGTCAAAATATTTAATACACACAAATTCAATGTTGCGAACACAATGCGACGGGAGACGCAGCTGCTATCGCATCATCGCACCGTATCGCACAAGTTGGTCAGCTTTTAACTTTTGCTGCACGCTTTCACATTCTCAGTAGGAAAAAAAAACAATCCACTGCCAAAATCTGTTTTCAGCGTTTTTGTGTTGTATTTGGTTATAAAAATAGTGAATGAATGTGAAACAGTTATTTAGCAAAAATAAGAGGCATATAATTTGGAATTTATCAACAAAAATGATCAAAAGCTGTACTGCTGCATTGTGGGCACATAGAAAATAGAGGGTACGAAATTTTTTGACAACTTTTCTTCTTTTGCAACTGCAGTTCTTGTTACGGCACTCTATTCTGTTCAGTCAGTAATGGCAAGTTATGGATTCGTATAAAAAAAACTCTAGATATTATTTTTCCATAGCATTAGAAATAAAGGGTATCGCAATTCTGTCTGTCTTTCTGTCCACACACCTACAGCCTAAACGGCTAAATAGATTTTCTTCAAACTTGGTACATATTATTTTTGTCGGTAATGCACACACGATTTTTTTAAGATCGAAATTCAAAAATAACGGTACGTACCTTACAAACAAATTGTCAAACACCGTTACGAAAAATTTTATTTTTCCCGAAAATGCCGGCGGAGATCAATCTATAGTTTTCGACAAGGCAACAGAAAGTTTCACATAGATTCTGTCAAGGGGCTAGCAAGGGGTAGCAAAGGCTAGAGCAAGGGCCTTTGGCGACTATGAACCATTTCGCCTCGTAAGGCAAAACAAAACAAATTGGCTTACGTGGGCCTTGATCGCACGATCTTCAGCTTATCAGTCTAATGCGCTACCCAGTGGGTTAACCCACTTTTCAAAAATTGAATGTCGAGCATGGTTCAGGTGCTTACATAATTTTTGTTTTTAGAGTAGAAGAGGCATTCCGGATGGGGTACCGAAGCATGTCCAACAAGTTTTTACTAGGGAGGGCCTCACGAGTGTCTTAAAAGTTTTACTCGTCTTAATTGTTGATACTGAAACCCAGCAAGGGCTTGACAGGTATCTGACAAGCTTTCCTTACTGAAAACTTACTAGAGCCCTTTCCAAACTATACAGAAATTTGGCATATTTCCAGGTGGGTGGCTTCAAGAATTTTGATGTGTGTGATAATTATTTAGTGGATTCTACTTTTTACTTCGAAAATATTTTTGTTTACGTTCTTTTTAACAGTACTTCCCAGAGAACCACTTTTCATATTTTCGACTTTCTCATAATTGGATAAACCGATTTAAATAATAATGCAGATGCTTCAAAAAATATAAATATTATTGCATATAAAATTAAAACCTTTTTTCGAAAAATTGATTTTTCGAAAACGGGTAAATGAAATATTTTGAAATTAAATTTATAATTGAATATAAATAATTACTTTTAATTCGCGTTTTAAAATTCGGTTTTAATTAAATTGATTTTTTTTCCCCATTTAACGATTTACAAATATTTTCGAACCAATTGAAGCAATTTTCTTCAAAGTTTGAACTAAAGTTTCTTAAGTGATTCCCTAGAGATGAAAAAAGTAATTTATCTCAAACACGGCTGCAACGATTTTGATAGAAAATATTAGGATTTACTATTAAAAACTATATTTTTCCTTGTTTGTTTGACATTTTGCTTACCTATTACACAGAAATAATAAACTTCTGTGTGAAAACAAAAAGATAACATTTTTTTTTCATATTTATTTTGTGTATTTTAATATTAATGACATAGTCTAGGCTGCGCGTATAGTAGTGCGACAAAGCGATGCGATGCGAGAAATGTTTACGTACGAGAAAAATATTTACATTCAGTCTTATAAACGTGGGCACAATGAAGCTATATTTGCTGTGAGTGTTGCGATTTTATCACATTCTTTATCGCAAGCATCACGTTCACAAACTCTTTTGACCACTTTTACTCGAATCTCTAATACCTCCTCGCATCGCTTTTCGCATCGCATCGCTTTGTCGCACTACTGTACGCGCAGCCTAATTGTTTTATACAGGTTATTTTAAGTATAAAGGTCACTGAAAGCATTTAACAAAGTTTATTAAATCTAGGCTATAATATACAGTATTTCCCGCTTAATTGCACTGACCATTTTGTCAGATTTTTCGGTAATTTATCCGGGTGGTTCAATTAACGAAACCCCGCTTTATTGACCAACCTATTCAACTAAGCAAAGCCCGTATAATTGCACGAGTAGTTCATTTAAAAGATAAATATTCAACAATTCATCAATTTCAGTTCCAATCTTAGTGCTTCCAAGTAACTATAATTTATTTTTAAGTTCGTTTAATAATACATTTTTTTTGCCTTTAAATTAAACGAAAAATGTACATATGTTTTTAGTTTTCCAGCTGCATTTATTTAGGATCGGTAATTAAGCAAGTAATTCAATTAAGCGGGGTTCATTAAACCATTTGAAAAGCTACTCCACATATACGGGAAATTTTCATACGCAATTTGTTCGGTCAATTAAGCGGGGAGTTTCAATTAAGCGAGGTAGTAGCCCGTAGCGTAATGGTTAGTGCGTTCGACTGTCACGCTGGAGGTCTGGGATCGCTTCCCAGCCTCGTCCACCTAAAAACTAAAAAGTTTTTTTTCAGGGCTACTGCCTCTTGCGAGGAATTGACAAATCCTCCAGGAGTATCACTTGTCACGAATAAGTGCTTCTCGTCTAGCCGTTCGGATTCGGCATAAAATTGTAGGTCCCTTCCATTCCTGTCGAAAGGCGCACACAGGAATGATTGCGAGTTGTTAGTCACTAGGCCCTGGTTCTTCATGAGCCGTTGTGCCACCCGATTTATTTTTTTTTTTTTTTCAATTAAGCGAGGTGCAATTATACGGGGATTACTGTATTATTTTCTTACAATACGTATCTATATGTAAACAAAAAATTTCAATATTTGTTCATGCAAAGGTATGTTCAGTATTTTGATATAATTTACATTACCAATAATGGTTACTAACGGTACCTGTCATACAACTAATTTTTTTGTTTTAAAGTTTCTCGTTAATGGCTTTACCGATTTCATCCAAAATTAATAAACCTACAAAAGCTCTTTTAAAATTTTACATATACAAATTTTCTAAAAAATTATTTTTGGATTTAAAAAAAATTATAGACTTTTATTGTTGGGTACCTGGTAATGGTTTGGGTACCCGAAATAAAATAATACCCGGTAATATTCGGGTACACAGGTACTTTGACATTTCGGGTATTACCCGGTCAGAATAGAGAACTCTAGGAAAAACGTCGCCTTTTCAAAAATGTATGGCTTATTGCTGTTGAGTCGGTAGACCATTTCCAATGAAGAATTGCATTGTTATTCTATTTGACAGTTTTTAGGCCAAAATACCTCTCGAAACCCATGGTCTACATCTTAACGGCTTTCAAAAAAATAAAGTACATGCAACATGCCTTACTTTTTAACGGCATATGTTACAGTTCTGTTGATTAGGTGCAGCAGTTTCCAATGCGTTATTGCATTGTTACTTTATTATGCATTTTTTCCAAATACCTTTCGAACCCCACTACCATCACTTTATCAGTTGTATACAAAAATGATGTACACGCAATAACCTCACATCACTTTTGAGTTGGTAGACCATTTACGAATGAGGAATTGCATTAGTGTTGTTCTTGATGATTTGAGGCCACACAGCTTAATGGCCTCATAATGAAATGAAGCATATGTAATAACCTTTACAACGATGTATGACAGATTACTGTTGAGTTGGTATAGACCAGTTGCCAATGAAGAATTTCGTTATATATTTTTTTGTCATTTTTGATGGCTTAATATCTTTTGAACCCCTTGGTCTACATCTTTTCAACGATGTATGACACTTTACTTCAGGTGATAAGCCAAGCTCCAAATAAAGAGTTGCATAACTGTCTTTATCGGTGCTTTGAAGGGCAATATCTTTCGAACCCCATCGTTAACAGCTTAACGTCATTATAATTAATTGATTTACACGTCATTACCTTTTCAACGATGTATGACACATTGGTGTTGAGTAGGTAGACCACTTTGCCCATTCTCCTTTTCATAAAACTGGTTCTTAAGAACAAGTTACGAATTCATAACCGTTAACTTGATTTTTTTTATTATGTGCGGGCACTAAATGGGGTTTTACTACCCTTCAAATGATTGAACACAATACGAGCGTTAAGAAAATAGGGGAGGATTTGAAAGGAGATACCGATGCACATTCTTTTTGAAGCTCTGAATATTAAAAAGGAAGCGGGACAGATAGAGTCGGGTAAAGCATTCCACATTCGTGGGGTGCGGGAAAAGAAATAATCCCTGTACTTGACAGTACGTCCAAAATTGGACTCAAGGGTAAACTGATTAGGCATTCCTAGTATCACGAGTATGACGGTTGAATTTTTTTAGGGGATGATATTTTAAATATGAGAAATTTTGCTTTCTTTTTATTTATAGCGCTTATCTGGTCGACATATTATTATTTTCTTTTTTTTTTTTTTAACTTTAAACTACATAGCGATTTTGTTAATAAATAACAAACTACCTACATCATACCTGCCTTCATGTTCCCAAGTAGCGATGCACTTAGCAAATAACAACAATTTATAGTTTTTAGTTATCTAGCAATGGATTTATTATTTATTATTATTTTAAATTTACGAACAATAATAACATCAACTAAATAAATTAATTTTCGTGGAATGCGTATTATATAGGTATGTAGGTACTATCTACCTCTTTATATGTGTGTTCCTTCACCATCACCAAATTATTGAAAATAACATAAGTCCTCATTTTGACGGTTAACAAAAAAAAATGTACAACCTTAATGCCGTATTAAATAATTTCCCACAAAAACCGATTTGAAAATGACAAAACTCCACGGTATTTTAATAAATCAATTGATTATATTGCTACAGGCTGCCATATACCTTCCTCCTCCATCAATGCGGTTACCCAATAGAATTACCATGCCACGCAGCTCTATATGAATTGAATCCGACTTAACAAGTGTATCTAATATATTGGTTGTTAAACATATTCCGAATTCTGTGGAGGCTCTATGGATATGAATTGTATATCAAACCGATATCCAATCAATATTATTATGAATATGAATTTAATACATCAGCAAATATTTTTCGTATAACTTTACGAGCATAAATTGAGTAAGCAGGAGGAGGGTTTGAAAATCAAACAAAAATAATGTAGAATTTTGGAAACTTACCCCCCAACCCATACTCGTACCAACAGAATAATTTACTTGTAAATATTTTGAATATGAAAATATTTTCAATATGAAAGTAGGATGTCCTTTTTGGTAAATGAATATCATTCAACGTGTGTTGTTCTTTGGGTTTGAAAATATTTAATAAATTTATTTAATTATATTCCGGAGTATTTCATATGAAAATTAAAGAAACTTCAGAAAGGGAGTAAAAACATCAAAGTAAATGCTTTGATATTTAATTCGATTTGTGTTCTTGATAAAATGGCAGTATTTCGTTGATGAAAGGGATAAGAGCAAACAAAGTTGAATCTTAATAAGTTTAAAGTTATAAAATTCCTAAGATCAAACAAAAGCCAAAAGGACAACAATATAATCAAAATTGGGAAGCCTTGTATGTCAATAGTTTAAAAAGACAAAATGTACATAAATTGTATTTTAACCTTCTCTAACTAGAGGGTGAAAACGAAAATGGTTTAATGCTGATAAATGTTTTACTAAGGTGACTTTTTCACCCCCATAAAAGGTAGACTCTTTTAATAATTGATCACATTTATTCGAAGGGCATGGTAGTGTCAGCCAGGTTCTGGCACTATACATCCTTTTACAGGATTAAACTCCAGGTGATTTTCTACCCCCTCTAACTTAAGTACCAATAAAGGCAGAAACTTAAAATTCGCAGCATTTGCTAAGCTCACCAGGTTCAGGCAACTCACCAAGTTTTTATTTTTAAGCATTAGTAGTTCCTGAGATATAAGACTGCAAAAATCGCGAAAATCTTAACTGACTGGACTGACTCACTGACGTATCATCAAAATTATGGAGCACTTCCCGACATCGTAGAATCACTTAGTTTCGCACAACGGAAGTGGTGCATATAAAGAAAGAAATCGAAAATTTTAGATTTTCCATTTAGGGCGGATTCCGCCCATTTTCACAGAATTGATATTAATTAGAAAGAGAACTTCGGAGTGATGAATTTGGTAGAGCTATAGGACTTGACATGCAAGCAAAGGGAACATTCAAATTTGAGATTTTGCGTTCAGTGGGCGTGGCAGCCACCAATTTTCACAGAATTAATATAAAATATATTAAGAGCACTTCCGATTGGTGCATAATTATGAAATTTAGTAGAGTGATTGGTTTTCATAAGTATTCAAGGAAAAATTGACATTATGAAATTTTTCATGCAGGGGGCGTGTCATCCACACACTTCTTAGCATTTTTATTTTCATTCAAATAGAGCACTTCTCATTTATAAAAATTGGTAGAGCGGTAGGAGTTGTAGTACATACAAAAGGCACAAATTAAAAAGTAAATGTTCATTATGAAGTTTTCATTGGGCGTTTTTATTCTATACCCACTTTTCCATAAAAAGAATCTTTGCAAAAAGAAGGGAAATCACACGAAAAATATAAATGTTAAAAAAAACCAAGAACTATTTACAAAAACCTTTGCGTTACAAGTCAGCTGTCAAAATTAGTGAGATCTAACGTACACGCCAAGTACTAAGTTTGTTAATGTTAAAAATATCAAATATTCTAAGAAGAGTTATATCGAAGAACATCAAAATTATCAGACAAATCTGTTACTCAATAAACACCGAATTAAATTAGCTTTTTTAACATGTATGTTTTTGGTTTAATCCTATTACGTTAATAATTTTGTTAATGAAATATATATAAAAAAAAATGGGCACGACTGGATCGCACAAACTTGCTCTCGTAGCTAACAACTTTAACGTAGCTTGAAGTTGACAATGTGTATATGTATTGGTTCCATAGCATTATGATATCATTAAAAAAAGTTTTTAAAGACCAAATCTACCAAATTATTAATTGTAGTAATTTTATTTTTTTTCTTAAATCGTTTTTTGAAATAAATCAATTTTTGTATATTGGTTGTATAGCAGGTACCGTTATTTTTGATCTAAAAAAAATTTCAATATCCCCTCTAGGGAATCCGATTCTCATAACAATTCTAAGTCCAAAGTTTGAAGAAAAACGCTTCAGCCATTTAGGCTGCAGGTCGAGGTACAGACAGTCAGACGGACAGACGGATAGAAGGACAGACAGACAGACGGACAGACGCACGGACGTACAGACGGACAGATGAACAGACAGACAGACAGACAGACAGACAGACGGACAGACGCACGGACGTACAGACGGACAGATGAACAGACTGACAGACGGACAGACGGACGGACGGACAGATGAACAGATGGACAGACAGACGGACACACGGACAAACAGACAGACAGACGGATAGATGGACAGACGGACGGACAGACAGACGCACAGACAGACAGATGGACAGACGGACAAACGGACAGATGGACAGACGAACAGATGGACAGACGGACGGACGGACAGACGGCCGGACGGACAGACGGAAAAATGGGCAAACGGAGAGACAGACGGACGGACACACGGACAGACGGACAGACAGACAGACAGACGGACGGACAGGCAGATGCACAGATGGATAGATGGACAGACGGACAGGCGGACAGACGGACAGATGGACAGACGGACAGACGGACAAATGGTCAAATGGAGAGACGGACAAACGGACAGATGGACAGACGGATAGAAGGAGAGACAGACTTACTGCATTGCGAGACCAACTTTTTTCGCGTTCTCTATCGTCGTTATGTTGAGAAAATTATCATCTCCATCAGTTCTATTTTTTACGAATCCAAAACTTATCGCAAATAAAAATAGTAAGGGGTCCTTTCCATTTCCAGGTTTTTATAAAATGCATTTTTACAGGGTGCGGTTAAACTTATACAAATAACTGTAGCTTCGGCAAAAAAATAATTACCTTGGAGAACATATAGCACAGGAAAATTAGACTTTTTTGTGGAACGAAATACCGGACGGCTGAATTTGTTGTTCCTGAAAGAGGGCTATTAAAAAAGCTTATGTTGAGTTTTTCGGGACGCCATCTCCCTGGGGAAATCCGCCGTTTTGGAAAACGCGAATTGATCTTTATCTCCGAAACTATCGATTTGAAGTAAAAAGTTGTCATAATCAAATTTGTTGGAAATAAAATTATCTTCTTTTAATTTTGCACATTTTTCTCATTTCGTAAGAAACTTCTTGTGATACAAATTATATACCACAAAGTTTAATAAATTTTCATATATTTTTGAAGATGGTGCCATATCTCAGTCCTAAGTTAGAGCATTTGGAAAATTAGCTGCTAAATCAATTGAGCCGATAAAGTACAATAAACATAGATTTTTTCGTGGAATAAAATATTGGTTAGCAGATTTCTTTATAAATGAAAGAGGGCTATTAGAAAAGCTTATGTCCGGTTATTCGGGACGCCATGACCCTGGCGAAATCCACCATTTTGGAAAATGCGAATAGACCTATACCGAAACTATTCATCTTAGAGGAAAAACTGTAAGGCCCAGGTTGTAGGTAATTAAACCATCTTTAGTTTGTATCTATATTTTTTTTTCGGCGCAGGCAATATTTTCAAGGTTATGTCGTTTTATTTTTATTTTTTTTTTTTTGCAATTACAATTTTTTTACGTTCCCGAGGAAACTTACGTGAATTACTTTCGAAATGGGAATTTTAGAACATTAAATTTCCATCATTTTGATGTATTTTTCAAGATAATGCGATACCGCAGTCAAAAGTTACAGAAATTTTGGTGTTTGTTTTAATTTTAATAACAATTTAGTATTTAGGTGTTTTCATTTTAGCGCAACCAAATTGGCTGTTACTTTTGACTGTGGTATCGCATCATTTTGAGAAATATATCAAAATGTTGGAAATGAAGTGTTGTAAAATTCTCATTTAGAAAGTAATTCACGTTAGCTTATTCGAGAATGACAAAAATGTGTAAATGTGAAAAAACAAATAATAAGACGACAAAACCCTGAAAATATCGCCTGCACCGAAAAAAATGTACTAGTGAACGAAGGATATTTTGGCCTTACAATTTTCTATCTAAGATCAATAGTTTCGGAGATATAGATCACTTCGCCTTTTCCAAAATGGCGGATTTCCCCAGGAGGATGGCATCCCGAAAAAATCAACATGAGCTTTTCTAATAGCCTCTTTCAGTTATAAAAAATTCAGCCGTCCTATATTTCGTTCCATAAATCGCTTGTTTTTTTACTAATTTTCCTGTACTAATAATAACTTGTTGTTATTTCATTCAAACTAATTTTCAATGCTAATATATTAGATGTTTCATAAGATTTATAACTACGTAATCCCGCACAAAACTATATTATAAAGAAATACCACCATGATAACTGAGGTACTTCAAACAAAACAAAAACAAAATACTTCGCATGCCAAGATAAAGTTACAAGAACTCATCAAAAGTTTGGAATGGTGATTGAGAAATTTTCAGTATTAGCTATGTTTTCAAAATGTTTTAATTTCAAGATAGGAAGGTAAGGTACAGATACACCTGTGCCATAATCCACTATAAACATTTTCAAATGTTTTTTGAAGAAATTTATTTGAAAATTATTTTTGCTTTTGGTTAAAATACCACCATTGAAAAGTCCTGCTCAAGAACTAACCCGGATTTGCTTTAAATTTGTTGTGTTCGTAACAGTAAACGCAAGACGTTGAATTAACTTCTCGGTACATATGTTCAAGAGCAATAATTACTTCCACAAAATACTTTAAAGTTTTGTCTTCTATCTACCTACTAAATATAAAATTATATTTGTGAAGTAGAAAATTTCCTCTTAAGGTTTCTGAATCATTAAATGGAATTTTTGTACTTACTTTAATTTTCTAGATTCTTTGGATAAGTAAAGTATGTTATAGTTCAAGAAACCGAAAAATAAATTGAAAAACCCTCGGAGATTCTTTTTAACTCTTATTTTTAAGCCCATACACAAACAACCGAAATTTAATAATGTATGCTTTTGATGCTTTATACAGATAATATAGATACCTAACCTAAACCTAAATATTAATTCTGTGAACCTACTCAAAAACCACCTTTCTTGTCCATTATCGACTTAAATATATTCCCTTTTTTTCTAACAGTAAAGCTACTCAACTTTTCATTTTCATATTCATAGAATTATTTTATAACATAAAATATGAAAATTCGGTTTGCTTCTTTAAATATAATTCACTCAAATTTGGGGATATCTATCTGCTTAAGCAATCAATTACACGATTAGCATAGAATTTCAATTTCACTTTGCCTGAGAAAATCTGTCTTTTTGTCCCTCCTTTTTCATTAAGCTTATATAGGAGTCAACAAGATAGGTGAGCTTTTATGTATCATAGTTCGTTAACCACTCCTTGGCAAAATCATCTTCTATTTCATAAAAGGAAAATTAAATTTCTTAGAATTGCATGAGAATATCCATCAGTCTATTCTTTTTAGTTATTGAAGGGCTCTTAAACGATGACCGAGATAATCGGCTATCTGTTCAAAATAAACTTAAGATTAGCATACCTAATACATAATACATCTCAGTTGAGAAGAAGAATAATAGGTAATCAATTATATATATTTACAACAACAACGACAAGATTGAGTTGATAGAATCCAGTTAAGTTTACAAATCAATCAAAAATAGTCGATGTGGTATCTTTTGGGAGGATAAAACTTTAGTGGTAATAAGTGTATGCGGGGTTGAGAGAAAACTAATTATAAAGGGGATTGAAAGAGAACAAAGTAATCTGACATTTTATTTTCCAAAATCAAAAGTTTATGAATAATTTAAGAATTTTGAAAAATAATGTATGTATAGTTACATAGGTTAGGTATCAGTAGGGCTCGCCACAAGACGAGAAAAGTCTCGGTCTTGCATGACGAGACCGAGACGACACGACACGAGACGAGACTGCCTTTTAAGCAACCGAGACGAGACCGAGTAGAGACTATATATTTGGACCGAAATTTACAGATAGTCTATAAATTAAAAAATCAAATTTCAATTAAATATTTATTTTCTTCTGCACGTATTCAAACTATAATCGAAAATATTTCGTTCCAATAGTCAACAGGTTGTTCGGAAATTGTATTTTTCGGAGACGAGACCGGGACGAGACTTAGTTATACGAGACCAACACGAGACCGAGACGAGACTGAAAATTTTCGATTTTAACGTGACCGAGACAAGACTTACAAAAGTCTCGTCTCAAGGCCATCCCTACATATCAGCGAGGTTTTGCGACAGTAATTCGTCGTTATGGTGTTTAATATTCCAATAAAATCATCGAAAAATATGGAAAATATCTACAAAAATAGAGAAAGGAGAATTTTATTGTTTTACTTTAAGGAGTTCCTCTTGGTGATACTAAAACAACAAAATTCAAACAAAAACAACCTCTGCGTGCGTCGTCCGCCATTTTGAAAAAAAATTAAGTGCTTATAGTAGCGTAGCGTGGCGGGAACATGGAGGGCACAAGCCCCGGGCGGCACTTTGTCAGGACAGTGGCGGCAAAATCGAAGACAAGAAATTAAAAAAATCCTTTATTCTTCAAATCAAAGTGGACCCAAAGAATCCAATTCAAAATTTCCCCAGTGAAACAAAATGCTTTATAATCATTGTCAATAATCGGACATTGATTGTTATACGTTGCTGAACAAAAATACCACATCGGGCGGCTCCTTGTCAGGGGTGGCAAAATCGGCGACAAGAAATTAAAAACATTTATTATTCAAATTTATTAATTTAATGAGCCCAAAGAATCCAATTTAAAACTTCGAGAAGCAAGAAATGACTGAGGCCATTGATATCGAGTCAGTAATTAAAGACTTTGCTGTAATTTAAAGCAGAAGAGTTCAGATGTAAGTCGTATGTCGTATTCTGTTTCTTTTTAGAATTTCAATTTAAATATTATTCAATTTATCATGAAGTAACGTTGGTTCGCTGATTTTTTTAGCCAAATCACAATCACGCGTTAGGTTGCTCCGACTTTGACATATTGAATAGAAACAATGAATTCGTATGAAACAAACCAAAATGTTACCTCAGGCGTTGCGTCGCTTCAGATCGTAAATATCGTAAGTGCGAGCTCCAACGCCCGAATAGATCTATTTTCTATTTTCGCTTCGCTTTGGCAGTTCACAATTCTCATTTTATTTTTGTTGTGGTTAGATTTAATTTGGGTGCGAAAGTTTTTATTCAATTTAGCATTTCTTATTTAAAAAAAAAACTCTTTCAATAATTTGTATCAATAAAAAACTAAATATTTTAGTTATCTGAGTGACTCGATTAATAAATGCAAAAACAGTAGCAGTGAAATTGTCTAGTTAATATGAGTTTTTTTATTGTGGTTCAATATCCAGTACTTCGTATGGATTGAATAAAAATACATATTATTAACATTAACAAAAGCAATAAAATTTATTAATTTCCTGTGAAATCTTTTCTATTGTTTCATTTCAAAAGAAAAAAAAAAAAATGTTTGATTCTTCACAGCTGTTTTGTCAGTACCTACCCTCCTTGGACGTGTTCGATTAAGTATGAATTTAGGTTCCGGAGAGTAAATTCTCTGATGCCAGAGTATTTTTCAATGTAGGTTTTCTTAATAGAAATTAAAAGACACTATTTTATTTACTTGCATTATATAACTTGAGAAATAGTTATTATTCACTCAAAGTTGACGTTTTCAACTTTTTATTTTCAACTCTAGAGTTGATCAACTTTGGATTTTCTCAGCTCCCCGAAAACGAAGAAATTAGCGAGCAAACTTGGGATTTTTCTTCATTTCTGTCTATTCATTCATGATATTCAGTTCTCGACCGATCACCGAAATCAAGCATCGTCGGGTGAGTTAGTACTAAGATGGAGGACCGCATGAGTTGTTTTTTGGTTTCATATTTCTTTTTAGGTATAATTGAAATTTGTTTATAAAAATGGTGCCTTTCCCCCACCAAAAATAGAACAAGTGTACAATTTCCATAAACAGATCACTTCAGTAATGTGTTCCACGTTGTATATGGAATGATTTGCTGGTCTTGTGATGTTTAAGTAGTGGGCGACGATTTCGCCGGACAAGTGTAAAAACATACTTATGAACATCGATTCATTCATGATTCCATTTCACAACAACAGTTCTTACGTTTCATGGAGTTGTTCATCTTTGTTTGGCTTTTACTGTTTGACCCTGCATTATTCTTCTCAAACAATTGACAAATTTCTACACACCAAAAAATAAAATAAAAACAGAGACACTCTTGCTTCTCCATTTTCCGCAAGGAAATTATGAGAAATTAATTTAAAGAAACAGATCTTTTATTCTGTCAAATTCCTATCTTGTCAAAGCCCGAAGCCTGACGCGACATTCTGTTTTGCAAATTTTAGGGTCGCGCTTAATGACACATGATATCGTAAAGTCGGTAAAAAGCCTGCCAAAGTCAGAGCGACCTAACGCGTGATTGTGATTTGGCCATTTAAAGTGATCGGAAACTCGCTCGATTTGTCGAATAAGAGTAGGTCGTTTATCCGGATGGAGGTTGAACAATTGGAAATTAATAAATAAATATAATGTGCCAAATAAATTACATGTTCTCAAAAACACAGGGTGAAAATTTAGTTTTAAAATTTTTCTGCCGCGGGCCAGTGTTTTTAAATATATAAAAGGGATATCCCATGGGGCAAATTTTTCAAAGTTTTTGTACCAGGTTAAAAGCTGTTATACAATCTTAATGTTTTGAAAAAAGCTAATTCCTATAATTTCTTTTAAATTTTTTTTTATTGGCTGCTCTTCCATGCAAATGGTTCAAGATAATTCTTTATTATGTACCTGTTCATGTAGCACCCTTGCATCCGTAATGGAATCGCTTTATTACGATTTTTTCATATTTTATCATTAATTTCTTATTTTATTCAATCAAATACACATTAATATCATTTGGTTGCCGTGGTACTTGGTTACTACTTTTTTATAGCTGTAAAAAAAATTCAGGGGCGGCAAAAACCCACCCTACGACATTGAGTGTTTACTGGATTTTTTCGACCACTTTTAGTCGTATAGTAGTTATTTTTGGTTACATTTGTAGTTAAGATAGTTCTCTACAATTTTGTCTTGAAACAAATTTTGATAGTTCCTTCCAATTAAAAGTAATTGTCGAAAAACAGTCAAACTTTCAATTTAAAAATGTTTTTTTAAAGTTTATCTTATCCAATGTCCATCCGAACTAAAAATCACTCAGCATACTTTTTATACAACATTAAGTTTCCTATATTTCTGTATAATTAGATTTCATATAAGATTATGTATAATTTATTTTTGAAATTTTAAAATTCTTTATGAAATTTTGAATTTAAAAAAGGAGGTATAAAGTCAACGGGACACTTACACACCAACAAAAACTTAGCCACATTTGTAAGCGAAATTTTGAGATCTTAATTGTAAAAATCTGGGCAATAGAAATGAAGTTAGGATTTTTTAACAGGAAAAAATGGCAATTAGAAAAAAAATATTTTTAAATACAAAAAAAAAAAACAATAAAATTCTCCTTGCCTATTTGATTGGATTGCAACGCAACCAATAAATTTGACATTATAAGCGAAAGTGAAAATTTTGGAATTTTCAATCAAAATTATTCTCAGAAAGCTCTTTTGAAGCCATTTCAAATGTACATAGATCTTTTTCTGCCAAAACGCCATAGTGCAATTATTTAATTACCGAATTTATAATACCCCAGTACGTGATTGGTGTCTGTGTTAATCATCACGACGATGGTTAACAGTCAGTCTTAGAGCAGAAAACTAATTTTTGGTTTGGAAATCGATATATCCAAAATAAAAGTCTAGCAGATTTGCTTTGGCCAAGATGATAGGCTATCAGATTTGATTGCTCTCGTAGCTAAAAACTTAAACGTAGGTATAACAGTATAATTATGTTATTAGTTAAATAATATAATGATGTCGTAAAAAAATAAAGTATTTAAAAGCAGTTTAAATATAAATTATTACATATTTTTTATAAATTAATCATTTAAATAGCTAAAAATACCGTTTATAAATAGCTAGTGCTCAAAAAAAAATATGTTTCTGATTTTTTTTGATATATATGAATTTATGGAAAAAAAATTTAAAATCGTTAAAGCGGTTTTCTTAAAAATTAATTTTCTAAAATTCAATACTTTTTTTTTAAAATTCAGTAATTAGTGTACTATTTGGGAGCACTGTATAAAATATTAGAAAGTAGTCGATTTGATTATTCTGTCGATTTAATAGCTCTAAAATATTAAATTTGTTTCTACGGAGCTAACGGTACGCAAGTCACACGATTTAGGATACTACAATTATTAGTTTTTCGAAAATTTCTATATGCGAAATTGCTTAAATTATAAAGGACCTCCCGCGTGTACAAATTTTGGTTGAAATCGGTATAAGATTTCCCTCTAGCGGGCTTTAGGTCTACAGGGAAATCTTATTAAGTAATCAAAAAGGTCACGAAAAAAGGAATTAGTTTTTTGAAATCGGTATAGCCATTAACGAGAAATTTGAAAATCAAAAAAAATCGGTTATATGGCAGGTAGCTAGCTATCTACCGTTATTTTTTGAGCTAAACAAAATTTTAAATTTAATTTCCCTCTCTAGGGAATCACCGAAGAACCTTTAGTCCAAAGTTCAAAGAAAATCTGTTTAAGGGCATTCCATTGACACGTACCCAACTTTCGGACGTAGTTGTTACTATTTAAAATAAATTTAAAACAACTTAATGCTAAAATTTAGATTATTTTCATACATTTTTGGATCGTTTGAAATCCTAGCTTTGATGTGGCAAAGGATTTGTAGTTAAAAATTCAAAAACCTCGTAAATACTAAGAGTAGTTTGCGTCACGTAACCAACAATTTGTAATTAAAATCCGTCTGTATTCATTGAACCAAAACTGTCCTAAGCTATAGTTAAGTTAAACCTGGGTCTATCTGCGACTGAATATGCCCGTTTATGTCTTATATTCGCTCGATGTTTCATACGAGTCAGTGGCTCATTGAAACCATAATTGGTACGATGGAAGTCGAGATGAAAAATATCAGAATTCCGAGAACTAGGTATTAGGCCTGCAACTAGCTCCCATTTTTCAGACTTGAGTGGCAACTGGAAGACAACTCTATCTAACACATACTAATCGAAAGTATATGATATAAGTGTACTTTGGTTTAAAATTACCCAGAACTGTGGCGGAACATGTCCAAATCCTGCTTTAAAGGTGCCTGCACACTGTTTTCGATATTTCATTTTTTACCCAGAAAAATTAGAAAACAAATTGTTAAAAATCTGAATTTTTGTGTAAAGCTTTATTTTGATGCCCTTAACATGTAGTAAAATTTTTTCTTAATTTCACTAACAAATTTTTTCATGAGAGGGGGTAAAAGGGGTTAAAAGAGCATTTGCATCTGTTTTTTTCAATCAAAAATGTATCAGCTTTACAGAAAAAATGTCAAACCACAAATTATAGCTTATACAATTTTACACAAATTTTTTTTTGTAAGACCAATATTTTAGAAGATACGAGTTGAATTATGTCTTAGTCTAAAATGTGACTAGTACGCTTATGTTGTTATGAGTAAAAGTAAAAATATTGCCAAAACCTCAAAATAAGTAAGACATAAAATCTTAAGATGGGTATCGACGCAGAATTTCACCTTCTACAGCATATCCAAAGTTTCGTGATATTCACGCATTGGATTTTTAAGTTGTCGCTTTAAAAACGGGTGAAATAAGTAGAAGAGTAGGGGGAGGTTGGAGTTTATCACACTCAAATATTTATTATGTTACAACCAAAGCATATGACACATGATATAGTCTAAGAGCCCACAGCAGATTTGGCGTTCGAAAGTGAAAAAATTACATGAGTCGAAAGGTGTATTAAGGCTGATAAAAGAAATGCAAGTCTTGCAGTCCCTGGTGGCTGCTGTTAGGTGGATGGGGCAATTTTCTAAAAAATTGACTTAAAACAGAAAAAAAAATATTAAAAAACAACGGTAACATGCACATTGCCCTGTTATATTTTCATGAAAGGCCAGAAATCCTTTCTTTTATTTCCTTTTTAAATAAAGTTCTTTCAATGAATAGTTTTTGAAATATTAATGTCAAAGTATCAATTTTCAAAATTTTGAAGAAAAAAAAAATTAAAAAAATGGTAAAAAATATTTTTTTCGCAAAATTTCACGTAATTAAGTACTATTTTTGTTTCCAAAATTCAACGCCCTTATCAACTTGTAGTCAAAAACCTAAACCGGATGGTTTTAGGACTTTTACCTTTTAAGATATTAAAAAGTAAATGAACCAGCTTTTTCATAAAAACAAGACAAATCCGGCTAAATTATCATTTCAGCAACCAGTTAAAATAGGACAAACATGCGGAAAAAAATTCTTACATTTTTGAAACTTGGTGGGAATGTCGGATTAACCATAAGAATAAAGAGTCAAAAGAGTTCATAAAAATATCTGTATCCCACGGGTGCTTTTTGGAGGGGGAAAGGAGGAGGTATGACTTATCGAAATTAAAAAAATTATATTGATACAATTTGGACATTTGATACATGATTTTAGAGTATTTTTCATTTTTGAATCTAATGACATCAAAATTAAGGCGATATAATAATCCAAAAAAAAGTTATGGTCCATTTTATCCAGAGATGACTGTTTTTCGGTTAAACTGGTAAACTATTAAAAAATACCTTGAAAAGATTGGTACATTGATGAAAATGTGTATAATTATTTAAAAAGGAAATAAAAGAAAGGATTTCTGACCTTTCATGAAAATATAACACGGCAATGTACATGTTACCGTTGTTTTTTAATAATTTTTTTTCTGTTTTAAGTCAATTTTTTAGAAAATTGCCCCTCCCACCTAACAGCCACCACCAGGGACTGCAAGACTTGCATTTCTTTTATCAGCCTTAATAAACCTTTCAACTCATATAATTTTTTTTTGGTACACTTTCGTACACCAAATCTGCTGTGGGCTCTTGGTCTAATATTAGGGGGGTCGTTTTTAATGCTAAATCCGATTAAATAAAAATTAATTAGATATGACTTCAATCAAAAAAGTTGTAGTCCTTTTTTATAAAAGGATGATTGTATTTTCATAAAACACCAAAAATAGTATGGAAATAATTTTTTTTTCGGGTCCTCTATTATCGTATCTTGAGTTCGATTTCTTTACGAATTTAAAACATGCAGTTCGTAAGTAAATATCGCAAGTAAAAATATATTTGTTCTTAGAACCAATACGAAACTGATAAAAAGCAGACAAAAAATGCATTTATTTAAAAATATTAAAAAACACCCAACAAATACTTTGTGTTAAGTTTAAAGAAAATCGAATAATCTGTTTGAGCTTAGCCGAATAGACAGACAGAACTGCGAGACACATTTTTTTTTACCAAGAATCCATTTTTTTAAATTAACACAGGTTTTCTTAAATCTCATTCGGTTTTTTCTGTTGAGAAAGTTATGGCTTTTCTCTATGAATCCATACATATGAAGGTAAACCTTATGCGAGGCTTATAAAGTATTCTACATTATTACTCGCAAATTCTAGCTGATGTGTCTAAAGTTAAATCTGTTTGTACGGTTTAAATTAATCGAAAAGAAAAGAGCTGTATACGCAAAGTATTAAAAAATTCCTGAAAATACTTTATCAATTTCCAACTTAATCTTTAAATCCCTATAAAAATATTTTGGATACTTTTGATCTGGATCAGTTTCAAATACCTACTTATCTATAGATATCTTTATAAACCATTCTAAGCCATAAACAGAAGAGAAAAGAAAGAAAAAAAAAAACTACATTGCACGCAACCTCATCCAATTGTCAAGACTTAAACGAATCAATGTTAGATAAACCTAATTTCCTTTTCCCTTAAATGAATTCCTAGAGGCATAATAATCTAACCAGGGCAGAACAAAAAAATAACCGTCCCATGGCCATAATTTGATTTCATACGAACAAAATGAGCTTTTGAAATATAACCATTCCAAAAGATAAACAAAAGTGAGTGAAAATATCAAGGGATTTTTTGTTTTTTTTTTGTTGTTGTTGTTTTATTCTTGGAATTTTATCAGAAGTTGTAAGTAAGACTATAAAGTTGCCTTAAAAGGTGATATACGAAATAAGGAAATATTTGTCGATATAAATGAAGTTTAGTTGTCCAAACGAAGAAAAATGACACCCACACAATTTCCATCGTATCCAATGACATGGAGAAGCTGTGTACGATTCTTAGAAAGTAATTTATACCAAAATAACTTAGCAACTTCCGACCCTACCCGTATAAGGTGAATATTTTTCTAAGTAAATAAAAATTATGTTTTCTGAGAACTTTTTTTTGATTAATATAATTATAACTAAATTGTTATGCCAAAAAAAACCATTGTATTGCAATAACCAAGGTAATTGGAAGGATGAAAACAATGTTAAATAATAAAAAAAATCGACGTTATTAATCTTGTATTGAAGTAAGTGGCGCATGTAAGAGCATATTCAAATTCTGATTGACCCCAATTTGAAAATTTAAGCCAGTTGAAAATTGAAGCCAAGTTGAACAAATATAAATTTATGAAAACAAATATTAAAAAACATTTATTGTTTAATTGATTTTGTGTATACAATTTTGAAAAAAAAAAAATGCAGAAAAGTTATAAGTAGATAATGCAGAAGAAATATAGAAGAAGACTTGACCTGACCAGGGCCGTAGAGAGCTTGTAAGGCCCCCCCCCGGGCAAAACCCAATATGGGAACCTCTTAATGAATGCCTTATTATTGGTTAAATAAATTTAAACAAAAAATTCGAAATGTGTTTTACAGAAACAAAAGGCTAGGTAGGTACTAAAATAAATAATTTTAAATAAATGGATTTTACAGAAGTGAATTCATCGATTAATTTTCTCAAATTTATTTGTCGTGCTTCTAGATTTTTAACCAATATCAATGATAAATTGCTAAGCCTTTGTTGTTCCGTATCCGTAGGGCTTCGTAAGTATTTTGTTTTTATTAATTTCACTTTTGAAAAAGATCCCTTGCTTTTGCTGGGTGCCGTGACATAAGGCCACGTGTCATAAGGCCAAATTTCGAAGTTTGGCCTTATGACTCTTTATTAAATTGACATAGGGCCAAATTTTAAGAGTTGGCATTATGTCGCTTTGTAAAAGGTTATAAGACGTTATTGCAATTAGATATTTTATCTTTCTTTTATAAAACTAAAATTACTTACACTCCACGCAACTATAAGTAGGTACGAACCAAGTTTTAAAATAAAACTAGAAATAAAAGGAACAAGGATCGAAAATATAAATTATGAAAGTGAAAGTGCGAAAAATGTATAATCATGAGCTGGTTGAAGCCACATAATACTGAAAGTTTCGTCCAAAAGAAAATAACATGGAGATTCACTGTGGAGTTTCGCAATTTCAGAAGCAATGGTCGGAGATATAAAAACTGAGTAGCTAAAGTCTTTTTCTAAAACTTTACTCCCATAAAACAGCTCATTTATATATCGCCACATCCCAAATGTTTGCATTATAGTTTTGGTTTTAAACGTTTCCGTAAACGAAACGTGAACTACGTAGCAGCTACGTGAAACTTATTTTCTAAAAAGTAGTCATTGTTAAACGTATAACACGTTAAACGTATAAGATTGTTAAAAAAACGTTTTTTTTCTATACATATTTTGATTTTTCATTATCTACTACAAATTTTTGAAATCTACTTCGTTTTTTTTTTTTGCTAATTTGCTTCACCTTCTGGGCTCAGCATTATCATCCGTGGTACTGTGTGTTTGAAACCGGTTTTGGAAAAAAAAAATTAAATACTACATTTGGCCTTATGTCTAAAATAAAATTGACCTTTTGACGCTTTACAACGCGACATAAGGCCAACTATTAAAATATTGTCCTTATGTCACTTTTGTAAAGCGTCATAAAGTCAAACACCGACATTTGGCCTTATGACGCTAGGTCTTATGCCATGGCACCCTTTTGCTATGTCAACAGAAACAGTTAAAAACATTATAAGATTATAAGAGCTGTGCATACATCTGTATAGCTCGAAGACAGTGAAGAATTGCAAATGATCAGAAAAGTTGATAACATTTTTCATGGAACTTATATCATTCAAAAATGTTGGCCTGATAGAAAAAAATTATTGAGCAGACAAATCCAGGGATCAGAAATAAATCTCAACATTTTGAAAGGTTCTCTAATAACTTTTATTTGTTGTCATTTTCAATAAAGGTCACACAATAACCTTTATTCTCAACAATCAAAAATATCAAACAAACAAAAATGTCAAGGTCTGAGAGAAACCTTTATTTTGTTTTTTTTTTATTTAGGTTAGGTCAACCCGTGAGATCCATCTCTGATAGAAAAAAATAAACCTCATCTGCAATTTTATCCATCATAACGCCCGTTAGTATTCTGAAAGCACTGATGCGTTCGGAAATGCAGGTTATTGGGCTTTTTCGTAATTGCATTGGTTGTGCTTGGCTTCCTAGCAACTCAAGTCACCGTCGAAAGGGTATTTTCGTCTTTGCATTTTATTTTAAGCGAAAAAAGATATAGTATTGGTTCAAACAACCTTGAAAGTTTATTATTAGTAAGACTTAATACCTAAAATAATAAAAAAAGCTCATATATCTTTATTTTTGAAAAATCAATACATATGTTCTCGGCAAATTCCAAATTTGTCCGCATTAACAATTTTTGATTTATTTTCAGCATAAAAGGTTAAAGGTTGACTTTTTGCATTAATTTTTTCATAAAAATCTCAACCATTGAGAATTATTTTTGAAAATGCAAAATAAATCTCAACCGATAACCTTTATTTATTTTTTTTTAAAATAAATATCAAACCGAAACCAAAATCTTTCTTAAGGAATGAAGTAACTCTCTGAGAGAAACCAATTGAAAATACAGGTTGAGAGTTATTTCTGATCTCTGGAAAAATCAGATCATACAAACTAAGCACGATAGTACCAGGATTTTTGCAAAAACATAGTTAAAACTCAGGGTTGCCGAACTTCAATATTTTTCTTTGTGTTAATGAAAACAGGTCATCCTGTGCCGGTCTCCCAGACTATTGCTAATTTGTATGCTTGTCATTCTTCAAGTAAAATAAAGATTTTATCAGATATTAAAAAATTCATAAAATAAAATTTAAGATGCCGAATTTGATCCCCCTTCTATTTAAGGATTTAAATTCCAATGTTTTCCAATATGAAGGCAAAACGGATAAGGAGATTCAAAAGTACAAGACTATTTCAGTCAATTAACCTTTATTTAGAACAGAGTTAAAAAAGTCAAGATAAAAACATTGAATAAGATTTTGATAAAATCAAATCTGCTAGAGCAGACCATTTATATTAGTTATTTTTGCTCCTGCCAAAGGATTATTTTTGCATCAATTCCAATCCTATTATTCTGAAATAACCTTGGTGTTTGATGTCCCTATACAGAAGTAACGGGTGATTTTTTTGAGGTTAGGATTTTCATGCATTAGTATTTGACAGATCACGCGGGATTTCAGACATGGTGTCAAAGAGAAAGATGCTCAGTATGCTTTGACATTTCATCATGAATAGACTTACTAACGAGCAACGCTTGCAAATCATTGAATTTTATTACCAAAATCAGTGTTCGGTTCGAAATGTGTTTCGCGCTTTACGTCCGATTTATGGTCTACATAATCGACCAAGTGAGCAAACAATTAATGCGATTGTGACCAAGTTTCGCACTCAGTTTACTTTATTGGACATTAAACCAACCACACGAATGCGTACAGTGCGTACAGAAGAGAATATTGCGTCTGTTTCTGAGAGTGTTGCTGAAGACCGTGAAATGTCGATTCGTCGCCGTTCGCAGCAATTGGGTTTGTGTTATTCGACCACATGTAAGATTTTACGCAAAGATCTTGGTGTAAAACCGTATAAAATACAGCTCGTGCAAGAACTGAAGCCGAACGATCTGCCACAACGTCGAATTTTCAGTGAATGGGCCCTAGAAAAGTTGGCAGAAAATCCGCTTTTTTATCGACAAATTTTGTTCAGCGATGAGGCTCATTTCTGGTTGAATGGCTACGTAAATAAACAAAATTGCCGCATTTGGAGTGAAGAGCAACCAGAAGCCGTTCAAGAACTGCCCATGCATCCCGAAAAATGCACTGTTTGGTGTGGTTTGTACGCTGGTGGAATCATTGGACCGTATTTTTTCAAAGATGCTGTTGGACGCAACGTTACGGTGAATGGCGATCGCTATCGTTCAATGCTAACAAACTTTTTGTTGCCAAAAATGGAAGAACTGAACTTGGTTGACATGTGGTTTCAACAAGATGGCGCTACATGCCACACAGCCCGCGATTCTATGGCCATTTTGAGGGAAAACTTCGGAGAACAATTCATCTCAAGGAATGGACCGGTAAGTTGGCCACCAAGATCATGCGATTTGACGCCTTTAGACTATTTTTTGTGGGGCTACGTCAAGTCTAAAGTCTACACAAATAAGCCAGCAACTATTCCAGCTTTGGAAGACAACATTTCCGAAGAAATTCGGGCTATTCCGGCCGAAATGCTCGAAAAAGTTACCCACAATTGGACTTTCCGAATGGACCACCTAAGACGCAGCCGCGGTCAACATTTAAATGAAATTATCTTCAAAAAGTAAATGTCATGAACCAATCTAACGTTTCAAATAAAGAATCGATGAGATTTTGCAAATTTTATGCGTTTTTTTTTTAAAAAAAGTTCTCAAGCTCTTTAAAAATCACCCTTTATTTTACAAAAAAAAAAAAAACACATGTCAGATATGATTCCATACATACACGAGCACGAGTATTATTAATATATGCATAGAACGACTGGAAAAATAATTTGATCCTATGAAATATGATTTCCATAAGACCCAAGAATTTATTAATTCAGTCATAAAAATATATTCAACTCTCCTTTGGCATAAATATTGATTCATGTATTTCAATCAATATCTCTTTTTTTTTTGTTTCATAAATAAAAAGTGTTCTCTCCAATTAAATTGAATAAAACATCAAACAAAGGCAACTTTCTTATACATAATATATTTACCTTTATACATATATACTACGATTAATATATATATTAACATTATGACGTGGAAAAAGCGAAGGAACTCAAAAATACTTATATCCATTTATCCTTTATTTCTTTTCAGTATCTGATTTCAACGAAACCCTTTCCCATTTATACGAAGAGCATGCAACCGCACTTCAAACGTTGGTTACCAACTACAGAAAGAAAAACGGAGAGCTTAGAAAAGAAAGGTAAGATAAAATAAAAGTGTACCTATTACATTATTCCGAATGCCTTTCAGTTTACCTCTCCTACAGCAAAAGAATCTGAAAGAAAAATATTGAAAAATAATACAAAAAAAATATCATGACAGTAAGAAAAATATTTTTCTTTGATTTTCTTAAAAAGTCCTCGTATCCTTATATCATGAAACAATATAAATACAATCTGCGTTATTTGCTTGAGTTTGCATTTTTATATGTAGGTACTCGTAGGTACATTCACTTCTTGGTAAAAAAAATATTGGGAATAATGATTTAGAAATAAACGAAGATATAATAATTGAATCGTATATTTAGAAAAGGTATAATAGATAAGTTAGCTTTGGCCGAATTGAAGGGTCCAGAATCTAAGACACCTAGTATTCCGCCTAAGCGACTACAGACTAAGAGCCAACAGTAGATTTTGGGGTGCGAAAGTAAACAAAAAAAAAATCAGTCCCTGGTGGCGGCTGTTAGGCGGGAGGGGCAATTTTCTAAACAAAATTGACTTAAAACAGAAAACAAATTATTAAAAAACAACGGTAACACAATGACAATGCCCTGTTATATTTATGTGAAAGGCTAGAAGTCCCTTCTTTTAGTTCCTTTCTAAATAAAGTTCTTTCAGGTTGCATGCATAGTTTTTGAAATATTAATGTTTGATCTCAAAATTTTGAAAAAAAAAAAATTAAAAAAGGTCCGTTCCTTTACTTTAAATTTCTGTGATTTTCTGTGCATTTGTGTGATTTTCAGCCCAAAGCCGTTCCCGTGCTCAATAATTTGACAGTTTTTTACAAAAAACAACGCTCACGAGAGAGTAAATAATTTCCCCTACCTGTGATTTTCAGTCCGAGAAATTTCTTGGGACTGAAAATCACAGCACAGCAAAATGTTAATTTAAGGCTTAACTACTAAGACCAACTTTTTGCCACTGTACACAATTTTTAACTGATTTCTTGCAAGCAGGTGTCTTTAAAATAGATATTCATTTCGCACTTTTGTACTTTTTTGCAAAAAGTAGGTATATGTAGTTAGGCCTTTACTTTTAATTTTTGAGCAAAAATCAAAAAGTTATTGAAATAGATTTTTTTGAACACTTATTTTCCAATTTTTTTCTAGCGACTTTTTGTCCCCCAAATTTCAGACAATCTAGCGACTTTTGAAGGTTGGTCTAGCGACTTCTCATTTCAGCTTGCGGGCAACACTGGTCCCACGGTACAATTTGGACTTTTTGAATTCTAAATCTAATGATATCAAAATTAATGCGATACAATAATCCAAAAAAAAGCTATTTCCATTTTATAAAGAGATGACTGTTTTTCAGTAAAACTGATCAAATATTAAAAAAAAAATATATCTTGAAAAGAATGGTATATGGATGAAAATTTGTATAAATATTCAATTTAACATTAGACAAATGAAACATTTTTAATAATTTTCTTCCCATTCCTGGGATAGGTGTTATGAACAAAATTCTATACCTTCTTCTTCCCTTAAGAAAAACACCCTTTTAACATAAATATTTTTATGGACTCTTTTGATCCTTTCTTCTTACTAAATTTTTCAAAAAATGTTTTATTTTTATTTTTAAAGAAAAGAATACAAAATTCGATAATTCGATTTTTCAAAAACAGACCCTGCCCGTGCAGAAAAACAATCTAGTTGTTGTTGTTGAAATTCTGCTTAAGCGTCTCCAGTTTCCTGTTTTTTTTTTTTTTTTTTTTTTTACATTTTTTTTTTTTATTATGTGGGGTGGTCACGTGTCGGTAAACATCCCGCTTTGTAAGTGTACCCGGCCGAGAATAGAAAAACCGTTGTTTACCATAAAGCACTCCAATGAAAACTGCAGTTTGATTGAAACACGTTGAATTTCATATACTTCAGTTATATCCATTGAATAAATAAAATTAATTGACCGAATTATGTTCATCGAGACTCATGTGCCAGGCCCGGAATTATTATTTTCATTACATTAACGAATTTGGGCGGAACGAAGTTCGCTGGGTCAGCTAGTACTCATATAAACTTTCAATGAAACGCTGAAAACCAAATGGTTCTAGAACTCTCACTTTTCGATACATTAAAAACAATAATGAATCCTAAAAAAATTAAAAAAAAACTGAGCTGATAATAATCCATCGTTTGCTGAGCTAATCATTTAACCGTATTCTTCTTATTTTATTGACAAAGTTGGCTTCTTTTGTTTATATTAAGAAAAGTAAGATTAAATGTAATCTAACCCATAATGCAACATTTTTAGAAAAAATCAGTCAACGTAGAAAACGGGTTGGGGTCATAATTCTGTATGTTCCAAAATTCGGTTTCCAAAATTCTGTAATCCAAAGTTCTGTATTTTAAAATTCTGTAAATCCAAAATTCTGTATTTTAAGATTCTGGAAATCCAATATTCTGTTTTTTTTTTTTAATTCTGTAAACACAAAATTCTGTATTTCAAAATTCTGTAAATGATAAAAAAATGTTTTGATAATGAAAAAATATGCGCACTTTTTTTCATTATCCTAACAATTTTTTATCATTTACAGAATTTCGAAAACCAGACTTTTGGATTTCCAACATTTCAAATCTACTACGTTTTCAATAGAATTGAATTGAACTAATTTCCAAATTTGCAGAACAAGTTATTTTGTATCAATGTTGATGTTTTTTTTTTATTATGTCTCGTTATATTCCCAAAAAGTTGCTTTGAAATAACTAATTTAGTTATATAGTTTTGGAATACAAACATTTGAGTTTTCAAAACTAATTTTTAAAAAACCATTAAAGTAGTAAAACTGAAAAAAAGAATAGATTTGTGGCTTTAAAGAAAGTAATAGAATAATATTGTAGGTGTTGCCGATGTTTTCCAAAGATATATTCTCATGTCTCGGTTTAATTTTTCTTGTAGTTTTTTCTTCCAGTAAAAAATTACTTTTGTTTTTCCAAAACAAATCATAACTTGGACTTATCACCTTTTCAAATGAATGATTCAGTTACGTTAGCTTACAATAGAATGATTTGCATACAAATTAGTCAAAACCATACCTATGCGTTTGTTATTTGTTTAAACCGAAGTAAGGCAAGCTTTTAACTGCTAATCAAAGTATGTAATGTAGTATGTAGGTTAGGGTGTCTCATGTTTTCAAAATTTGTTCACAAAATTAAAAAAAAAAATGCCAACTCAATCAAAAGACGCTGAATGTATTCAATCGTACATTATACAATTCCTTTTTTATGTGTGTGTTTTTTTGTCTTCCCCCGCAATCCGAATCATCTATTTATAGACCTGCGTGCCATTCGAGCATATTCCAAGCATGGGAACAATTCCTTCAAGAGGTTGAAGGTGACGTTCAAGCATCAAATGATGTGGCCAGTGTGCTCTCCAGACAGGTAAGTCACCTACTACACATAAGTACATTAGGTTTTATACAAAACACCACCACTTGTATCGTTCTTATTTCGTATTTATACCTACGACCTAACGACTTTCGAGTGAGGTGTTTCTCTATCCCAACAAATAATAAAATCATTTTCAAAATCAAATCCCATCTGCATTACCACCTTAAAATTCCTTTTTAAAAATTCGAGGAAGCTAAAGTGCTTGTTTAGGTTTTCCTCTTTTTTGTCCTTTTTCCTTTGGGGAATTCTAATGTTATTTGTCAAAAAATGTGAAAATCTAAGGGAGTATCCCAGAACCGGATTTCATAGTATGCCGGTGTTTTCAGGGGGTTTTGCATAAAATATACAAAATACAAATTAGTTGATTGGTTGTTTGTGTTTCCTAGAGCCCTAGTTTTAACTTTTAGACAATCCATCCATGAAAGTCACTAATGGAAGTGAAAAGTGTAGCACATAACGTAAGTAATTCAATGTGGAAATGGAAAGCTATCTACAAAATATCATGTGAGCTTCATAAGCATCTGTAGTAACGATGATGACGACATGCTAATATGAACGTGACGTTATAGGGGGAAATTTAATATGCCTACTAGCAAGGTTCTCCATTAGCAAGGTATTTACATCAAAAGATGTGAGATGAGTGAGAATTTGTGTTTTTTTGTTTTCTTAAAAAATATAATAAAATTATAAATCTCAATTTAAACCGAGTTAATGTAAACGACTTGACACCGGAAATTGTTTTTATTTCAATAAAAGGAAATAGGTAGGTACGGTGAGTATAGGTGTGTATTTATTTGAAAGGAAAATAAATCCGTTGGCAATTCAGAAATTACTGTAAAGGAGCTCGGAATCGAAAAAGGAAAATGAAAACAAAACAAAATATGGATAAGATTTCCGTTGGCTTTTAGCCAGAAAGAAAGAAAAAAAATCAAAATCAATTAGGTTTTGCATTCGAAACGGAACCAGTCAAAAAAGTATTTAATATTGTTTGACGAGACTTCTACCTGTCGACAATAAAAAATTAAATTTAATTGATTATTTTATGTATTAATTAACTATTTTCTTCTTCTTTTTTGTTAATGTCCTAGGCTTAGACAAACAACACCAAAACCTTAGAAATATTCTAAAAAATTGAGATTTGGCAAAAAGATTTATTTCGACGTCTTAAATCTTAATATCGTCTGTGAAGTTGGCAGGGCAACTTTCACCTAAAGTAACGAGACCAAGGCAGTAGTTTGCAGTTTTTTTTGCATTGAATTTGCATTTCTATTCCCGATTTTGCAGTTTACCAAATAGTGGGTGTAATCGAGTGACCTGGTTAACTTCAAAGTGAAGTCAGCAGGTCACATAGTGTATTTCGAGAACCAAGCATGCTAGAGACTTGAAGTAAGGCTCCAAAATTGCAGTTTATTTTGCAGTTCGAGAAATTTCAAGTCCAAATTTTGAAGTCCTTTATTTGAACAAAATTCCATACTGCCCTATTGACTCAGAGTCAGAGTGTATCTCCATAAACAAGTTAAGCTCCAAATTTGCAGTTTATTTTGCATTTTAAGTATTTTGCACTTCAAAGTATTTAGTTTTCGATAAAAAAAATGATTTTTTTTTTTGAATTCCTTTTTTTTTAAATTTTGGTTCACAATAAAAAAAATGAAAAATTTCAACTTAACTTCTTTCGAGAAAATCAAAAACCAAAAAAATGGCTGTATGGGTACACTAAAAAAATCTGATTTTTGAAAATAAAAAAATATCTGAAAGTCGTTTTTTCTTATTTAATTCTTTTTAATTTCGTTCAACAAAATCCTCAGACCCGTTTTTGAGATAAACATCATTTTCCTTTTTGGCGAAAAATAAATTTACGGCAGGTACCGTTATTTTTGGTCCTAAAAAAAATTAAAAAAACCGTGTGGGCATATTAGGCAAAAAACACTATGTACCAAGTTTGAATAAAATCCCTACAGCCAAAACAGGACAGACAGACAGAATTGACGGATCCACTTTTTTCGCGTTCTCTATTATAATCGTAATGTTATAGTTCCTACATAATATCGGAAGTAAAAATGATGTACTAGGGCTAAGCTTCCCAACAATATACATATACATATCTCCTTCGTGGGCAATAGGTACCTAGTCAAAATGCCCATTCTCCTTTGGAATGAATTTGTACATTTTGTGAATCGTTCGATTTAAAACATGACCCCAACATAATCTCAGAAACACAGAAATTTAAGTACCTTATATTTATTTTTTTCAATAAGGAAATGTAATTTGGATTTCAAAAATCTTTCTGATTTTAAGGAATGTAAACCAAAATTCCGAAACTTAAAAAAAGCGAAAGGGCCGATTGAAAAGGAAGTTTTATAGTGAAATTCATTGCAGATTTTCATTAAAATACTTACAAGTTACAACATACCCCAACTATCAATTCAGCTTCTTTTAGCTTAAAAATATTGATGTGCCGCAGGTTTCACTTTATATAAAGCTTCGGTACGGCCTTCGGCGGAATTCAATTTCTTATACATGTAACGAGCTGGATAACTGCTTCTTTAAAGCCGAATAAAAAAAAAAAAGAAGACTTACCGAGTTTGCGAGCTGTCACTCGAATAGGATTTTAAAATTGATATTACAGAAGATGATTGAAGATGTCACTTTAAAAAGGCTGCATAAAATTTTTATATAAGTTGCTGCCTTTAAAAGTTTCCTGTAACCATTTTCAATTAGCTTTATTGAATACTTCGATACGGCTTGTTAAGTCTTACTAAAGAATCATAAAAGAATGGCCACGGTCGGGTGGTAGGCTATCTACTTTAGCATCTGATACGTTTTGGAACGACCAAAACCGTGTATGTTACCAAACCAAACGAAAACCAAGAAAATAAACAGGTGAGATATCAGCTGTTAGTATGAATTATCTCTCCCAAACCAACGCGAAAGCGGCGCGGAACATTCGCCGACAGCAGTTTTTTTTTTGTTGTTCGGCATTATTTATTTGACAATTATTTTGTATGATTGTGAATGATTCGCCCTGCATAGCTTATGTGCGTTGGTTTGGGAGAGCCTCAATCCAAACAGATCCGAACATTTTTGGGATAGCCTTAGATTTCTTTTTGATATCAGCTGTTTGGTTCGTCGGCTGGTTTTTTCTTTCGGCATTACAACAACACGAACAAATCTAGATACCATTGGCTACGTACCCGAACGCGGCCAATATGTCAATCTATAATAAAGAATCTCGAATTTGTATAAGTCATTTTAAAGTAGCATTTTAAAAAAAAACTATTCACATTTATAAATATATATGTATGTATATTGAATAAATTGAACACGTGCAGAGAAAGAGAATTCATTTTACTTGATTTGTCTTTTTGAGCATTCGGAAAGCTACTTTCCGTTGGTTTAAGACATAAGCTTCAATGCACGATAAACAGAAACGAGGTTTATGCTTATCGGATAAACATAACATTCGGCATTTTTGTATATCTGGGATTTATGTGACGTCACGGTCAGCTTTTATGTTTTTTTTTCTATTTAAAGTGAAGACCATAATTAATTAAAGTATTTAAATAAATTGTTTTTAAATTCTTACAAATACAAATTTTTCTTTTCTCCGAACATAAGCAGATGATTGTAACGTCACACCCCTTATGAGTATACCTTGTTTCTGTTAATCGTGGCCGTGTTTTTTCGGATTGAAATTATCAAAAATATGCATTATTACTTAGTTTATTTTAAGACTATTGATATTAATTTAAGATTTTTGAAATGAAAATGGAGCAATGTGACTGCTAAACAAATCGTTTAGGTACATTTGTTTCCTCACGCGAAATGTATAAGAGAGTTAAAGAAATTCTGTCCATGTGTGAAAATTTTTATAGAACCTCGGATTTATTTAAGGAAAATTTAAAGTTTTAATAAAAGAAAAGGCTGATTAAGTTTTTGCATCTTCCAAATTATATCTAAGATGGTTGAGTGGTTAGAGTGATGGACTGTCACGTAGGAATTCCCGAGTTCGATCCCTAGTGAGGTAAAAATATAATTTATGTTTTATAATTGTTTCCTATACTATAATTAATAAATAATTGAATTTGATACTTTTTTTTTTATTTAATTTTGTTCACCTTCTGTTCTATTTCACTTTTATACAACCATGTCCGAAGCTATCTGTCAAGTTGAAGTGTCATTTAAATTTCCAATATCGCTCGTTAAAACTTCGTATCGGCTTTTTTAGGCTTTTATACAATCTGGTACTTTTAAAAGATCTGCAAATAAGTTTATAAGAAGATTTTCCGAAATCACGTATACAAGCTATATTAGCTTGTATAACATTCTCCTTTTTATGCTTAAGTAAACTTTACAAATGTCTTATAGAACTTCTAAAGCCTATTCTATTAAGCCGAACCGAAGCTGAAATGTTAGTTGGGACTGCTGATCAAGTTAATACTATAGGTTATCCTGGGGCGGATCCAGACTTTCAGCCAGGGGGGGGGGGTCACGACCGACGCCTATGTACATACAAACCCGATAAAGCCTTACACTGGACAAATTTCGTTTATTTTTTTTTATTGTCCTTAAAGTACGCAACAAAATTGTTGATACAGATTATAAGGTTTTGTGGAAATAAACAGGAATGGTTGAAAACCACCTAACAGAGGGCTAACTGTAAGGTGGTTTTCTACCATTGAAGACCGGAAGCAAATTATCAATGGAAGAACCGTAGAGAAGGACCTTCTGCTAGAGCTACACTAACAATTTACAAAGCCAGTATACTTTAATTTTTGTTTCAGGTTTGGAAACATGAATTACCTATAATGTAACTTTCTTAAAATATTGCATTACAAATATCAATCTAATTGTCTGAAACAATTTGTTCATAAGTACAAATAAAAGGTCAAGAATTTCATAGTTTTCAGAGTTTTCTTTTGATTCTATCAACGTCAAAACGTGTCTGTTGTTTTATCGCACTTAGAAACTGGCTATTTCATTGTGGTCAGAGATATCCAAATGATTTTGATTGTGAATTATATCTGTTTGGCCAATTATACCCGAAACAAAAGAGAAATTTAAGAAATACTCTTAGATGATGAAAAATATCGATCTCCTGATCCAATAAAATTGTTATTTACTTTGAAGTTCTTTTTTTCCTGTTGGGTGCCGGTATAAGGTAAGTTACTTGGAGAAACTTAATTTTAAATTTTAAATACCTAGTTTTTAAAATGTTTTAAAAGGTTTTGTAAATATAAGCAAAGATTCATATAAATAAAGATAAATAACACAATAAAAGAGTACCATTACAAAATGTTAGCATCATCTTTGGATGAGTTTTTATAACTCTGCATGACTCTGCATGGTAAGTGGTAAGATCATGCAGCTTAACTAGCCAGTATTTGGGCCTTGATGTTAAGCGTTTGGTTATTACACAACCAAATATTTATATTCTACCAATACTGAGGGCAGTCATGCAGTGGACATGCGACTCAAGGGGGGGTCATGAGCACAACAGATCTAGCTTTTGATCCTAATTTAAACAAACTCATATAGAAAAACAAAAGTTGAATCTCCCAGGGGGGGGGGGGCATGACCCCCCTTTAGATCCGCACTTGAGGTTATCAATAATTGCGATATGAGTTCAAAAAATACATTGAAGTGAATGATATTGAAATTTATGAAAAGGATCCACTGTTTTCGGCTCAAGTTGAGATGTCGTTTAGCTCCTTTAGAGCCAATTTATTCACTATCGCTCAAATTGATGAAAACTCCAAAGTTGGCCAACTTACAAGTTGACTTCAAATCCGTAGTTGAACTGAAAGTTGAAAAATGCTTTTATTCACTACTTCGAATCTGAACTCCAGAGTTGAAATTCAAAAGTTGACCAACCTGCAGTTTCTTAAATATCCTTGGGATATTTGTGACACATGACGCACAAGACGTCATTTTCAACTTTTGTTTTGCATTAGAGTTAATTTTGCATTTTGAATAATTTTTCATTCCATGTGAAGCGCGGAATCAAAAAATAGCAAGCTTAATTGAAAGCTATACAAAACGGATTAGGTACAAATTTTATTTTTAAAGCAAATAATTAACATATCTAGCGATAAGATGTGACTTTCCACACACTATAATTTGTTCTTATATCTATATTGTTTTCCTAAAATGAAATTATAAAGGAAGAAACACAAATTTTCACAGAGAAGAATAATGTAGGGTCAAACAGGAAAAGCCAAACAAAGATCAACAACTCCAAGAAACGTAAAAACTGTTGTTGTGAAATGGAATCATGAATGGATCGATGTTCATGAGTATGTTTTTACACATGTCCGGCGAAATCGTCGCCCACTAAACTTAAACATCACAAGACCAGCAAATCATTCCATATACAACATGGAACACAAACACAATACTGAAGTGTATTGAAATTGTACACTTGTTCTATTTTTTGGTGGGGAAAAGGCACCATTTTTATAAACAAATTTCAATTATAAAAATATTAAAAAAAAAAATATGAAACCAAAAAAAAATCATGCGGTCCTCCATCTTAGTACTAACTCACCCGGCGATGCTTGATTTCGGTGATCGGTCGAGAACTGAATAGCATGAATGAATAGACAAAAATGAAGAAAATTCCCAAGTTTGCTCGGTAACTTCTACTATTTCGGGGAGTTGAGAAAATCCAAAGTTGATCAACTCTAGATTTTAAAATAAATAGTTGAAAACGTCAACTTTGAGTGAATAAAAACTATTTATTAAGTTGACTGTTAAAATCCCAGAGTTATGTTCAACTTTGACTGAATAAATTAGGTCTTAGAGTTCAAGGCGTTTCTTAGGGACTTTCGTAGTTGGCTGATGTTACCTGAGAATTTTAGCTTATTAATATATTTTTTGTTTCCAATAAATGCATTTTTTATGGCAATTTTAATGTCCTCTTTTACTTGTTTTCAGGTCAACAAAATCCCAAATCCCCTTTTCACATATCCTGTAGTGCTTATCATGAAACTTATTAAATCACAAAAGCGTTTCTAAGTTCTAATAAAACCAACCAGAAAAATCTACTATGGTGGTTAAATTTGAAAAGCGAAAGAAAAGTTTGTTTCCACAATAAGCTGTTTTGGCAAACTATTTTAATTTTCGTTTTAAAAAAAAAAAAAATTCTCAAACCCTTGAGTAGAAGATTAAAAAAGATTTTTCAAAATTACATTTTATTAAAGAGGTCTTCTTGAAAGATAAAGATATATGGCATAATAATTAACCACTAACAACTTAATTAGTTTCCGAAGCTTATCTGAATAATATTGGAAAATACCTTTATTTCCAAATTTCAACAGAATAAGATAGTTGATTGTGATTGAATAAGCGGTTTCGAATAATTAATTTTCGGGAATGCATAACTTTCCATAAGATAAACCCAGCAATGCTGCTTAATTAAGTGGTTTCATAAACTGTGGTTTACCTTTTTTACTCTTAACTCGCCCCGTTTGTCCCCGTCCCAATCAGTGCGTTCGCACAAATTCTTTGAACGAGTTTAAAATTCTAAATGAAAAGTTCAAGGATATAATATTCTCTGGATACAACTCAGAAAAGTATATAAAAGCTATAGGTAGGTAGTTGGTAGGTGGTGACAAATCACGTTTATGTACTAGGTTACATTTACTGTTGAACATTTCCTGTTGGAATTCTAAATAAAGATATAGGATGTAGATATCGTTAAATTCAATTCCGCTCATCTGAAAATATCCAGTCGTGCGAATAATGTCACGTTCTAGAAATGTTTTGCCATATTAACTGCATGGAAAAGCAAAGCATGAGTAAATAAATTTCATTAACAACTACCTACTGTGTTTTTGAATTTATATTATATAGGTTATGCGATGAGTTCTACTTTTTATATATTTTTAAAAGTTAAGTCAAGTCAAATGGGTTTTTATATGACAACATTAAAAATAAAGTACCTACATCGTACTTGCAGTTATTGGTCAGAGTGTATAAAGCTATGATTAGACGGTCAACGAAAATGGTCAACGCATTGACTCTCTGACGTCAAATTCTGTCGCACGGCTTTCAAGTCGTGTGATTGTCATTGCAAAACGTTGTCAACGCACTGACATCAGCGTTGACACTTGCGATGACATGGTTTGAAAAGCCAACGCGTTGACTGTTTTCATTTACCTTGTAATCACCCCATCAGAATTTTTCGGACACATTGACAGATATTTCCTGACTGCCTATCAACGCGTTGTCCAGGTACCAACGTTGACACGCTTTAATTTTCTGCTGTGTCAAAGTAGCTGGCGTTGACATTCTATTCATTTAAAGAAACAGCCACATAAAAAAAAACAACAACATAAAAGAAAACAAAACATTTCCAAACTAAATTACTTAAAGGTAAATTAGTTTGAGTTAAAAAACAAATGAGCCAAAGCACCAGTGAGTTGGATAAGTAAATGCGCGTCCTGCTGATGAATCGAAGGAAAAGTTGTCGGAGAAACGTAAAAGAAAATTACTTTACTCGTGGACCAAACAATACGAGGTCTCCGCTTTGATTGCGGCAGTAGAGAAACGACCAGCGCTTTGGGATGGAGGATGCAGCGACTATAAACTAGTTAGAACAGGCAACGGGGAGTCAAATATGGGCAATCTGAAAAAAGTTTTGACGTCTGAAAAGTTTGAACGCAGGGTTGCTTCTTAGCATAAATCCGCCATCTTGGAAAGAAGAAAGAATTTTGAGTTTGAAAATTATTTTCTCAAAAACTGTTTGCTCAAACAACTTAGTTTAAAAAGTTATTTTAATAGCCTTTTCACACCAAACCCAAAACCCGGTTTTCGCGAAAATATCGGTTTTGGCTGAAAACCAAGATCGAAAAAACTAGTTTTCCCATACATTTTTGCTAAACCACAAGTTTTGATAAAACACAAGTTTTAAATAAAACCTGTCCAAAACATGTTGGATTTGCAGGATGAACTAAACAAACACACCTTGTGAAACATTCAGCGCTCAATTAAATGTCATATAAATAGCTGACGGGTTTATGCCAGGAAAAAATATTTTGTCTGCTGGAACTCAAGAGAGCGCGACGCAGTGTCGCGCACCCTAACTACTACGTGAAATTGATAGGTTAAGAAATAAATTAATTATAACGAATCAGGATTGATTGTATTTCCATTGTTAAATTCCAATATTAATAAAGTGTCTTTTAATTGCACATAAAACATTTGATTTTTCCCTTTTCTGTGGCACTGAAAATTTTCA
The DNA here is from genome assembly GCA_949320155.1 of Melangyna quadrimaculata. Classification (NCBI taxonomy): domain Eukaryota; kingdom Metazoa; phylum Arthropoda; class Insecta; order Diptera; family Syrphidae; genus Melangyna; species Melangyna quadrimaculata. Next base: position 74,537,617 of record OX439485.1, on the reverse strand, counting down.
AAGCGGCGCGGGCCTTCCTCGAAATCATTGTGTTCAAGCAAAACAAATGAAATTTCAAATGAAAACTTGTAAATTTTTGGTGTGAACGCTTTTCAAGTTTTCGTAAACCAATTGCCGAAAACCCGATTTTGTGTTTGGTGTGAAAAGGCTATAAGAATAGGTTTTTGGCTTTCAAAAACGATATAACATTATATTTTGAGTGTTGCCGTTGATTTTTAATAATTTTGTTTATATTTTAAGTCATTTTTTACAAAATTGCACCTTCTGCCTAAACCTAAATTGACATTTCCATTTCGTTTGCTTTTAACATTTTTCCTTGCATTAAAAAAATTTAAACCGAAATACATAAATTTATTTGACTGTGTCACAGCGCGCCACCACTATGTGTGAGCGTCAACTCGAAAAGTTACAGATTTGTACTATTGTCAACGCTCAAAGCGCGTGGACATGGTCAAGCCGTTTGATCGTCAACGATTACTTGTCAGCGCATTGACACCGATTTGGATAAATCTCGTTGACACATATTACCTGTCAACGCATTTTGGGACAACATTGACGGACTTGTGTCATTTGTATGATCGTCAGTATTTCATGCTTTGACCGTTTTTTTGGTGACGTCAGAGAGTCAACGCATTGACCATTTGCGTTGACCGTCTAATAGGAGCTTAACACTTCAAAGCTTGAGTAAATGAAGATCAGTGACGGGAAATCATAATTGAAAGATTTTTTTTTTATAAAATCGCCGAATGATCATATCCCGACATTCGGTTTTCCATTAATTTCGAATATTTTCAATAATTTTTTTTTAAATTTAATTTTTCTGGATTTCGATTTCAGGAAAATAATGTATAATATTTTGAATGTAGGTTTGTACCTACTTAAAACTTGAGCTATCTCATCTATACACAGTTTGTGACTTAGCGCGAAACATGAAGGGACCAATTCCAGAAAATAAACGCTGACAAATCTCTTAGCCATTGAACATTATGTATAAGCTTGCTTAAAATACTTAGATTCACCTATTTTTTGTATAGCTAACTCGAAAAACTAAGCTGAATTTTAGAGTAAAAATTTTAGCATTTATTGTTAGAAATTAAATTTTCTTTCTAAAAATTTAAGCAGGAAAAGTTAAGAAAAACAGCTTTAAAAAAATTAAAAAAAAAAAAAAATTAATTGCTCATTACGTTTTTTAAACCTATACAGTGATGGATTGAAAAGTATTTTTTGGTAAAAATTGACGGTAATATATCAATTCAAATGAATAAAGTTTTTTTTTTTGCAGTTTTTGCTTGCGATATAGGTACTATATGGTAAGTTATTAGGGCTGGCCACGAACCATACTCTGCGAGACTTTTGTAAGTTTCGTCTCGGTCTCGTTAAAATCGAAAATTTTCAGTCTCGTCTCGGTCTCGTGTCGGTCTCGTATAATTAAGTCTCAGTTCGGTCTCGTATCCGAAAAATACGATTTCCGGCCAACTTGTTGATTATTGGAACGAAATCTATTCGATTATAGTTTAAATACGTGCAAAAGAAATTAAATATTTAACTGAAATTGTTTTTGTTTTAGTTTATTAGACTCTCTGTAAATTTCGGCCTAAATAAACAGTCTCGTCTCGGTTGCTTAAAAGCCAGTCTCGTCTGGTCCCGTCTAGGTCCCGTCATGCGATACCGAGATCGAGACCGAGACTTTTCTCGTCTCGTAGCCTGCCCTATAAATTATGGTTTCGTAAAAAAATCGAACGACTGGAGGAATTTTTGGCAAACTTGGTACATAGTTTTTTTTTACTAATAATGCCCACACGTTTTTTTTTAATTTTTTTAGGACCACAAATAACGGTACCTGCCATACAATTTTTTTTTTGTCGACAAAAAGGAAATGATGTGTATCTCAACAACGGGTCCGAAGATTTTGTTGAAAAAAAATTCAAAATATGAAATAAAAAAACGACTTTCTGATAATTTTTTTATTTTCAAAAATTAGATTTTTTGTAACCTCCTGTACAGCCATTTTTTGGTATTTGATTTTCTGGAAAACAATTAAGTTAAAATTTTTCATTTTTTATGGTAAAAATTCTAAAAAGTATAAAAATTATTGTGAACCAAAATTAAAAAAAAAACAATTTTTTTTTTTGAAAACTTATATTTTCAAAACTAGATGTAAGATAGTTTTTTTACTATTTTGTAGAATACTTGAAAAAATCATCTGTCTTAATTCAAAAATGATGGTACCATACAAATGTTGAAAAACCGATAAGAAAAAAATTATTTTGCTCGAAAATGGCTCCAAGAATTTTGATAAAAGGTGTGCGTTTACTATTTAAGGTATGTTCAATATTTTGATGAAAACAAATTTTACCAATAACGGTTAATAACGGTATCTGTCATAGAACCGATTTTTTGGTTTTCAAATTTCTCGTTGACGGCTGCTCCGATTTCAACCAAAACTATTATAGAAAACCTCCTTTACAGTTAAAATAATTTTGCATATACAAATTTTCAAAAAAAAAAAAAAAAAAAAATTGGATTTAAAAAAAAAATATTGAAATTATTTTGTTTGAAAATTTAGTATCTTGAAAACCGGCTTCTTCTTCTTCATTTAGCCGCCGATTGTCATGATCTCGATGGGGACCACAACTCTCCCACTCAACTGCTTCACCTAAGGTTCCACTTGTGGGGTTCGCCGGGTTGACCTCAGAAACCGTCGACAGACCTCCCGGTTTTGGATTGTTCCATGTCTGAGGCCAACTAAATGCAGGTGTCGTTGCATTTGTTTCATCCAGGAGTTTTTGCGCCTGCCTTTCTTCATCGATAGTGTTGGAACGTCTTGTGCTATTGCCTTTTAAACTGGGTTCTCTTGGCATCTTCTTTGTACGTGACAGTACCAGCTAAGTTGGTCATGCTGTTTTTTGTCCAAGGTGGTATTTTTGACGTGTAGGCTTCCTCGGATTCGCTTGCTTCTTATTCGATCACGCTTTGTCGCTACTGCTTTCATGCGAGCCATATTCATTTCAGCTGCCGTCAATTTACTCTCAAACTTCTTGTACATTGTCCAACACTGTAAACCGTATGCAAGCGTTGGACGAACAACTGCCGTGTAGAGCTTTCCTTTCAGCTTAGGAGGCATTTTTCTATCACAGAAGATGGCAGAGTTTCCCCGCCACTTCATCCACCTTACGCTTACGCAATGTTTGATGTCGTCTTCACAAGATCCTTCGTTATTGAACATTGATCCAAACGGGCTAATGATTTTTTGTTTATTTTGTGTAAAATTGTATTTTATTAAATACTAAATGTTGGCATACTAGATTTTATTTTTAAAAATGAGCGAAAAATTTTATATAATTCAATTAAAAAGTACAAGTGACCTCAACTGCAGAAATAATTGTGTTTCGCCAAGGTATAACAGTGGGCTCTTCAGTCAGTCTGGTATACCCTACTAAGACACAAATTTTGGTCGATATTTACCGACTCTTATAAAAATCACAACAAGAAGATACTGTGAATTTTATTGCCACCGTATTCTCCGGACCTAAATATTATTGAAAATGTATGAGGATGGATGGTTCACAAAGTTTACGATTCTGACCGAAAATATGAGCACAAAGAATCACTTTTTGCTGCAATTAAAGAAGCTGCAGTGCAATTTCTTTTAATTATATAAAATAATTCAGTCTCCAACTGGGGTTTTCAAGTAATTTCAAATAATAGAATAGAAAACTACCCAATTTTACTGCACTTTTTCAATTTGTTTCCTTATTTAAGAGAATGTTTTTCTATTCAAGTGGCACAAAAAAAAAAACAGAGTTTTATATGAAGTAATTAGAAAAGTGGTACAAAATGACATAATGGTATTTTCCTGAATTATTCTGTCCCTGCGGTTTTATTCGCAATAAATCCCTCTTTTAGGAACTAAAACCAAAAGGTGAATTTATAAATTTACCAAAGCGCTACACGCTCAGACAGTAAACAAAAAGTTTGTTTCTATTCAAGTGGAGCGGAGTGTATAAAACATTCATTTTTAAGAAAACCGCTCCAAAGATTTTTTAATATTTTTCATAAATTCATATTTGTCAAACAAATCAGATGCCATACTTTATTTTGAGCTCTTTCTTTCAATGCCATTAAAATAATAAATGTATAGTAATTTATAGTGATAATTTATTTACTTATTTTTTTTTAATAATATCATAATATTTTGGTACCAATACCTATGCACTTGTACATCATCAATTATATGTTTTGTCCACTTTAGTCGTAAAGTGAGTTAACTGGCCCGGTACAGCTGCATCCGAAATCAAGCCCGACAAATTCCTAGAACAGAACTGCGACACACAATAAAGACGGCACACACATGAAATTCCCAATTGCATCGATATTTCTGAAGCCCTCAGCACCGATATAGTGCCGCAACATTTTTCGTCTCAATATAGAACACAAGAGTCACGAAAGTTTCACGTTTGTTTATCGAATGCCAGTTCGAACCGTCTAAAACTGCAGACAATCTTTCAAATTCTTTCATTCGATATATTTCATCGATAAACGATCGTTCTATTTAATCGATCACATTTAATCAATTTTATTGATCGTTAAAACATTTGAACACACTTATAATACATTCGTTTTTTCTTTTCAATAGAAATATTCACAAGAAATAAATTATGTGCGGCAGGACCAAGTTTTTTGGGTCAGCTAGTTATTAATATAAGTGATTGGTTCACATAATAATGCAATTACCTAACGATGAACTTAAATGCACTAACAGTAGCAAATTCCTACCAAACTTGGTAGTTCCTTTATAGATATAAATATCTCAGTATTATAAAACCTATTCATCTTAATCTACCTATTATACCTAGGTACACTTTAATTTATTGATTTGCTTTATTTCTATAAGTAAGTACTAAAAATACCTTTTTCCTTTAACCATAATGTCCTACATAAATTCCTCTTGGATTTCTCTGCGTCCCTAACAGAGGTTCTAGTTAAGTCTTGATTATTTAGTCTATAATATATAACCTTTTTTGTTGCATTCTGTTTTAGACATTTCCTTTTATCCTTACAATTAACAACAACACAACATGGTGTGCATTATTTTAGATTGTAATTTTCTTCAGAATAATTTAAACATAAAATTAAATTTAGTTCCTTTTTAAACTTCTTTTCAGGTGTCAAGGCCAATGCTCGATAAATCCTTTCATCGTAAAGTTCAAAGTAGGAAAATTTTCACCCACAGGGAGTCTTTTGAAACCATTATCGCAAAGACTGAAGAGAAATTAACAAAGGTAAGTCGTTTCGTCGTGTTTACCTCCCCCCAAAGGACATGACCATTATTTTCACACTGCCAGTACCTTACCTGCAAATTTGTGGCTCTTGATGTGTTTGTAATATATTCAGTCGATAAAGCGATTTGAATTCTTGTCCATATTGTGCAGCAACATTTTTTATTCATGTTTCAATTTTCTAAATCTACTGCAGTGTCGCCAGGATTACAAGCAGTGCTATGTGGCCCATCGACAAAGTCCAACCCAGTTGTCCTTAACTGAGTACATCGATGCTCACAATGCATACGTGCAGCAATTGCATGCCACAAATGCAATGCTAGAGACGTATCATTGCGAGACAGTTCCACAATTGATGCAGGAGTTGGAGGAGATACACAATGACCTTAGCAGTATTATTGCCGAGTCCATTCTGCAGGGTGCAGATGTAATTGCAAACAAGGTAAGTTAGTTTATGCACCACATACAAAATAGAAACTCATAAAAGCCTCACACATTCGACTGCATCGTTGATCATTTTTACACAACAATGCAGTTGAAAGAACTTTTATGCCTAACAACGCTTACCTACACATACCCACCCTCACCTCAGACCTCTCACACACGACACACACTGCAAAACGAGGTATTTCAAGGATGCCGGTGAAAGCAATCCTGGAGTTTGAGTTTTTTTTGTATTCTTCTTTAGTTCAAAGACATTTTCTTTAGAATTCATTCTGAGGTGAATCGAAATCGGTCTTTTGACAGTGACACGTAACATTACATGTCTTTTTTGGTCGTGCTAAAGGAACTGCAAAAAACCTGCCATTCATGTGTTGAAACATTTTGTGCAGCTAAAAATTGAAACTGTAAGGGAATAAAAGAGTACAAAGCATAGGTGTGGTTAACGGTTTTTTAATTTTTTTTTTTTTTTTTTATGTAGCGATTAATTCGAAACTTCTAAACCAGAATTCAATGACTGCGTTCAGAAGACAGACATAAGTGATTTCAAATACAATCAACTTCATCCATTGAACTTAATTTTTGACTCGAGATAAGTAGTATTATTTCTTTGACATATCATTATTTTTGATCGAGAGTTTGGCATCAAGCTCTCTTATCAAAAATACGCGCATTTGGTATCGATGAATCTCTCGTTCGTTGGATTAGAAATAACATTTCGGAACGTTTGATACAAGTTGTATTAGACGGTTTCAATTCTGAAATCCACAAAATACAATGACTTCGTTCAGAAGACAGACATAAGTGATTTCAAATACAATCAACTTCATCCATTGAACTTAATTTTTGACTCGAGATAAGTAGTATTATTTCTTTGACATATCATTATTTTTGATCGAGAGTTTGGCATCAAGCTCTCTTATCAAAAATACGCGCATTTGGTATCGATGAATCTCTCGTTCGTTGGATTAGAAATAACATTTCGGAACGTTTGATACAAGTTGTATTGGACGGTTTCAATTCTGAAATCCACAAAATACATTCCGATGTTCCGCAGGGCTCCGTTTTGTATCCGACTCTTTTCATTATTTTCATAAATAATTTTTGGTGTGAAACTTCTAATCCATTAAACTGTTTCGCTGACAACAGGATCCTCATAGTATAAGAGCCAACGACATAGTAAATCAAGACATTTGCGTAATGTTCTAATTCAAAACAATACATAGTATTTGAAGGGTTAAACCAGGATTACCTTGTCGGCCTACCTGAACACAAGACGAAGAGGTGTTAAATTGGACTTAAAGGTGTGACAAAAGTGACGGAAGTCAATTGATTTGCGTAACATTTTTGTTCGAATGTCATTCGCTTCAGGACACTCTCACAAGAGTCAGTTCATAAAGACAGACAAAAATTCCGTGACAAGCACCCCGGCAGACAAACTTTTAATGTTGAAGAAAAATTCCTAAGGATATCAGTAAAAATTCTACTGTTTTTTCAAAAGCACAAAAATGCAATTTTTCTTGGAAGAAAATGCCTGCCTGATATATTCAAATTTATAGGAAATTTTATGGTTTTTTTTTTGTTTACAGGCACATGGTGTAGTTCCTAGTTTTAATACGGAGGTTTGAATAAAACACCAAGAAAACACCCATCAAAATTCGACTGTTTTTGTCGAAGAAAATTTGTTATTTATCTTAGAGAAATGAGTCAGCCCCTTTAATATTTTAAGCTTTAAGCAGCGTCCACATTATGGCAATAAACATTGTTTATTTAAATTGTCGATCAACACGCTCAACATTTTAATCTGTCCACACATTGCTTGTTAGTGCGACGTGTTGAAGCGTATATTGTTATGTGTTATATGACATATTTGCCATATACCTATCAAGGCACAAAACCCCATGCAGTGTCTATACAAATCAGTCTATTGATTGTCTTGTGGCTTTGTTGTTGGGCATCTTCAAGCCGAATAGGTACGTACGTCCATGGAAATACTCATTTTTTACCTTCTCAATTTTGCACGTGCATTTTTAAAAATAGCATCGTTTTTTGGTCTGACCATTTATTTCAAATAAAAATACATTTAAGACTTAAAACAAAACATCAGCATACAAGTCTGCAATTCCAATTATGCTCCAAAGCTATAAAGACACAATTGTTCCAATCCTTATGGATATCTTTAGGGGTTATTTAAATACTTCCTATATTCCATCAGGATGGGGAGAGGTCAATGTCATCTTCATTCCAAAAGCTGGCAAGCCCACGCACACTGAACCGAAGGATTTTAGAGCAATAAGTTTATCTTCATTTCTTCTCAAGACATTAGAAAGACTAATAGAAACGCATATTTACCTTAAACTAAGTGATGATGTTCACTCACAGACCCAACATGCGTATATGAAGGGCAAATCTGTTGAGACAGCTCTTCATGAGGTGGTCGGCACAATTGAAAGATCAATCCATTATAAAGAATTTACTCTGGGAGCTTTCCTAGATATAGAAGGGGCCTTCAAAAATGTCGAAAGTAAATCAATTCGGCAAGCCCTAGACTATACGGTCTACGGGCATTGACCCATTGCTGTCAAACTGGATTGATTCTATGCTCCAAACAAGACTTGTAAATGCGGCAATGGGTGACAGTAAGCTAAAAGTCAGGACATGTAGGGGTACACCACAGGGAGGGGTATTGTCACCACTACTTTGGCTCCTCTGTGTTAATCAGGTGATGGTCGATCTAAACCAAAATGGTGTCAAAGTCGTGGCATACGCAGACGACATCGTGATAATGGCCTCTGGAAAATTTGTTTCCACACTGCGTGATCTCTTACAAACCGCCCTTGACAAGCTCAGTATTTGGGCCAACAGCTGTGGACTTAATGTCAACCCACTTAAAACTGAACTGGTTTTGTTTACGAGAAAGCATAATATTTCAACTATTAACCCTCCCACTATAAGTGGGACACCGCTCCATATCACGGGCGCGGCAAAATATCTTGGACTGATAATTGATCGTAAACTAAACTGGAGAGAAAACATTAAAGAACGTGAGAAAAAGGCGTCGATAGCATTCTATACCAGTGGCGATTCCTCTCAGTTAGCAGGTTTATCGCCGCTAAACCAAGAATTTAAATGAATAAATTGTATGATGTACTTTTTGTTTTCAAAAAGTAACAAATGGCAATGTTGAAATAATGATAGGTAATGATTTCATACAATAATCAATACTATAAATACAAAAAACTACCCACCTACCCACCTACCTACCTACCTACCTATTTAAAAATCATATTTTCCTTCGCACAACACAAAACTCCCATCTTCCTATCTGCCTCAGCGTTACAATATGCGATACCAAAACCAAATTCTCTACAAAGAGCATTGAAATAATTAAAAAAAAAAAATAGATACCTACCTAACCTACCCCCATATTGTTCTCAATTATATTTTCCTGCAGACACACAACATAAAACTCTCATAGAACAAGTCTCTCTTGAAACATTTTAGCTTGCAACATCTGCGCTGCACAATTTCATACAATTTTTAATAATATCTATACAAATTACAAATACAAGCACAAATACAATACAATCTAGAATACAAGAGCGTTTTACTACACAATGTCCTAAGCAAAGCCCAGCTAAATAAATGAAAGCATAAGCGTAGGTATGATGCGATAAAGCACGAAGCACGATACATTAGGTATGCAAGCAGCTCCAGGTACATTTTGGGTACGTTTTTTTTGTGATTCTCTTTTTTGCTTTCGTATATGTTTCTGGGAAAACGCGGTAGGAAGGATGAATGCATTGTTTTGTTATAAGTGATCTTTGATTGATATGAGTAAACATTGAGATTGAGTTCTTTTAGCACAGTGAATAATTACACAAAAAAAAGAGCTAAATTCGCAAAGCGCGATGTAGTTGTGCATTTTTGATATGTTGTTGGGGCATGTTAGAGTAGTATATAGCCAAGTTTGCAGCAACAGTGAAAAAAACGCTAAAATCACCCCTTTTTTCCGACCATTTCCTTTATAACTTTGGAAATATGCAACTTATGAAAAAACCGTCCACTATAAACTTGTGTTTTATAAAATTTTCTACAAAACAACATCAATTTTAAATGCATGTTATATTTGTGTTGCTATCTAACCATGAATTAAAAAAAAATCTGAAAAAACTAAGTAAATTTGAAGCACTCAAAAAATATGTCAAAAATTGTCCAATTCTTCTAAAAATTTGGAATCAAATAGTCTAGACTCTAGAGTATCACAGACGAAATTCGATCCAAATCGGTGAAATAGTTTTGGCAAGAAATATGATGCTAACTAAGTGCAACACAATTATGATGCAAACATTGCGGTGGTCAAAGTAGGACACTTAAGTTGGCACTGATTTTTGTACACGTACTTAGAACCATAAAATCATGAAATATAGTTATAATAGATGTTTACATCTTTTTTTAAGCCAAGTGAACAGTTTTTGGAACTTTTAAATTCAGTACCAAAGTTGCTTAAAAAAAGATATAAATATTATAACTATATTTTATGATAATAATTCTTCGTGACTTAGCAGCATATATGGTCAACTCATTGAAAGGCAATAAACCCAAACTTAGAATTTATATTTAACTTGTTTTGTAGGTTAGAATTATTTAAAATATTTTGAATTATTATTCAAAATATAATAAATATAGATTGAAATATTTATTATTATTCGAACTTTTGATTTAAAAAAAACGTCTTTTTCAAGACATTTCTTAATATTAAAAAGAATAATAGTTGCGTTCAAAAACCAAAATACAACCAAAAGAGGATTAAACCTTGATATTATTTTTATACGAAAAAAATTTGTAAGTACATATTTTATAATTTTTAAAAATTGAAGCTTTAAAATATTAATAACTATGTTTTTGAGACCTGAAGAAAAACGTTACCACGTTTGAAACGTCGTCTGATTTAGATACTTAGCTACAAATATAGACCTAAAGCATAAACATTATATTTTATGTATAAGGGTTCAAAGTACGTGTACAAAAATCAGTGCCAACTTAATTGTCCTACTTTAACCACAACAAAGTCGGCGAAAATTTTTTTTCCGTCAAACGACGCGAATTTATGTATCGATAAATTTTTAAACTTTTATTTTTTATTTATTAACGTTTTTTTATTAATTGTCGTTATCAATCAAATTAAAAAAAAGTATGATTTTTTTTTATTTTAACCTGCCCAGACCACCTAGCTCAACCAATACTAAGGACCAGGAATCGCCACTGTTCTATACTTGCAATAGCATTGTTGGTAGGAGATGGGGGCCCAGCCCTAAAACCATCCATTGGATGTATATTGCCATCATACGGCCAATATTAACATATGCATGTTTGGTCTGGTGGCCAGCACTTGACAAAGCAACCAATCTTAAGACCATGACAAAAATACAACGACTAGCATGTATAGGTACAACAAGTGCCATGAGAACTACACCAACCGCTCGACCGCGTTCGACTGTCACGCTGGAGGTCTGGGATCGCTTCCCAGCCTCGTCCACCTAAAAACTAAAAAGTTTTTTTTCAGGGCTAGCTCCTCTTGAGAGGAATTGACAAATCCTCCAAGAGTATCACTTGTCACCAATAAGTGCTTCTCGTCTAGCCGTTCGGATTCGGCATAAAATTGTAGGTCCCTTCCATTCCTGTCGAAAGGCGCACACATGAATGGTTGCGAGTTGTTAGTCACTAGGCCCTGGTTCTTCATGAGCCGTTGTGCCACCCGATTTATTTATTTTTACCCATTAACAAGTCGATAAAACTTCCGAACTTCTGTAGCGTTTTTCAAGCAGAGGTCCTTGCAGTATGTGAAGCTGCAAAGCATCTTTATCGAATATAAAGCATCTTTATGGAATATAAAGTGTATGCAGCTTATACACGTAAATTCGTTGACGCTTGCAAAATTAGGTCGCATGCTATTTTTTGGAGAAGCTTTGCCTTATGTATGTCCGACTAAAGGTCATAAAGTTTTGACATTTTATTTTTCAATCCGCAAAATATTGTTTTCTGTGCTTTCCAGTGACAGTTCGAACAAAACTGGTACCTCTACTAGTTGATTTGGGTAGCTCACAAAAATGAGATCCCATTCTTCCGAAACACGTTATGAGCTTTTGCCAGTCAGATTTCATATTTGTCAAAAACCAAGCCCCCCTCCACAGCCAAATCCTAGATCCGCTACAGGAGGCAATCCTTATATCTCCGGTCTGCCAGTGTTGCCACAGCGGCATAGCTTCTTAAAAGTAAAAGAAGGATGTAGAGAGTGTATACTAGAGCTCATCCCGTCAGGAGGAAGTGCAAGGTTGATGCCCTTAAATCCCTAACTAAATAGTTTGGTAGTTCTGATTTCATAACCTGTTTCTGCGTCTAAACGCTAAAACTATTAAAAAAACGGTATCAAAAAAATCAAACCAACTTCGTTAAATTTGACCTATGTACCTTATTTTATCAAATTAAAAACTTTTACCGAATTCTATTCAAACATTTTCTAAAATCTTCATGTACATATAAGTGCTGCCTTTTTTTCTATTAAGGAAACCATTTAAATAGTTATAATATTGAAATCTTGCTACCTGACCCACCTACCTTTAACTTATAGCTTCTATGCAATTATTGTGGTCTTAGGACTGTAGTAGCGTTTAATTTTGACTTCCACTTAATTCACTCTAATCTAAAAAGTTAATTAATTTATTTTGAGATTTTCACATTAAAGTAATTAAAGCAGTCGGTGATTTTCTTGAGACAAATTTCTATTGAACTGTTAATTAATCTTGATTCATGTTTTCCTTTTCTCCACTAGACTGTATCATTTAGTAGGCATCAGACAATCTTTATCCTTTCGTAAAATTGTGTTTTGATGCAGATTTCTGCGAATTCCTATTTTGGGAGAAGATTATATTCACACAGGATTATATTCAGAAGGTTAAAGCAAAAATATAATTCGTTACAAATTTAAGAGAAAATGAATGTGTCATAAGTTTCCCTTAATTAAAAAAAAAATTAAAAAAAAAAAAAAACAGTAAAATAACGACCCACAACAGTAGGGTACTTAGAAGGTTTTGTCTGCTGTGTGATACGATGATTTATGACACAGAACTTTGACGCACCATCTCTCACCCATCATGGTGCACAAAACTTAGTAGGTATGCAAATTCCTTTAATTTAACGGTAAGCACTCATATACTGGAAGAAAAGGTGCGTAAAAGTTTTTTATGCTGATGGCAATGGTTGCAGACAAATTGGAACTGAAATATCGTTATATTATCTTACCTACCTCTCACCTGATGGAATGTGTTTTTTCTTGTTGTTGTGTGGATGTAGATACGATTCTGTTTTTTTCATCCACATTAAGCTTCTATAGTGAGTGAGAGATGATGTAGGATAAGAAGATGTACATTTATTTAAGTCCTTTGAAATGGATGGGATTACCTACAGAATGTCCTTGTTGTTTCATGGATATATGCAAACGAATCCTTGACATAGGGGGATCGGCTGAACTCAACTCTCACACTTTCTTGCATACCAACCTACCTGATCAAAAAATACCTTTATATAGGTAATTCTTACAAAATAATATATATAGGTATATGAGGTCGTAGGTCAGGAGTGTGATTGAGATAAAATTTATGGGCTTATGGTATCTGGGTTTATCGTAAACAAGGATTTCTTCGTAAAAAATAACGAGCAATATTCCTTACATAGTTACAGAAAGACATGTGTGTTTGTGTGACATCGCTTATTTTTTCTTTGTTCACTTGGTCCAAGTAGAAAGGATAGTAGGTATCTGCTAATTTTTTGAGAAAACAAATTCAAACAGCTTAAGGGTAAAAGTTATAAAGTGAGTACCTAAGTTTTGGTTAAGCGAAGTTTACATGACAGAATTCTTGTGAAAATTAAAAATTAAGTTGTCAAATTATTTCTTGCTTATATGAATTTCCACTTGAATTGTTTTAACTTGAAGTACCTTAGATTTGAAAGCATAATAAATGAAAAGATTATCTCGAAACTATAAACAAAAAGCAAACTTATTATTTGTAGGTACCTACCTAACCTAGCTCGAGTTGAATTAATAAATTTGAAGAGAGGAACTCGGATTTTACTCCAAAACTCAGATGGTCTCGCACTCAAACTTTATCCATTTTGAATACTTTTCCCAAGAAATGCAAAATTATGACTGTTTCTGATACTTACATAAAGGAGCAAGATTTTTCAAACATTTCAGCGTTTTTCTTATCTTTATGGAATGTTTTGTTCCTTCTGTGTCCCTGAAATAAGAAACTTTTTTCTATTCGAACTTTATAATGGGTTAAGCGAGATGGGTGCATATCTGTGGAGCATGCGATGGTGTAAGACTTGACCAGAGCTGCAAGTTATTTATTTTAAAAGCGGTCGAGATAACTTAGTTGTTTTTCATTTTACAATTATTTCCTTGTCTCGCTATTCAGGGTGATTCACATAAGGTGTGACAAAATGCTTAAGCGTGTAGAGGTTGTGTATCTTCCCCATTTAGTTAGTGGGTGCAATTTTCTTAAAAAAATAACTTTTAACAATGCCATGTTATACTTTTCTCTAAAGCCAGAAACCCGTTCTGTTAATTTATTGAAGTGAAACTTCTTTGGGCGCGTTGAGAGTGAAATTTCAAGGTTGAATTTTTGTGAAACGAAAAAGTGTAACGCCACATGTGCAACGCTCAGATCGTTGATTAGCTAAGTGGTGGAAGTTAGAGTAAAAGTAAAAATTTGTATTGATAGGCTAATATATTTAATAGTGCAATAAGTTTGGATTTTTTGATAATCTATATTATTGTAGCAGATATAAGGGAGAATGTCCGTCTATGTCTTTTTTCTAAATTCTTTTATTAGAATGCTAGAGTTTTGAAACTTTTTTGGTGAAAAGATAACGAAATTCTCAGAATCTTACTAGTTTAAAATTTTTATCTATCTCCTACTGGTATGGAGATATAAATTATTTTAAACATTTTATCTCAAAATAGGCTAATTTCAGAAAATTGAATTAAATCAGGAGAGTCCGCTAAACATTTGAATTAAACATATATGGTTGCAAAATAAATAAAACCAAATTAAAGTTATCATATACAAATTTTTGATTTTGCAGAGATTTTGAGTGTAGGAATTTTTGGAAATAGTCGGAAAACCTACTCAAATAAACTGATCTATATCTTTTAAAATGTTTCCCTTTTTTACTTTAAATTTTCACCATTATTATTGAATTTTCAAGTTTACAACCCCAACCCATCGATCATTTTGATATACGCATATAAGCTTAATATCCCTATACATATCCAGATTTTGAGATCGCCAAAGAAGTTTCACTTCTGCCACGAGTACTGAGTTACACGCGCGCTTTTTTTTTAAATAAAGTTGTTTTACAAAATAGTTTTTGAAACATCAATTTTCAATTCTCAAAAAAATAAAATTGTTCAAAATAATTTTTTTTTTAACTGAGTCGTCTTCGAAAAAAAAAATAATTTTGCCATAACGAATTTTTGGCAGTCGTTGTAAGGCAGCCTTCTGTTATTTTCGGTTCTAGTAGTATGACCATACTTTTTTTCTTGTAAATATTCTATACCTATAGTTCCTATCTAGGTACCGATAGATGCTTCAATTTTACTAAAAATCGAAAAAGTTATCTGCGAAATATAATTTTTTCACAAATGAAATCGTTTTTTTTTTTTTATGAACTTGAACTTTTCAGACAATTTGAGTATCATATTTTGGACTGTCACCAGCGCAGCGCTGTAAATCTTGTTCGATTTTGAAAATTTAAATGGCCATCGATTTGTCGTCTCAAAATCTCAGTATACGTTATTACCGTTCCAAAAAAGTAATTATGAAAAGACCAAAAAGTGTATTGGGAAAAAAACCTTTTCAAAAATGTTGGACTGCCACCAACTCCATACAAATTGTTGTATTTTTGAACATTTGGCAAGAGTATACGATAACTTTGGCGCCAGAAATTGATAACGGTTTTTTGTAGAAGGGTCAAAAATAAGCATTTTTTATTATGGGAGGGGGTCTCTATCTCACCCTGTTTAGAAGGTAGGGGCATTTTAGAAAACATGACTTTAAATGGATTTTTGCTTGCTTACATAAATTGAGTATACTAGCACCCAGCATTCTGGCGCAGCGTATAAACAGTATTTCGCTGGTATATCGCCCAAGTATTTTGAATGTTAATTGTGTTTGTAAAATTTAGGGGTTCTTTCCTCAGTTTTGGGCGATATTTCCAAACCAAATTTCAACGGAATTTATTACCAATAGTTTTCTTTAACAATAGTACCAAGAATTTGCAGGTTTAAGGATTTAACTCCCTTTTTGGGGCCTCAGTGCCGCTAAATTTAGAGTTAAAAAATATTTTTTTAAAAAACTATTAAAAACAAATAACTTGGTTGGAACAAATAATGAAATAACAAGTTTCGGGCTTTCAGAAAACCTATTATTTTAGCACTATTAGTGTTACCGTTGTTTTGTTTTTTTCATTTAAACCCATTTTGTAGGAAATTGTCCCCCCCCCCCGCCTAAACGGAGTGAGATATACCCCGGCCCGTAATACAGAATGATTGTATGAATGAAGCCCCTCTATAAAAATCCGTTATTGTTTTGCTGCGCCGTAGTTATCGTACTCCCCCACACTATTCCTCAAAGTTAATACCAAAAAATTATAAAAAAGTAGTTAAAGTAATTTTCAATTTTCTCAAAAACTAGAAGACATAAGACCATTCGGTTTTTTGTGTTTGATTCAGAATTGAAAAGCCAATTTAGCACTTAATTTCACAATTTTTAAAAAGGGCCGGTCCAAACTTTTTTTTTCATTTTTTTTATCAAAATTTGTGTTTGCATGCAAATTTTTCAAAAACTGTTGACATGAATAATTTAGTTTAAATTAAGGGTTAAAGAATATATTTTAAAACCGATATAGTACCTACTTCATTCTAAGTGCTGCCGTTGTTTTTTTAATATTTTGTTTTCCATTTTGATTAATTGTTTTCTAAAATGCCCCTACCTCCTTAACGGGGTGAGACAGATCCTCCCCCCATATTAAAAAATGCTTGACTTTGACGCTTCTACAAAAAATCGTTTTCGATTTTTGGTGCCAAAGTTATCTAGTCTAAGAGCCGACAGCAAATTTTGAGAGCGGATTGATAACCAAAATATGAGTATGAGGGATTGCCAAAATTATGACGATTTGACTTAAAGAAAATGACAGAGCATCCCATAATATATTTTTTAAATTTATTGAAATGGTAATACCTCGGACAAAATAAATTGGAAAATCGCTATTTTCAAACCTCCACCCCCGCCAAAGGCTGAAAAAGAAACCTGCCAGACGGTTGTTTTTGATACCGCGTTATATGCACCTACAAACCCTCATACACATATTTTGGTTATCAATCCACTCCCAAAATTTGCTGTGGGCTCTTGGTCTAATCGTACTCTCCCCAAACATTTGAACTGAATTGATAGCTAATATTTCAATCTCGGTACGTCATTTTCTATTTTCTTTTTTTTTAACCATAGCAAGAAAGTTATCATGAAAAGCTAAAAAGAGCGTATTAAATCTTAAAGTTGTTGAATTTTAAAAAATCTGACGACAATCGATACTTTTTTCATGATAACTTTCTTGCTATGGTAAATACAAAAAAATACAAAACTATGTATACCGAGAATATACAAAATGATGTACAGAGATTTAAGGATGACCAATTGAGTTAAGCAAGTTATTAAAACCAAGAAAACTTCTATACTTTTCATAGGGTTAATAGCTTAACAGACAGGCAATCAGAATTGTGAAGGCATTGAGTTAACCTTTTTAACTAATCCTTAGCTTGTCATCCCTATTTTTGTCTGCTTTTCTGTAATTTGACATACAACTGCCGACTAATCTGGTGAAGTGATTATATACATACATATACAAACCTCGAAGTAACGGTTTTAAGGTGATTTCCAAGAACAGAACAAGAAACTTTCTTAGCTCCAAAAGTAACAGTGTCTCCCCGCCATACAACACCGTTCGTTATGAGAAAAAGGATTTATCTCGAAAAGAACTTGTAGAAACTATCAGTTTTTCGCAAACAACTCCGAAACTGTAAATACTATCGAAAGGTATTTCACAAAAACTCTGTAGATCATGTTATCCGCCATAACATATAATGTTCTTTACAAAAATATTGAAACAATTATTTTCCTGTGTAAGAGAAAATAGCGTGAAAGTCGAAAATTGTTTGGGGTTTAGTCGCAATTTTTGAGTAAAAACACATTTTATGACATTTTAAGAGGCAGTAAATTTTGATATTTTCATAAATTTGCTTAAGAGCCAAAACATTTCATAATAACAAGCTTTTACCACGTACCGAAGCGAATTCCTAAAAACGGAAAAATCCTAAAATCTAGCCTTAATACAAAAATCCACAGATGGGCAATTTTGAACTCCTTATTGCCCCTTGCCCGCACTAATGATCATAACGAGACGAAACAAATACAAATATAAATTTATTCAAAAAATAATCAAGTGAAACTCTGTTGACCTATAAAATACATAATAAAAAATACTGTTATGTCTATAGAAGCTCTAAAACACTTGTTTCTATTTACAAAAACATAAAATAAAATTAACCACAAGTTTTTTTTTAATCAAAAGAAACATTGTGCCTCATTGCTTCTTTTTTCATTAAATTATGGAGGCTTACAAAATATCATATTTTTTTTTCTTTCTAATTGGTTTGTTTTTAAAATGTTCATTTTTGCAGGCATCAGAACAATCAAAACGTTATTCAAGCCTAACACAACAATGCAATGTCATTTCACCACAACAGGACCTTGCAAACTTTGTTCGTATACTACCGTCACCAGCGAATGCACAAAAAGTTCCTAGACGACCATTCGCTCCACCTCAGCCTCCAGGCGAGGTAGAAGACGTTAACGAGTATAATGTAAGCACATAGCAAGGAAACAGAAAAAATCTTTTCCTTTTTCTATAATCCTTTGTTGACAAGCTAAATAAAATAACAAGAACAGAAAATAAATAAATAACAATAAATAAATATTTTTCTTATTCCCACCTTCACCATCCCCATCCGCATCAGGACATCACGCCCGTACTACGAAATGAACTTGTTTTCGAGCGCTACTCTTCCCTGCAATTACGTCCATCTCTGGAATCCCTCAAACGAGAAGCCACCGACTTAGAAATGCAAATACGGCAGCTACAGGTTTGTTTGTTAATCAAAATAAAAGGAAAATCCTTATAAAAAACTATAAGGATTTTCCTTTTCTATTTGTTGTTTGTTAAAAATGCGGATAGAGATGAGAGGGGAGATCTGTGTGATACTTTGATGTTATCCTGTGTATTTTCTTTTTCTACATCTTTAAGGATTCTGTGGACTCACTGAGTCGAACTCAGTTGAGAGGTATTGAAGGCCAACTTTATAATAAAGTTAATGAACTGCAGGAAGACCTTTCGATGAAAAAGTTCGATTTGAGAGCGAAACAAATTCACTTTGCGGCTGTTAGAGCACAGGTAAGTACCTTTCAATTTTTATTAACATGAAAATGCGGACAACAAAAAAAAAAAAAAAACATAAAATCACGGAGTAGGTAGGTACTCGTGAAATTACATTCAAATTAGGATTTTATATGGCGTGTGATCTCATGCTGTGCTGTGGGGCGATAAGGTTCACACTGGGGCGGAATAGCAAATGATTGGAATAAAAATAGGAAAATGGAATTATATTAGTATCGTTTATTAATAAAATGAGTTCGTAAAACTAAAAAAAAATGCCACCATTTATGAATGTAAACTTGAGGTACAAATTGATATGTTTATAAGTCAAAGGGCACGGTTGAGCCCAGCCAAATTCTGGCACTACACCCTTTTTACAGGATCAAACTCGGACGATTTTGGACCCCCACTCTAACTTTAGTACCAATAAAGTCAGAAGAATAAAGAATTAGCTAAGCTCACTATTTTCAGGCAACTCACCAAGTTTCAATTCTTTAGCATTAGTGATGGTTATTGAGATATAACGTTTAAGACTGCAAAAATCACAAGAACCGTAACTGACTGGCTGACTCACTGCCAGATCATCAAAATTATGGAGCATTTCCCGAGTCCTGACATCGTAAAATCATTATTTAATTTCGCACAACTAAGGAAAAAATCGAAAATTTAAGATTTTCCATTCAGGGGGTGTGGTGCTTATTTTCATAGAATTGATAAGCTATTTGGAGCACTTCTGATTTATTGCAGAATGGATTAATTTGGTAGAGCGCAGCGGTAGGGTGTGAAAACAAAGGCAACATTTTAAAATATGAGAATTTACATTCAGGGGGCGTGGCATCCGCCCATTTTATCAGAATTGATACTAATTGGTAGAACGGTTGGTCTTGAAATTGACAAAAATGGAAAATTTGAGATTTTTAATAAGGGGCGTAAAACATTTTGAGCCATTAGAAAAAAATATGATGACTAAAAATTAAACTTTGAGTACAAAGATCCAAACTTCCATCACGAACATTGAAAACAAAAACACTTCCATAATATAGAAGAAATTTCTTCGAACAAAAATTGGGGCTACACGTGAGAATAAGCAGTTGTCAAAATACACAAAAGAAAGATTTCAACTTCAAAGTACCCATTACATTTGAGCATATAAGGGTGACTGGTATTATGCTCTGACAGGTATTGCTCTTGTGGTGTATGAGAATTTGAAACAAAAAATCAAAATTCTTAAAATATTAAGGTTTTAAGAGCAAAAAATCAAAAAAAATATGCTTATTTTTGAACGATTATAATGTATTTCCACCAATTTTTATTAAACGTTTTTTTTTATTGATCCATCATATTAAAGGCTTAGAATTCTTCTTTATTGGGAGACGGACACAATCCCGAAAACCCAGAATCCCGAAAACCCAGAATCTCGAAAACCCAAAATCCCGAAACCCCAGAATCCCGAAAACCCAAAATCCCGAAAACCCAAAATCCAGAAAGGCAAAAATCCGGCAAATAAAATAGAAATCGTAAAAATCTCTAATATCAAATGAAAAATTTGCGTACATTTTTCATTGTATATAGCTTTTCGGGATTCCGATCTCGGGATTTTGGGTTTCCGGGATTCTGGGTATTCGAGATTTCGGATTTTCGGGAATTCGGGTTTTCAAGATTTTGGCTTTTCGGGATTTTGGATTTTCGGTATTTCGGTTTTCTGACCCCAACCCTTCTTTATTTAATTTGAAAATATGTTGCCCCTCTTTTTGCACAAAAAAAAGTTATGAGATAAGTTTGGTACAAAACTGTAATATCAATGATTTTCGATTTTTCTTAGATCAGTTCTTTTTAAAATGTTCCTGCTTAATTAATTTTTAAATTTTTTAAACCATCAATTTTGATAGAAAATCTTATTTTCAACAAAAAGTCTTCCAGGGTGAATTCTGAAAATTGACTTGGTTTTCGAATTATACCAAAACGCATGCAAATAACACAAATGCTGAGCAGGTATGTGCGATACAATCCTTCATTTATTAACTTGTTTATTTGCAGAAATCAACACATTTTAACTTCCACATCGTCGTTTTGTTTGTTTTTTTTTTCTATTTTCTATTTTTTTTGTAACGTATAATCAAAACTTATTTTCTTGCCTTATTGAGCAATTAAAAATTCGCTTAGTTTCCAGTTAGAAACTTAAGTTTACTCATTTTCTCTTTAGTACTTTGTCTTGGAGTCTTCTCTCAGATATTCGTTTGGGATGATATCTTTTGGGCAAGCATCAATAACACTTTTGAGAAGGTATTTTCGCATTAATTAATAAAGATAAAGAAATTAAAATATTAAAATTACTTCGGTTTAGTGGATTGAAAAAAAAAAAAGGAAAAGCGACCTCAACTTCAGAAATAATTGTGTTTCGCCCAGGTATAAAACTTAAAATCGAAGTAATTTTAATATTTTAATATATAAATCAATGGGCACGGTAGTGCCCAGCCAAGTTCTGGCACTACACCCTTTTTACAGGATCAAACTCAGGCAATTTTCGACCCCCCTCTAACTTCAGTACGAATAAAGTCAGAAACTTCAAAATCGCAGCATTTGCTAAGCTCACCAGGTTTAGGTAACTTACCAAATTTCAATTCTTTAGCACTAGGGGTTTCCGAGATATAAGACTGCAAAAATCGTAAAAACAGTAACTAACTGACTGACTGACTGACAGATCATCAAAATTATGAACCACTTCCCGACATCGTAGAATCTTGTAATTTTGCACAACGGTTGGCCCTGAATTTAAGTCAGTTATCATTAAATAATAGATGTCTCTAATAATTTTGAGGTTCTTTGATGCTACTCTTTTTAAAATATTTGATAATTAACATTAATAAACTAAGAACTTGGCGTACTTTTTACGGCTGACTTGTTACGCAACGGTTGTTGTATTAGAAGAACTTGGCTGATGCTTTTTTAACATTTATTTTTTTGTTGTGATTCCTTCATCTTTATTATTAAAAAAAAACCTGACCACGAGTGATTGTTTTCTGGGTGCATGGATTTAAACAAATTCCCCTAGAATAATAAAATGATGTGCCCACCGTTATACCTGGGCGAAACACAATTATTTCTGAAGTTAAGGTTACTTGTACCTTTTTAATTGAAGCGTAATCACATTAATTATTTTGCTATTCAAACTTATTTAATCAAATATTTCAAAATGAGGGAATTAATAACTTAACGTGGGCAAAATTGCCACAGAAGCTTTTTTAATTGATTTTTGATTTGATTTTGTTACCACTACTAAACAACATATGCACAATCGTACAAAATCGATCCATGAGAACACCCCGAAAGCAGGTTTCAAAATGTCGGATTTATTGGTATGTTGGTTTTGGTTGTTATTTTTATTATAATGCGATTTTTCCTTTTTTCTATGTAAAAAGTAATCACTGGTAGATAATGGAAATGGTCCATGACCCCCTCTCTAAGTCATAACCCCCCCCCATGTATGACCCCCCCCCCCATAAGTCACAAACTGTTCATAGACCATAGACAAATAAACACTCCCCTTCAAATTTGTCTCCCCTTCTGAGCTGGCTGTAATCTATAAAGCATTTATCCGTCCGAAACTTGAGTACAATTCTCATATTGGGGCAGGTGCCCAAATAACTTTCTTGAGTCTCTTAGATGGGATTCAGAAAAGAGCTTTGAAAATGATAGGTGACAGAAATATAACAGAAATGTTTCATGTCTAACATTATTTTACCGTTACTTTTATAAAATTTGTTCTAGTGAAATAGCCAGTTGCATTCTTCCCCTAAAACAATTCAACCGTAATACTCGTACTTCTAGGAATGCACATCAGTTTACCCTCGAGCCTAACTTAGGACGCACTGTTATGTATAGAGCTTCTTTTTTTAGCCGCACTACCCGAATGTGGAATGCTTTACCCGGCTCTATCTTTCCCGGGCATATTAATATTCAGAGGTTCAAAATGAATGTGCATCGGTATCTCCTCTTAAATCCTTCCCTATTTTCCAAACGCTCGCACTGTGTTTTAACATTTTAAGGGCAACTAAAATCCCTTTAGTGCGCGCTCCTCTAAAAAAAAAAATTATAAAGTAATTCAAAAGCACTCAAGAAACAGGTAAGAATTTGTCCAATTCTGCAACAAATTTGGAATCAAGCACTCTAGAGCAGGGATCGGTAATAAGCGGACCGCAGGCCAAAACCGGACCGCAAAAGGTATAAATCAGGACAGTTTATTCTTCCGTTTTAATTCGAAAAGTACTTTTACGTACAGTTAAGATACATATACTACTTAATTATTTCCTACAAAATACTTCTTATCGCTCATAATGTAGCTATACCAACCTGAACAATTTTATTCTTCAAGGAAGGAGCTCAGACGTAAAATTTTCCCAAAAACTGTTTTAACTTCAAACTATTTAATTATACAATAATAGACACAACAAAATGTATACCTTATAAATAGAAAATGATTTCGTGAACCATTTTTGCGAACATTTTTCGAACATTTAAAATCGCTTACAAGGTTGATGGAAACAAAAATTAATAATGTAATGATATTTTATGATATTTCGGGACAGTTAGTTCAAAGTGGGTTAAATTAAGAACGTGACCTTAATAGGCTTTAATTAACTAACGCTAATCAACCAAAAATGGCCGATTAATGAAATCCATGATTAGCAACTCATACTTTGAATTGAAAAAAAAATTGATCAACAAACACATCTGAGGATTTCCTAGCTGCACTAATCATGGATTAAAGATGATTAGCTGTGAACGAACTGGCTCTTAAGGGTTCCCAGTAGGTGTAAGCAAATCAGAGCCAAATAAAATATAGTACTTTGACCACAGCAATGTTTCAAACATTGCCCGGTGCACTTAGTTTACACCATGATGTTTCTTGGCAAAACTATTAGTCCGTTGTGGATCGGATTTTGGAACTATACCTTGTAATATTAGATTCCAAATTTGTTGCATTGGACAATTTTGTACCTGTTTTTTTGAGTGCTTTATAAGATTACTTAGATTTTCATTCATATAATTCTGTTTAAACTTTATGGTAAGATAGCAACAAAAATTATAAATGCATGAATTAAAAACTAGTGTGGTCTTGTAGAAAATTTTATAAGAAACAAATTTATAATGGATGGTTTTTTCTAAGATTGCATATTCCCAAAGTTATAAAGGACAATATCAGGAAAACCGGGGTTATTTTATCTTTTTTTCACTGTTGCATTTTGTCTGCAGCGAATACAGTCTTTTCGAACGTGCAAAGTGAGCTACATACAACTTTAACAGGCCTTATAACATATTAAAAAAGCAGAAGACGAAGATGCATAATGTAAAAGCAACTCCTGCAGCCTGTCATCAGCTATTCCTTCTGAGTCTGGTTCTACATCTCAAAGTTATGAAGGAACTCCAAATTTCGAAAGAATGTTACTATAAGTATCTGCACCGAAATAAATTTTAACCGGCAGCGAATGAGACATCACATCAACGAGCGTATTTACACAGATGCGAACATCATCCCCTTTGACAGGTGTCTAGTGCTTTCAGCAAAGAGACTTGTAGAACGCACCACCAGTTACCCTATTCAACTGATAAGAAGGATGGCCACCAAGCAGCGACATCCCGATCCGAGATACCCAAGTACGAATGAAATCCTAGTCTAAAACATAATCATGGACAACGAGCAGGCCGGGAGGGGGGGGTCTCATAAACGCAGAGGGGGGGGGGGGGTCAAAAATGGGGAGTGTTTATTTGTGAAAAGTGGTCGCTGCAGGTCATTATCTCTAGGGCTCTGAACTGTCATACAGGGGGGGTCATAAATGGGGTGATCCAGGACTGAGGGAGGGGATAATAGATCACTCTTATTAGGTACTATAGTGATAACTATATACATACATAGAAAAAAGGAAAAATCGCATCGTAATAAAAATAACAACCAAAAACAACATAACAATACATCCGCCATATTGAAACCCGTTTTTCGGGGTGTTCCCATGGACCGATTTTGTCCGATTTTGGATATGTTGTTCAGTAATGGTAACTGATCAAAAATCAATTAAAAAAGCTTCTGTTGCAATTTTGCCCACGTTTAATCAATTTTTATCTTAATTTGCCTGTACTATAAATTGTACCCTTTACTTCTATGAATGTATTGTGCATTGTAATATTCTTATGTATGTATTCTTACCTAAACAATAAAAATCACTATACAAGTACTATTTGACATTGATGCAGCGGTGGCACGGCGTCACCGGTTTTCCTCTAGGTTTACTCACTCACCGCACATAACTAGATAACTATTATTTGAATCCTAAACACACTAAAATGAAATATGCTGCTGTGTATTAATTAAATCTCGCCAACACCAACGCACAGCAATAGCATCGCTTGATAATACATGCCTACCAAAAATAATAATTAGACAAGGGAAAACCGTGGTAAGTAAGCCTGAATCCCCAAACCAAAATACATTTTCAAACTTATGCTGTTAGTAAAACAATGCCAAACATCCCTGAAGTACTTTCAAACTCATTATAATTGGAACAAAACAGCAACAAAAAAAAAAAACTTTTTTAATTGTTTCACTTAATTAGAAGTGCGCTAGATAATGAACTGTTTTTGCAAAAAAAAAAAAAATAATAATTTCTCGTTTAGCGTAAAATATTTGTTTACCTACATTATATTCATATAGCAGATAGCTACACAATTAAAAGTTTGTAATTTCTATAGGAAAATAAATACAAAAATCTATAATGTGCTTCCTTGTAAGCCTATACATATATAACATCCTCTTTGTTCGTTAATAACTCTGTTGTCTTAAGAAACGTTCAATTTCATCAAACCAATTTCGATAATGAAGCAATAAACCCGCTATTTCCAACAAATAATAAGAAAATAGAACAAAAAAAAAAAAGAAGAATATTTTGCAATTAAGAACTTTCGCACGTAGTTTCTTCAAAACTTTTAGACATTATGAAATGTTCATGTTACTTAGATTGGGTAGGTACTCATTAAAATTAATGTAACACCCCTTTTCTTTCGCTACTCCAAAAAAGTAAAGATACACTGGGGTAGTACGGGTAAGTATGAAAACTGGTAACAAATCAACCATAAAACTTAAACTAATCACTCAGCCATTGTCCACCAATTTGATTTAAATGGTACAATATAAATTTCTGTTGGACTTATTTTGTTCATTCAAAAAAGATATCGACTGGTAGCACGAACGAATTTTGATATCAAATATTGTTCTAGGAGGTTCTCATAAGAAATCGAAAAAAATTAAATCTATCGATTTTAGTCCAGAAAAATTAGATACAAAATTGCCCTTGCTTCGAAAAAATTCCGACAGTGCTGAATTTTGGTGGAGAGCTTCATTTTGTTGCCCTTATCATTTCCTAAAAAGTACCCTATATTTGAAGTGAAGCTTAAAGTTTTAGGGGGAGGGGCGTAAAATGGACTTTTTTCTAAAATACTCGAAAACTATAGGTTCTTTGAAAAAAGTTGTATATAAACATTGTAGGTCATTAAAAGTTACACAAAAAAGATCTTAACATTCTTTTTCGTACAATTTCTAGATTTGCAGAAAAACGGTCGAAAACATTTGGGTACAGTACATTTAGTAAAAAAATATTTTCGACCATTTTTCTCCAAATCTATAAATTGTAAGAAAAAAAGTGTTATAATCTTTTTTAAGTAGGGTATACTTTTTTTTTTATTTGATAAAAATTTCATACTGCCCTGCTTACTTCAATGTGAATAAGTTAGCA
Source organism: Melangyna quadrimaculata (assembly GCA_949320155.1). Lineage (NCBI taxonomy): Eukaryota > Metazoa > Arthropoda > Insecta > Diptera > Syrphidae > Melangyna > Melangyna quadrimaculata. The sequence continues at coordinate 74,510,562 of OX439485.1, read as the reverse complement.
GGGAAGTATCAAATTTTTATCAAATAAAAAACTTCAAAATTTGGACCTTAAATTTATTCAAATGCAGAATAAACTGCAAATTTGGAGCCTAACTGCAATGCTTGGTTATCGAGATACACTATTTGACCTGCTAACTTTACTGTGAAGTTAGTTCGTTTTTTTTATAAAATTGGTGCCCATATAATTTTAAAAACATAAACACACCCTTGTTCTGTTTTTAGGACACACAACAAAAAAACACTTCTTAAATCTCTAAAAGAATAAGCCCTCAGATGAAAATGATGGTCCTCAAATTATCAAACCTACCTGATCCATGTTTCTACGTGTATTTTTTTAAAGTTGGAGAACCTTCCTATCAATCCGTTTAGAAATTATTTTAAAACAAAGTTTTACTTATTCCGTCTTTAGAAAAAACAATTTGAATTTTTCAGTATGACCTTTTTTTGTAGAAATAGGTAACATATAAAGTTTTAGTTAAATTGAGTTGGGGAATGTTTGTGTCTTCAATTTGATTGACATTTTAGTAATTCAAATTAATTTCTTATATGTAGGGGAGAGTGGGGAGAGAAGGACTTCGGGGCAAAAAGAACCAAACCGATTTTCGGCGTGGTTCTTAGCTCCATCTTATATTCAATAATGAGAACTTATGAAAAACCTATTTTTCCAACACATCCCTTAGTTCCATTGAAAAACTGAAGTTAGTTGTGGTTTAAATGAAGAAAGTTTGAAAACGGCCCATCTCTTAAAAAAACAAGCACTTTGCATTACCAATCCAAGATGACAGGTTGAACTTTTCCAAAACTTACTACATTTTATATTGTTTGTCATCGTTTGTGTTCTTTAAAAATATTGGACATAAAGTTAATAAATAATATTAAACGATATAAAAAAAGTTCTTTTACAAAACTCCTTGTGGTGTAAATGGAACTAGTACGTCGGGGGGCAAAACGGACTACCAGTCCGTTTTGCCCCACGACGTACTGGTTCCAATTTCAAGGCAAAACAACAACTACCTAAGATAACTCTGTTTTGCTCCATGACCTTCAGGCTAGGCGCATATTAGACGCGTTCGACACGAGTGACGCTACATAACACAGCACGAGTTTTTGTAAGCAATATAGATCAAAAGAACAACGCATATTGATAGAGCGACGCGACACGACCTGACGAGCGTTTTTCGAAAATCGCAGTTTCCATTTTTGCATATGGATACCATAATACCGTATTCATATCTAGCGCTAGGGCGCTCAGCTCTTTAATTAAATACAATTTTGAAGTTCCTACCCTTGGTAACTGAGCTTTATGAAAAAAATGCATTTTCAATGCAGTATACCGTACAAAGGCCCCAACCCCGACTTGCCAGACTTTCATATTTGCATATGAATAGTAGGGACATATCTTAAAACAAAAGGAGTTTTTGCTATCGTTCACCCCCAAAAATTGATGTGGGCTCTCGGTCTGTATTGTTTCATTTTAAAGTTCCTTTTTATTTATTTATTTTTCTACGTTTCCTTTGCTTATTTATTCTTTGTATCCTTCCAAAAAGGAATTTAAGTTTTTAATACTTTGAATAAAATATAAGTGTTTTTTATACCGATAGTTTTTAATATAATTGTCAAATTAAATCAGTGGTTCATTTTGCCCCTTTCAAAGGTTCCTTTTGCCCCGCTAGTGGGGCAAATGGACTTTTTACGTAAGGTTGTATATTTATTGTGCATACCTCTATGTATACTTGTTTAACTTTTCTGATTGTTTACTGTAATGGAGTTCAAAGGTTAAAGTTTTATTTTAAAAAAATATTTGCTTTTCTTTTATAGAAAAAATATAAGGAGCGTCTAAAGCTTAAGTGGTGCTTCTTGCCCCACCCTCCCCTAGGTACCTTATCAAAACTTATTTCAATAATCCAAATTGACAAATTTTGGATTTCAATATCTATATTGACAATAGGCATAACAATATTTTCAATGTCTCAATTGTTATCCTAATAAAGATTCCCTTAAACTTTTCTTGACTTTCGAAAAATCAAAATGCTTCCTTAAACATACATCAATTGTGTTTTATGCAAACATGAGATAACAAAAAATATGTGTAGAATTCTATGGTAAACACAAACATGTCCTTAAAAGTCATTTCATGCAGGCTTATATCACAAGAGGCACGTATTTACATCTTTTATTCTTTCAAACAGCCACAAGATACAATTATAAAACTGAGAAAGATAAATTTTGTATGGATATTTTGTGTATACCCAACCATAAGGCAGACAGACAGACACAAAAACGGAATGCGGGCTTTTTTCTCTTATACAATCCAGAATCTCTAGGTACATACAAATCAAACAAAATCAAGGATTACCTACATACGTTAAGATCATGTGTACGCATGTTTCCATTTGGCTTTCACTAACCTTTTTCTTTTATTATTTTCATGCCTAACTAACTTTTTACCCTTACCTTCTTTTTTTAACTGTCATTTGCATTCACACAATACAAATCATAACGACTTTAGTGGCATTATGAAGTTATGAAAATAACTTCAAGTACATACTCGAAAGTATGATTTTTATAAAATGAGTTTGAAAATTGTCAAAAAATAAAAAATCCTCTTTCGCAAGCAGCTGTGCTTAATCAAAAGTTCAGCTGAAATCATCTTTTTCAAATTTTTACAGACTTATTTACACAATATACAAAACATATGTGACACATTATTTTATTTGCAGTAAACAGAAGTAAACTTTGTATATTGAATTGCTATTCTTCAAAGAAAATATGTGTATACACACGAGTACATTAACTTAATTTCAATTCAAACGTGTTGTTGTTTTTTTTTGTTTTCATATCAAACAAATTATTCATAGGTACCGTATCTATCTATATCGTGATATTTTTCAATTCGAAATAATAAACAGGTCCATTGGATTTACACCAAATTGATTCATGCGTAAGAAAAAGGTAAGGTTTATTTTGTCGTTGAATAATAAAACCCAAGTTGGGTTTAAGGAAAATACAAAAATGATAAAATGTACGACTGGGTTGTATGTTCCTGTTTTTACTCTTTTCAGATTTTAAGTTGATTTGGGGTTGACATATAAATTTATTGTGAATTTGTTAATGCTAGTAGTTCTAAGTTACAAAGTTATAAATAAATGATGGGCCATATTAGTCACAAAAGAGGAAAGAAAAGCGTTTAACTGAAACAATATGGTGTTTAAACACAAACATTTTATTGCAAACAAAATATAAAGTCCCTATTGCAAAGGTAATCGCAATTAAATATCTTTGAATATTAAAAAAAAATAAAAAAACAAATAAAATGCACGACGAAAGGTCCACAATGCATATACAAATATGAATAAAATAATTTCTTTCTCAAAAAATATCAGCCTAATTCTCGGCAAGAAACAATTTAAATGATGTCAGGAACCTTCGAACAGTACCTACCTTAAATAATTTTTTTTTTATTTTCGACTTTCTTAATAATATATACTAATTGAGATTTGTATGCGAATGATTATGAAATAATTAGTTTTTTTGTCGATTTAAAAAAAATCTAAAAAATCTTGTGCTGCTCAGGCTCGCAAAGGCATGGTTTAATTCAGATAAAATGTCTTTTTTTTAAGATACATTTTTGTAATTTAAAAATAAAAATGCTTTCATTTCAATTGGAGTTGAAACATTACTGTCCTTCAAGTCAAGAATATTGGACCGAATTAAAGACCACCTCGAAGACATACTCGACGCCGAACAAGCAGGTTTCCGCACTGGATCTTCCTGTGTTGCGTTGAATATCGATCACCACTACACCTGCTGTTCATCGATTTTGAAAAGGCGTTCGACAGTGTCAATAGAGAATTTATTTGGCTTGCTTTGCGCAGAAGGGGCATCCCAGATAAATTGATTGCTATTATCAAGGCTACATATGATGGATCCAAGTGTCACGTTTTGCACAAAGGTAGGCTGTCAGAGGAGTTTGAAATCCAAAGTGGAGTTAGGCAAGGCTGTATACTGTCACCAATACTGTTCCTGTTGGTGATAAGTGGCGTACTGCACGCAGCTCTGTCAAATGGAAATGGAGGAATTCAGTGGACTCTGCAATCTCACCTCAAACATCTGGACTACGCGGACGGCGCACTTATGCTTACTCTCTCATAGGATCATGGATCTCCATCAAATGACAACAAGGGTGGAGAGAGAAGCAGAAATCGTAGGGCTTAAGATCAACTCGGCAAAAACTAAAAGGATCAGCCTTGGAACTTCCTCATCAATCCAAGTAAATATTTCTGGACAACCAGTAGAGATGGTAGAGGATTTCAAATATCTTGGGAGTATTGTCTCTACGGGTGGCGGAACTGAACTGAACGTAAACAGCCGAATCAGAAAAGCAAAGGCTGCGTTCGGAATGCTGTCCAAAATATGGAGAAACAACTCTTTTAGCTTAAAGACCAAGCTACGACTGTTCCGCTCCAATGTTGAATCTGTTCTGCTTTACGGCTGCAGCACTTGGAAAGTCACTGACACTGTCACTAGAAAGCTGCAAACCTTCGGTCATAGATGTCTACGAAACATCTTGAGGATTTTCTGGCTCAACCGTATCTCCAATGCCGAACTTCATGCGAGAACTGGTCAGGAGCTCATAGACTCCATTATACGAAGAAGAAAGTGGCAGTGGATTGGCCATACGCTTCGAAAAGGCGATCGGTGCATTGCATAACAAGCAATCCAGTGGAACCCGCTCACACAAGAACAAGTGGGCCGGCCTTGAAGTACATGGCGAAGAACGGTCGAACAGTAATCGGCACGACTAGGGAAAAGTTGGAGAGAGCTGAAATATATTTCATGAAATCGTACACGATGGCGCGTAGGTGTAGTGGAGGCCCTATGTCCCGTTAGGGAAACATCAAGGACGTAATAGGTCCGAGGACCTAAGTAAGTAAGTCAAGAATTCGACTTTCGTGATAAAATATAATAATTAATAACATTTAAAATTTTTCATTACCCCCCCCCCCCAAGTTTTTTCCTGAGTTCGCGCCTGGTGGCCATGGTAAAAGTCCAACGTTTTCCAACTGAATCCAGCTACTAGCTACCCAGGAAGTATGGATAGGGGCGTTGTCTTGTTGGAATATACAGGGTAGAGGTTGCAGAATATTCTTTAGCTTTGAAAATACCCGTTACAGCAGGCATTTGTAAATATTTCCGTTCTTTGTTGTAGTTAAAAATTCCAATTCAAATGTTCCATAATAGGTGATAGCTCCCCACACCATAACACCTGATGTATGACTGTAATCTGTAATGTCTTGACAAAATAAGTTCTTCTTTTCTTTAATCGTGAAAATAAAAGTTGTAACCATCGGGTCCGTCAAGATTAAACTTTTTATCACCTGAAAAGACAACCTTTTTCCATGCGTTTCAACAGGCAACATGCGCCCTTGCGAAATTCATCCGTAGTTCCTTATGTAGCTGCCGTAGAACCGGTTTCTTTTTGATTTTCATACTCTTGATGTACCACTGGTTTTAATTATCCTTAAAACCGTCGATATACAGGCTGATACCCCACTTTTTTACCTTATTTTAGGCTCTGATAGTGTGGAATTTGAAGCTAGCCGCTGAATGAGTCGCATTTATCGGATTGTTGTTGCTTGAGCTGTGCGTCCTTTTTGTTTTTTTTTTCCATAGTTTTCAGTGTCTGCTAGATAGTTGTTGACAATAGTCTATTTCTGTTCGGTCTACTAGCTTTTTCTCGGCCTGAGAATTCCAGTTCCTTTAAAGCATCTATTGATCCTCTTTCTGCTATTGTCGACGTGTTTTCAGAGCCCATTTTAACTTGAAATTTAATATAAAATATACATAGTTTTCTATCCTTTTTTAAATATTTAAAACTTTTGTTTGAAAAAAATCGGCGATGTTTGCCAAGTGATTTTTGGAATGGCCTCAATAAAGTGACGCAACTTTTTATATCCATTTTTTGCCGTCCATTCACATAATTTGGGAAATTTGTATGAATTTTCCACGTTAACTCTTTAAGTTTATCCTTTTTTATTGCAATATATATATATGTATGTACTGACACGTATCAAACATTTCCAGGAAAAATATTGCTTACAGGTATGTATTTATCAAGAAAAAACTTTTATGAAAATAGTGGCCTCTAACAAGTGATAGGGAGTGTATTTCATTGGAAAGCTTAGCCCTAGTACATCATTTTTTTTTTTTTTTGTATGGACACAAAGTTGTAAGCCATGGGGCTTAGGCAGTATATGGCAACAAAGATTACAATCAGAGCAAAAATTAATTGCAATAGTATTCCATTGAAATGACAGTATTGGTCGCTTACGATGAACTGAATAGACACCAAAATAAAGGAACTTTTATACCAATGGCGAATTAATATCGTGGTTGGTGAATAATTCGTTTTACAGTAAGAGAATTCTACTTTTTTATTCGATTTAGCGAATTTAATGAATGGGAATATTTGTGCGTCTATAGTGCCCACAATTGACATATACAACGTTGGAAAGCTTAGTTCAAGGGCATCATTTTCGAATATATTTGGACACACAACATGTATTTGCATCTGCATAATGCATAAAAGTAGAGCAGGACAGATGTATACAAAAAATCCGAGCGAGTCAAAGAGAACCATCAAGAAGATGAACATGTTCGTGTTCATATCTGCATTATGGCACTTTCCTATAATGCAGAAACGAAGATCTTCTGCAATTTGATCTTTTCTCCCTATCTAACATATATACCTTCATTTTGTATTTGGCATCCCTGTTTTTTATTTTTGCAGAAACCAAATGCAGATACAGGTGAATCCACCATTAGGCAGTAAATTACAAAATATAAAACAATTCGTCTATGTTTATTCGCAAAGTGTTTTTCTCATTTTGTTGGTCACTTACTTTAGCCAACTCCCATTGTTAAGGAAAAACAAAACTCGTACGTTTGTACACTCCATAGTACCTAATCATTTTCATAGGTCTCGCACTAGGTAGGCCAAAGATAAATAAATAGGGTGGCACAACGGCTCATGAAGAACCAGGGCCTAGTGAATAACAACTCGCAACCATTCCTGTGTGCGCCTTTCGACAGGAATGGAAGGGACCTACAATTTTATGCCGAATCCGAACTGCTAGACGAGAAGCACTTATTCGTGACAAGTGATACTCTTGGAGGATTTGTCAATTCCTCGCAAGAGGCAGTAGCCCCGAAAAAAAACTTTTTAGTATTGTAGGTGGACGAGGCTGGGAAGCGATCCCAGACCTCCAGCGTGATAGTCAAACGCACTAACCATTACGCTACGGGCTACTACACTAGGTAGGCCAGGTCCCATATTCTCCTTTAGAAGCATGACATATAAACACATTTTAAAATTGCTCGAATTGTTAAGCTAGAGCCGTTTGCCATTTATTTTCTTGAACAAATATGATTTCACGCTGCAATAAATTCATCGAATCGGTTTAAGAAATAAATATTTTTCTATATATGTATCTACCTACATACATAAATACATACATACAATACAATTTGAAATCATTTTTAGGAAACAAATTTGGAATGGAGATACAAATTTAAGTTATCAATCCGTTTATGTTATATTGAATATGTATTTCCTATATCTTATGAAAATAATAAGTGCACTTTGAAAAATTTGATATGCGATATTTTTTTAGAAGTAAATTTTAAAAATTATAGGGCTACTGTCTCTTGCGAGGAATTGACAAATCCAAGAGTATCTCTTCTCATGAATAAGTGCTTCTCGTCTAGCCGTTCAGATTCGGCATACAATTGTAGGTCCCTTCAATTCCTGTCGACACGCGCACATAGGAATGGTTGCGGGTTGTTAGACACTAGGCCTTGGTTCTCCACGAGCCCTTGTGCCACCCAATTTATTTATTTATTTATTTTTATGGAATATGGTATGATGTATGAAACATTAGAATATGAAACTTATTCACTTTCGAAATTGAATTTTTTTATATCGAGTTAGTCCAGTGGGTAGCGCTTTGTACTGAGAAACGGAAGAACGCGGGATAAGTCATAAGCCAACTTTTTTTTTGTTTTGCCTAACGAGGCAAACGGGTTCATAATCGCTAAGGCCCTTATTCTAGCCTTTTCTTACCCTTGCTAGCGCCTTGCCAGAATCTATGTAAAATGATCGAATGCCTTGTCAAAAACTAGCTTGTTTTTCTGCGCGGGTAAGGACCACACACATTGTAATATCAACACTTTTGGAGCCATTTTCGAAATAAATAAGATTTTTCTCGACGGAACATTTGGGCAAATTCCTAAACGCAAAACTTGCGCAAATTATTCTAAGCAGAAAGTTCCTAAATGTAAACATAAAAATTTCTGCAAAGCAGATTGTCCCAAAACGCAGTCGACTTTTTTACTTGCGTATATGTAAAGGAATTTGAGCAAATGTAAAAAAAATCTTGCGCACTCAACTTGCATTTGAATTTGTTTGGCGTTAGTTGTATCTGCAATTTTGCTACACTTAATTTATTTGTTTTTTTGAATAAAAGTAATTTATATTTACTAAAAGACAAAAAATTACTATGTTATGACTAATTTTAAAAGTATGGAAAACTGAAGGCTTAAAAAGCGTGCAAGTCTTAAGGAAATATTAGAAAACAGTCCTCAATTTTCTTTTACTAAAGAAGAAATGCTTCATAAATGGAACAACCTTCTTCTTACATATAAAAGGATAAAACAAAGGAATGGGGAAACTGGACGAGGTGCAACAAGGTGGGAGTACCTAATACGAATTGTTTCATGAAATATAGATATGGGACAATGCAACAACTTTATTAAAATAATTTTTATTTGGGGGTCCATAATTTATTCCAGCTGAAAATCAACAAACAACGCAAATGTCCATTCCGAAACGTCATATACATTCTACATGCTATGCAAACATATGCTTTAAACATTTCAACTTGCTTCTTACATATGCTTTGCATGTATTTTGATTTGTAAATGTTGTGTTTAGGAATTTGGCCTTTGTATGGTAGGAACCGTTTGTTTTTTTAATAATTTTAGAAAATTCTTAAAAATAATTGAAGACTAAGTTTAAACAGAATTGATGAAGACGTTTTTGAAATATTAAGCTCACAAATATTTTAACTTAAAACAGAAAAAAAATCAAAAAATAATTTCTTAATAATGTTTATAATTTATAGAAGCCTCTCCGTAAACATATTTCAAATAAATCAACGTAACTAAGTGTTTTCAAGAAAACAAAAACCAACAAAGAGTTTTTACTTAAGTACCAGTAATAGTAATTAACTGATTTTTGTATCAACCGTTTAACTGGAACCGTCTATGAAAAAAATTATATTTTCCTTAGTAGATAAGACTTTGCACCGGCTGAAATCCATCAAGCCGTTTAAGGTGAAAATACAAAAATATTATATGTGTTAAAGCTGACAAAATTCTCGTATTTCTTAAAGCGTTTCAATTAATGATTCCACGTGTACATAACTACATTTGAAGTTCTAAACGTCATGTCATAACTCATAAGGTAGTTTAATCGACCGATTTTATCGGGTTTTAATGATTTAAATCCCTCAAGAGCTTTAACCCTTATGCATTTTAGAGAAGGGTTAGACCAATTATCATGCAGAATTATATATATGAAATTGTTAAATTTTTTAAACAACTTTTGAAAAATCTATTTTAAAACTCAAATTTACTGGTCACGACTTTAGTATGAATTTTTTGCCAATTTTGAAAGGAATGAAATGGATTTTTTATTTTTAAGTAGCCGTGCCCTCCCATTGTTAGACAATTGTTGATTGATTTTTGACAATTTTTGGATTAATTTAAATATCGAGTATTTTTTTTATATAGCTCGTAGAGTGCCAGAAGAGGTAGTAAATTATTTGCTGTATGAGTCAGATGCAGAATACACAAAAAACTGAATTCAGCGATGCACGCACAGGCGCTCAGAGGAGTATTATGTTTTAAGTTAAAGAACTGAGGTGAAGTAAAAACTTTTCGAAATATAAGTATTGTGATTCAATTGATGCTAAAATAGACACACAAATTTAAAAACATGAACAAAATTCCGATAACGCTTAAATTTGATACGGACCTTCCACGGACTATAACGAAGCAATGGTAGAAAGTCCCCGGTTGATCTGACGCGCATCTTTTTACGCAGGGTCAAGTGTCGAAGAATCGGGTTTTTGCAAATAACTTTTGAATGGTAAGTGCTATCGAGAGGTAGTTAAGTTGCAGTTTGGAGAACACAAAATTCTCTACAAAAAAGACTCTTAAACTTTTTTCCATCGACCAATGACTAAGAAAGTATAGCTATTCCAAAAAAAAAAAACATATAACAACGAAAATATTGTTTTTTTTTTAGTATAAATGTCGTAGGAAAAAAGTGTGTTAATCTTTTTTATAGAAAATGTGGTCTACAAAGTACACCTAGTTTTTTTTTTTGATAGCATTATACTCAAAAAGAAAACAATATTTTGGTCATTTTATGTTTTGTTTTTTAAAGCTGTACTTTCTTAATCATTGTTCGTATGAAAAAAGTGTACGAATGTTTTTTGAAGAGAATTTTATGATCTACAAACTGTACATTAACTACCTTTCGATAGCGCTTACCAATCAAAAGTTATTTGTGAAAACCCGATTTTGTTCGACACTTGAACTTGCGTACAAAGATGTGCTCACGCCGGATCGACGCCATTGACCATTGCTTCGTTATTGTCAGTGGAAGATCCGTACCAAATTTAAGCGTTATGGGAATTTTATTTAGGAAAATGTCTATTCTAACAGGGGTATTAAATGTTCCTAACTTTCCAACTTGCTGATTGTTAAAAGAAATTACCCCCGAGTTAAAAGAGATTCCTTATTTTTGTAAAAATTAAATCTATCCAAAAACATTCGATATTTCATTGTTCGTAAATGAATAAGAAAATTAACTTAGATCGAGTGACTGAAAACTGAATACAATTCAATTAAAATTATCTACAGGTGACCACAACTCTAGAAATGCGTTTCGCCCTGGCATGACAGTGGGCTTATCAGTTATATGCTGTTTACCTTTCTGACAGAAGTAGTAATAAAAATCACAGAGTATGCTCGTTGTGATTTTTTTTAAGGATCGGTAAAATCGATTAAAATTTCCGTGTTAGAAGGGATGACATCAACTATCTGATAACTCCACGCCCACTGCCATACCTAGGCGAAACGCATTTCTGGAATTGAGGCTATGTTTGATTAAATTAAATTCAATTTTTCTACCAACATTACTACCTATATATCAATCAAATATATTTCACATATTCGGACAAAGTTGCCAAACAACAAATCCAATGACCACAGTAAGTCATCCATCAAATTTAAGACAAATCACGTTTCGCGTTTAATATGTACATATTTGTGTACATTGTGAAGTTAGCGTTAAATGAATACACAAAATCTTGTTTTTTTCCACTCTATCCTATACGTTGAATTTCAAAAAGCATATGAAATAATAATAAACAAAAACACAAAGCCACATAGCCACAAAAGAAACCTTGAATCAACCTCATACCAGCTATATCCTTAATATGTAGCCTAGCCCTCTCTAACTTATACAAAAAACATTATATTGCATTCTAAAAGTTCAGTAAAACATTTTTTTTCTCCTCATGTTTTATTTACCTTCATATTTAATTTATATCTGAATAAATCCTAGTCAGGTATCAGGTAGATTTCTATGTATGTTTATTGTATAAGTATATCCATATCCACCATAAAAGAGATACGGCAAACGTTATCCCTCTATACGACATGGTACCTTTCCTAGCAAAAGTCACGAAGTGGCTTTTATACATCGCCATCGTCAGAAAAGTCTCCGCCAGAATATGTGGTATTCTATATATTGGCAAGAGGATATGGGATGAGTAAGGACGGAATATTGGCTATGTGTGGTCACAAAAACAATATCACAACATCACACAAATAGAAAGGCGGAAGGACAGTGCTGGAGGAGATTAAATCAAGGTTATCTCCTCTCCCATCACACATAAATGCTTTTATCACAAATAAATGTGGCTTCGCAGGTGATGGGAACTTTTTAAAGGGAAAACTGTAAGAAAGACAACACATAGGACAAAAGGGACAATTTTGAAATTGGTTTTATTAATGGATTCATTTGAATTTGAATGAATCAATTATGCGGAGGTAAGCGTACTAAGCCAAATAATGTAAATGATGGCTTTCTCTCTCAGCACACATTAAAGGGATATCCTTAAAGTTGAAACGGCATGTCACTCTGCTCTGAAAGAGTCGAAATTATTTAAGATCGATGAAAAGATGATAATTAAAATGTGGGTCTAAAAGTTTAAAATTTATACAATAGAATAAATTTACTTGAGGCCAAACTACTTCAACTGGGGAACCTTTTACAACAGAAAAAGACCCAAATGTCTGTTTTTCCCTTAACGATGTTATCCACCTTACCTGATGGAAGGAGTGAATTTATGATAAGACTCAAAAAGAGCTATATTATGTGTTGTGTTGTGTATAAATTGTACAACACATCATTGCTACATCTCTCTACCAACGTTTTAATGAATTTTTCCAGGAGATATATGAAGGAGTTATGCTGACTTGTTTTATATGCGATCAGAACATTTTTCTTTTCAATTTATTGCCAATGGGATAAGAATATTATCTGTTGGAACATGAGAATAGGCATATAGGAACACACTCGTATATAAGAGTGTATATATTTTTACATCCTATTGGGCATTAAGGAGAATTAAATCCGGAAGGATTTCATTATTCACTATAGTAGGTAATTGTTTGGGCAGGGAATTTATGCTTCCAATAAAGCTATTATATAAATTTGCGGAACAAAATATTATTAATTATGTAAAATTAGAATGAAGATAAATGTTTTCGTTTTTGGATTGTTCGGACATGTAGATATAGTAAATTTGTATTTTTGTTGCGTGTTTCAGTTGAACATTTTGTGCGAAATTTGAATTCTTTTAAGGATATGTCTTCTATATTTAAGAAATCAGAGATATTGGGTGTCTGTAAGTGAAGAAAAAAATCGATTTTTCCATAATGTGTCGAAGAAATGGCCGTATTCAAATATATCAGTTATTTAATGAAATTTTGAAATTTTTGTATGCTTAGCGGTTCGATACTTATTCGCTAATTTGAACTTTTAGCGACCGAACCCTTATTCGAACCACTAACACTTAAATTTTCAAGTTACTGGACACTTTTTTGTTGTTTAAAATGTAACTAAAAAACGTGGGTTTACCCTTTGAAATAACAAAACTTTCGAGAAAAGGGTTGACAAATTGACAAACAAATGCTTACTGCACGCAAACATTTTCAAAGATCAAAGTTACTGTCTGAAAGCGAGAAATCAACTCAGTCTGGTGCAGAGGTATAAACACACGTCTCCGTCGTTACAAAATGCTGCCCTAATTTTTCTAAAAAAAATAATTTTATCTCTTTAAATATGTATATAAAAGCACTCAGAAAAGAGACTAATTTCGATGTGTCCGAATTACATGATAAAGGTAATGCACGACTCTGGATAGTATTAACTTGATTTTGTGGCTTAATGTGGTTAACAATACTTATTAGTCCAGGAATATAAGATATTCACTTCGTAAAAATCCCACATAGCCAAATTTTGGTGAATAGCATAATTTTTAGTGGTGGAACCGCAAGGCGCAATGCCGCCATCTTGAACAAATTGATTTGTTTTGTTTTGTTTAATAACTCCCGAGAACTTATTTTTGCACAATACTATACAACTCGAAAATAACTTGTAGACAGTTTACTTATCTACAAAATGTCATACTAACGAACTCTGTACTTCAAGTCGTGGCCTGAAACCACACTGATAGCAGCCGATAGGATCGATGACAAAAGGTTTTAGGCGGACAAAATTTTATAAGCGACGGCGACGCGACGTTTAGGACACTCATTCTTCTGTAGTTGGTGCATTACACAGCATCTCCCTTTTTATGAATGGGGCACACTATATACCGAGGTTCCATTCATCGGGAATACTTTCATATGACCAAATTTCGCAGATGAGTTGGTGTATACTCCTAACCAATTCATCTCCCGCTGATTTGAACAGTTCGGCTGGTAGGCCATCCTATGGTAGGCACCAGCAGCCTTGGACGACTAAAGTTTGGATATCACCAGCCGCACTTCGGCTAGGTCGGGGGGACGAAACTGTTGGCCATCATCGTCCAAGTTGAATGGAGTGTTCTGCCTACTAGCGGTATCTTGGCTGTTTTCACTGTTAGGCAGTCTAGAGAAGTGTTCTTTCCAGATCCTCAGCACTGACTGTGTATCTACTACCATCCCAACTAACAATTTAACTTGTATTAAGGTCCAATTTTTAAAATTTGATAGGCTATTGCTGGCATAGAATATTTATAAGGCAAAATAATGCAAGTCAAGCATTTAACGATTTATTCATTTCAAAATAGCTTGTTTACAGCCTTTAAATTTGTTAATATATGAAACTTTGTGAAATTAAGTCTTCGAAGACCTTATAAATGCCTTCCGAAGTTGGTTGCCTAAAGCTAGAAAAATAATAGCTTCTATAGAACAATCAGCTGAAAGTCATTACAGATAACTCCTTTACGGCTTGTTTAAGAAAATAATCGCGCATCATCGCGCGGATAGATGATAGTTTAATTTTAGTCAGTGTTAACATACAAACATTTATCGCTGCATAATTTAAAATAGTTTGGAAGTTTAAAAAAATGTACCGTTATATTTTTTTTCTTTATGTTTTAACCAAAATCAGTTTTTTCATGGTTGTCTCTTGAATAAATTCAAAAATATTTTGAGAATGGTAAATATTTTATATATAACCAAACTGTTTAAATTATAAAATAAATTCCTTTTTCTTTATAAAAATTCATTGAATGTTAAATTTGAACGAATAGAACTATACAAACAAATTGCAAAGCTTTTTCTTCTTTATGACACTTTTTACAAAAAAGAATTCTTCTATCTTATGTAAAATATAATTTTGCGTAGTTTGATGTATTTCTCAATTTTTTTGGATGAACTGTTATATTTTTTTTTTTTTTTTTTTGTAAAAACTGAAATAATTCAGTTTACATTTTCACATATTCAACGCTTACTAAATAGTTTTAAAATTAAGGGTCGTAATATATAAACAAAAATGTACACAGTCTTATGCTGTAGTAAATTTTGCATTATTTTAATTTTTTTTCAGCTTTCTGCAATGTACCGTTATATATTTTTTTTAATCATTTGAAACTTTTAAATTTTCGTCATTATGTATTTTATTGAAATTATTCAATATAAATCTACATGAAAAATTTCAAAAATCTCTCAAACCGTGTAAAATTTAACAATGATTTTTTGATTTTGTTATATTGTGTTTACAATTCCGTTTTAACAGTAAATACTGTAAAAGATTGTTTAAAATGTTCACTTTTTCAAGTTTTTATAAAAAACTTACAGACTTAACGGTACATAATAAAATAAAATGTTTACTATCCTCTTCTAAATTCAATTTTGCATCGTTTGAGGTGTTTTAAAATGTTCTTAAATGTACCGTTATATATTTTTTTTTTAATTTATACCTTAATTTTTGTTCGTGAAGACATTAAATAAATTTTTTTTTTTTTTACTGAAGAGAACGCAACACAAGGTTGTTGTATATATCAAACGACGTAGAATTAATTGGTTAACAAAACTGTATTTTGAGTTTTTATTTATATTTGTTAAAAATTGCATCTTAATGGAAAAACCCCCAAAAAAATTAAAAAAAAAAACAATTTTTAATTTCGAATAAAAGTTTGACTAATTTTTGTGTTTTATATGAAATAAAAAAAATGAATGATGATAAAAAATTTAATAATATAATTTTTGAAATATTTTAAAAGTTACCGTTATAATTTTTTATCATCACCAATTTTTTTTTTCAAACGCTGGTTACGCGGATTGCTCAACAGCTAGAGGCGGGGATAATTCCCCAAAAACTCATATTAAATAGCTCTACAACATATCAAAATCCCAATCATATTACCAACATTTTAGGATGTGTATACTGACTCTTATTTTGTTCAAACTTTCATTTCTTATGGTTTCCCTTCAAGTTTCGTTGAATGGATAAGATTGTATCTAAAGGGGAGGACCACGGTTGCCACTTGGAAATAAAAATTGTGACCAAGCTTCAATATAAAAAGGACCAAAACGAGTAAAAATTGACCAAAATAATTAAAATCTAAAAACTTCATAGTACACAGAAATTTAAAGTTAGTCACATATTTTTCATTTATTATCATAAATAAATAATTAGAAATTAACAAAAATAAATAAACAAAAAAAGTACAACATAAATCACAAAAGTACTTTAAGGGCAATGTGATCACCCCATCTTCATAATAAAGATTAGACCGCACTAGGTGGAACTGCACTGCAGCGGAACTGCGATTCACAATAATTTGTATGAAATTTAATAAGTTCAGTTCCAGCTTAGTGCGATATGGCTCATACAATTGTATACAAATAATGTTATGCCACGTCGTCGTGAAGTGTAGTTTCGCTGCAGTTGTGTGCGGTGGCGGTCTAACCTTTAGAAACATAAATAACTAAACACAAAGGTTTATAATTTAGTAAATCACATTTTTTCACAGCATTTTATATTAAATTCAAAATATTTTTTTAAATCAATCAATACGAAATTGCGTATAGTTAAATTGAATCTACTAAAATTTACACACATAATATCTACCTATTTTAAAAAAACGCTATGGCTTACACGTTTTTCATAGTCAATCTCTTTGGACAACATAATATTATTTATGGTGTCAAAGTTATTTCTGTTTCTTAACTTTAAACTTCTTAAACATAAATCATAAAACTTTCTTTCTAATTGTGATTGGAAGTGATTAAAAATAATCTTTCCGTCGGCTTTTTTTGGTCACTGTAGTTTTTGCAATGAAACAATTAAGTTACATTAGCTTTCTCGACGTTTCGGCAGGGGTTGCTGCCTTCTTCAGGGGAACTTTATTTGGACAACAAGAAAAAATATATTGTTTACATTATAATAACAATAATTGAAACAATACAAAATACACTCACTTTAGTAAAACTGTGTTTAAATTTAAACTGACATTTAAAATTATTGTATCTAATAATTGTAATATTATTTACAAAAGTAAAGAAATAACCACTTCAAACGAATATACAATAATTTTAAATGTCAGTTTAAATTTAAACACAGTTTTACTAAAGTGAGTGTATTTTGTATTGTTTCAATTATTGTTATTATAATGTAAACAATATATTTTTTCTTGTTGTCCAAATAAAGTTCCCCTGAAGAAGGCAGCAACCCCTGCCGAAACGTCGGGAAAACTAATGTAACTTAATTGTTTCATTGCAAAAACTACAGTGACCAAAAAAAGCCGACGGAAAGATTATTTTTAAACACTTCCAATCACAATTATTAATTCCAAATTGGTCAATAAATCATTTTTAGTAAAACTTTCTTTCAGCAGCAGCCGAGCTGTGTGGTAACGACAACAACAAACCTTTAGTAATGTTGTTTTCATTTTACAAGAAATATTTATTAATATATCTTGTTACTAACCTATCCATTTTTATGTTTTGTTTTCTAAAAGAACCAACAAAACCAACAAGCGAAATAGACGCATAAACGCTTAAACAAAAAAATATTTCACACTTTCCATTTGTCAATCAATTGTCAAAGGAAGTGGTCGTGGGTGGGTAATGCATTGTGTTCGATTTAACATATGCATCGTTAACATTAGGCGATGAAAAAAAATTGCGCTTTTAAAAGTCGAGTTTTTTATATTTCTTCTTCAATAAAAGTGACCAGATGGAGAACAAAATGACCAAGTGTAAAAAAAATGACCAAATTTGGTCACAAATGACCAACGTGGCAAGCGTGGGGAGGACTTATCAAGTTCTTTTTTAGAGGAGTAATTTCTTATTCAATAACTGCGGACTCTGATGGTGTACCTGAAGATAGTCACATAGTGGTCCACTCCTCTTTATTATTGCTATCAATGATGTTGTTTCGATAGTTAAATCCTGTAGGGTGCTTATCTACGCTGATGATATTATAAGTTATTTAATAATTATTCCTTCTTCGTGACCTTTTTTAAATTGTTAAAATTCTAAATGGGCTTTAGTTCTTTAGAATTTTAACAATTAAGTTATTTAAGATCCTCAAAAACCAGTCTGATTCCGTATATCTCTTCAAAATGACCTAAATATTTTTTCTGATTGGTGTTCACATAATAATCTTTTTTTGAATGATTCAAAATGCCAATTGATGTCCTTCTTGAATCAACCTGTACTTCTCACAAAATCTTGACCTTACATCCTGTATCGTAGCCCAGTAAGATTTCTATTTTTACCCGACAAACCATCCAATTAACCAAATTAGCAAGCAAAACTTTCCAAACAATTAAATAAATTGGAATGATCCCAATCACCTTTCTCTTATTCTTTATTCTTATTCCTATTCTTTTATATATGACATCTCTGGAAAAATGTCGCAAAATATCTGATTTTTCGCTTTTACACCAACTCTTGGTTGGTTTCATTGATTCACCGGTACTTTTAGATGAAAATAACTTGAGAAGTTATAGTTTGCTTGGAACTCTGATAATTTTCATCTTGACTTTCATCGTACGAATTATGGTCTCAATGAGTCGAAACATGGGGCGAATATAAACCATAATGTTTTTGACTCGAGTTACTCAAAACTTATACCTAAGCACAAGCTGTACGGGAGTCCTGGATATTCACCAGCACCAATCTGCCAACATTTTCTGTTTTGTTTTGTAATGCATCGTTAAAGAGTGTTGCCACTCTTTATTTATTTGTTTATTTAATGTTTAACTTGTTATTAAGTAGGAATATTTTTTTAATTAAAATCTATGTTGCCTTTAGTAGTGTGTTAGGCTTAATGAATTTGTAACTAACAATATTAACACCACACATGATGACTGTGACAAAGTTGCTATTTTTTAGTATCTGAAGGTGAAAACCCCGATGAAAAAAAAAAATATGTAGTGTTACAAATGCTTGCAATAAGAAGTACTTATAGCGTGAAAAAAATGTCATGTTTTAGCTTCAGCAATCAATTTATTAATTTTCTTTTTACCCAAAGAAATAAATACATCCCAAATTACATACATTACAAAAAAAGTCACGTATACGCCATAGTGACCGGCAACCAAATTTTGCTGCAAATACGAATGAAGAGTTATACAATTTCTATAACACTAAGGCAAACTCCAATTTTAATATTTAACTGTATTTTGTATGGCCATGTTTCTCAATCTTTACTAAATGTTAACTGTAAACCTAATTTCTCTTCGGCAAGATTTATTAGAATGTTTTTAAATTCATACTGAAAATGAGGGAATTTTGTTAAGTTTTAAATTCTTTACCAAAAGACTAAATGATAATAACATAACAATTGGAATTTTCTTCTGGTATAAAGACTTTAAAGCTAGATTTACCATTGTCCATTTGTTCTGCGGCTGATGTGTTTATTTTAAAGAATTTTGAATAACAACTTTTGAATTTTTAAGCTAAATTAATCAATTTCATGGAAATGTACTAGAGTTAAACGAGTTTTGAAAACTTTAAAAAAATCAGCATATCATATGCTTCAACCAATTTGATTCAAAAAACTTTGCATATTTTTCAACAAAGCATAAAAACTTCAAAAGCATTTTAGAGTATATGTGCTTCGAATAAAGTTTTGTTGAGGTTAAGCTCCTGAAGCAATCATTTTTGCACCAACTGAGCTTTGTTTTGTTATTTTGTCTGCTTAAACTTTACCACAAAATAAGCTTTTAAGTTTCATAGAGACTACACCAACTGATTTTATTTTGCCCAAAAAGCACAAAATTACACACTCAACAAGTGTTGACCTACATAATATTCTCTAAAATCAAATTTATTATTAAAATTGCAATATTGAAGCTTAATTTTCAATAGCAACACCAAAATATTCAAGTTCCTTACCTTTATGATTTTTAGAAATGTGTTGTTTAAGTGTTAAGGTTTTCATAAAGCATGAAAAATATTTCAAAATCAAATACTGAAAAAAGGCTTTAATTTCAATACTGAGCATACAATATATTCTACGCATTCAAGCTCCTACAAAAGCTCACCCGAATAAAACAAAAATCACCTACAGAACCAGCAAATTCGCTTAAAGTTCCATTTATTATTATTTATTCCCTCACACTCTCACATCCTTATCCGACAGATTGGTTGCAAAAACTGTTTGCTTTCCTTTTCTTTCACTCGCTTGTTATCAAATTATTCCACTGACCTATTTTGCGAACGGCTCGCCATGATTCACTTTCACCCCAACACACACAACCCAATCAAATTAAAAAAAAAATCTGGAAATATCCTTTCATAAGGACATTACTGTCAATGTAGGTCTTCGAGTACAGCTGAACTTTGACTGGAAAGTCTTTCTTCAAATGCGCATGTAAGCAAAATCCTTCAAAACTATACAATCATATATTTGTCTCTGTTAGACATTTGAAAAATCAAGTTGCGATTCTGGGAGTTGAACGCGAAAAATATACCAAATGCAGCGCCTATGCCAACAAATTATTTCTTCACATTCAGCAAAGGAATTCCAACTCTCGGATCTGTCAGTTTGTCTAGCGGGCTCAGCAAAGCGATTACTTATTCCTAGAGATACCAGCTGTATTCGGGTAGTTTTGACATAAAAATAATTGAAACAAAAAAAAAAATAAAATATCCTTAATTGCTATCAGTTTTTTAAACATCCTTATCGGAGGGATTGTATTTTATCCTTTTATTAATGTGAATTTTCGCGAGTGTGTCGAGAGAGAGAGCCGTGTAGCAATACAATCCTCAACCGAAATATTTATGGAGTTTGTAGCATAAATTTAGTTGGCAAAATCGTTTTTTTTTTATTGTGCTTTTCTATAAATAAATCCCTGTTTAAGATGTATCGTCAATAGCTTTTGTTTTGGAGGTGTCTTTTGTGGTAGAAATCAAAGCAGACACTACATTTTTGAATTTTCCTATCGTCCTTTTGGTTTTATACCCAATTAACCATACAATTTTCCGACGAGGACGACGTTTAAAGAAACGCACAAAAAAAACCTCCTGTCAGTTTGTGCAAGAGCGAGAGAGCTAATAATTCATCGAAAAGCTGCCACATAAAAACCCACCCTAAATCGTGTCACAGGAGTCACGTGCCAATACCCACTTAGTAGATGGCTTAAAATTTGTTTACATCCTTGAAAAGGATAAATACTTTGCATTCATCTCTTTAAGAAAAAAAAAATAAATAAATAAATAAACTTTCCCAATTAAAGTAAAAAAGAAAATAATATTTCCACTCTATGTACACGCATTATGTATGTAGATCTTAAAATAAATTAAAACATTAAAAAATCATCATAATTTATAATATATTGTGATAACAGAAGACAACAGATACGCACAAAAACAATAAACTATTTTTATTGTTTCCAATCGTGATTGTTACCCAAAGTAATATAGCTATATGTAGTTGTAAGAGTGTAAATTAAATATTAATTAGAATTTTAAATGAAAATCATCAACTTTGTCGCTTGAAACATTTTTAAAATAGTAGTCTAGGAATATTGTTTTAATTTTATCAGCTTGATGTTAGAAATTAAAAACAGTAGTTAGATTTTAAATAAACCTCGTTAATCTAAGATTGACATAAATCAATCTAATAATTAGTTATTCTTAAAAACGTGTGGGAGTTCACAAAAAGTGGTTTATTAAATTGAAACAATAAAATACAAACCTTGGATGTGAAGTGAAGCAGATTTTAAAGTTAATATCATTGATGACAACCATTTTTTAAAAACTGCATTATTTAACTGGTAAGCAATACAAAATTGGAATAATTTAAAAGTATAAATACAGAATAATGAATTAAGCGCAACAGAAATTTGACTCCCGAAAAAACTATTTTTTAAAGTACTGTTCAAAAAAATATGCTTTGTATAGCCTGTAGAACCTTAAAAAATATGTAAATTAAATAATGACAAATTGAATCTCTCTTTAAGTTTAATAATTGCAAAATACCATGGTACATACATATTAAGAAAAAAACTCCAAATTGAAAAATTTTAAAAAGACGCTAAAATATGAAAAATCAACCTCAATTGTAAAAATAAACTAATTAAGTTTTTTGTTGCTTCTTATGCATATTTTTGGGAATTTGTTTTTCTTGTTTTGTTAGTAATTTTTATAAGTTTGGGGCCATTTCTCCAAATGTAGCCGTTTTTCATTACAAAAAATTTTCCGAATTTGGGGCTTTTTCCATAGTTAATAATGGACCCATTTTAGAAATTGAAAAATAGCCCCAACCAAAAAAAAAATTGCCCCAAAACTAGAAGAAGCAACAACAACAACAGAAAAATTACAATCGTACAAAAAATGTTTTGCGTGGTTTAAGATTTTCCCAAGTATCATAAAATGAATGGGTTTTTCGGTGCACTTATTAATGAGTTTTTTTTTTTTAAATTATTATTTAGTTCATCAGCTAAAAAAAAGAAAACTTTATATGCATACACTCCGCTCCACTTGAATAGAAACAAACTTTTTGCTTACTGTCTGAGCGTGTAGCGCTTTGGTAATTTTATAAATTCACCTTCTAGTTTTAGTTCCTATAAGAGGAATCTATTGCGAATAAAACTGCAGAGACAGAATAATTCAGGAAAATACCGTAAGGTTATTTTTTACACTTTTCTAATTATTTCATTTAAAACACTGTTTTTTTTGCGCCACTTGAATAGAAACATTCTCTTAAATAAGGAAACAAATTGAAAAACTGCAGTAAAACTGGGTAGTTTTCTATTCGTAATCATATTTTATTATGTTTGCTCCCATTTTTATTTGAAATAACTTGAAAAACCTATTTGGAGACTGAATCATGCAGTTATTTTATATAATTTAAAGAAATTGCATTTCATGCTTCTTTGACTGCAGCAATAAGCGATTCTTTGTCCTCATATTGTCGGTCAGAATTGTAAACTTTACAAACCATCCATCCTCATACGTTTTCAATAATATTTAGGTCCGGCGAATACGGTGGCCAATGAAGTAAGGTAACATTTTTCTCGGATATTCAACTGTTAATGATCCTTGCGTTGAGGATTGGCACGTGTTCTTGTTGAAATGTCCATGGTATTGGTCCAAAGACATCGGTAAACTAAGGGAATGCTTTTGGCAGTATTTCCTTGTAGAATTTTGCCGTCATTTTTAATGTGGTAAAGTCCAGAACAATTGTTCAAAACCAGAAACTCGCACCCCACGCCATTACACGGGCTTCTCGGCTATGGTGGCGCTCCAGAAACCTGGGTTCTTCCCTTATACCATGAAAATACTAATTATATCTGTCCGGGCTATCGTAATTAAATTTTTTTCGTCAGAATATACCACTTTTGTCCACTCTTGCTTCCACGTCATATTCTTCCTGCAAAAATCTATTATATTCTGTCTTCGTATTGGACTTAACGGTGGTTTTTTCTTCAATTGTAGGTGCTTTAAAGGTTGTGACCCACGAATAACACGTCTAATGGTAGATTTTAGCAGCAGAGCCGCTTGAATTTGAAGCCAGTCTAATTATCTTTCTTCGGTCTGCTTCTGTTGTGGCTCTTGATTGCCTACCTTACATATTTTTCCATAGTTTTCTTTATTTCTATGGCTCGACCAAACAATTTTCACATTTCTACTTATTTTTTTGGCAATTGTACGTAGGTGAAGCTTGTTTTCCGCGTGTATTTCTATTTTGGCTTTTTCTGTCGGGGTTAATGGTTTTCCGCGGCCCATCTTTTCTTTGATCAAACAATTATTATTTTTAATCTACACTTCTATTATTATAACAGTATTTTTTCTTCTTACCGTAATCTAAAGAGAAAAAACGCACACTGTTTCTATTCAGTGTATTTTATGAAGTAATTAGAAAAGTGGTAAAAAAAACCTTATGGTATTTTCCCGAATTATTCTGTCCCTACAGTTTTATTCGCAATTGATTTCTCTTTTAGGAACTGAAACCATAAGGTGAATGTATGAATTTACCAAAGCGCCAAACGCTCTGATAGTTAAAAAAAAAAGTTTGTTTCTATTCAACTGGAGCGGAGTGTATGTATGTATGAGTGTTCTTTATAATACAAATTTTATATACATTTTACATATGTACATACTACTGCAATAAATCAGCCAAGTAGAAGACTTAGAGCCGATTTTCAATAGTCAGTTAAAGAGTCAGTTAATAACTCAAAGAATAAAGTTATTTGGCTCTTTGACAATCGGATAGCAAAATTGAATTATTCAATTGAGAAAAAGTAATCTATTATAATTTTAATGTCACTTTCTATTATGTTTGTATATATACTATATTTTTGACATTTTTTTTTTTGTATATATGGAACATTTCTAAAATAATTTTAATATTTTTTAATGTTTATTTCAAAGCAATGTTGACAAACAGTAATGTTTGACTTTGAAAATATTTATTCCTATAAATAACTTTATCTGAATTCTCAAGGAGCAGATAAATTTACTGTTCCTATTACTAGGAATAAGTTATATCTTCCCATTGTAAAATAAATGTTTGCTCTATCTGAGGATTAAATACTAACTGACTGCTTATCTGACTACTGAAAAATTGGCCCTTAGCATTATTTAATTGGACTTATTGAATTATTGATTCAAAATAGCTTTTATGGTCGAAGAAAACTTTATGTTTATTACGCATTTTTTTTTTAAATGGACCTCAAAGTAAAAAATTTGCTCGGGCAAGAAAAATTGAACACCATTTAAAATTGAGCATTTGGTAACTCTAAAAACATATTAGCTCAATTCAAACGTAGTTTTAAAGGCTAGTACAGTGCTTTGCATAAGTATAAACGCACCTGTAAAAATGCATTTTATAGAAAACTGGAAATAGAAGCGACACCTCACTATTTTTGTATTTGATGGCATCAGTAAACAAGTGAATTGAGCAAAAAAATCCCCCGTTATTTTCCCTAGCGTTGTTTAGAAAATAAAAACAGATTTTTTCGTATTGCAGAAGTATAAACGCACTATGCAAATCTCGTTTAGGCTTCATTTAAGTATGAGTTTCGAGATGACAAACAACGAAGCCCCGTGGTATACATTTAAGCGATACGGAAAAGGTCAAAATTCAAGACTTTTGTTCAAGTATCCTAAGATGTAGGGCTATTCTTACAAAAATTTCGATATTGGGTCGTTTTTCCGTAATTTCATACAAGATCCAGAATCTTATAGAACGAAAATAAGACCCGGGGCTCCGCAGATGCTGACACGTTGCGATAATAACCGAACAATCAATGTTGCATCTAATTTGGTGCATTTTTTGAGGGAAATACGTTACGAATTGGGGTGGGGCTAGGCGTTTCATTTTCGACGGTTTTTCGTACTTTAAGAAGCAGTGGAGTGATTCTTCGGGGCAAAATGGCGCCAGCTCCAAATCTGAGAACAGCCCACCAACAAAAAATATTGGAATTTGCCCCCGTCAAAATATGGACCGCTATTGGAAAACCGTACTTAACATTTTATTATTTAACGCTTGAAAATTCAATATCTTAAAAACGGGTCAGTGAATATTTTTTTCAATTTTTTTCAAAATTGTATTTTATTAAATTCTAAAAGTTGGCATACCAAATTTTATTTTTAAAAAACGTTCAAGAATTTTTATATATAAAAACTTAATTTTTAAGAAAAGCGCAGGCGCTCTAAGGACTTTTGACATTTTTTTCACATATTCATACTTATCAAACAAATCAGATGGCATACGAGACGAGAAAAGTCTCGGTCTCGCAAGACGAGACCGAGACGAGACGACACGAGGGCTACATTAAATTTGGCCCCAATGAAAAATGGCCCCAAACGAAAAAATGAAAAATGGCCCCAAATGGGGGGCTTTTTCTCATAATGAAAAATGCCCCATTTTCGAAAGTGAAAAATGGGCCCAAACTTACGAAAAATGGCCCCAGACACAAAATGGAAAATTGCACGAAAATTAATATAAGAAGCTACAATAAGAGAAAAATTACAATCGCACAAAAAATGTTTTGCGTCGGCTTGGGAGACCACAAAATGTACCTTGCCTGGCCCGCTTCGCGGGTTCAAGGATTTTAACTCCCTTTATGGGTCCTCTGTCCAGCTCACGCGACTCCGTCGCTCCGCTTAGGATATGCTTAGTCGCCTGGCAGGCGCCTATGTTGTCAGTCGGTCTGCTATCAAAGTTTTTGTTTAAAAAGTATTTGGTTTAGAATAATAGCTTGGTGCCATTTTTCATAATGAATTTACACCACAACATTAAAAATGAAAAAAGGCCCCAAAATATTGAAAAATGGCCCCAATTTACAAATTTTAAACTCAATTTTTGTTTTTGTTGTTTTTCATATACATTTTTGGGGCCATTTTTCATTTTAAATTTGGGGCCATATTTTATGGGGCCAAATTTCGTGTAGCCGAGACGAGACTACTTTTTGAGCAACCGAGACAAGACCGAGAGGAGACTGTATATGTGGACCCAAATTTACAGAGAGTCTAATAAATTAAAAAAAATCAAATATAAATATTTATTTTCTTTTGCACATATTCAAACTATAATCGAAATGATTTCGTTCCAAATCAACAGGTTTTCCGGAAATCGTATTTTTCAGAGACGAGACCGAGACGAGAATTAATTATACGAGACCGACACGAGACCTAGACGAGACTGAAAATTTTCGATTTTAACGAGACCGAGACGAGACTTCCAAAAGTCTCGCAGAGTCTCGTCTCGTGGCCAGCCCTATTTTTTTTGTTGAGCTCTATCTGTTTTAGCTATTAAAAAAAATCACATTAATTTATAGTAATAATTTATATTTTAACTTGTTTCTTACAACTTTTTTTAATGATATCATAAGGTTATGCAACCAATACATATGCACACAGTCAACTTTAAGCTACGTTTAAGTTGTTAGCTACGAGATGAAGTTTGTGCCATCCAGACGTGCCCATTTTTTATCGTTATGGCTTTCCATATAAGCGCAATTCGATAATTGGATAGACGCAAAAATTGATCTTTAAACTGTGGCAACCCTATGAAGGGCCCACTATTTTTTAAGCAACCTATGCGCAAACTGTTTGCTTGGACACTATTTAAAAAACTGTATACCTCTCATCTGGTAAAGAGATGAGGGTAGGTCGTCCTATGGCCGTCTCCCCGACTATTACTTTTCCGTTAATATCGTTATTATTAATAACAGTAAACCATCACAATATCTACAACTTCATTGTCTAGCTTCATTCTAGTTGTTAGCTACGAGAGCAAGTTCGTGCGATCCAGTCGTGCATTTTTTTTTTTAATGTTTGAACCTATGTATATGGAAAAAAAATTAAAGAAAATTACCTCTCCTGCCCAAACGGGTGAAAAGAACCCTCTCTCCTTCAATACAATATTTTAGCTTGCTTCTGTGGAACGGCAGCCTACACGCTCTATCTTCTAACGTTTTCTTGTATCTTATGCCAAACATTACCTCTTATTTTGTATGCACACTTTGAAACTCACAACACAATTTTAGGTTTAACTTATCACCACACAAACCTTTCAGAAAAACAACCCCACAAATCGTAATTGTTAACGTTTCAAGATAATCAAGAAAATGAATTTACCTAAACCATTTTTTATTTGGCACGTGTACAACGAGACGACCGACAGTACGTTTGTCATTAAAAACAATGAAATACTAAAATCTTCAATTAAGAAAACGAAAAAATTCTTAATTATGTTATAAATTTGAACAAACCCCGAAACAAACAAGAATTAGAAAAAAATTCCCCCCTTCAAAAAAAAAATCGTTCCCTTTTATTTTTTGCAAGCAAATAACCCAAAACATAAAAATGCCATGTTTAATTAAATTTCTTCCTCCATGCTGTTTTATGTTAGTTTTTTGGCGGTGCTTACATTTTTGATCCTATGATGGCTACCTACCTATTTCCTCCAAATAAACCAAAAAGTGATAATGGTCATAATTAAAAAAATTTCTAAGCAATATGAGAAAATTTATCTGTAGATATTATTTTGCTTCTTCATGCGAAAAGCATAATAAAATTTAATTTTAATTATTCTATGGAACAATAGAGTCAACAGAGAAGAGAACATAATAACAAACACAAGCACAAAAACTAACAATGGAGTCACTCTAAAAAATGATGCTCATCTTTATTTTCTATCAAAAACAATAACAAAAAATCATATTCTTTTGCCTATAAATAAAAAATATTGAAACATTTCGAGTTGTTGTGTGTTTGTCTCTAGATAGTGATGCTTCTGATTGAGTCGAAACAAAAGATTGATAAGAAACATCTAGCTAAAGGTTGTGAGTGGTGAAATAAACGGCTGCCATTCTAGCCACCCAAACTTGGAAATTTTGAGGTTTAATTAAATTTTTAATTTGCTCTTGTTGTTTTTATTTTTTTTTTTACTCTTCGTCCTTCTGATGATAAAGTAGATTGTTAGTGGGCGGAAGAAATATACAACTGCACTGCATCTTCTCCATTTTCCTCTAGTTCTTTAGACGCCTTGGCAGCAGCAACTGCACAAGGAACACTCAATTTGAATAAGAAAACATTGCCTCATCAACGTAGTCTGAGCGCAGCGAGGCTGAATGCTTGCATTACAAACACTACAATATGACGAATTTTTGGCATCTAACGCCCTCTTTGCACACAGTTGTACTGT
Organism: Melangyna quadrimaculata; assembly: GCA_949320155.1. Lineage (NCBI taxonomy): Eukaryota > Metazoa > Arthropoda > Insecta > Diptera > Syrphidae > Melangyna > Melangyna quadrimaculata. The sequence continues at coordinate 74,481,765 of OX439485.1, read as the reverse complement.
TGTATGTACATCTTGCCTAAGACAAAATTAAATCCAGTAATTAATTGTGTACGAAAAGCGGAAATCTCAAATTAATTCTCTCTTCCTTTTCGTAGCATAGGGTACGAGGATTTTGAAGCAACCGTGTGGGGCAAACTACGACAACGACGTTGTGTTCTACTGATTAAAAGCTTTAATTCACCCAAATGCACATATATTGTTTGTTTTTTGTATTTTGAAAATTCATCGTGAAGACCTGGCTTGTTTTCATTATTAATATTATTATTTTAATAATTTGGAGGAAAGACGGCTGCTATAAAAAGACGGCAATTTTATTAGCTAATTACCTATATAATGCAAATTTAATAACTTACTTACTTACTTACTTATGCTGGCGCTGGCGCTACAGTCCGGTGTGGGCCGAGGGCCTCGACCAACAATGCCTTTTCTCCAGCCAGCTCTGTCCCTAGCTAGCTGTTTCCAGTTTCGCACACCAAGTTCGTTGATGTCCTCTTTCACCTGCATGCGCCACCGGTTTCGCGGCCTTCCTCTACTGCGCCGTCCCTCGGGGAGGGATTCAAAGACTTTTCGGGCCGGAGTATTGGTGTCCATCCGCTCTACGTGACCCAGCCACCTGAGTGGCCTTCTTTGCCTTTTCACTTTTGTGACTAGGTCGATGTCGCTGTACAGCCCGTAACAGTTCGTTGTCGAAGATCACCCGAAGAATTTTTCTCTTGAAAATTCCTAAAACGAACTCATCTGCCGCTAACAAGGTCCATGCTTCTGCATCATACAGCAGGACCGGTATGATGAGTGATTTGTACAGGGACACTTTAGTCATTCGAGATAGGGATTTACTTTTCAATTGCCTTCTTAGCCCGAAGAAACAGCGCGATTGGCAAGAGTTATCCTTCGTTTGATCCTGAGCTGGTGTCATTGACTGAATATATGGCGGAGCCCAGGTAGACAAAGTCCTCAACTACCTCAAAGTTATAGCTGTCTATGGTGACGTTCTGTCCAAAACGTTTGTGTTGAGCGTCCTTTCTAGATGACAGCATATACTTTGTTTTGCCCTCATTCACCGCTAAACCTATATTTGCCGCTTCCTTCTCAATGCTTGCAAAAGCTCTAGTGACATCACGCTTTGTTTTTCCAATTATGTCAATATCGTCGGCGTAGGCAAGTAATTGGATGGACTTTTGAAAGATTGTGCCTCTAGTGTTGACGTGAGAGTTTTAGACTATTCTTTCAAGTATGATGTTGAAGAAGTCGCATGACAGCGCGTCGCGTCGCGTCGCCTTGCCTAAATCCTTTTTTGACATCGAAGGTGTCGTTGAGGTCTTTGCCAACCTTGATGGAGCAGCATGCGTTCTCCATCGTCATCCTGCCCAAACGAACGAGTTTGCCAGGGATGCCAAAACTAGACATTGCTTTATATAGCTCGTCTCTATAAATACTGTCATACGCGGCCTTAAAATCGATGAACAAGATCTGCCGTAGTGTGAATATTTGGTCGATGGTGGACTTTCCTGACCTAAAGCCACACTGATATGGACAGGTTTTTGACGAACTGCTTCAGGCGTTCACATAATACGGCTGAGAAGATCTTGTAGGCGATGTTAAGGAGACGGATTTCTCTATAGTTGGCGCAGTTTTTCTTGTGGATCGGGCAAACAATGCTGAGATTCCATTCATCGGGCATACTTTCCTCCGATCATATTTTACAGATGAGCTGGTGCATACTCCTTACCTGCTTTGAATAGCTCGGCAGCGAGCCCGTCGGCTCTAGCAGCTTTGTTGGACTTAAGCTTAGATATTGCTATCTTCACTTCGTCGAGGTCGGGTAGAAGGAATTGTTGACCTTCATTGTCTAGGTTGAATGGTGTTATCTGCCTGACAGCGGAATTAGATTCGTCATCGCCGTTATACAGTCTACAGAAGTGATCTTTCCATATTCTCAGCATCGTCTGCGAATCTACTACGATGTTTCCTCGCTCGTCCTTGCAGGCTTCGGTTCAGGCTCTGTAGCATTGATAGCTCCTTTTTACCTTTTGGTAAAACTTTCGAACCTCATTCGTGTTATGACATCCCTCAATCTCCTCGATCTCGCGCTTCTCATGCTCCCTCTTTTTCTTTCTGAGAAGCCGGTGTTCCTTTCTCCTCTTTTGCTCGTAGAGCTCGCGAGCAGCTCTGGTCCTTCTGTGCAGCAACGCGACGCCTTATATGCCTGCCTGTAGGTACTTGTCTGGCGCTTTGGGTAATACTAAGCGCGGATCAAAGTGGATGGGGGATCATGGGGGTCATGGCCGAAACCGAAAAAAGGCAGAATTTTGAAAAGCAGAATGCGCGAGTTCGTAATCGCAGAAATATGCGGCAGATCTGCCGCATGCCTGCTTAGCTTCTGCGTATCGATTATATTTTTCTTCTGCCCGCAGGCGGCAGTTTTTTAATAAATTTGTGGGATTTGTCGGATTTTGTATAAAGAATTTTCTGCGCTGCGATGTTTACGAACACAAATTTATTAAAAAACTGCCGCCTGCGGGCAGAAGAAAAATATAATCGATACGCAGAAGCTAAATTTATTAAAAAACTGCCGCCTGCGGGCAGAAGAAAAATATAATCGATACGCAGAAGCTAAGCAGGCATGCAGCAGATCTGCCGCATATTTCTGCGATTACGAACTCGCGCATTCTGCTGTTCAAAATTCTGCCTTTTTTCGGTTCTGTTTTACAAAATTCTGCTTTTCAAAATTCTACTTTTCAAAATACTAATTTAAACATTTTTTATAGATGGAACAAAAACATAAAAAAAAACATTTAGTAATGGTTCTAATGAATAAAATAAAAGCAAAGCCAAAGCGTTGGACTGCACGCTGGAGAGGTCTGGGTTCACTTCTCAGAGCTCCTGCCTCTTGCAAGGAATTGACAAATCCTCTACTTTCCACGCAATGGTCATGATTAAGTGCTGCTCCGCTAGCCGTTCGGATTCGACATAAAATTGTAGGTCCCTTCCATTCCTGTCGACACGCGCACACAGGAATGTTTGCGAGTTGTTAGCAACTAGTGATAAGTTCATCTTGTCTCACATTCGGATGTGGTAAACTATGTACACCTCCGTCTGCTTACACAGCATGACTTGTGGTCACCAGAGCAAATAGCACTCGCTCGTAGGACCAGACATTTTCCTTGGATATATGTAGAATTTTGAAAAACAGAATTTTGAAAGCACAATTTAAAAAAAAAATTGAACTCGGCATAATTTCGGCCCCAACCCTTTTGATATTTTTCAGAATATTTCATCCTTGCTCTCCAAAATTTTACAGATTATGGGTTTATGTGCACAAAGTAAAGGATCGATTCTTATGTTAAGTCGAGATTTCATAAACCGACATTTTTTTAAGTCGATCAAAAAATGTAGGTACAGCATTTTAAATTTCAAAAAGTCGGTAAATTCGACATTTTTTGTCGATCGTTCTTTTCGTTCGTAATAATCTTGGAATCATAACTAAGGGGACCATTATACCAACACCAACATCTTCGTCTAAAATTTTCTGTCGACACTTATAGACTTCAAATAATTATGACGAACTTCTGTATTTTTCTTCAAAGTGATATGTACTAAACTTGAAATAATTCTTGTTCATTACTTTTTTCAGACATAATAGTCGTGTTTTTTTGCAGGTTCAGATAAAATTATCGAAAAAAACGACATCCGAACTTAGCAAAGTCATCGAATCAAAAATGCCCAGTACTATCACGAAACTCTGATATACCCATCACTTCCTTTCAGCATTTGGAAAAGCATGCAAAATAAAACCAAAATACATACATGTAAATAAAAAGAAATTTCGTATGAAAAATTATTCCGATCGTTAATAAAACTAAAAAAATTGAATCACAAATCAGAAAAACACTAATTTACATAACAATAATGGTAGTTCATTTTTTTTTTGTTTATAAAAAAAAATATTTTCATTCGTTGGCTCAGATATTTTGACGTTTTCATACAAATTCCCTTCAAGCAAGAGAGTCCATTTTGGATCCGAAACCAGTTCATAAACGGACCCAAAACCAGATCCAAAACGATTCCAAATCGGATCAAATTAGTATGGAAATTAGAATCACCAAGGAGCCATTATGTGAATGTATTGTGAAAGAGAGAGAGTATTCCAGTTCACCATACCCAGAGAAAACGGAGCCTAAATGGAATCCAAAACGGACCAATAAAAATGAATGAATCGAGGCATACCCAAATGTCGAGTTCTAGTCGAGTTTCTAAATTGCATACAAGAAAAAAAAAAACAAACAGAATTTTGTTCATTTCAAGACTTTATTTTTATTTATCAATTATAAAAGGTATATTATATATTTCCACAACTAAACATATACATATAATAAACAGTAAACTTGTATTTTTGATTGGAAATTTCGTAAGGTTTTCACAAGAAAAAAAGATAAAAAAGCAATGGTCTTCGCCTAGCTACCTAACAAAACTGAACTAAATAAAAAAGTGGTGGAAATTAAAACAAAAAGACTCTTGTTCTTCTGTTTACATGAGTACACAGAAAATTTGTTAATGTGTGTGAGACACTCAGTATTTTTGGATTCCCAAGTGGTACCAAAGTGAACAGAGAAATTCGGGTACGTGATTTTGTTTGAAGGGTTATCGATAGCAAAATAGTAATTTGAGCTGGCAGTACTGTTTCTATCAGAACTTAAGTTAAGAACCGATAATTATCTGCACTTAGCTAAGTCCATATGGACTTCAGTTGTTTTTGTATTTTACATGTAAACTCCTTAGTTCAGATGTTGTTTTTTTCGTTAAATTCTATCTGAACCTGCAAAAAAACATGGCATTAATCAAATCACATGTGATGATCACAAATCTCCTGTAAGTTTTACATAAGTTGTTCACAGAGCTTAAAGTCTAATATGGATTCAAATTACCTCATAATTTGGCGGAAGAAATTCCTACTCCTACAGTTTCACCCTGTATAAAAAAAAAATACTATGAAATATTTCGACAAGTTTAAGACCAGCACGAAGGTGTGCCAACAAAATCCAATTTTGAAAATTGCCCTCATTCCGTGTCTTTCCAGCTACCAACGAACGTTGTGTTGAATTTTACACAAATAAAATATTTATGTGATTTTATTAATGAGATCCGAATTTGAAATCAACTCTGCGTGTAATGTATAACCACCATCACCGTCAACGTTTGTCCTTTGTACAACATCTAAAATGTATTAGAACAACGTTTGTGACAGCTTATCTTGATTTTGTCGGCCATCCTTAAGGAACAGTTTCTTTTTCTTCCACAAACAGTTCTTTTGTAAAAAAAAAATAAATAAAAAACCTATACCTACTTTATAATCTGATATATATGTGTCTACTTCTACTCGTAAAGTCTATGCTCATTGCTCGCCTCAATGGTATTTGAAGTAGTTTTTCTTCTTTTTTTTTGTTGTTCCATCAGATTGCTTTATATCTCTTAAGCAGATTAGATAAATGCGCCAAGGAAAATGATCCCTGTGTGATGCAATAGAACGAATCATCCATTCTTGTTAAAACCGTTCAAATATGGACATGTGAATGGCAATGCCAAATGCACGAGATCTCCATTGCACATCTACTTCCACATCTACTTTTCATTTTGATATAAATTATAAATTTTCCAAAGAAGCGCATCGTGGTGAAGTATTCGTTTCGGAGGCTACACCAATGCGGGGCTTTCAAGCTCTTTATCTTTATGTTTGGATTATACCTCTATTCAAGCTCGGCGTTCTCTTCTCTTCTGCTTTATTTTCCTTAGACGAATTTATGAAAATAATACATTCGGATAGTTTGCGTTTTAGATCCTTGAGGGAGGACATACAGAAAAAAAAAACCAAAGAGAAAAAAATTCTGTGAGAAATTCAGAAACTGAAGGTGACATGAAAAAGGGTTTGGAGGATTTAAACTTTTGAGAAGCTGAGGCTGGCTATGAAAGCCTCTTCTTTCTTGTGTCTTCTTTTTTGTTATTTTTGTCTTCTTTGCCGAAAAAGATTAATGGCAAGAGTTTAAAGTTCGATTTTTAGTTTGAAGAAAAATATGAGTAGGTAAAACGGTGAGATTTTGTGCTTTCTTTAGAGAATAACACAATCCATTTATGCTCTGTGAAATTTGGATAGGTTATCGTTATTAATGGGCTATTTGAAAATATGAGATTATGATTAAGTTTGTAAACGTTATTCCTGTGGAAGACATCAGAAAGTTATTGAAGAATTTATCTAAATGGATAGTTTGTCATAATTTTAAAATTTATCATTAAGTTTTAACTACATATATTAGTTTAAAGTGATAAATTTCAATATATAAAGAATAGTTTGTTTTTATTAGAAATAGAAGAAGTAAAATTTTGAAGGAGATAAATGATACCACAATTCACACATGTGGTTATGTGTGTGTGTGTGTTTGACCTTTTAGAATGAAAAATTGTTTGGCAACTGATGTCAGTTATGGGAAACGATTCGTTATAAATTTTTATTGTTGGTTTGGCACTTAAGGAAAGGAATATTATTTTTTTGTTCAAGTTTTAAATGTATAAACATTATCTTTTATTTGATAAATTAGTTTGTAATGGGCAATCGGCGATGTAAGTTTAGGAACCCTTTTTTTGTAGGTACCTCTATTTTTATTATAGTTTCATTGTATATTGAATCAGAACGACTAAGTCGCATGTGTGTGCATGTACATGTGTAGATACTTGCTTTTATCTCAAAGTTGTTCACCTATCTATACATATAAAATAAAGTAGTGTTTTTTTTTTATATTTAGCGCGCGCTAAAGGGGTTATGAATACCCTTAAACTGATAAACACAGCACGAGCGATTAGGTAGGTTGGAGGGGATTTGAAAGGTAAAACCCATGTACATTGGTTTTGAATGTCTGTAGATCATAATGGGAGGGGAAGATAGAGCTGGGTAGAGCATTCCACATTCGTGTAGTGCGACTAAAGAAAGAATCTCTGTACTTAACATGTGTATGTTAAACCATTTATAACTCAAGAACGGCTGGACAGATTTTAATGATTTCTTAGTCACCCCGAATAGCAGAATAACTATTAAAATATCGCCGATCAACAATTATTGCAGTTGCAGTATAAGTTGAACTTGCATTCGGAAAAATGCATTGCGAGAAATAACTCTATTAATTTATTTTTCAAGGTTTGCAAACTGCACGTATCACGTGGTTATAAAGTTGCAATAAGAGTTGCAGTTGTATTTGAAAACAAAATAAAATGTATTTCTATAAAAAAAATATCTTTTAAAGAATTTCTCAAAAGGTGAATGAAGGTTCGCAGGATGCACGCAATTGCAGTTGAAATTTCTGTCAAAATAAATATAAATTAAAAATATTTGTATATCCTCCTTACAACTTACTCAACATTTGTACAATTATTTCTTAGGGCAAATCATTGTATTCAAGAAAAGTTGATGGTAATTATTAGTTTTATTTAAGAAAGACTATCATTATGTTTAACAAAAAGTTGGTAGAAGTTGCAATTGCAATTATTATTTTTGCAGCTGCAATTGTCATTGGAGTTGAAAAAAAAAACTTAATTTATTGAGAGAGGGCTTATTTTATTGTTTTTTTTTTTTGTGGATCAAGGTTCGGAGGGTTCACAAAGCTATGCGGGCAAACGCGGATAATAACAGAACATACTGATGATTTCAAAAACATCCCTGAAAAAAAGAAAACAATTCAATCGATCATCAATGAAATATATTTTTTTAATTCTATTATTCGTTTCATTGTTTTGTCCCACAGTCTGGCAACAAAGCGAAGAAAGGCACGACGATGGCTCAACATTTATTTGTATGAATAGACTAATCCCAGAAATCACATGTCCAATTTTGGGTGTTTTTATTGTTTGACTTGGAATAAATGTACCTACTTATTAATGTTCTTAGGGCTATATGTAAGAATGTAAAGAGAATGGCCGACGCGTTTATGTTGGTAATGTTTAAAATTTTCTATCCATATTATCGTACTACTTACTGGAAAGGGCAGAACAAAGTCTGCCGGGACAGCTAGTCTTCTCATTTATAAAAATGGATTTTTGTATGTTTGTAAGTATGTTATAGACAACGAAACCTCCCAACCAATTGAGCCCAAATTCTCAGGATATCTTTGGTGTAAGTCCGAGCGTGTTCCTGTGATGTTTGGTTGAAATCGGTCTGGAAATTTATCAACCAGGCGAAAAAATGCACTCCGGAAGGGGTAAATTGAGCAAAATCGAACGATATCAGATAGAAAAATTTGTTTGACAGGTTATATTCATCAGGTTCTTAGACGAAAGCTTCAGGGTCAAATATTTGTTGACAACAAGGAGTAGCAGTTTTAGTTGCAATTGCAATTGCAGTTACAATTAACAATCATTCATACTGACAATTGAAGTTCGGTTTAATACTCGAAGAGTTGTACAGAGGAACACGGGCTGCAGTTTGGAACGGAGCGAATCTTTCGGATTGGTTTGCAACTTCATCAGGAGTGAGGCAAGGCTGTACACTGAGTCCTACCCTCTTTTCGCTCTTCATAAATGATTTAATTGATTTCCTTCCTGGAGGAGTTGACTTTGCGGGAGAGCGTATTAAAGCATTGATGTTCGCAAATGATGTAGTCTTGTTTGCATACTCCCCAGAAACACTTCAACTTATGATTAACAGGATTTACAATTACTGTCGTTTTTGGAATCTAGTTGTTAACATTCAAAAATCTAAGGTGATGATTTTTAAAAGAGGAGGTGGACGAATCGCATCGAACGAAAAGTGGGTGTTTAACGGAGAAGACATCGAATGCGTCAACGAGTACAAATACCTAGGAGTCATCTTTTCCAGCAACTTAAGTATGGAAAAGCATCTAGTAGAAAAACTACAAAAAGCAAAAACAGCCATAAATATAGCTTGGAAAAGAGTTTTTATGAACTTCAACATAGCACATAGCAGCAAATTTAAAGTATTTGAAGCTGCAGCGGAGAGTATCCTATTATATGGCGCCCAAGTTTGGGGATGTAAAAAGTATCTTACAGTGGAGAAACTACTAACTCACTTCGTGAAAAGAGTATTTCGTCTGCCAAGTAACACACCAAACTACGTCATTATGCTAGAGACAGGACTTTCACCTCTATTCGTCAAAACCCTTAAATTGGAAGCAGACTATTTACTGAAAGTCTTTAAGATGAATGAATCTCGACTGGTCAAGAAAGTAGCTCTTAAGGCAGTACAAAATCAAAAAAGCTGGTACAGGGAGTGGAATTACGTAGCCGAAAAATGTAACGTGGTGTTCAATTTAAACGTTGGAAACATATCAAGCTGTAAGGATATTTTATGTGCCTTGATTACGAAAGTAGATGATAAATGAAGAGAAGATTATATATCTGAAGCTTCAGAGTCCTTATTCAGAACAGTTTATAGAAGGCTGAACCACAATCTTGCAGAAAGAAATTACTTCAGTGATGCAAATAGTGTGAACGAGATTTCAACAATGGTTAGACTCCGAAGCGAACTTATAAGCCTGAATTTCATACCGCACATACCCGAACTACCATTGGAGTGCAGTATGTGCAATCTTAGAGAAAGAGAGGACGTTCTTCATTTCGTTGGAAAATGCCCTACTCTTAGGGAAACAAGAAGGAGCTTTTTTGGAAGTGGCTTCTTATCGGATGAGCAAGTTGTTGACATTTTAAAGAGATGAATGTCGGCAATTTGTACAAATTTTGCAAAATCGCGCTAAAATATAGATCCAGAATTATGAACGAAGATTTCTGATTTATTACAAAATATTCTACTTAAATGAATTCAAACTTAAAAATTGTGAAAATAACTTCTTTTTTAAATCCATATTCAATAATTATAAAAGCTTATTACAATACTTGTATAATTTATGTTTATTGTAGATATGTAAAACCATGATTTTAAAATGTATTTATAATAGTCTAATAAAAAAAAATCTATCAATTCATAATAATAATTCATAAAACTTATGTCTTTATACATGTATGTACAGTACATACGCCTAACACAAATTGGACTCAAGTTGAAATTGTAGCAATTTGCAAAAATGTATTTTTCAGAAAGAGTACCAATATTGGAAGAGGGTGCACCTGCACATGTCAATAAGTAATTGCAGTAAGAGTTGCATTTGCAGTAATATAGCTAAGTAAAAGTTAATTAATTGTGAAAAGAAGCTAAAAAACCAGTAGGTACACAGAAAATCTAAACAACTGCATAGAAGGATTTGAAAATGATTACAATAATTATTTATGACCCCACAAATAACCCTGGATTTATTAAAAGTTGATGAAAGTTGCATATTACAATAATTCATAACATACAGGAGTAGGTAAATAATAGTCACTAAAGTAGGCAGAAACACGCAGGATGAATAACATTGGACACAGATATCCACAAATGATGTTACACATAATATGTGCATTTGAATAAAATTATTGTGGTCTATTAATTTCTTTTTTTTCCAAGAATTGAAGCAAGATTCGCAGGGTAAACGTTGAACGCAGCTGTCAGCGAAATGCATTAGTTAAAACTGCAAAAAATGTTAATGGAAATATCTTTACATCCTCTTACATCTTAGCCTCAAAATTTGTACAATTATTCTTTGAAGGCCGGGAAAAATTGTTGGTTAAAAAAAAACCATTGGGAGGAAAACCCGTCAGCAAAAGGAATCAACGTCAAACCGAAATAATCCAACAACAGGAAGGTCGTTTAACATCAATTCGTGTACATAATACAGGAATAAGAGAGGCTGAAACGCCCGACGAATCACGAATTGGAAAGGTCAAGTTCTTCTGGAACAACTACGGCGTAGGGCAAATGCTTCGAAACCGCTTTAAACTCCTAGCCAACGTGATTCACGCCTTGATCCGCACAAGAAAAGTTTATGAAAGAGAAATAATAAATTTTTATTTGGAAGTATGTGTTGAACTTCGATAAAGAAAAAGATTACAGGAGTCATCAATATATTGCTATTGGCCTAATGCACAACGTTTGTCTGAATAACTTCGTATGTATGTTTCTGGCATGACTCAAAAATTTTTCTACAAAACATTCGCAAGAAGAACACATATTTCCAAATGACTTCGCTTGTAGCAACAAAATCCGGTTAGGATAACAAAATTGGAACACCAATGAAAAATTATTGTTTTTATTAAATTTAAAATTTCATTGTTTTGAACATTTGACATTTGAACAGATGCTTAAGCGTTTTTTTGCACCTTCAATCACTTGATTTACATATTAAATACCTAGGTGTATATCTAGCGGGTGGCTTTTGTTTGGAAATTGATTTCTCAAAAACTATCGACTTAAATAACTTTATTTAAAAAATAGATACAAGAATGGGTTTCTGGACTTAAGATAAGCTACAGGAAAATATTGTTGGTTCTATTATTGTTTATCAATAGTATTGTTTCTACCTTAAGTCATATTTTTATATAATTGCCCCTCCCATCTTAACGGGGGTATATAGACCTCCCTTCAGGTATTATTTTCCTATTATTTTATTTGACTAGAAAAGTATCGGTCTCGCATGACGAGACCGAGACGAGACGAAACGAGACGAGACGAGACGAGAGGAGATAAGACGAGACGGACGAGACGAGACGAGACGAGACGAGACGAGACGAGACGAGACGAGACGAGACGAGACGAGACGAGACGAGACGAGACGAGACGAGACGAGACGAGACGAGACGAGACGAGACGAGACGAGACGAGACGAGACGAGACGAGACGAGACGAGACGAGACGAGACGAGACGAGACGAGACGAGACGAGACGAGACGAGACGAGACGAGACGAGACGAGACGAGACGAGACGAGACGAGACGAGACGAGACGAGACGAGACGAGACGAGACGAGACGAGACGAGACGAGACGAGACGAGACGAGATGAGACTGACTTTTAAGCAACCGAGATGAGACCGAGACGAGAGTCTCATAAATTAAAAAATCCAACTTCAATTGAATATTTATTTTCTTCTGTACATATTCAAACTATAATCGAAAATATTTCGTTCCAATAATCAACAGTTTGTCCGGAAATCGGTTTTTTCGGAGACGAGACCGAGACGAGATTTAGTTATTCGAGACCGACACGAGACCGAGACGAGACTGAAAATTTTCGATTTACTTACAAAAGTCTCGCAGAGTCTCGTCTCGTAGCCAGCCTTAGCTATAGCTTGTTGAAACTTTATCAATACCCTTTACAAGCTATGTATGTCATAGGTTTTTTGTATGGGAATCAAATCCTTAGGGTACCATAATGGATCTACACTGATCTAAGTGTAACGGAAGCAAGGCCAACTGTCAGACCACCAACTTAACCTAACCTAAACTATCCTCTTTCTGCTATCACTTTGCGTTGCTAATTCGAATTTCGAAGCAAAACGACAGCGTTTTGTGTAACGAAACTTTGTGATAAATTTGTTTTTATAAAAATTCAAAAAGTTTGGAATATCTAAACGAAGATTATTAAATTGAAAGTTAAATCGTAAAAAGGGGCCGAATTGGCAATCTCTATAAAAGTCGGGCCACGGGGATTGAAAGCAAATAAAGGACCATTTGGCCCCTTTAGGGGCCAAACGGCAACGCTGGCGTGAGGCAAATTGTGTGTGTCTTGTATCAGTCTCCACTCCTCACAACCAACGAGCAGACAGGTCATGGTGGAATGCACGTGGGCTTATGGAATATTACAAAAACAATTTCAATGGAAGTTTTTTCCGTTTTTTATTTCACAGTCAGTTTCTTAAGTTGAGTGCCATGCAAACACCAGCCGGCACGTGTATGTTTGAAAAAGCTCTCCCATAAAGCCTGTACTGAAAATATAAACTGAACAGAATATAGACCCTGGTTCTTCACGAGCCGTTGCGCCAACCAATTTATTTTATTTATTTATCAACATATCGGTTTTTATTTAAAACTTCGAAGTATCAACCTTTATTAAGTGGAATAAAATAGAAAAGACAAATTTTGGGATAGGTACTTAATGTTTGTAAGCCCATCTGCTTTTAACAATTTCTAATTACAAAAAACAATAGCAGGCTACAATGGTGTAATACATCTAAATTTTGATCTAGGTACATTACATATACCAAAAATAAAGTTCAATAATTTCATTTTATGTCCTTGAGCTATCAAGAAACAATTCATGCGTGACAAATAACACCAAGTCATTGCTTTGAAATAAAAATAATACAAACAAATATATGTCTGTACCTACCGCTATAATTCACCACCGAATGTTTCCTATTTTATTTTTTTCTTAGAATAATTAATGATTCCCACAAAGACACCGTTTCACTAGGCAATTACGCTTCCATGCGTGCAACTCCATCGATAAAGTGATATATAAGGTACCAACCATTTCTAACCATTATTTCTACTTGAATAAGGAATTTACTTTTTTTTTTCTATCTTTGCTTTTTTCAAACACATCATGTAGGAACTATATCTAACGGTTTTGTTTAACGTAACGTTAAAAAGCTCGTTCCATTTAATGAGAATTTTTTTCTTTGAATATTTTCCCTACAACGAACAAAACAAAAACAAATAAACAGAAATAAAAAGAACGAAGGAAAATTTACGTTTTGATCAGTGTGTCCTTGAAAAAGTGTAAATCATTTGTGATTCTATCATTTTGATTCTGATTTATTGCGATGTTTGAGGGATTAAAAAACTGTTTTCTAATCGGTTGGAGAATCTTTGCGTCTTTGCGTGCGCAATAGGAGGATTTTTTTTTGATTGCTGGATCGATTTTGTATTTGTTCGTCTAGATATCTAATCCTACCCATATCCGGGGTGGCCAGCATGTATGGTATTTGCGTCTCTCCAGTTGGCTTTCCATATTTCATAATTAAAACTAAGGAAATAGTACTTTAAGTGATTTATACAGCCTTGAAGAAGTTTAGTTTTAGTTTATAAAACAAAAAGTTGTTTTTTTGACTGATGGTCCTTCAAGCTGGATTTGAAAATTTCATGGATTTTAAACTTTGCAGTTGTATATCTTAAAAACAAAAAAAAAAACCTGGTCACCCTGCAGATGACAAAGGAAAAAGGATTACACAAAAATCGAATCAAATGCAATAAACACGTGGGTGCTCTCATTAATCAATTGTTGTTTCTTTTTTTAATTCATTCTACGAGTAGATTTATATTTTTTCCTCTTACTAAGATAAGTTTCATGGAAAAGGATACCAAAAGGATAACGAATATCCATCAATCAATATGAATTAAAAAAAAATAGGTACAATTTTCCATTGGGATTTAAGGATACAGAAAAGTATAATTGTTTGGTGTTGGGTAATTGTCATGAAACCAGAGAGAGGCGTCAAATTATCTCCAATTTAATATTTTCTATACCAAGCGAGGATTGTATCCGGGTTTTTTGCCTTTTTTGCTAGAGAATCCTAGAAAACACACAATAGATTGCTTATATGAGTTCACCCCGATATGGTTGTCGGATGTGGGGCTTGTGCTTGTGCAGAGGAGTGCCATACCTGTCTACATCTATGAGCATCTATTATGTATACCGTAGATGGCACTGAAGATGCAGTGGAGGTATTTTTTTTTTGTTATTTTTCTCTGCGCAAAAATAAAGTTTTGTATATTTTGTTGGTAGTGGAATAAAATGCTTAAAAGCCAGTGGGTAGGTAATAGTTTTTTTTTTTTTTATTTTTTTTTGTTGTTGTTAAATCCAACAGTATTGTAAAAAAAACCTTACGGCTAGCAATAATCCACACGTATACCAGAACACATATTTTTAGAGAGAATCCTTATAGCATGGGAATCTGACGAACACGAAGGATATAATGGATAATATTAGTGCTGTTTCTCGGTTAAGGATGACTGATGCTTGATGTTCACTGTTGACACAATGTTCTGGAAACAAGCTTGAAACATACCTCTACTCGTGCATTTATACATATACCTAGTGCTTTTCAATTGTAGAAGCAAAAATTGGTACGGGATGGAAATCAGTGTTGACAGTGAGAAAATGTTGGAAATCATTCGATGGGGCATGTACGAGTATAGAGTAAATATACCTATGTATATCTACACTAGATATCAACCGAGCCTTGACTGCCGTTAGGGATTTTCAAGCCAATTTTTTGGATTCTATTATTTCTTTTCACAATAAAATAGGAAAAAAAAAACATATCAACTAAATTCGTGACGAAGTTCTTTTCTACATCTGTTGCAGTCTTGAGGATTCGGAAATATGCCTACATACATACGACGAAAAATAGTTAAATGGTAAGTTTTAAAAGTACATTATGTACCTACATAGTTATTCGTAACAACTTTTTTTTTAAGAGAAATACCTGTTCAAATTAGATTAAAATGACTGCAAGGATTAAAGTAGGTAGAAGGAAAATTGAAGAGCTGTGGTAACCGGAGGACGCAAATAAAGTAAAACAAGGCGTATCCTCTTTCCCCTCAAACTATCGACCAATTGCACTTACGTCCCTTTTTTCCAAGGTCATGGAAACGCTGACTAATTTTCAGCTCAAGAAATATCTCGAGGAATGAAAGCTTCATAATGACCGACAGTATTGCCTTCGTAGCAATAGGTCCACTGGTGATCTAATAGTTTATCTCACCGAACACAAATCTTTACATTATTTTGGAGAAAGTAAGATTATTGCACTTGATATTTCCAAAGCATTTGATAGAGCTTGGCATCAAGCTCTCTCGACGAATCTCTTCATCGTTGGGTTAGAAATTACCTTTCAGAACGGTTAATACAAATTGTATTGGATGGTTTCATGTCTGAAAGCCATAAAATAAATGCTGGTGTGCCACAGGGCTCTGCTTTGTCTCCGACTCTCTTTCTTATATTCATAAATGATTTTTTGTCTGGAACTTCAAATCCATAAAAATGTTTTGCCGACGATAGTACCCTAAGCTTTTCATATTCGTTTTTAGATTCTAGGGCTGGCCACGAGACGAGAAAAGTCTCGGTCTCGATCTCGGTCTCGCATGGCGATACCGAGACAAGGCTAGACGAGACTGGCTTTTAAGCAACGGAGACAAGACTGTACAATTTACAGTGAGTCTAATAAATTAAAAAATCAAATTTCAGTTAAATATTTATTTTTTTATCTACGCATTCAAACTATAATCGAAAATATTTCGTTCTAATAATCAACAAGTTGGCCGGAAATCGTATTTTTCGGAGACGAGACCGAGACTTAATTATACGAGACCTACACGAGACCGAAACGAGTCTGTAAATTTTCGATTTTAACGAGACCGAGACGAGACTTACAAAAGTCTCGCAGAGTCTCGTCTCGTGGCCAGCCCTATTAGATTCACATCTATGTCCTTCGGGTGTGAAACATAGCTGTGTGAAGTGGGAACCCCGAAGTAAACATTTTTGGGTAGGGTTTATCAGAATCGTTTGTCCATCGTTTGTCCACGTTTACCCAACCAACAAAAATCGTTTGTCCACCCTCAGGAAAAAAATTATTAAGTTTCTTTTTTATAGCAACTCCCCAAAATCAAAAAACTCATCTACTGCCCCCAATAGATGACTTAGGAAGATGAGCGTTAGTGCGTTCGTTTGTCCACCGGCTCCTTAAGATTTTTCACCAAAAATAATCATTTTTCCGCCCTCAGTTCAAAATGTATTCAACATTCAAAATTTGTTTTTATCAAAATCGTTTTAATCCCAATCGTTTGTCCACAGTTTGTCCAGGTTAGCCCAGCAAAAAAAAGACCTTCGTTCAAAAGTTATTCAACATTTCGTTTTTATAGCAAAACCCCCAAAGTCAAAAAGCTTGACCAACACCCCAAATGATAACTTACGCAAATGAAACTAAGTGCATTCGATTGTCCACCGGCTGTTTTAAAGAAAAAAACTAATATTTTTGTTCATGTAACTGGTCACATAACGTAGAAACTTCTCACTTAAAAGTTTTCCAATATGATCCTCTTAAGAGTTAAAGGTGAAAAACAAACATTTTCAAAATTGTACGTGTTTTTGAAATGTCGATAACTTTTTAATGGTAAATCGTAGAAAAAAATTTGTTTCAACATTTTTTTCTTGCAAATGGTGAGATCTACAAGTCTCGTGTGAAATAATTTTCGATAGAATTTACCGTCTCGAAGTTATATGAGAAAAACTGATATTTTTGACATTCAACCTTGAATAACTAGGTTCAAGGTTTCCCGAAAATTTTGGCTTGTTTTTTCTAATCTTTCCCAACTTAACTATTTGAAAGTCCTGAGCCATGTTAGGCATTCTAGGTCAATCCCCTACTTGTTTGTCCTTTTACTTAAGTCCATTGCACAGTACATAATATCCCTGCGAATCGTGTTTGGCCAATTGACTGTCACTACTGAAATCTTCTCCAAACAATCCTTACTACCTACAGTTAAAATAACAAAAAAAAATTCTTGGAAAACGGACATAATGCCTTTTTCATACAGATCACATGAAATTTAATGAAAAAGTATAATTTAAAATAAGGAAAAAAAACCATGAAAGTCCATAAATAGTCTGTGTTCTGTGGTTATTTCTTTTTTTCAGTAAATATCGAAGATTATATAGGTAGAAGCCAGTGGCGGATCCAGGGGGGTGGCTATAGGGGCTAAGGCCCCCCAACATGCTTTTCTTAAAATTGAGTGAAATATAGAGATCAGAATCAGGAGTCAGATAAAAATAACGAGGCCGGGGCTACGCAATTTATATGCTACGTATTTTTTTTCTAATCCCCAAATTAATTAGGTTGGGGCTGAAACCTGAAGGGAATTGTACAAAAAAACAAGTTCGGGGCTACGAATAGTTGACAGAAAATTGAAACGAAAAAAAATACAGCTCGCGAGTAGGTCTTAACAAGAATTGGACAAAAAAACGTGGTCGGGGCTAACTCCTTTAAAACTTACCTTAGGTATTCCAGAAAGTTTTTGGGCTTGACTCAAGGGACTGTCAAGTCCAAGTTGGGGCTAAAGCTTGAAGAGATAATTGGAAAAACGGCGTCGGGGCTTAACAATTACCATGCCAAATGGTTCATTGGTTCAAAGGTGGTGGTTGTAGGTGGTTCAAAGCTTGCCGTGGCTGAAAATTTAAGGTATATAGATTTTTTTTCTATCTCTACTTAAAAATATTTTAAATGTTAAATACTCCAGATGTTATTGTACTTTGTATTGAAAACATTTTAAACCGGGGATAGAAGCTGATATAAATGCACAAATAACACGGCTATTCTAAAAGAAAAAGTGGTAAATGCCAAAATTCAATTATTTATATAAATTTGTACATATGTTTTCACAAAAAACCCTTTAACCTAAAATAAAACTTTTTTTATATTAGTTATAAATTATAAAATTGAGTTGTGGACAAACAAATTGTATTACTGATCCTGAACTTCAGTTCAAATTTAAAGGTCAAATCGTTGGTTTTCACAGTTTAAAATGAACCTCAGTTCAATAGAGCGAAGATTAATATGACTGTATGATGGCAATGGCAACTTTCAAACAAATCAACATCGTCACAATAGTTAAAATAATTTGTTCTTCAAGGGAAGCGTTTTTCTCTTTTCACTCTCACAACGAATGTTACATTTCCTCGTCACTCGAAAACATTAAAAAAAATAATTTCAAATAGGAATGAATATAATAACTTATTATTATTATTATTATTAAATAGCAGTTGTCAATTTAGATTTGAAAATGATTATAACGATCAAGTGTTCTGAACGTTGAACTGAAGTTTAAATAGCAGCATACATTCATTTAACTAGAACTACAGAATTTTATAAGTTTAAGGTTTACTTTGAAACCGAATCAAGTACTGAACTTAAGTTTAAACTTATATTGTAGTTTAACTTGTGAAACTGGCCATTAATGTCTCAAACTGGATCTACCATGCCCCCCCCCCCCACAGCCAAATCCTAGATCCGCTACTGGTAGGAGCTCATGATTCTGAAAAAAACCGTATTCCGATACAACCACCACCTGTTCTTTTGAATTTTGGTTGAATTTCGTTTTCAATTTCGGTTTGCTGTTTTTTGTTTTCTTTGTTTAAATGTTGAGTTTTTTTTGTTGTTTATTTATTCGTTTTCGACGATTTGAGTTTTCGTTCGTCGAATTGAGATTCTGATGAATATTTCTACTGATTTCTATGGAAAATGAATCCACAAAATGAAAAAATAAACTACAAATAGCATTTTATCGAGGATAATAAAAACAACAAACCGAAATTGAATACGAAATTCAGAATTATTATTATATACGTGTTATGATAACACATGAATTTTAGGTGTTTTTTGAATACATATGTAATAATACTCTGGGAGCCCGCATAGGACTCCCCTAATCTCTTAACCAGATGAGAGGTATACAGTGTTTTAGATAATGTCCAGACAAACAGTTCACGCATGGTTTGCCTATAAAAAAGTGGGCCCTTCATAGGGTTGCCACGCTTTAAAGATTACTTTTTGCGTTTACTCAATTATCTGATTGTTCTTATGTAGTAAGCCATAAGAAAACTATATTATGAAAGGAAAGCAGAATGCCCAAAAATGTATGGGCGAAAAACCCAGAGTCGATTAAGAAAAGTCATATATGATTTGAAAGGGCATTAGTTGTATACAACAAATATGGAATTATTTTCTTAAAAATTTATCCCCGGGATTGGCTATGGAAATTTCTATTTTTTTTTGAACAAAGTGTTTCTTCATGTAAAAAAGTAAACAGTGACATATTTTCATAATGTGGTTGATCCATGCTATTAAATAGGTCATCAGCTACAAGTCGCTAAAATCTGCAGCCTTAAGATGATGCTGTCCAAAATGGAGGTTGTCACATATATCGGTACACAAAATTTTAATTATAAAAATAATGAATGAAAAATCTTAAATGATAAGGATTCGAATCAGTGTCCGTTATAAAAAGTAAGTAGGTAGTCGCTATATGAGTTTGCATTTACCATTGTATATAAATGCATATCTGTCCTTATTTCGCATAACGCTTTTTAACTCGTTACTCGCAAAGGTGATACTTTGTGCAACCGTTGGCCGCTATGGAGTTTATTTTGTGAGAATAAAAATTGATATTTGAGGCGTAAGAGTTAGATACTAAGAATGTGCAGCTAAATAGTAAACGAGTTTCGAAAGACAAAGTAACCAAAACACAATGTTCCAAAAGACAAAGTTTCGAAAAAATGACAACAACGGACAACAGTTGGAGGAAAAAGTATACGTGAGAATTAAGTGCAACTTAAATTATTTGCATACTGTCATGATAAATAATAGTTAAGACCTTTATTTCTTTACTACATATGTTGCTGTTAAATTCCGAAATGAAAACGGTAAAACTAAGAACTTTTCAACGACAATGGTAAAAGTCCGAAATGATTTGTTTTCATAATTTTCTTTTTTCACTGATTTCTTGGACAAGAGTACTTTCCACATATTGCAATCCCAAATTCCAAAATAAAATATAAAGTCCACCACGCGTGTAACAATTTTTTTTTTTGAAAACTTGTGTTGTGAAACTTTGCCTTTTTGATTTTTTTTTTTTTGTTCAAAACTTTGTTTTCGAAGCTTCGTGTTTCGGAACTTTGTTTTTCGAAACTTTTTTGAACTTTCATGTGTCCAGTAGATATGGAGGTATGTTATTTTATTCGACAACGTTTTTTCTGTGTTGCCCTTACCAACTTTGTAGACATGCAAAAACACCTTGCTATTAAAAATAAATAAACTGTCGTTTAAACATTTTCAAATGGGGGATTTTCTGAAATTTTAATTTTAATTAGGGTAAATTAGGGGCAGTAGCCCGTAGCGTAATGGTTTGTGCGATGGGCTGTCACGCTGGAGGTCTGGGTTCACTTCCCAGCCTCGTCCACATAAAAAACTAAAAAGTTTTTGTTTAGGGCTTATGCCTCTTGTGAGGAATTGACAAATCCTCCAAGAGTATCACTTGTCGTGAATAAGTGCTTCTCGTCTAGCCGTTCGGATTTGGCATAAAATTGTAGGTCCCTTCCATTCCTGTCGACACGCGCACACAGGAATGTTTGCGAGTTGTTAGTCACTAGGCCCTGGTTCTTAACGAGCCGTTGCGCCACCTAATTTATTTTTTATTTTTTAAATTAGGGTAAATGTATTCGAAGGCCAAAAACTTATTTTCTAAACGGAGTCATAGAGCAATGATATTTTTTGAAATCGATAGATTTTAATAAATACATGAAAGTTATACATAATAAAAAAAAAAATGGCAAACATTTACAACGCGAGATATCACCGTTTAAGAGTCAAAAATGGCAAATGAGATGTTTGAGAATAAATTTACTATAAATCAGGGTGACGTTCTATTTAAAAATATTGTATGTTGTTATAATAAGATTAATAAGAAATTAATAGGTATCTGCGAAACTTTTAACAGAAGTTTTGGTTTTGGCAAAGTGCATTTTTGAAAGATATTTTTTTTATGTAAATAAAAGGTTTTTTTTTGTACCCTTTGGTATTTTCATTGAAATTAACATCAAAATTCAGATAATTCTCCTACATACGCATGTTATTACCAGGATTTCTACAAAAAACTTATTTAAAACTCAGTGTATTGTAATATATCTCTTTGCGTCAGAGATAACAGGTACTACTCTGTGTCATACAGTTGCATATAATATATGTATACGCATACATATGTACACTCCCTGTCACTTGTTTAAAGCCACTATTTTCACAAAAGTTTTTTCACGATAAATACCTGTAGGAAATGTTTTTCCTGAAAATTGTTGATACCTGTGACTAGGTAAATATATTTTTGAAGAAAAAAGTTTAAATTAAAAGGGGTAACTTGGAAACTCCATAGGAATTTCAGAAATTATAAGAATGGACTGCAAAAATTAGTATAGAAAAATGCGTCACTTGATTGAGGTCACTTGAAAAATCTTATAAAAAAACAACAAAACTATACAAAATGTTTATTTTTTTTTCTTTTTAAACATTAATGTACCTATTATGTTTTCGTCAATTAAAAATGAGTATGCCCGACATTTGCGAAATAATCTCTATTAGACGGTTTGGAATTAAATCATAAAGTTTTTTTGAAATAAATCAAGTGAAATCTGGCTCCAGGCATCGCAGTTAGCTTCGACCAAGACGTCCTTATCTCCAAACTGTCTACCAGCATCAGAAACTTTTCGAGATAAACTGGCCCAAAACGTTTTCGATGATGTGAATAGGGTGGCCATGGCAAAAGTCCAACGTTTTCCGACTGATTCCAGCTTCTACCTACCCTGGAAGTCTAGTTGGGATATCCAAGCTTGACGTTCAAGAATATTCTTTAGCTTTGGAAGCTCGCGTTACAGAAGGCATTTGTAACTATTTCCGTTCATTGTTGTAGTTATAAATTCCAATTCAATTATTCCATAATAGGTGATAGCTACCCACACGATAACCATCGGGTCCGTCAAGAATAAACTTTTTTTCATGTGAAAAGACAACCTTTTTCCATGCGTTGCTACAGGCAACATGCTCCCTGGCGAAATTCATCCGTTGTTTCTTGTGTAGGTGTCGAGAACCGGTTTCTTTTTAATTTTCAAACTCTTGAATTTTCAAACCAGTTGTAACTTGTAACATTAAAACCGTCGAAATACTGGCTGGTACCCCACTTTTTTTACTTATTTTAGGCTCTGATAGTGTGGAATTTGAAGCTAGCCGCTGAATGAGTCGCATTAATCGGATTGTTGTTGCTTGAGCTGTGCGTCCTTTTTGTTTTTTTTTTTCATAGTTTTCAGTGTCTGCTAGATAGTTGTTGACAATGGTCTTACTTCTGTTCGGTCTCCTATCTTTTTCTGGTCCTGAGAATTCCAGTTCCTTTAATGCATCTATTGATCCTTTTTCTGCTACTGTCGACGTGTTTCGTGAGCCCATTTTAACTTGAAATTTAATAGTTAATATAGTTTTCTATCCTTTCTTAAATATTATACACTTTGGTTCGAAAAAATTCGGCGATGTTAACTTTTGCCAAGTAATTTTTGGAATGGCCTCAATAAAGTGACACAACTTTTTATATCCATTTTTTTGCCGTCCATTCACATAATTTGGGACATTTTTATGAATTTTCCACGTTAACTCTTTAACTTTATCCTTTTTTATTGCAAAATATTATGTACCTACTCACACGTATCAAAAATGTCCAGGAAAAATATTGCTTACATGTATTTATCGAGAAACAATTTTAAGCAAAATAGTGGCCTCAAACAAGTGGCAGGGAGTGTATATCAGATGCACTTCTTGCATATTTTTGGATCCTCTGTGCAACAATCGTTTGATACTCAGTAAATTCTAATCAAACTGTGGCCGAGTAATGCATCTGAAATTCACACCATATATTTGACCGCTATTTTTAAAATTAATTCATCTTCATTATTGTTTTAGGGGCCAGTTATAGCTATCATTGAAAACCATCATTGAAAAAGTTAGCTGTTGATTTTGAGAAACTTTGAAAGTTTTATCATTGAATATTTCAATGCAGAAATATAGCTTACGACTTCAAAATTATTTCTCTTCCAAAAAAATTCATTTTGAACCATATCTTCCCCATAACGTAACTTTTAATTTTTTCAATTATCATTGGTAAGGTAGTTCATCATTGAAAAATTAAATGTTACGTTATGGGGAAGATATGGGTCAAAATGAATTTTTTTTGAAGGAGAAATAATTTTGAAGTCGTAAGCTATATTTCTGCATTAAAATATTCAATGATTATACTTTCGAAAGGTCTCAAAATCAACAGTTAACTTTTTCAATGATGGTTTTCAATGATAGCTATAACTGGCACCTTAAGGAGACTTTGGTAGGGTTTTTGACAAAGTACTGGCAAAATAATAATAATTTAGTAGAGATATTCCAAAGGAAAAAATTGTATAGGCATCTGTATGGCACAGGGTGTACTTAGTAGAAACTGGTTTCTCTGACGAAAAGAGAAATATTTAAGTGCGGCAACCATGATTTTCAAAATAAATTTTCACAATTTGGAAGCGTTGTTCAGGCGTCACTTGACAGATGACAAATGGCCGCCAGTTAAAATAGTGTTGCCAACTTAAAGTTCCATACAAAGCTAAAAAAAACACTGTATTTGTGAATTGCGATGCCCTCGTCAGAACTCCAGAAGTGTGAATAAAATGACACAAAGCCAGATCCGGCGGAATACCTAAATTGATGAAACAGCAAAAAATAAAACATACAAAAATTACTTCCTTAAGGCATATTTTCAATTCAACTACTTTGCTTTCATATAAAAATAACAATAATAACGCTTATCTGATCATAAAAATTAAATCTTTTACGATACTTATTGGTTATCTGTATCTTTTTGATTACCTGATTATTTCTCTAGATTATTGTTTTCCTTCAATAAAAAAACTCTCAATAAAAATGGTTTATAGTTATGTATACAAACAAAAAAAACAACAAAAAATCTCTACAAACAATCAGAAGTAGGTTTACTCGAACAAAATCAAAAAAAAAAAAAAAACTCATCCGATATTATTTCCTTTCAAGTAGTTTCTTGATTCCATGATGATGATGATATGTGTAATTGTAAGTTCATAAACTTTATTTGCGAATTCGTTTGTCATTGTAGTATCAAGCTGTAAATATCAACAATCGTTATCATCCGGAATAAAAATAAAATTATCCTAGCCAGCATCCGCCATATAAATACATATGTATGTATACGATACATCTCTCTTTCAACATTCATCTCTGGGCTCTTTATGTAGACATATCTATATAGAGGATACATGATGCAGGAGCAAATAAACATTTTTTGTGTTCGCTGGTTATTGTTGTTTTTGTTGTTGTTGCTTAAAGGCTGCTCTTTCGATCCGCATACAAATTAGTCCCCCAGGCTTCAGCACTTTTTACATTGGGTTATTTGCCCTATACTTACATACGTATACGTATGTATGTACATATGTACGGTACGTTGAAAAGTAACCATTGTCGAGGAAAAAAGATTGTTGTCTCAGATAAAGTCAGAAAATAAAGCAAGTCAATGAGTTAAATGTATTTGTACACATTGATCGAAATCACTGTAAGGATATACTCTAGTGACTTATTGTTTGCTAAAAATTCACATACAAACAAATATAAATGAGCAAACGAATGATACCTATATAAACATATTTGCTTATAATACCCAGTAGTCTATGTACGCGCTTAACCCTATCCTACGCACCGTCATCATACTTTAACTATTATGAAGTTGTGATTGCAGGTATTATTCTTGGTTCAGTCGTTGGCAATAAACGATATGGCAATTAGCCAAGTATGGAAATGCTTCGAAAATTGGTACAAATTGAACTATAAATATTTATTGATTGTGCACGGGAAAATTTATCATGCTAAGGGAAATAATAACGCAGACGCGGAATATTAGCGTTTTTTTTTTCTATCGGTGGAATGTAAATCAGCTTTTGGTAAATACAAAAGTTGAAAAAGATGTATTTTGGTAAATATTTTAAAAAAACATCCCAAAAGCACCTTTTATTGATATTTTATGGATCATGGCAAGAATAAATCAAATAAAACCACAACTATGACAAACCTACCAATTTTGTGTAACCAAATCACTAGAAATCTCGAAAATGGTTTTCAAACTGCTGTTATATTTACCGATTTTTCCAAGGCATTCGATAGGTTCAGTACAACATTTTATGTTGGTAAAAAAGATAGAACACATTGCTTCAATTCAAGTATTCTAAAATGGTTTGCATCGTATATCAATGGTAGAACACAGTTTGTCCACATTAATGACTTATTTTCTGAAGTTTTTCATGTAACGTCTGGTGTTCCTCAAGGTAGTCACTTGGGGCCCCTACTGTTGTTGATCAATGGCATTACAACTCTCTGCTTTATGTTTGCAGATGATGTCAAAATTTTCCGTTCCATCAAATCGTTGGATGATTGCCTTTTATTTTTATAATATTCTTGAATAATTGTACTAATAGATGTTATACCATGATGTTAACACTTGCTGTTGCAGTTTTTTTATAATATTTTTTTTAATTTATTTTTGTATACAAAAATCAAACTTTTGTTAAAATAAAAAAAACTTGATTTTTGTATAAAAAAAAAAATAAAATAAAAAAAAATATTATAAGAAAACTGCAGCAGAAAGTGTTAAATTTGGTATAATATCTATTAGTACAATTATTCAAGAATATTTTAAAAATAAAAAAACAATAATAAATCATTCCGTGGTGGTAATGTTCAAGCATTTGAGGCATGTCGTACTTTTTTTTAATTCATAACCTTAAAACTACAAGAGGAAAATGTTTTTTTTTTATATTTTTGTTCCTATAGCTATAAGCGGTTGCAAGGTTATCCATTATTTACTGGACACCCTGTATAAATTGTCCTTTACTAATGTCTTTAGTTAATATATATATGCTCAGTATAGGCAAACGCGATCCTATATCCTATTTCATGAATCTTATCATCGGGTAAACAATGGTTTCAATGAGGCTCTAACCAGATGAATTAGAGAAAGTAATATGTATAATTTGTAATCATGTTGGAATTCTTTTCCTAGCAAAGTCGAGAATCTTCTAAAAAATATTTAATATATTTATTACTTTACTCCTACAGTGGTGGTTTAGGTTCAAGTCTTAGTTAAATGCATTTATTTGAGTTTTTTTATTGTTAAATTTATTAACCTTGTTCATTAAAATAAATAATGCAAACAAATTAGAAATAATTTATTTCGATTTTTCAAAATATTAAATATTTTTAATTTTTTGAAGTATTTAATTTTTTTTTTTATTATCAAATAAAGTTCTTTTAAATAATTTGTTTTGACCAATCACTTGTTTAAAACAACATTCAAAAATTAATAAAAAAAAACTTTATATGATAAGAAAAAAACTAAAACGTTAACAAAATAAAAATATTTAATATTTTGTAAAATTGAAATAAATTATTTCTAATTTGTTTTCAATTTTTTTAATGCAGTTTTTTTTAAACCTTATAACTTAATAATAATTAAAAAAAAAAAAACAACAAAAACTGCTGAAGATCGAAAGAGCAAAAATAAGAGGAAAATATATATAGTAACTATTTATTAACTTAAAAAATCAAAATAAATTATATTTGAAAGTTTTTAATACATTTTTAAATGCAGTTTTTTAAAGAACCAATAAATCAATCAGAATTCCCAAACAAAATTAGAATAGCTGTTATAGTTCCAGAGAAAAAAATAAAATGTGAAGAGTGTAAAATGCCCATACAAATTTGTGTGGGAAAAGTATTGGTGCAGTGCATTAACGCCCACAGAATTATCCCCCGCGGGTGTTAATTCCCAAAAAGAAAGGAATTAACCCCCGCGGGTGTTAGTTCCTTTTTAAATCGGTAATAAGGCCCACCACAAAAAAGAACTAAGACCCGCGGGTGTTTTTGCTTTTTGGAATTGGCTTTAAGACCCAAACTTCATACACATATGATTCTTAAATACTATTACACAAATCACTGCATACTACAAACACTTTGAAAACAGACCGACTGACAACATAGACGCCTGCCAGGCGACTGAGCATACCCTAAGCGGAGCGACGGAGTCGCGTGAGCGGGACAGAGGACCCGAAAAGGGAGTTTAAATCCTTGAACGCGCGAAGCCGGCCACCCGAAGTACTATTTAGTACAAAAATTTTGAAAGCAGACCGACTAATACCATAGTAGAATTATACCCCACGGGTTTTAGTTCCATTTTAAAAAGGAATTAACACCCGCGGGCGATAATTCCGTGGGTGTTAATGCACTGCACCAAGAGTATTACCTTAGAAGCACGCGTTAATAACCTCGGAAAAAAAATTTGTTGGTCAATCATTTTTTCTTTCGGCATAAACTTTCAACTGACGGGGTGTGCTATCCAAAAAAATGAGTTTGGGAAATAACTCACACCCTAATGTACATGTACTTGATATTTTAAATCTATTTTCTTTACATACATACATGACAATTTTCTCAAACAAACTATTGCTTTTGCATACTGCATATTAAATACATATTGCCCGCATTTTCTTAGCTAAGAATTGATTTAATTTTCTAACATATTTTTTTTAATTTCCAAGGATAAATTGTAAAATTTAACTCTAAATTTCTTTTTTTTTATTCCAGGTATGTTTAATAATATTCATAATAATATAAAATAAAGAAGATGTTACAAAAATCGTGAGTATAAAATTATAAATATATTTAAGTTGAGAATGTAGGTTCTCGGTATGTACATACCAGTGTATTATTATAAACTTAAGCGTTAGCATTTTCAAATGTTTTCTAGTTCAATAAATTTAGAGCCAATTTATTCACTATTGTTCAACTTGCTGAAAACTCTTAAGTTGGCCAACTTACAAGTTGACTTCAAATCCGTAGTATCGAATCTGAACTCCAGAGTTGAAATTCAAAAGTTGATCCACCTGCAGTTTCTAAAATATCCTTGGGATATTTGTGACACATGACGCACAAGACGTCATTTTCAACTTTTGTTTTGCATTAGAATTCATTTTGCATATTGAATAATTTTTCCGAATAATTGCAATGGATTTTTCATTCCATTTGAAACTCGGAATCAAAAAAATACCAAGCTAAATTGAAAGCTATAAAAAACGGATAAGGTACAACTTTTATTTTTAAACAAAATAATATACATATGTCTTACAATAAGAGGGGAGTTTTCACACACTATAATTGTTCCTATAACTATTTTGTTTTCCTAAAATGAAATAATTATAAAGGAAGAAACACAAATTTTCACAGAGAAGAATAATGTAGGGTCAAACAGGAAATGTCAAACAAAGATCAACAACTCCATGAAAAGTGAGAACTGTTGTTGTGAAATGGAGTCATGAATGGATCTATGTTCATGAGTATGTTTTTAAACTTGTCCGGCGAAATCGTCGCCCACTACTTAAACATCACAAAGCCAGAAAATCATTCCATATATAACATGGAACACAATTCATTGAAATTGTACACTTGTTCTATATTTTTTGGTGGGGGAATGGCACCATTTTTATAAACAAATTTCAATTATAAGAAAAAAAATATGAAACAAAAAAAATACTCATGCGGTCCTCCATCTTAGTACTAACTCACCAGACGATGCTTGATTTCGGTGATCGGTCGAGAACTGAATAGAATGAATGAATAGACAAAAATGAGGAGTTTGCTCGCTAACTTCTACTATTTCGGGAAGTTGAGAAAATCCAAAGTTGATCAACACTAGAGTTGAAAATAAAAAATTGAAAACGTCAACTTTGAGTGAATAAAAATTTATTCTCAAGTTGACTGTAAAAATCCCAGAGTTATGTTCAACTTCGACTGAATAAATAAGGCCTTAGTTTGCTCAAACATCAAACTAAACATAACGAGGAATTCACCATCACATAAATTTGTTTTAAGTTGAAGGTTGCATTTAGTCGGGTTAGTGTGTGAAAGTCATAAAGTCCATTTATTTGTTGTATTAAATCAAATCTATTCAATTCTTTCAAACTAAAATCACAAAGTTACCATTAATTAATTTTGTTTTATATTTACAACTAAACATTTTTTAATTCATTGATTTAGTGATTTTGTTGATGTAAACAAAACATTAAAAATTGTTTTTGTTTTGGAAAAAAAAAATTCAAACAAACATTTAGGACCAAAAATAACGACAGGCTTATCCAAAAAGGAAAATATTTTTTTCGAAAACGGATGATATTTTTGTATTATGAAGCTTCTAAAAAGTCTTAACATATTTTTTTTATAATAACTTTAACTATATGCAGGTCTTTTAAATGCAATGCACGGCACTAGTTAGAAGGAATAGAAGGAAAGGAAATATTTGTATTCGCACAGTGCAGTGGATTGAGAATTAGATGTTTATTATCTCATGAAATTCCACGGATGGGATCCAGTTGAAACTGGGGAATACAGAAAAGAATGCTACCTAGACTGGTGCTCAAACACACACGTCCAGGTTAGCAGTCAAACACTATATCCACTGTGCCATTGCCACCCGCTTGTTGTAAAAAATATTATTAAAAGTTTTTTTTTTTTTAATTTAAAAAAATGCCTATTTCAAATTTGTTCTTGAAAACTCAATATCTTGAAAAAAATTGGTCAATTTTGTAGCTAAAAGTGTTTTTTTTATTATCTTCTAGAATATTAAAAAAAAAACATGTTTCAAAATTCAAAAATAATGGAAGTTACCTTGAAAAACCGTTAAAAAAAATAAATTTTTCTCGAAAACGGCTCAAAAATTAAAAAAAGTGTTGAAGGTATTATTCAATTTTCAAACAATTTGTTTGAATATAGCGAGTGTGTTAATCTGAGTTTTGGTTGTCGAATTTTGGCCAGTGGGCGGGTGATGCTATTATCTTATTTCCTACTAAAAAGTGAATTTCTCAAATGCGGTTTAGTTTTCGAATTATATAAAATATATTGAAAAAAGGTTAGTGTGATTATTATCTCGGAAATCCATGAGTGAATTTTATATTTAAAGCAAATAAACTTAGAAAATAACTTACGACCCCTTTGGCTATCCGATATTTATTTTGTTAAGATGAAAATAAATTACTTTTTTTTTGACATTGAAATTAAAAAAAAAAAAAAATAAAATTAAAAAAAACCTAGTTCATTTCTTAAAAATATGTGATGGACATTTAACAAGCGGTTGATGTTCGAAAAAGTGTTCTGTAAAACACTCTAAAGAAATTATCTCACCCAGGCGCGAACGCAGGAAAAAATTTCGGGGGGGGGGGGTTTAAACTGAAAACTCAAAATTAAGAGTGAAATAGTATGGTGAGGAAGTTAAATTCATACATTTCGGGGGGGGGGGGGGGGGGGGGGGGGTTGAACCTCCAAAACCCCCCTGCATTCGCACCTGTTCTCACCTAATGAAATAAATAAACACCCA
Source organism: Melangyna quadrimaculata (assembly GCA_949320155.1). Classification (NCBI taxonomy): domain Eukaryota; kingdom Metazoa; phylum Arthropoda; class Insecta; order Diptera; family Syrphidae; genus Melangyna; species Melangyna quadrimaculata. The sequence goes on along the minus strand of OX439485.1, from coordinate 74,450,821 downwards.
TTCCATTGGTATTTGTTTTACCTTCAGACTACTTTGTTGTAATGTTATTAATTTTAGGAGGTCCCTAAATAAGTAAATTAAAAAAGGGAGGAAGATACTAAAGGTTCAATGTATTTCCTGTATTGTATACTTCAGTAATAAATTTGTTGATACACAAAATCGCTTCAATAAAAAAATCCTAATAAAAATATGTGTCCCCACAGAAATGTTGACCAGCAGGTATGTAAGACCTTATACATACATAGCTTTATTTCTAAAAACAATATGAAAATCCTTAAATTCAGCCATTAAATAAATAAATTGATAGTTAAATAATTAAAATGAATGCAGTTATAAATCTATTCGAATTTATTTTTCGTTTAAACGTAAAATACAGTAGGTAGTTGAGAGTACTTATAACTCCCTACCTACGCACACTCCTTCCTCAACAAGAAGGACGAAGTAAATACTGCGCACACATTTAAATTTCCCTTTAACATCATGACCATCAATTTGTATTTATTTATCTACAGGTTAAAGTTCAAGCACGTGATGCACATAAAACTCAATACGTGTGCATTATGTACATCTACATAGGATGCTGATGCGATATGGTTGAATTTCGGTGTAGCTTCCCTCAGCTTGCCCTTAAAAATAAATTTTTAACCCAAAGGAGTAGGATGTAGGAAAAACTCCCATGATACTTGGTATACACTTCATTTTCCTGGAAGTTCCCACACACCTACGTATAATATAGGTACAGCAACAAGATAGAAAGATATACCTGAACGTTTTAAGGGAAAATCCGGTTTGGAAAGTGTGAAGACTTGGGACACTATATACATATATTTGTATAGGTAAAGCTCTATTTCTGGTCCAAAAGTATTCCAAGTGCATATTATAAGCCTTATGATGTCACTTTAGGCTGGTGGGTAGGTATTTTTGTGGTTATATACCTAAAATGTTTGTAATCCGATAATAAAGCGAATAACGTATAGAGAGGATGTAAAGTAGTTACGTATGCTATATCTATCTACTGGAAGAAGAATATCTCTTTTTTATAGATATAATTGAACTGCCTAAACACCCACTCGATAGCTCGTTTGCAATCGAGATGAAGAGTAGAGTTCAATTAAAATAAAGTGCCTTCTCATGTTTCTGCATTTTTTTTTTTATTTTTTTTTTTTACTTCTTGTTGTGTTCAAAAATAGAGATACTATGGGATAGTGGGTATTTATTTGCGGAAGGAATAACCACCAATATACAAAGTTTTATTGGATCGAATTTAAAAATGGCGTATTGATGCTTTTTGTTTATGTGTGGGCTGTGGGAAATTATATCTATGTAACTCTTTTATTTCGTTTTCCTGCTAATGTATCTCAAATTGGATTTCGATTTGTTTAAATAACGAATATTTAATAATAACTTTAAAGTACAAATGAACTTGACGTTTAAGTATAATATTGCAGTAATATTGAAAAAAAAGCGATTTCCACGAAACATTTTTGAAATATTTATAACATTTAAAAAATTTTCAGGTCAAATAAAAATCAATAATTTAAAATAGTTTTTATAGGCTTTTGAATATATTGGAATATGATAGGACGAAAGAAAGAATGGAACAATTAAGGCCCGTTTGCAGATACGAAACATAAATATTTAAGTTCAACACAAACGCTTACGTTCTACTTTTTCCTCAGCATAAACTGTCACATAATAAGTTCTTATGTTGAACATAAATGCTTAAGTTTCGTTTCAGAAAATGGGCCTAAGAGTTTTTATTATTGGATGTGTTTGTTTTTCACCTAACTATTTCTGAGAACTTTAGAGAATGGTCACACTGACTGGTAAGGCGAATTTGAGAACTTAAGAGACTTTTTGTTGACAATAAAATTTTCTATTAGAATTTTAAAAGGGATGGTTTAAAAGTTTTATTCAAAATCGGAACATGAAAAAAAAATAAATAAATCGGGTGGCACAACGGCTCATGAAGAACCAGGGCCTAGTGACTAACAACTCGCAACCACTCCTGTGTGCGCCTTTCGACAGGAATGGAAGGGACCTACAATTTTATGCCGAATCCGAACGGCTAGACGAGAAGCTCTTATTCGTGACAAGTGATACTCTTGGAGGATTTGTCAATTCCTCGCAAGAGGCAGTAGCCCTGAAAAAAAACTTTTTTGTTTTTAGGTGGACGAGGCTGGGAAGCTATCCCAGACCTCCAGCGTGACAGTCGAACGCACTAACCATTACCCTACGGGCTACGGAACATGTTCACACAAAAAAAAATCGAAAAACCAAAGATTTTAAATTTTCTTACTTTAACTGGTCATCATTTTTTGTATGCACACAATGTGCAAGACATATCATTTTAACAAAGGAGAGACAATTAACCGTTAATATGAGGGATAGGGATCGAAAAAGTTCTTTCATAAAAACTGTCGGAAACATACTCATCAAAAAATAACCATATTTTGTTTTGATTTTCTACATGTTAGTAGGTAAGCCTTAATACTTTAGGAATGGGTTTATGTTTGTTTTTAAATTTTAGTTATTGATGTAAAAATATAAAATTTAAACATCGCTAGTCGAAAAGTTAAAAAAAAATATTTTACTTTTTTAAGACAATATTTTTAAAGTTTTTATACTTTATGTTTATACGAACTTACCCGGCGAACTTCGTTCCGGCTTAATTCATTTATGTAAAGAAAATAATAATTCCGGAGCATGCACAATGCTGTTTTATGTAATTCGGTCAATTAAAATTGTATATTCTAAAGTTTTATTAAATACAATGAAAATAACTAAATAACATTGTCGATGTGTTTCAAAGAAACGCGTTGGCGCTTCGGCCAACCTTCCGCTTTTTTACTGAAGAACTTTATGGGTCACATTTTTCGTTTTATTTTCAGGTGCGTACACGTGAAAAGCGGTAGGTTTGCCGATACGTGAGCGCCCCACATATAATCGACCATGTGATAAACATGGGAATTCAAAAAATCACAAATTAGCCTTGGAACTGCTAAAATCAATCACTAAATGGTCAAACGAAAATATTCTGCAATCACATACCAAAACACATTAAAATGAACACATTCGAAATCTCTTTTTGTTTAACTTACAAAAATCATTAAAATTCCGACTGATTCACAATTTACCCAAATCCAATTGCACTAGAACGTAATCAAAAGCGGTTTGTCTATCTCACTTTTCACAATTTAATTTTTCAATAGTGAAATTACATAAATAAAATTGATAGAAATCACTGAATCGCACTTGATAAACATACAAATACTTTGAGCACAACGAATATAAAAAAAAATTTAATTTAATTTTATTTGACCACACGCAATCCAATAGCAAATCCAATTCAATTTGAATGACGAAACGAAAAGGACACCTCATATTCCTTCCTTAGGCCAACACGAATCCATCAATCCCAAAATCTTGACAAATAAACGATGTTCGGGGATTACCAATTTTCCTGAAAATGTTCGGGGATTTTCCTCCTTTATGCCCTTCCTGGCGCCAATACGAATTTATCAAGCCCTCAATCGTGAAAATCAAAGTAACCGTTTTCGATTTATGCACTAAAAACCGGATGTTCCCGGATTTCCAATTTTTCATGAATTTTCCGGGATCTTTTTTCAGTTCTCTATGGCCTTCCTTGAGCTAATACGAATTTATCAAGCCCTAAATCGTAAAAATCTAAGTAACCGTTCTCCAGTTATGCATTAAAAACTGGTGTTCCCTGTTTTCTAATTTTCGTGGAAATTTTTCTCCAGTGTTCTATGTCCTTTCTTGAGCCAATACGATTCCATCAAGCCCTAAATCTTGAAAATCGAACGATCTGTTCTCGAGTTATGCACACGGACGACATTTCTCTTTTATATAATAGAAATGTACCTTTAGGCTTTTTTCACACACATTCGGTTTCATTCGGTTCGGTCTCTATTCGGTTTGTATAAGGCTGTGCCTGATATGTGTGAAACGATAAAACGGCATAAATAAAAACCTAATAGAAACCGTAGAGCACCGTTTTATCGTTTCACACATATCAGGCACAGCCGAATACAAACTGAATAAAGACCGAACCTAATGAAACCGAATGTGTGTGAAACAAGCTAAATTCAAACCGTAGAGCACCGTTTTATCGTTCCACACATATCAGGCACAGCCGAATACAAACCGAATAGAGACCGAACCGAATGAAACCGAATGTGTGTGAAACGAGCCTTACAATATATTTATTTTTATACATCAAAAACCAAAATTAGAAAAAAAAAATATCATAAACCCATTCTTAAAACATTAAGGCTTACTTACCTACCATACAACCAATATACAAAAACTTGATTATCTCAAAAACAGCTCTACCGATTTTAATAAAAAAATTACAATTATTTTAAAGGGTATTGTTAATATTTTGGTAAATAAAAGTTTCTTACCGATTTTTTTATTTTCAAATTTCTCGTTAACCGCTGCTCCGATTTCGACCAAATTGTTAACAGTACGATTAAAAAAATACCAATTTATTTTTTTTAACGTTGCATTTTAATTTATAAAAAATTCACTCATTTTGATAGAAAATTATATTCCCAACAAAAAAAAACTCTTAAATTCTTAATTTCAGCTTAGGTTCCAGTTATAGCTATCATTGAAAACCATAATTGAAAAAGTTAGCTGTTGATTTTGAGGCCCTTCTATTGTTAAATCATTGAATATTTAAATGCATAAATATATCTTACGACTTCACAATTATTTCTCCTCCAAAAAAGTTCATTTTGACCTATATCTTCCCCATAAAGTAACTTTTAATTTTTCCAATGATCATTGGTAAGGTAGTTCATCATTGAAAAATTAAAAGTCATTTTATGAGAAAAGTTGTGCCAAATTGAATTTTGATTTAGGGGCCAGTTATAGCTATCATTGAAAACCATCATTGAAAATATTAATTGTCAATTTGAGAGATTTTGAAGAAAAAATATATGATTATTTTGATGCAAAAAAAAGGCTAATTGACTTAATAATTATTTCTAGCTAAAACAAAATTCAATTTGGCTCAACTTTTCTCATAAAATGACTATTAATTTTTCAATAATGAACTACCTTACCAAATATCATTGAAAAAATTAAAAGTTACGTTGTGGGGAAGATTTGGGTCAAAATTAATTCTTTTTTGGAGGAGAAATAATTTGAAGTCATAAGCTATCTTTCTGCATTAAAATTTTCAATGATTATACTTTCGAAGGGTCTCAAAATCAATAGCTAACTTTTTCAATGATGGTTTTCAATGATAGCTATAACTGGCCCTTTTACCCGGGGTTTAGACAAGCGAGTAGAACTAGTAGCGTATATGTGTGTTAGTGTATCTGAATACGAGAGAGTCGACTAGCAGGGCAAATAGTATAATATTTTTGCCTGCGAGTAGCCTGCCAGTTATCCAGCTAGTGTAGTGTATTGTTTTCATTTATTTGTTTTGTCTCCATAGTTTCGATAATTTGTATATTTTTCTGTATACAATATTTTAATAAAATCATACAAGTTGACAAAACACTCAGAGAGCTACTAGTCACACATACATGATACATTTATAAAACTAACACTATGACACAAATGCTACTAGTTCTACTCGCTTGTCTAAGCCCCGGGTAAGTCAATAAGCTTTACTTTGGCTTCAAAATAATCATTTATTTTTTCTTCAAAATCTCTCAAAATTGACAATTATAATTTTCAATTATGGTTTTCAATGATAGCTATAACTGGCCCCTTAGTTTTCGAATAAGTGAAAAGTGACAAGTGTGACCATTCTCACATTGACACATATTTGGATCCCTGAAATATCATAAAGTATCGTTGTGATATTTATATTATTTTGTTAGTAACCTTTTTAGCGATTAAACAAGTACGAAACTCTTATGAAAAATCTTTATTTTATTCAAGTAAATATTTTAAATTATAAAAAAAATAGTACCCAGCTATGCGTTTTTTAGTTTTTGAAAATCGATGCAAGACATTCAAATAAATAAAATAAAATTAATTTATTTATTTAAAATATGTGTACAAAATTCAGCGCCAGCTTAAGGGTCTAACTTTTGATAACAGCATTGATACAATCATTTTGCGCTGCACTTACTTAACATAATTTTTCATTTCATTTAGATATGGTTTTGTTATTTCATTTTGTTATACACTAGACTTATAGAGACAACATTTGGCATAATTTTTTGATTGTCAGTTGAGCGCTTCAAAACTGCAATTCATTGCTGTATATTACCGAAAATATATCATCAGTTTTAAACAAATGCCATCTTGTAGAGAATGTTATGGCCAACAAGTTTATGCCTGATGATTTTGTTCGTATGTGCCTGTTTCCTAAATGATATCGGAAAGTAACAAACAAAAAATGGGTTATTTTAGCACTTGTTCCCACGTTTTGATTTTTATAGCTAAAAGCACACATTTCTGAGCCGGACCTTTCTGATTGCATCCTACAAAAATCTCTGTCACAAAATGCCAAAATCTAATTTGTCTGAACAAAATATAAAATTCCTTATTGTATTATCATAGCTGGGATGAATACAGATTTCTTATATGATTAAATTTATCACGTTTTTATAATAGGAAATTGAATTGGTAACATATACCCCAAAGTCAAATAAGAAGTCTGGCCCGTTGAGAGTTGAGGTGGCAATTTGCAAAAAATGTGAAATTTATTTTGAGGTCACCACCTCGAAACCTAGGAGGATAACGACTTCAGAATTTTGTCCGATTGATTCAAAAACCGTAAAAGTGATTTTCTTAAAAATTACTCTTGCATTTATAAAATTTCTTGAGCATTTTTAAAAATAAAATTTGATTTGTCATGTCTTTAGTAATTATGTTTTAATGAAAAACAATTTTAAAAAATTCATTGAACTTTTTTCAGTCGTGCTAATCTAGAAGTAGAAGTTGCTGTTATCGCGTTTTATGACAAGGGATACGTTGAAATACTATCCTGTTATTATATCTTCTATGAAAAATTCGTGCAAACATCTGTTAATTTTGTAAATGAAAGTAAATAATTAAAAAAAAAAATAAATAAATCAGGCAGTAGTTTTTTGAAAAGTCGTATGTTGCAAAATCGAATGCAAAAATGCCATTTAAAAAAAAATTATTGTTTTTTGTGGTAAGGCAGAATTTTTAAAATATTAATTTCAAATTCTGAATTTTTACCCGCTTCCGCAATATTCAATTCCAATTAGTATCAACATCGTTAAGTTTTCAGAATATATATAAGTTTTCAGAATATATAAAATATTCTATGATATGTTTCTTGTATTTCAAAACAAAACATCTTTTATCTTATTTGCGGCATCAAATTTTGAAACGAATTAAATCATTTACCTGTGAACATTATAATAAATTATTGTATATGTAAATTCAAAATGAAAACCACAGAGCAATGAGGTTGTGGTATGGAAAAAACAGAATAGCATTCATTAGTTTGAATTTCTTTTACCAAAATAATAAATAAAAACATTTTTTTGTTTAATAAACCCCATCCTCTTTCGTTGTGGTTTTGAAATGCTTGTAGTATTCATAGAAAATTCATTCAGCAAGAAACAAGCTCTTAAAGGCACTTTTTTTATTTTTCGTTACCAAGACCACTGACCACGAGGAAGAACGAGTTCATTCTATACCTATTCCTATATACTTTTCTTTATACCACGACAATAAATTTCGCACAATAAAAAATCGTCCATACTAAAGATGAGAATTAGTTCATTGAAATGTTTCAAAATTTTGGGTGGTGCAACAAGGAGACGTCACGTAGGGACGGGCAAAATCTACCAAGCAGTTTTTCAGCGTATTTATAAGACCTGATGGCTTTAACTTGTCTCAAGAGCGATTCTAGCTCTATACCTAGGCTACATCTTGATATAATCATATAAATATTTACGATAATGCCTAACTCACTGACTGTATAACGCTGCAAAAAATTAACTTTTTAAAAAAAAATTATCTTTTTTACAAAAAAATTAACTTTTTTATAAAAAAAAATAAATTTTTTACAAAAAAAAAAGTTTTTTTTACAAAAATATAATCAATTTAAAAATAAATTAACACAGTACATAATGTCAATAAATAGTAACTTTTTTTTGTAAGTGAAGGTCAAATTCAACATATTGTTTACAAATTTACGCTCTCCACTGACTCAAATGAACCAACATAACATGTTCGACGGGCGCCTTTGGCGACCTCCAATTTTTTTTTTTTATATTTATTTAGCGCGCTAAAGGGGTTGTGAATACCCTTAAAGTGATAAACACAGCACGAGCGATTAGGTTGGTTGGAGGGGATTTGAAAGGAGAAACCGATGTACATTGGTTTTGAATGTCTGTAGATCACAATGGGATGGGATGATAGAGCATTCCACATTCGTGTATTGCGATTAAAGAAAGAATCTCTGTACTTAACAGTACTTCCGAAGTTGGGCTCAAGGGTAAACTGATGGGCATTCATAGAAGCGCGAGTATTACGGTTGAATTGTTTAAGGGGAGGAATGCAACTGGATATTTCACTAGAACAATGTTTGTTAAAATAACGGTAAAAAAAACTTACTAGTAATTAAATAACTATAGCATGTGGTTTTTTTAACAGTTTTTTTGTCGTGTCACCGTACGCACGGACACAAAATGTCACGTATGATAAGAAATAACGGATTTTTTCTTGAAAATCCACATTCTCATTACATTCCACAATGATGGCCTCCGAGTCCATGAACTAAAATCTAGTAATTACTGCTACTGCTTTAACATTATCCACTTTAAACTTTGTCTCCCGTAAAAATAACTTCCGTATTTTCATGAAAATACCTGAAACGTTTTCAGAAACCAAACCAATGGTTCTATTAGAAGTTCCAAAGTTCCAATTGTAACCATTTTTCAACAACAAAAGAAAAACGCCAGACAGAGAGATAATATAGCCCAACTTTTTTTCATCTTCAAAAATTGAAGGGAAAATATTTGATATTATTTTTTTTTTCTTGGATGCACTTATTAGTTTTTGTTGGAATGAAAAAATCAGATGCTTTTATGACTTCTAATGTTTGAAAAATTTGAAAAGTATAAACGAGTTTATTTTTTCTCCATTTTTTTTTCATATATGTGGAGTTTTAAGATTTAAATAATTTATTAATTGAATTTAAAATTTTAATGAAAGATAAATTTCTGTCGCCGTGTTTTTAATATTTATAGAAAATTGGTTCTCCTGCCTAATTGGGGGACATAGACCCCACTGAGACCATTATATTTTCTTGTCTTCCCCCAATCTATATACGCCATCTTTTTTTTATGTAGTGAAAGCATCACCCTGAATTTTTAACAAAATATTGCCATTTTTTTAAGAAAAATCTGTATAATTTATACTTAAGTACTCATTATTATCTTAAAAACGGTAGCTTTTATAAATTAAGAGCTGCACACTTAAAAAAAAAATTACCCATTTAAATGATTCAACCAATTTGTTCCAAGTTTACCGATAAGGAATGATTTCCAAAGTTTTTCACACTTTTTTTTCCTCCAATTCGTTTGTAAGAAACGAAATATCGATTTTTTTTTAGCGCATGTACAATATTTTTCTTGAGCCACAAGCAACCAATTTTTCATCGTATCTTTAATCAAAATCCAAGTAACTTTGGTCAATTGGACCCACCCTATTTTTTAAGAATATCTCAAGTGAACAAGTTTACTGTCAAAAAAAAAAAACTAAAATACAAGAACTTGCTTACTGGCATTAATATAAAAATCACTGTTACCTTCTTCTAATATCATTTCAATATAATTTTCAATACCTCATATATTTCCCATTATATATAGCTTAAACTTTCTTTTCAAAAAATTTATTTCAAAATAATAAAGGTAGAAGCTTTACCTACAAATTCTTGTCTGAATTTTCTAAAAGTTTGTAGCCTCTAAATAGTTCTAAGTTGAAAGAAGCATCAAGCGTGTAAAACATGCTGGCAAACCTAACCTTACATTGTGCTATACCTACAACAGTGATAGGTAGTAGTTTTCAAATAACTTTATATTCTCCTTAAAATATCTGCCGCATAAGGCAGACAACACCGTTACAGCTGATGCGATGTTCTTAGAATGAAAAAAAAAGATGTTCTTTATTGTTTGGCAAACTAAAATGAAGAGACAACAACTTTTCCCCTTAAATTATATAAAGATACTTTGTGAATCAATAAATTTCCATGCATCGTCCGTCCTATATTTAAACTATAAAACAGCCTCCAGGATCTTCGTTTGACACGTCAATTTATGTACAGGGTGGCGATGGATGTTGTACAAAATGTGCTACAATAAGAAATTCGAATAACTTTTTTTTTAAATCGATTTATTTCATTTATTTTTTTTTTTGTGTATAGAAAATTAAATTTTAGTTTAAATAAATAACTGTTTTTAAAGATGATAGACCGCAAATGACTTAAGCTCACCCACGCATATGCGGCACCTGATGAGAAAATTGTTCATTTCGTCCTATGGAGGGTTGAAGTTGGGATCGCCTCAATTATTGTCTTAATGGGCTGCTTAAATTCAGTCAAATTCCTGGATTTCGTTTTGTCAGGTCAAGTTGTTACGAAGCGTTACACTTTACTTCCCTATTAATTAATTAAAATGGACAATATCCCCCTATGTATGCAGCAAAATAGATGCACACCAATTGATGGCATAAATCGTTGCTTACACAAAAGGCGTCAATTATATTTGGTTTGGTTGTTCTATAAGTTCACATTTACTTATGGCTGGAAAGCTCATATGCGAAAGTTGGATTTTCAAAATAATTCGTCTTCTGTTTTGCCCAGTCGTAGTGTACCAATCATGATTCATGAGTACTTAAAACTTTAAAAGTAGAATTCCTAACAAGTGACACACTAAAGGACACGTATTGGTACCAGGAGTCTAGGATAGGATACCAAGATAACAAGGAGTCTCCAGAAATTTTGGCCTTAAAAGATTATTTCTGCGATCATCTTTCTTCAAAAGTTTATCGTGGACGGATGTATCCTCACTTGCACCGTTGTCTCCTAGTTTTGTGCTAGAGGCAGGAGTACCGCTCCTCACCGAATGATTATCGCGTCCACACTTGTACGTGGTCATAAGTATTCTACCGCGGACTACTACCGTTTATTTCTCTAGTTTGATATTGGAGACATGAGACGCTCCGCACCGATTTTTCCCTCGTCTACTCTTCTTCAAAGAGCCTGCGAGGGCAGAGTAAGCTACCGCGGGCTGCTCACCGATTGTTTTTTTGGTTTGTTACTAAAGACAAAAGAAAACCATATACCTTTACTGCTTTTTCCCTCGCTGCACTTCTTCTAAGTGCACCGTTTATTCCTCTAGCTAGAGGCAGAAAATCGCATTCAACCGACGCGGGCTCCCACCGATTATTCCTATACCTTAGTGATAGGGGCAGAAAGCGTTTCCACCGTTCGTATCTACTTTTATACTATCATTCAAGTGTTTTGTGGCAGAGTTCCCAATTCGAGTTGCTCACCGTTTGTTCCTGTGGCTTCACGCTATATAGGCAGAAGTAGATGGTATGATAACTCTGCTGTTTTTTCCCACGTTCCACTTCATCTAAGTGTACCTTGGGCAGTTTATTTATAATTCATAAGTACTCTGTATTATTTTATATAAGAAAACAAGTTTGTAACCATTTTCGAGTCCAATATAATTATATGAATTAAATAAAGGTGTATTTATTACTAAACTCGAGTCTTGAGTTCCAATCTCCCAAGATTTACTTTGCTCTCTTTAGGATCCACCCTGACCATCCCTGAGTCTACCCCATCCTCGATAAAAAAGCACTACAAAGTGACCTCGGGCGCCAGCTAAAAGTGAAGTTCCTGGAAATTAATTTGTCTATATGTGCAGTTGCTCCATCTTGCTGGACAAAATGCTGTTCAATGGGATACGTCCTCGGCGCAGTTTTGGGTAAACAAAACTCATTCAACATTGTTAAATAACGGTTTCCATTGACAGCTACTTTAACACCAATTTCTTCAAAGAATTATAGCACCACACTACACCTTGCTGAAATTGCGTACCACACAGTGACTCGTTCTGTGTTCAGTTTCGTCGCATGGGGCATTTATGTATTAGATTCACTCCATATCCAATCTGTTGTCTTCTTCGGTCATTGAAATCATTTTTCAGCAAAATTCCTCGCGAACAGGCAAATCCTGAGGATTTAACTTGCTTGTAATTTGGACTTTGTACGGAAACAAGTTTAAGTCATCATGAAGTGTCCGTTTTAATGACCGTCTGCTAACTCCAATTTGCCCTGGTAAGTTTCAAGTCGAAACGGAGGAATTTCCTGTATTGCCAAAGCTACAGCCGCGATTGTATCCTGAACCCGAACATTGGGATCTCCATGGTACGGTCTTCGTGCGATGCTTCCAGATTCGGCAAATGTACTTACCAGCCTCATAATGGTCCATCTACTCAGGGGAGTACTGCCAAACTACCGCCTAAATTATCTTTCGACAGAAATGACGGACTGCAGAGCATAGTATCGCAGCACTATCCAAATCCTTTTTTCAGTATCCTGCAAAATAAAAAAAATAAGCCGATTACTCACACGGGAAAATAGTTATTACGTTTTATTTTTGTAGCACCATTCGTGCGCCACCCTGTGGATCAACTTTTTTGTTTTCAAAATAAATACAGGTATATATCTATTGTATGTATGTATGTACGTACGTACAAATAGAAAAATATAAACTCAAGACCCACCATCATGCAACTGATCTTAATTATTCATCGATATAGATTTTCGTCTTCTAAATGAATGGGGGAATGTCGTCCTTTGCATCCTCTCTACGTCCTTACAAAACAAAAATCGAAATAGGTCGATTTCATCTGTAACTGAGATTCTAAGAGAAAGCGAAAGAGCGAACGGAACGGAAAACGAGAGAGATACTATTAATTTTTAATTTGAATTTATCGGAAGCAGTTTAGTCAACTGTATATAAATATATTGCATAATTGCAGAAGCATTAAATTTATCTTTAGGCATCTGCATATAGTGTATAGCATTTTCCAATTGACCTACACTTTTTATGTGATGTAAAAGCTTTTAGCCATCATTATAAGGATTTTCGTTGGGTTTATGTACATAGATTAAATTGTGTATATCTACTAAAGAAGATGTGCAATTCAATTATGTAAACAAGGTGAGCATTCCACTTATAACTGACAACATTTTAAATGTCAAGCATTAATCCAAAGTCACCACTTAACATATTAAAATCCCCCATTAAGTGGCAGCTCTTGGCTTATAGTTGCTGCCCTAACCAGCCACCCGCCTTTACCTCCGCCTTCACACCAGCCCTCTACCTTCCCTCTAATTAACTTTTTCCTCATCATCAACACGGCCGACCATACGACGAGGATGACGACGACGACAACGACGGCAGATCAGATGATGAGAGCGTCGAGGATACAAACTGATTATTCTCAAGTATTATTCAAAAAATGCATCTATGTAACTAAAATGTATGCAAGTTTGTAAGTGTATGTAAAACTATCTTATACGTGAGTGGTTTTCAAGCCCACGGTCACCCACCCCCGACCGCCCACAAAACACCTCAAAGGCACTTGTATCCGTTAGCCTCGGTTATGCGTTAGTGCACTTTTGCCAAACTATATATGCAACAGTGGATCTGATGGCATTCAGAAGAAATAGGCAGGTGTCTAGGGGGCGGCAAATCAGTGATACCAAACCGTTAGAGAACTTTTTTCTTGGTGACGATGTACAGTTATTTATATCTCTAATATTTATTAAATAGATCCTTCTTGATTTGCATTACCATTTGACTACAAATTAATAGATAAACTTACATTTTGAACAATTTGAACATTGTATTTTTCAAGAAGTACCACCCCGACTGGATAAATGCCGGGGTTTCTGTCTAGTTTGGGCAAGGTCTTAGTAAGTTTTTAGTGGACTCACAAGTAGAAGATCGCGGGATCAAGTCCCACACAAGCAAACTTTTTTTTTCTTGTCTGACAAGGCATCATAATCACCAAGGCCCTTGTTCTAGCCATTGCTAACCCTTAATAGCTCCTTGCCAGAATATATGTAAAACTCTCTAGTGCATTGTTGAAAACTAGATACTTTTTCTGCGCGGGCTGGTAAAATCATTTTTGAAATTTTAAATAAACCACTTGAAAATAATAGTAAGAAAAAGCGACCAAGTGATGCATTTTATTTTGTTATTCCTTTGCATATTGAACTCAGACATAATTTTAGGTCTGTTCCTTTACTTTGAGTTTCTGTGTTTAGTCTAAAGTAGGTACTGTCAAGTTCATGTAAAAAAAATGAAACTGACAGAACTTGGGCACAACAAATCACAGAAATTCAGAATAAAAGAACAGACATTTTAGTTCAAACGAATTAATCAGAAAAAAAAACATAAATGCATGGACAGATAAAGAGCAAAAAAATAAAAATTGAAAAACGTAAAATTTAATATTTTGTAATTTGTAAAATTATACATACAAATGGATAGCTCTCAAAAAACTGATTCACGGTTTTATAAACCGCAATGTCTTCCGAGACTTATTTGCGGAACTAAACGAGCTTAAATTAAAATTCCCATCAGCATATCTTTTCAGTTTGTAAATCCATTTGCAACCATCAGCTTTTCTTAAATACTTTAACAGTTTTTTGATTAAAAAAACTGTCATTTGTTTTTATTATTATTATTATTATTATTATTATTATTATTATAACTTTATTGATACATAAATAAATTACAATATCAATAATTAAACAATAAAGCTCTACCTACCAGGGCTTTGAGCTAGATAATTTTAAAAATAAACTAAATAAATAATTCTAGTTTTAAAATAATTTCGTTTACTGATTTAATGTTGGTGTAGGAGGTGGTTGTTAGAAGTTCTTGAAGGTCCTTTCCAGACGTAGTTTTTGAGATTATATTTATGTTTTCGCATTGTAACATGTGTGTTACAGTAAATGCTGGTTTATCGTGGCAGAGTTCACAAAATGGTGGAGGTTCTTTGGTGATTAAGTGCTTGTGGGTCATATTCGTATGCCCCAGTCTTAGCCTAATGTAGGTTTTGATCAGTGAACTTGGCAGGTTGGTAGGGAAGATTATCTTCGCCGCAGTTGGGTTAATTAATGAATAAACGTGTTGGTATTCACGCCAAGAATTTTTCAATTTGATTTGCAGAGCAGTTTTGAGGTATTTTCTTAAATCTTTTTTGTTGAATTGGTAGAAAGAGATGAGGGGTTCTTTAAATGCGGATTTAGCTTCAGCGTCAGCGTACTCATTTCCAATAATTCCTGCGTGTCCAGGTATCCATGCCAATTTTAAATATTTTTTTTTTGCGATTAGTTTGTCACGGATGTCTGCAACAATACTTGAAGAGTTGTTTGTATTATTAATAGCGTGTATGGAAGAGAGACTATCAGTAAAGATGATTGTTTTCCTATTTTTCACAGTTAGAATAGCTTTGTGTATTGCGAAAGCCTCTGCCGTAAATATTGATGACGTGAAATGAAGAAGGCCTTTACTGATAACAGAGCCCTTTTCGGTGACAACAGCGAATGAAGTTCCCTCGCAGGTTTTCGAAGCATCTGTAAACAGTAGCTGCCAACCCAGATTTACATAGTTTTCTTTCAACTCTAAGAACATTGACTGGTAGATAAAGTTGTTGGTGCTAGCTTTGTTATATTCTTTGAGGTGAGAAATAATGGAGAATTCTGGCAAGCTCCATGGAGGAAAGTTGGTTGTACGTTTATTTCCCACGGGTCAGATGATTTTGTTAAAAAAAATCAAATAAATGAAATAAGGAAATGCTACTTTTAAATATGCTACTTTTTAAATTGGTTATTTTTGGTAGGTAGGTACCTCCAGTACAACAGTTTTTTTGGTTGTCATGGTAAATCTTCTTATATACATTATTGTATATATACATTGTTGTAAACCAAACCTAAAAAAAAAAAAACAAATTTTTAAAATAAAAATCAATTTTTTTTTTGAAAGCTATATACTGAAAACTTTGACTTTGTCAATATTTTTAAAACTGGATATAAAATAATTTGTATTATTTTGTAGAATACTTGAAAAAAAGTGCCACCCTGGCACTTAAATTGCCACACTGGCGTTTTTACTGCCCCGCGGCATTTTAATTGCCCCCGCGGCATTTTAATTGCTGCGCGGCATTTTAATTGCCACCGCGACATTTTATTTGCCACCCTGGCATTTTAATTGCCCCACGGCATTTCAATCGCCACCCTGGCATTTTTATTGCCCCGCTGCATTTTAATTGCCACCGCGGCATTTTAATTGCCCTGCGGCATTTTAATTGACACTCTGGCATTTTAATTGCCCTGCGGCATTTAAATTGCCCCGCTGCATTTTAATTGCCATCGGCAATTTAATTTCCCCGCGGCATTTTAATTGCCACCCTGGCATTTTTATTGCCCCGTGGTATTTTTTTTTTTGCCACTTCAGGATTTTTTTTGCCCCGCGACATTTGAATTTTCAACCTGGCATATTTTTTGCCCCGCGGCATTTTAATTGCCACCCTGGCATTTTAATTGCCCCGCGGCATTTTATTTGCTACCCTGGCATTTTTTTTTTTGCCCCGCGGCATTTTTATTGCCCCGCGGCATTTTAATGGCCACCCTGGCACAATTTTTAATTGATGGTATAAACAAACAAAAAAAAAAGGTTCGTATCTTCCGAGCCCAATATACCAAACGATGGATGTGATGTGCACAGCTGCCTACAGTGCGTGCATCAAGAAAGTGACAGATGTCAAAGTGATAGATGTCATAGTGACAGATGTCAAAGTGACAGATGTCAAATTGACAGAAGTCAAAGTGACATATCAAAGTGACATCGAGAACTCGACTGAGAAATGGATTTTATCGAGTCGTATTGATTCAACATGTTCAATGAATTGATGCAAGCATTCGATAACGGAAATGGTGGCATTTTCTTTCTTGTAGCTTTCAGTGGAATTGGAAAAATATTCCTGTCTTCAGTGGTTTTGGCTACAATTCGTAAGATATCTGAGATTGCTTTTAGGGTATTGATTCTACGTTGTAAGAAGTGGATCGAATCATTGTGGATTGAAATTGCCATTGAATCTGAAGTGGATGAAGAACCTACATACAACATTTCAAAGAAGTCATGTGATAGCGAAAGTACTGCAACTAGGATGTGGAAGTCGATAATGTGAATTTCATCAGTCAAAATCAAATCCCCGAAGGGTTATATTCATACAAATCCATCGAACCCTTGATGGATGAAAACGAAGCCACAAACTACATATATCACGAAATTTACCATTCGAGCGACCTGACATTTGTGTTTAAGCGTCTTCAGTTTCCCCTGCGACTCGATTTCGCTATGAGAATTAATAAGTCGCAAGGACAATTGCGGGTGTTTGTGGCATTTATCTTGAATTCCCATGTTTCTCTTATGGTCAATTGTATGTTGCGTGCTCACGTGTCGGTAAACATCCCGCTTTGTACGTGTACCCAGTCGAGGATAGAACGAGAAAACGTTATTTACCATAAAACACTTAAGTAAAAAAGCGGGTTCACACGTCAATCACTGCGGTTTGATTGAAACATGTCGACATTGTTATACTTCAGTTATTTCCTTAGCATTTAATAGAATTTTTAATATAGAATTTGAATTGAACGAATTAAGTGCATCAAGCAGCATGCGCCAGGCTCGGAATTATTATTTTTATTACATTAACAATTTGGGCGGAATGGAGTTCGCTGGGTCAGCTATTCAGATATAAAATTTAACAAGAACTTCAGCAAAAATTTCCTCGAAAATTGTTTTCGGTCTTATTTCTCTAGGTATTTTGCTGGAAACTTTTGAATAAATATTATTTTCGTGAAACAGAAATCAGCATATGTGTTCGTGGAACTGATGCAAAAAGAGCGGTTTAATTGCCCATTACGGTTGAATATGTTAATCCAGCCCTGAAAGGACCACTTCATTCATGGAAAGGTGGAAGAGGATGAGGATATGTGTGTTTGTTTGTTTGCTAGATAACAGATAAGATGCACACAGCAGACCACTGGAACTGGGATTGGGATGTCAGTCGCGTAAATGGGGTTCGAGTTTGGTGGATGGCGAATGCCATGTCAAAAGGACATCCTGCGAATATATAGAGTTTAAATGGCGCGCCATATGGGGTGTGCAAGGAACGGGAAACATGTTCACTTCTTCGTAGGGCCGTTTTGTATTTGAAGATTAATTATCAAGATACGTTGAAGGAGTTGGTGTGTATGTAATGTATACAGTCAGTAGGGATTGCTTGTTGTTCTAATTCCAAATTAAGTTCTTACGAACGGTTGAGGCCTTCAACGAAACGAAGCTCTGAATGTATACTCTACATAAACATATCTGGTCTCGACTCACGAGATAATACCCTTTTCTTTGGTGATGGTGTTATGCGGTGAAGGTAATGTCACATCTCCTGTGTAGCTAGACTATAGATACAGCATCATAAAGAGAGAAAAATGACTATATTTATATGAACTACTAACTTTAAACGAAGTGAATGGTGTTATTGCGCAGAGTTATGGTAATTTACATAAATGACAAGCAACACAAATGTCTTAAAACTATGAAAATGATATTCTTTCCCGTTTACTAACCAAACCCTGCCACGCTACTATACCCACATACATTATATCTATGCACAAGGAAAGTTTTTAAGTGTCTCAGCATTATTTTCTTTTTTTAATTCGAAGGAAGTGTTGAAAAAAAAAAAGACTTTTTTGAATATTGTTTTAGAGAAAATGGTGGAAGGATTTATAATGATTTCAATTGAATTGTAAATTTAACTAGGAGGAAGAAGAAAATGAATAAAACAAGGGTTGCTAATAATAACAAGAATTTTTAATGTGGCATTATTTTAGTTGATGCGTTCTTATCTTTAAAGTATTTTTGTAACAAATGTTGGGATAAATTTGTCTAGGAGAAGATCCATTAGTTTTCGTTTAATACGTAGGGACATATTTTTCTTCAATGCTTTTTGAAATACCTCAAATTCACATTCTTGTATGTACGTTAGGGCCCAGTTATAGCTATCATTGGAAACCATCATTGAAAATATTAATTGTCAATTTTGAGAGATTTTGAAGAAAATATATATGATTATTTTGATGCCAAAGTAAAGCTTATTGACTTAATATTTATTTCTAGGTAAAACAAAATTCAATTTTGCACAACTTTTCTCATAAAATGACTTTACATTTTCAATGATGAACTACCTTACCAATGATCATTGAAAAAATTAAAAGTTACGTTATGGGGAAGATATTGGTCAAAAGGATTTTGATGTCGTAATCCATCTTTCTGCATTAAAATATTTAATGATTAAACTTTCGAAGGGTCTTAAAATCAACAGCTAACTTTTTCAATGATGGTTTCCAATGATAGCTATAACTGACACCTTAGCTAGGGACCTCAGACTACATAAATATGCCTATGCAAAAACTGATATCATATTGCAAAAAACTGAAACTAAAATTTAATTCCTCATTTTAATAACAGAGAAGAGAGTTTTAGCAACTAAGTTATGCCTAAAGGGTTCCTAAACTCACCTTATTCATTAGTAAGTCTGGAAAGCCATGTAAAAATGTTTTAACAAAAATTGAAATATCATGAATTCGAATAACGAATAGATGGCAGAAATTAATAATGCAGTTTTGTAGAGATATAAAATAGAATTATTTGTATTATGGGAAAACTGTTTCCTTTCTTTCTATTTGTTCAATGTAGTGGCAATCCAATAAAGGTAACGTCTAATAGATCTTACAGCCATATAATTTAAAATTAAAAAAAGTTAGAAGGGCTCATCTTCTTTCGTTAAGGTGGGAAGGAAAAATTCTTATAAATTAAAAAAACATTAAAAAAAACCGTAACGCTAACGATACACTTTCTAATAGACCGAGAGCTGGCAGCAGATTTTGGTCGTGAAAGGAAACCAAAAGATATGAATAGTATACGTAGTCCTGGTGAAGGTGATAACGAATACGTTCGTCTGCCAGCATGTAGTGGCCCCGTTACCACGTAAAAGTGCATCAAAAGTACAACTTTTCTGAAAATTGAAATCGGGTGGGAAACCATTTCAAATGTAATACAACTTGACGTCATGAACTCCCTGATTACAAAACTGGTTTAGACAGACGTGTAGGTGGCCCCAAAACCCAGACAGACGTTCCCGAAAACGCGTTTATAGGCTTTTGGGAAGCCACTTGAAATGGATCACAACTTTTAGCCATCGACTCTCTGAATGTGAATATGTACGCGACAGACGTCTAAGTGGCCCCGAAACCACCGACAGACGTCTCTGAAAACGCGTTTTTTTTGCCTTTTTTGTCAAAACGGAAACCCCTTGAAATGTATCACAAACGAAAGATCTTGACCTCCTGAGTGCGAATATGTACATGACAGACGTCTAAATGGCCCCAAAACCCACGACAGACGCGATTAAAGTCGCGGATTTTTTATTTAAATTTTTAGATAATTGATGTATGCTACCAACATGTATTGCAAACGGAAGGTCTTGACTACCAGAGTATTAATGTATACAAAAAAAACGAGTTTATACCCAACAGCTGGAAAGACGCGAAATAGATCGCGGATTTTTTCTTTTATTTTTTTAGTAAGAGGATTTTGAGGGAAACCACTTGAAATGTATCCCAATCAAAAGGTTTGACTCAAAAAAAAATTAAAATGTAAGTAACAGACGTTTGAGTTTCACCAAACTGCTGAAAAGTGGATGTTATTACTAGTTTATCAATTAGATTATCAATACAAATCTCTTGAAATGCATCTCAATTTATAGGGCTTGACTCCCTGAGTCGGAAAATTTAACTGACAGACGTTTTGAGTTACGCCAAACTATTGAAATCCACGAAAAAACTCGCCTTCAAATATTATTTTTGATTTTTCTTTCAATTTTCCTAATTAAAAGGTTTTGACTAGCTGAAAAAGAAATTTTGAAGGAAACACCTTTTTAACATACCAAACCATTCAAATAAACGATATCAGTGGCTTAAACTTCTTTCTTTATGAAATGTGAAATTGCACTCACACTCAGTTCACGTTTTCATAATTGTAGTAAGCTCGCTACGACATAGCTTTCTTGTGTCGCTTATTTGAATGGTTTGTTGCGTTTAAAAAGTGTTTCATCCAAAATTTATTTTTCAGTTAGTCAAAAACTTTTAATTAGGTAAATTGAAAGAAAAAACAAAAATAATATTTAAAGGCGAGTTATTTCGTGGTTTTCAATAGTTTGGCGTAACTCAAAACGTCTGTCATTTAAATTTTCCGACTAGGGTGTCAAGCCCTATAAATTGAGATGCATTTCAAGAGATTTGTATTGATAATCTAATTGATAACCTAGTAATAACATCCGCGGCCTTATCGCGCTTTTCAGCAGTATGGCCTTATTTAAAACGTCTGTCAGTTACATTTTGCAACTCTGGGAGTCAAGCCCTTTAAATTGAGATGCATTTCAAGATATTTGTATCTTTAATCTTTTTGATAAACTAGTAATTACATCCGCGACTTTTATCGCGCTTTTCAGCAGTTTGGCGAAATTCAATCGCCTGTAACTTATAAAATCACTTTCTTGAGTCAGAAGCTTTTAATTGGTAAACATTTGGAGAAGCTACCACTTATATAAATTAAAAAAAAATAATAACATCCGCGAATTATATCGCGGCTGTCAGTTATTTGGGGCCACTCAAACGTCTGTCACTTACATTTTAATTTTTTTTTTGAGTCAAGACCTTTTGATTGGGATACATTTCAAGTGGTTCCCCTCAAAATCCTCTTACTAAAAAAATAAAAGAAAAAATCCGCGATTTATTTCGCGTGTTTCCAGCTGTTGGGTGACACTATAAACTCGTTTTTTTTTATACATTAATACTCTGGTAGTCAAGAGCTTCCGTTTGCGATACATGTTGGTAGCATACATCAATTATCTAAAAATTTAAATAAAAAATCCGCGACTTTAATCGCGTCTGTCGGGGGTTTTGGGGCCACTTAGACGTCTGTCACGTACATATTCACACTCAGGGCGTCCATGGCTAAAAGTTGTGATCCATTTCCTAAGTTGTGATCCATAAGCCTAAAAACGCGTTTTCGGGGACGTCTGTCTGGGTTTTGGGGCCACCTACACGTCTGTCGAAACCAGTTTTGTAATCAGGGAGTTAATGGCGTCAAGTTGTATTACATTTGAAATGGTTTCCCACCCGATTTCAATTTTCAGAAAAGTTGTACTTTTGATGCACTTTTACGTGGTAACGGGGCCACTACAGGCTGGCAGACGAACTTATTCGTTATCACCTTCACCAGGACTACGTATACTATTCAATATCTTTTGGTTTCCTTTCACGACCAAAATATGCTGCTGGCTCTTAGACTATAATGGATGTTCTCTAATTTTTTAGACAGTTATTTTTACCCCTAACCTATAGCGCGGTTATATATCTATTTGCGGTTTATTATTTTTAATATGATGTTTTTACTTCTGCAATTGGATGACTCGTATATCACGATAAAAACATTTTGCATGTATGTTCTGATCAGATAAGAATCATAAGATGGGAGATTCAAATTTCCTACATTTATGTGGGCTTAAAACTAAAACAAAAATATTTAAGAACAACGACAAATCCTACAATAATTTGTGGCATCTTATTTTTTGGACTTAAAAGCGATTTTTTGAATTTTGTTTTTAATTCAAGTAGTTAAAATAGTACAGTAAAATTAGCAAAAAACCAATCGGTTTATGGAACGAAATATAGAACGGATTAATTTTGTATGCCTGAAGGAGGGCTAGTAGAAAAGCTTTATGACCAGTTTTTCGGGACGCCATCCCCTTGGGGAAATCAACCATTTTGGAAAACACGAATTGATCTATATCTCCGAAACTATCGATTTTAAGTGAAAAGTTGTTTAAATGAAATTTGTTGGAAATAAAATTATATTTCATTTATCATGAAAACTTTTTTCTGCGTAAACAATATTTTTGAGGTTATGTCGTTTTATTTTTTTTTTACTTTTTTACATTTTTCTCATTTCTTAAGAAATGTACGTAAATTGTTCTCATAATACAAATTGTAGACCAAAAAGTTTAACAAATTTTCATATATTTTTGAAGATAATGCGATATACCAGTCCAAAGTTAGAGCTTTTGGAAAATTAACTGCTAAATCGATTGAGCCGATAAAGTATACAATAAAGATAGACTTTTCTTGGAATGAAATATTGGTAAGCTGATTTCTTTATAAATGAAAGAAGGCTATTAGAAAAGCGTGTGTCCGGGTATTCGGAACGCCATGACCCTGACGAAATCCACCATTTTGGAAAATGCTAATGGATATACATATCTCCGAAACTATTGATCTTAGAGGAAAAACTGTAAGGCCAGAATTTAGGCAATTAAACTATCTTTCCATTATATATAAATTTTTTTCGGTGCGGGTAATATTTTCAAGATTATGTCGTTTTATTTTTAATTTTTTTTTGAAATTACACATCTTGATGTTTCCGCGGAAACTTACGTGAATAACTTTCCAAATACGAATTCTAGAACAATAAATTTCCAAGATTTTGATATATTTTTGAAGATGATGCGATACCACAGGCAAAAGTTACAATATCGATGGATGCAAGTGTTGTTGCCGGATTGTTGGCATAACATCGGTCCTTCACGGTTTCAAACAAAATAAAACTCAAATTGCAGCTCCGAAGCGGTCAATTGACATATCCGAGACGGCTGATAACACGATTTGGGAATTTGTTGCATAAAAGATGGATTGTGGCATGGGCTTTGTGGCATGACTTGCCATTTTGCATGAACCAGAGGTCGTGCAAATCTATGTCTTCAATTACAGCAAAGAAAATTCGGTTAACACGGCCTTGTAAATGCTAACGTTGACCGAAACGTTGTTCCCAGCCTCATTTTCGAACAAAAATCGTCCAATGATGCCACCACTCCACAACCTGCATCAAACTGACATTTAATGGGCAAATGTTCGATATGGCGCCAATTATAGCATTCATTGAAATCTATCATTGAAATACAAATAAGTGCAAGGTAAGAGTTAACCATTGAAAGATTTACTGATAGACGAGAACATGGAGAGAAAAGAACACATAGCATTAGAACGATAATTGTGTTCCACTTTTGAGAACAAAATGTCAGCTGTTTATTGAAAACGATTTTCATCATTTAAAAATTAATGGCATTTTATAAGAAAGTGATGAAGAGAACTAAGTATATTTTTGACAACTCAAATTAAGGGCATCAAAATTGAGAGACAAAATTTTCAATTATGGTTTTCAATTAAAGATGTAACTGGCGCCTAATAAAGGGTTTTCTAATAAGAGGTGTTACTTTGAAAGAAAAATGCCATTTTTTGAGATAAATGATCGGATGTTTATTTCAATGCAAAGAGAAAAGTATGCCATTAACAATATCAGCCAAATGGCTGCCACAGCTACGCTTACATAACAATATCCTTTTCATGAATTTTTCCATGACCGAATCGCAAAGTGGCTAGCTTCAATCGACGCTGGGCTGTTGGCATAGACCTTATCTTTCACGTGGCCCCAAAGAAAGAAGTCGCAAGGTGTTAAATCACAAAGATCTCGGTGGCCAATTGTGATCACCTCTTCGAGAGATAACACGGTCCTGAAACTTTTCCCGTAAATGATCGATGGTTTCGTTGCTTGTGTGGCACGTAGTGCCGTCTTGTTGAAAATAAACGTTGCCCAGATCAACACCATCCAATTCCGGCCATACAAAATTATTAATCATCTCTCGACAGCGCAATGCATTCACCGTAGCTGTTGCTCCAACCTCATTTTCGAAAAAGTAAGGTCCAAAGACCCCGTCGGATCATAAACCGCACGAAAAAGTTTCTCGTTGAGGATAGAGAGGCTTTTCAACAATAAATCTTGGGTGTTCCGAGTCCCAGATGCGACAATTTTGCTTGTTGACGTAGCCACCGAGGTGAAAATGGGCTACGATTTTTCGAAGAAATTCCGGATCATTTTCATGCAGTTTTTATTTTAAATTTAATAATTTCAATGCATTGTTGAAGTAGCCCGTATCGTAATGGTAAGTGCGTGCGACTGTCATGCTGAAGGTCTGAGTTCGCTTCCCAGCCTCGTCCACCTAAAAACTAAAAAGTTTTTTTTCAGGGCTACTGCCTCTTGCGAGGAATTGACAAATCCTCCAAGAGTATCACTTGTCACGAATAAGTGCTTCTCGTCTAGCCGTTCAGATTCGGCATAAGATTGTAGGTCCCTTTTATTCCTGTCGACAGGGGCACACAGGAATGCCCTCTTAGCAATCAATTTGGAAAGATAATTGAGTGTAAGCGTACTTACATTCATTCTTCTTGTTAAAAATGGTTAAGGCTGTCTTTTCGATAAAATCAAAAATACATGAAAAACAAACTCAACCTTAATTCCATCTAGCTTCCATCAACCCTGCAAATAGTTGATGAATGAACATTCGGCTTTAAGCTTCTTATATGCTACCTTGTCGAACTCAAATAAAAAAATTCTTCTACAGATTTCAAAAAACCCCACATAACTCACAAAGGCATGTTTACCCCCGGGTGACTGAAAATCAATTGAGATTAATCAGGTTGAGTCTGCCTAATTACGTGTTTTGGAATATTCTAAACCTCTGTTGCTTTTTTTAATTATTCAAAAAAATTAGAAGTGACTCGCTAAAATCAAGGTTTTTTTTATGATATTTACTGAATCAAAATTAATTGCAAAAAGCTACCATGGTATTTGCAAATTGTAAAATAATTTTTAAGCTTAAAAATAGAAAAACAAAATAAAATAAAACTGAACTAGTCTAAACTACATTCCAGGATTTTCGATAAAATTTAATTTAATTTTCACCTCTACTGCACTTGGTCAATAAAACCAAAAGTTATCCATTTAATTTGCTATTATGACGTTAACATTAATGCTATCAAAGAGTAGGTACCTGGAAATCTACATACATCGACATTGATGCATATGTACCCAACCTATACATTTTAATAAAAACAAAATCCAACATCCTGAAAAGGAAAATTGGAAAACTTTGCGAAAATGCATCCGAGTAGATATAGATGAATATATTATATATGTACTTATTTGAACGTATACATGAAAAGTCGGTCGAAAGTATTCTATGCATCCGAAACCCTAGCAATTTAAATTTTCCAAAAGAACTGACAGCTTAGACTTCATAAATTACATTTTGCTTCTACTCGTATTTTAATATTGAAAGCTCTTTCATTTAAAATAAATTTAAACAAAAGGAAAACAAAAATATTTAAAAAAAATTGATCATTAACATCCCTGGGTTCGCATCGCAATAATTTGCCAGTTCATCCGCTTAGAAATGTGTTGCATTAAAATAAATTCAAATCCACAAATCGGTTCGTTTGGAAATTTGAATATTAATGGATTGACCATGAGGCAGACACGGACATTCGCTCCCTGACTGTTTTCAATCGCCCCCACATATAAGCCGATATAATGGGGCCTGAATTGGAGGTGTGCAGAAAGCGGTGGCTTGGCGCACTGTGTAGTGGCGGTACAAAAACAAAGCCCGAAATGAAAATGTAATCAAAACAAGTGGGACAAAAGTCATGATGTGTGTTTTCTGCCGTGCCATTAGTTTGCCTCGCATGTTTGTGGATACGTATATTTAACTCTCAGGGGGTTTTCGCACACAGGATGTGTCTCTTCTTTTCTGGGAATCACATCCACATCAGATCACACACCCCCAACGCCCAAACTGTCGCACTCTGTCCACTCTTCATTTTACTTCTATAATACTGGCTGCCACTGCTTGAGCTAAATGTGGTCATGCGGTGCTTGAGAGCTCAAGAAGGATATACGATATACCATGCCACACAGAGGCATCACTGGGACTGGTATTGGACTGGTGGAGGAACAGGGTGTACACTGGACAGATTTCGACCAAAGTATGGAAGAGTATACTGTTTGGCAAAGTTCCCGACCTTAATTGGTTGGCAATTTAAACCCAGTATATTGTCTGCAGTTTTTCTTGTTTTTTTTTTTTTTTTAATTTTGCACACAAGGTGCATTTATTCGAAAGGAACTTGGAAATTCATTCAGTCTTGAATGATTCAAATATATGTATGTTTGCTTGCACCAAGAAAATACCAGCAGACTTAAAGAAACTTGATTTTAATTGAGATGTTTGTATTTACAATTTGGCAAATAAACTTTTAACAAAACTAATGTTCTTGTTCTGATGGTATACAAAGTTGTAGAGGGTTTTAAATTACGAACTGTTGTTAATTGTTGACCTGACTGCGACTGGCCATGTAAAACTAATATAAGCTCTATGGAAAATTTTAGTGTTTAACGTTTGCTTGCATTAAATTTGCTGTGATTCATTTGTACCATTTGAAAGTTATGGTGGAAATCGAACTCAATATTTTGACCGAAATGGAAGTCGGAATAATAGAAACCTTGCCTTAAGAAACTACCGATAATTAGATCTTCAATTTTTTTTATGGCCAAACGAATAGGATCAAATCCAAAAGAAACCATTTTAAATTTCCCCGGATTAAGAAAATCTATCTATGATCGACAGTTTGTCAACGAAAATGACAAGTAGCTCCTCGTAGTCATGTATTTCTTATGGGAATGATTTTGGGGAAATATACAGGGTGACCAGTAAATAATGGATAACCTTGCAACCGGTTATAGCTGGTCTTTAAACGTTTCAGAAAAATTATATAAAAAAAAACATTTTCCTTGTAGTTTTTGGGTTATGCTATTTTCAAAAAAAAAAAAAAATTAAAAAAAAGGTGGAACACAAAATTTAACTCTTGCTGTAATTATGATTTAGTTTTTCCCATAGGAGTCGAATACTTCTATCGTCAACCTCCCCCGTGTTGAATTTCCCCCGGAAATTACTTCGAACCAGTTTCGAAATACTCTCAGAGAATTTTTTTTTTTAAATTGTTTATAATTGGAGAGTATCATATACTGGGGAAAATATTCCGGTGAGATTTTGTTCCCATATAAGGCGATTGTGAACCAATATTTTGACGCCTCGCTGGTGGCATTTTCTTATGAATAACAATAATTAACACGTAGGTATATAAACCTATAAACACACATCAAAACACACGAAACACCGTTTTGCTGTTGCGAAAGAAATAAGATTATGAGGTATGGTCTGTTTGATGTTAACAACTGCTGGCTGAACAACTGAACCTCAATCTGGTTATGTTTTGTCAATACATTGAAGATCTATCACAGTCTTCTGTCTCATTCACTCACTCACTTTTTATATTATGAGATTTAAGAAATATTTCTATTCACTTAAAAAAAAAATCTTTTATAAAAACCTCATCCTGACAATTACAATTACAACAAAAAAAGTACTATTCAATTAAGTGCAGTCATTCGGAAGTTATGCGCGTACATACATTTCGTCAATTCATTTTTATTTATATAGAAGATTTATATAGATAGATAGATTTCAGGAAACTATTATGGAAAAAGTTTGGTAAACAATAATATCTCTAATTTCTTGAAGCTTCAATCATACACAAAAAATTGAAGTTTTTCCCTCTTCCAGTGCTTCCCAGCTCTGCATTTCAACCGCTTTATTTTCGAGACGAGACGAGGCGAGACGGGACGAGACGAGACGAGACGAGACGAGACGAGACGAGACGAGACGAGACGAGACGAGACGAGACGAGACGAGACGAGACGAGACGAGACGAGACGAGACGAGACGAGACGAGACGAGACGAGACGAGACGAAACGAGATGAGATGAGACGAGACGAGACGAGACGAGACGAGACGAGACGAGACGAGACGAGACGAGACGAGACGAGACGAGACGAGACGAGACGTGACGTGACGAGACGAGACGAGACGAGACGAGACGAGACGAGACGAGACGAGACGAGCCGAGACGAGACGAGACGAGACGAGACGAGACGAGACGAGACGAGACGAGACGAGACGAGACGAGACGAGACGAGACGAGACGAGACGAGACGAGACGAGACGAGACGAGACGAGACGAGACGAGACGAGACGAGACGAGACGAGACGAGACGAGACGAGACGAGACGAGACGAGACGAGACGAGACGAGACGAGACGAGACGAGACGAGACGAGACGAGACGAGACGAGACGAGACGAGACGAGACGAGACGAGACGAGATGAGACGAGACGAGACGAGACGAGACGAGACGAGACGAGACGAGACGAGACGAGACGAGACGAGACGAGACGAGACGAGACGAGACGAGACGAGACGAGACGAGACGAGACGAGACGAGACTATATTTTTATTTGGAATGAGACAGAGAGTCTAATAAATTGAAAAATCCAATTTCAGTTAATATATTTATTTTCTTAGAGACTAGATTTATTTTTTGGGAGACAAAACCGGGACGAGACTGCAAATTCAAATTTTTTCGCCGAAAAGGCGAGACTGAGACCGAGACGAGATTAACTAGATTGTCACGAAACCGAGACAAGACTAAATATTTTCGATTTTACGAGACTAAGATGAGACTTCGGTTAGGTTAGGTGGCCAGTCCTAGATGAGAGTCAAACATTGCATCTTGCATATGGCAATAATAATAATGTTTTGAAATTTAGCTTCCTTTCATTTGGATTTACAAGTTTAAAAATGTAATGATAAGCTGCCCTTTGTCAGATTGTCAAAAATACCCAATGAATGAATCAGTTCGGGATATGATGCATAAAAATACCCAAGTCCGATTAATATATTTAGCATCACATTTATTTAAAAAAATTGACTCATTTACGCGGCCGACTTTCAAGTTTTTTTTTTTTTTTTCACTTTGAAAGTTCTGTGCTCTATAATTTGTGTATTAAGAACATTTTCATACCGGAAATGAAAAAACTATTTAAAATGGCATGCATACCTTATATACCTATATATACACTTGAAAATTCTCCTGGCACAAATCTGTTGACAAGCAAAACTGAACATTCTAAAGAACATTATTTTTTGTTTTTTCGATTCCTTAATTGAAAAGTACTACTACAATTAAGGCCGGTTCATGTACACAGAATTTTCAGCCAGCGTTGTTCACCGCGTGTGAGATTGAAGTAAAAGTTAGTCTGTACTTAGTCCAGTTCAAAATTGAGCCAGTAGAATAAATAGTCTAGTCATTTTAGGTATTTTTGTAAAAAACACATGGGGAAGCAAATTTTTGTTTTGAGTTCGTTAGAGTATCATACTTCTTTTTGCTTAACTCCAAGTTTTGACCACCAACCCCTTGCAGGGTTGCCACTATCTTGATTTAAAAAGTGAATTTGTTTTTCATTAATTAAACCCGTATTTTTGATTTTATGGAAAAACTGAAAATACATTTTTGTAGAGAAACATACGTTTTACAAATTTGTCCATATTAATTTTTTTTTATAATTTGTGTATTTAACGAGTTATAACAAATTAAATAAAAAAATGGAAATCATATTTTTTTTAAAGTCAAATACTTTTTTTTCGTTTAGTGTTTCGCAAAAATTTTCTTCTAAAAGTTGTTGAAACCACTATCACCTACAATTTTTACCCAAACATGTTTTTTGTCCGAGCAATTGTTTATTTACTATAGCGCTTGAAAACTTCATAATTGCATCTTCAAACCTAGAATAAAAATCATTTATTCAGTTACAAAAGTGTGTATGGGTATCGCACGGTGCAGTGTTTAAATGGTATAATGTGTGTATCACGTGTGGATGTGCAGTGATAATGGAATAGTCCCGGTCTACATTGAACGATTTTTCCAGTGCCGACAAGAAATTGTTGTTGTATTCGTGTGCGATTGAGAGGTACAGCCGACATGATCTTTCCAGTTTCGGCCGATTTTTCCATTCAACACTGAAAAAATCGTTCAATATAGACCGGGACATAGTTTCTTTTATCGTGTGTGGCCGATCGTATTCTGGTAATTCGCATTATTATAACTCTAGTTATAGTGTATGTACTTGAACAATAATTTGATTTATGGTTCAAAAGATTATTATAAATAGATAATAATTATTGGGAGGCATAAATATAATAAATATATACAATTATGTGGCTTAAAATAATTTCAAGTACCGGTGCGCGGTGCATGAAACCTTGGTTGCTTACATGAAGGACCTGGCAGACTATCTTCTTGGAAGGAAATCTTGCTAACAGTTCTTCCACCTTCGTCCTCTGAATCATCGTTCATAATTGGTTGTTTCTTAGGGACATTCTTGAAAGTCTCCCAACAACAGTTTTGACAAATTGCTGTTCAATGAAGACCTCACACATCTACAAGTTTTTTCGCAATTTTTGGTACCTTTGCAAGAAATAAGCTTGAGAATCGAACATGGTGCCGGATCTTCATCGCTTGTTTGAAGCATCCAACTCAACGTTGTTTTTTTCCATCCTCAATCACTTGGACTTTTAACATCTATTTTGTTCAAACTCTGTTGAACTTGAAAATATGTCCTATATGAGTGATATTTTGCTGCTCCTTCTGTTAGGGGAAGATTGAAAAGGTTGCAAATTCTCTTCTTAGATGACCTTACAAAGCACTTGTACCGCATATCATTTAAGGAAACCTTAGATGGGTTCCCTCCATAAAGTGCTAACAAAAATCTATTTCCAGTGGTAACAATGTCCTTGGCAATTACATCACTGAGCTCAACATTTTTTTCCAGAGCCGCAATAAGTTAAATTTTTCCCATACCGAAAGTTGCTGACGTCGCATCGTGTCGCATCCACTAAATACATGTAAGAACCATATACATTTTCGCAAAATATACCGCGGGCTACTTCAGAATGACGGCAATCGGGTAAAATTTCAGATGATACAGTAGGTGAACAAACAACTTCGTATACGAAAAAAGTTTTTAAATAAATTGCAATTTCTTCTTCTTATATATCGAGCTCTAACCGCCAATTTATCGTAAGCGACAAAATGTAAATTTTACAGGAAACACATTTTTTTGTTTTTCTCCTAAATTGCAAAACCGAACGAGTTGATTTTCAGTATTTCCTTATATTTTTGTAAATGGAATAAAGTGAATATAAACAAAATACTGCTGTTGCCAAATTTACGTTGTTTTTGACTTTTACGATACTTTTGGTGTTCACTACTTACTAGCTCGTGATCAAGTTTTGGCGCTTACGATAAATTTAAAAAATAGCAAACAAATCTTATTTTTACGAAAAAGAAAATTTTCTTCAATTTGAGCCCAATTTATGATTCCAAAATACAGCTTTTTGAAATTTAGCAATAAAAAAATGTATAGTAAGAAGTAGTTATCACAATATAAAAAAAGCCGGATGTTTTAAACAAAAAAATAACTAATAAGAAACAAAATAATATATATACATATTATATTATGTAACTTATGGTATTATACTTTTTCTTAAAGCACGGGATTGATTTTTCATTTTTGTTTTATGAACCGATCAATAACTTCCTCTACGTCTAGTGACACATCTTTGTGGACAAATGCATAAGTGCTAAACCTGTCTACCATTGAAGACCTGAATCAATTTTTTAATCGACTTAGCTTATGGCCCAGTTATAGCCTTCATTGGAAACCATCATTGAAAATATTAATTGCCAATTTTGAGAGATTTTGAAGAAAAAACAAATGATTATTTTGATGCCAAATCTTTTTAACTTAATAATTATTTCTAGGTAAAACGAAATTCAATTTGACACAACTTTTCACATAAAATGACTTTTAATTTTTCAATGATGAACTACCTTATTAATGATCATTGACAAAAATAAAAGTTACGTTATGGGGAAGATATGGGTCAAAATGATTTTTTTTTTTTTTTGAGAAGAAATAATTTTGAAGTCGTAAGCTATATTTCTGCATTAATATATTCAATGATTAAACTTTCGAAGGGTCTCAACATCAACAGCTAACTTTTTCAATGATGGTTTCCAATGATAGCTATAACTGGAACCTTAGAATAGGACTTTCTGCTGTAGTTATACAAATAGGTAGCTTAGGGAGTATATTTAGCTTAGCGAGTAGGTACATATATTTAAAAATTGTTTGATGTTTGGAAACCTTTCTTGATCACATTTTGCCACTATCTCCCTAATTGTTTTTGTGTTCTGTATTCACTTACATTATTACTTGATGTGTTGTCTATCAATAACTACCGACAATACAGACATCTTGCAAAGGAATTTGATAGGTTACGTCGCTATAGATTTGGAATATTTATATGAATATAGAGCAGGTATTAAGCTCAAAAAGTCACGTAAAAGTGCCAACAACGCCTTCTACCGGAGGATTAAATACAAATTCAAATCATCGGATTTTTCAAAGCCTTTTCGATCCATCACCATCTTAGCTATTCGTACATGGAACTCAAACGATAATGGCTTGAATAAACATTAGATGAAGTACCTATATTTTGAAATTCTGTTAGTATTTTTTCGGAACAAAAAACTAAAAAGTCAAAATATTCGTGGTTTTCAGGAAAGGGACTTTATAACATATTACTTCATCGCATAACAAATAATATTGCAATAATAATATTTAACCGTTTTTGACTAAATGTGAAAAACATCAATTTTCCAATTCAATCAAATTAGTTTTTACTTTGACTCTGCCTCTTGCCTGTGCACAGGAATGAAGCTGAAATGGAAGCATTTGCAAGGAACTTCAAAAGAAATCCGAGATGAATACAGAACAAAGGTCAAAAAACCCCAGGGGCATCATGACCATAAGTGCTCTAGCTTTAATTCCTAATTTAACGCAACTCACATACCAAAAAAAAATCGAATCTCATAGGGGGAAAATGACCCCTTTGAACACCTCCCCCTTTGGATCCACCATTTATGTTAACAGATAAAAAAGCAGCATCACTTTGGTCAACAATAAAGCAAAGTTGATTAAATAGCAAAAACAATCTATGGCATTTGCGATATTTAGCTGTGAACAGAAAATATGAGTGTTGCTTACGATAAATTTTCTTTTCTCTGTAACTTTTTTTTAAAAAAGTTTTATTTTGTAGATAGATGCATAATAGTATTACCTATCAAATTGCATAATTAACTTGATTTTGTTAAAAATTTCACTTACGATAAAATAGCGGTTAGTGCTCGATATGTAAAAAATGACACTTTTTGCAAAAGTGCTAAAAGAAAAGCTTTTTATATATGTAAATAGTTTTTAAACAGTGGCAAACAAAAAACTCATGATCAATTAATCAAATAGTACAAACCCTCCTACTCCTAATAATGTGACTAACTATAGATAAAGGAGTAGTAGATATGCTTACAATTTTAATTAAATTTATGAAACTCGATACAGCAATACACTTAATTTTGATACATACAAATGTTTGGTTCTTTTCGGAGTTATTGTATATATATATCAATATTATTACATGTAAGCACCTAACTCTTATAAGCTGAGTCCTAAAAATACTAAATTGTGAATTTTCTGCACTCACAGTGGTGATCTGAAGTTTTAAGTCCAAAGCTGAAGTAAGTAGCCTCCATCATTCTTAAGAATAACAGATTTTTAAAAATATAAAATTCAAAAGCTCGACAAAATTGAACCCCAAAAGTTAAGGTTTTCAAAACATTTCTGCGACTAAAATCAACACATAAATCAAAAATTTCTCAAACATGGGTAAAATAATTTTTAATTACCCTTCCGAGAATATAAAATTTACTATAATAAAATGCTATCCTGATTTACTGCAAATTATTTCTTAAACGTCTACTTTCCCGTTTTCGACTTCAAAACGATAATTTTTTTTATGTGGAAGACTTTGTTATATTTCTTAGTCTATCGATTACAAAACCAAAAAATCCTGTACACCCCTCCGTTTAAAAAGTACAAAACACCGTGTTCAGCCTTAAAATCTACATAGCGGCAATCCTACAAGGGATCCATCGTCGAAAACTTGGACTTCAGCTTTTTATAAAGTCATCTTACGATGCCCACAAAACAATTGCTTCCCCATATGTTTTTTAGATTGCCATAGGAGCAAAATCTAAATAGACTCGACTAAACGAAAAATATGACATATAATGAACAAATTAATAAATGTAGATACTATACGAATATAACAACCTATGCTAAAAAAAATGCCCTTCCCTTGATTCTACTTCTGTGTTCCAGACTGATTCTTTATAAAAAATCATTTTTCCCCTTCACTCAAAATTAATATACAGCTTTTCGTCTTTTAAAACAACTACCACGTCACGTTTTAATTTTAAACTTATAAATGCAAAAAGATCAAGCAAACTCATTTCATTAATGCAATAAATTGTCAAGATTGTTAAAAGTGCTGTGCAGTCTAACGCTTATAAAGATTATCGTAATATTGAAAAGCATTTTACTCATTTCATATGAATCAACCATCATAACCATAACCATAACCATAACCATAAGCACAAAAGTAAAAGAAAAATATCCACCGGCAGCGACGAGGAACTAAACATCTAAAACTTTTATTTACTTTCAGTAAAGTTATCCTGCAGAAAATACAAATGAAAGAAAAAACACATAGCCAAGCTATTCTGTTCTTGAAGTTGTGCGGAGGAAGGTTCTACACTTGAACGCGTTCCCATATAATTTTATCGTCCAAAAAGCAAACTTTTTTACTATATCAATCCCAATGTGCGAGGAGATTATATTCTGCGAAAGCCTTTTGCAATTCGCGCCTTTGGCGAAAAATGCATTTTATATATTAATTCAATCACTTTAATTCGGTGGTCTGAATCGAGAAAAAAGTATTCGACTGAGACGAAGTTTGTTACTTTTTTTTTGGTTAACGGAATTGAATGGAATGCAACGGAATTATAGCGGTAACACTTTCCACACTGCTGATGGCAGTGATACATTTCTCTATGGAATGAAATGCCTCTAACGGTTCGTGAGCACTCAACCGAAACACCCGGTATTGCTATCGCAACTTGCTGCTCCAACTATATACCAGCATCCAGCACCAGCAGCATGAATCATCCTCAAACGCCTGTTCCGACCCGCCTCACGCTGGCCGCCCCCTCGCTGATTTCTTGGAGCAATAGCAATTTAAAAGTCAAATTTCAACACGAAAATGCGCTCATGCATAGCAAATAAGCTAAAAAACTTTGCAGATTTCTGTCCCAGTGCCGGTCCAATCCAGTATATCAGACGAGAAGTTTCCCGGCATCAGTTTTGTTGATGATGGTGTGGCGAAGAACCGCGGAGGAGCAAACGTCTATTCCCCGTTGAATACTTTTTTTTTGTTATTATATGAGAGATATGCTCCTGGTGCGGGCGTTCGTTGGTGCCCGATTTGAATGAGTGTGACAATATCTCACTTCGCTCTGGGTGCAGCATTAATTTTAACGGTTTTGTTCAAAATGTTTATGCTTTTTATGCTTCTGATGATTGTTTTGTTTAAGAGGGGCGTGCCACAGTGTTAACATATTAATCCTGTAGTGTTCCACCATACGAGTAGTAGAGTATGTATCTACATATATGACAAAAATAGGTATGTGGTTTGCAGAATAATAGAAAATTTAGTTTGGATGTTTCCCAAGGAAGAGGATTTTCTAAATAACAGTACGGCTCACTAGATTAGTCCAATTATTTCAATATTAAATTTTCATAAATAGCAAATGGAAATTAAATCATTATAAAGAACGTATCTGTTGTAAAACAGATTTAATTCACTTAAACTTTGTTACTAACTTAAATTGATCTATTATAGTAAACTATGTTATTTATTTTATTCTCATTAAAATATTCAAAAATTTCTTAGCAGAATTTCCTTCTCTGCGTAACTTTTATTTTACAAAAGTATCGCATTCAAGATGTTAATAAAACTTGCCATTCAAAGACAATCAGCCCTATTGTTAGTTTAACCCGGAAAAAATTTCGTTTGTTTTGTTCGTCCGGATTTTTAAAAGTGTGGCCTCGTTTGCCACCAAAAATTAAATGGAAATTTTGCTGTAAATGACATGAAATATTTCACACAAAAAAGAAAAATGCTGTCAATAGTGCCAATAAGGGAATTTCTACGAACAGGGTACATTTTTCGCCCAAAACTCACAATAAGGGAAGAGCGAAATGCAAGTTTTCCGGGCGGATTTTCTTTTACGTGGAATTCACAATAGGGCTGAATGTGATAACGATATATGTCATAACCAATCCCAAATTAGCTACTCCATGAAATTGCGTAAAATTAGTCTTTTGCAATAAATCCTGAATATTCAAAATAAAAAAAAGACTCCAAAAAGCTATAAAAGCCTACAAAAATATATGTTAAAGACTTTAAAAAATGATAAGAAAAAAGTCTCCAAAAGCTATGAATATTCTTCTAAAACCTGTAACTAAAAGTAAAATAAATTCTGTCAATTTTTCAATTTATTCTCCACAAACAGCTATAATGTCTTCAAAAATAAAGTCTTTAAAAAGGCTAAGAAGTAAGTCTCTAGAAAGCTATGAAAAGTCTTAAAAAAAAGCTTAAAATAAAATTGAAATTTATCCTTAATATTAAAATTCAAAATAGACTCCAAAATTCTATAAGTCTCCAAAATTCTATAAAAGTCTCCATGATAGTCTCCAAAATTCTATAAAAGTCTCCATGATAGTCTCCCAAATTCTATAAAAATCTCCATAGTAAAGTTTTAAATACATACAAAGTTTCCAAAATGCTTTCTAATAAGTCTTTAAACCGGTATGAAATATGTCACCAATTTTTCAAAGTACTTAAAGGTTTTCAAAACGTTGTGTAGAGTAGAAATGCTAAGAACCATGTGTCGACTTGTTCACAATTTGTTTGTGCACTCCAACAAGACAACAATATGCTTCTGAAAATAAATCGAAAACATTTTTACGGAGAGTTTCAGAAATTCCAAATGCATAAAACAAAATTAAACGAAAAAAAAAGAAAGCCATACTGTAATGAAAGAAGCAACAAATAAAAACACGAACAAACAAAAATTTCATTTTTCGTACACAACTAGTGGTCCGGGTAATTAATTGTTTGAAAAAAAAGAGTGGAGTATTCTCAAAAAAATCTGGTTTATCCATCTATCTCGCTGCTCGAACACCGTACCGCAGAACGGAAAGCACAAGAAAATGTTGCGTTTATGATTTCGTACCGCAGAACGAAAAGCACAAGAAAATGTTGCGTTTATGATTTCGTTTCGTAACGTTATTTTTGTATGGGAGTATTCGTTTCACATAAACAGCGTACTAGGCTTTAAACTTATACTTAAATCTCATACTTAAACAGCACAACGGAATCTACACGGATTTTCATTCTGCAAAACACAGTCCGACGAGCTTTGACATAAATCTATAAATTAAACCATATTTTGTTGGAGAAGTCTCCACTCCATTTCCGCACAAAATGAAATGCATGGATTATTAAATTTTTACAGAAATGTGAGTTTTTTTTTATTCGTTCGTATTTTGTTTCCTGTTTTTATTACTTGATTTTCGTGTGGTAAGTTTCTTGATTCTCTGTTATTTGCAATCGGTGAAATTCTCCAAAAAACTTTTTCAGTATTTTCTTTTTAATATTTCGTTGGAGACTTCTGAAAAATTTCGTTTCTCATCAGCAGCAAATTATAAAATTCAGTGACCAACTATGTGATCCCTTTTGCTACGGCCCTGTCCTAAGCTCTGTTGCAGTTTACTGTAAGACATCCTTAAAAGGCTTCAGTTTTATTTGTACTGTTGGAAAAATTTGATAATTTGTAGTAATATTTTATAACAACTTAAACGAAGTAAGAAAATAAAGTCTATTTTTTTTTTAAGTATCATACCATAAGAACCCCACTGTAAGATGTTCAACCAAGCAAATTATTATTTTACTTGAAATTATCAAATTGTCAACAACCCCCACTATTAACTGATTAAAGTGCTAATTAGGCATTGGTAGTAATAATGGGTAAAGTTTTCATTTAGAAAAAAAAGCAACTACCCTAAAGTTATTAACCTAAGTTTTAATTAACACTCCATATACTTTGGTGGACATACAGAGCGATGATATAGTCATATATAAGTTGTCTTCTTATATAGTTCTGAGTAAACTTGGTCCAAATAGTTGAATTACTCTATTCAAATATTTTGCCAGTAAAAATTTACATGTGCAAAGGATACAGCAAAACCTAATTGTTTTGAAAGAAGGGACTGCTGCGTGAATAAGAAGGGAGTGTTGCGTGAAGGGACAGGACATAAATGAGGTTGAGCGAGATATTTAAAAAAAAAATATTCTCTACACGTACCATCTATTACCACCAAAATCCTGCTTTCTTTTGTGATGTTGTCGTCGTTATATATGCTGGAAGAGTGTTGATTACTTTGAATTAATTTCACAAATAATGT
Source organism: Melangyna quadrimaculata (assembly GCA_949320155.1). Taxonomy (NCBI): domain Eukaryota; kingdom Metazoa; phylum Arthropoda; class Insecta; order Diptera; family Syrphidae; genus Melangyna; species Melangyna quadrimaculata. The sequence continues at coordinate 74,411,372 of OX439485.1, read as the reverse complement.
AAAACATTATTTTAAACTATTTTATATTTTTGTTTTTCTCTGTGGAAATAACTCGAAGGAGCTTTGCAAAATATTTACAAAAGCTAGAGCTCATGAAATTTATATTCAGAGCCTTTATACGAGTAGATTAAGACCAAAGTAAATTTCAAATTAACTTAATTGCTCAAAGGCGGATCCAGGGGGTGGCTATAGGGGCTAAAGCCCCCCCCCCCACAGCCGATTCCTAAAATTATTTGAAAGAAAGCAATACATTAAAACGTGTAGAGTTTTATATTCCGTCTAAAATATTGTTAAGATATTAAATTTGATGGACAAAATAACGTAATTGGGGCTGAACTATTTGCATACATTTGTAACTTTTTTTCTAAGCCCTAAGATTGGGGCTAAGGCCTGAAGCAAATTGGACAAAAACCAAGTTGGTTGCTATTAATAATGGACATGTTTCATACAACGACAATTTTTCCCTTAAAACAAAAGCCAGACAATAGGGACGGAGAAACCAGCATCGGAATAATAAGTTCTGAGAAAAAATAACCTTATTCCAGAGAATTTTGGGGGCTTAAATCTAGGGACTTTCAAAGTCCGAATTTGGGCTAAGACTGGAAGAGATGAGTAAAAAGAGATAAAAGAGTGGTCGGGGCTTAACATTCAAGTGTCAAATACAACAACTGTTTACACTAAAAACAAAGCTAATTTAACGAAAGAAACGCAGTTGAGTCTAAAACAATTGTAGAACAACGGGGTTTCAAGTTTAATGTAAATGATTAAGACAAGAGTCCTTGGCTGGATTTAGAGAATTTTGGGGCTTAGTTTTTAAAAATTCAAAGGTCCAAGGCAATTGTACATACAAATCATCTTTGGACTAAGTAATTACATATAAATTCTCTAGTCAAGGAGCCAAATTCCAATAGCATAAGTTTTCTCTGTGCGGACTTAGATAATCTTGCAAAAGCAAATGAATATTTGCAATCCCTCTAGACTCTAGAGTGACGTGCAGATATGTCGACATATTTTTTGGGCATCAATATAAAGTGTGGGTATGCAGCGTATACTCGAAAATACATTCAGGCTTGCAGAATTGGGCCGCAGGTTATTTCTTAGAGCAGCTTTGTCTTTTGTCATACAGTAAGTTTGAACAAAAAAATTTCTCGTTAATTTGGCTAATTCAGGAAAAATAAGATCTCAGAGGCCTGGATACTGTCAAATCACATATATGTGCTTTTGCCAGTACGACCAGTTAATTTTTCTCAACTAGCCAATTATAAACAGTTTTCAAATCTTGTCAAAAACGTGAAGTTCAAAACATACCCACAGCTAATTTAAAATTATACCTACCTCCATAATGTATGTACCTAATCAATTTTTAAATAATATAAATAAACGAATTTGTACGTGTGGTTCAAGCATGGCTAAAAATTATTAATTTTATTATGGTGCGCCTTTATATTTGCTTCTATCTACGCTACAGCAATTATGAATAATTGTTATTGTACTTTGTATTGAAAACATTTTAAAGCGCGACAGGAGCGGATATTAAGGCACAAAAAATACGGATATCATTAAAGAATGTCAAAATTCGTTGTCTGTTATATAACTACATAAATGTATCTCCATATATCTTTTTCACAAAAAAAAAAAACATGAACCTTAAAGGTTAGACCGCACTCGACGGAACTGCACTGCAGCGGAACTTGTATGAAGTTCTGTTGCCGCTTAGTGCGATATAGCTCCTAAAATTTCATAAAAAATAATGTTTTGCAGTGTCGCCGGCCGTCGTCGTAAAGTGTAGTTCCGCTGAAGATGAGTATATCTTGCCTTAAAGCTAAACTTTTTTCTATTATTTGTTATAAATAATAAAATTGATCTTAAGGACAATCGAATTTTATTACTCAAGGTCTCAAACTGGATATCCAAACACCAAGCCCCCCCCCCCACAGCCAAATCCTAGATCCGCTACTGCTCAAAGGTTTTAAGAAGTTTATTGATGCGAGAGAATACAGTATTTTCTTGAAAAAAAAATTAGGAAATAGGATATGCAAATATTAAGATAGGCAGGACATCTTAATGTTTGTGTCATTAGACGATTGTAGTTTCAACATGCCACTTCCAATGACTGAGTCAAACATTTGAGCATGTGTTAGGCTGAGAGGAGAATCTTGACGTAAAATATAATGGTAGCATCTATATGTAATAAAATATAAAATCAATTTTTTAAATTTATTTTCGAATAAGCTAAGTTTTTTAAGCTCTAAATTTTGAAAACAAATTTGAAAATATTTTTTTTTTAACTGTGGGTACCTATATATTATTTGTTAGATACTTTTCTTTATTTTGTTAAGGTTTTTATCAAATATTAAAAACCACATGGTTTTGTTTATTTTAGTTTTTATGAAAATTGAAAATTATGAAAATAGAGAAATGGGAATTTAATTTGTTAACAAAAAATAAATCACTGCAATTGCTGTTGCTGTCCCCTATAATGGAAAGCACAAAGTACCTGGTGCTCGTAAGCCCCCCACTCCCCATTTCGAACTTTAAAACATGCTTATCATTTTGTGACAAATTTAGATTTGAATATTTTTCGTGGTTTGTTTGATAAAATCTCCCCAGAATGTGACTAATATACATACCCTGATTTCTATCTAGACTTCCGCTCTTAGATCAATAGGTACCGAAAACATAATCAATTCTTTTTAAAGTAATATAAATGACAGGAATTGCAGGTGAATTGATTCCGAAATTATGATATTTTATCGTAATGAAATTTTGAAAATAGCCCAATCGGAATACAAAGTGCTGAAGTACAAAAAATATATAATAGTATTTTGGTTTTAATCTTAAAAGGGCGTAATAAGGAGTCTGTGGTACGGTTTACGACTCTTGGTTTGACTGATATCTTAAATTTTAGGTGAATTGGTTATAATTTGTCGATTAATTTTTGCTATATAAAAGTAGTTAGGCTGCATAGCTTTCGCTCCGTCTTTCCGTTTTTCATTTTAAGAACTTTATTCTAAAAATTACCTCTGCTGCCTTAAAGTACGGAAATAATAAAACAAAAAAAATACTTGTAGTCAAATACGTTTTCAGTCAAAAGCCGAGAAAAAAAAACAGATATTTAATTCCAACCGGGAACGCCTACCAAAAATATTAGTTCCGTGTGAAAAAAATGCCGATGTTTAAATCAAAGCTAACAATACGATACTGAAGAAGTCAAAATTAAATAATTTTCGTTTCGTCGTTCTGTTTGTCTGTGCGTCTTGAGACGGTGAGACCAATTTGATTTTCATTTGGTGGTGAAATTTGTATGTGATTACCTAGAGGAGAAATTAAAATTTTTGTTTTAGTTCATCTAAATAGAACGTACAGTTGCTGCCACACAACAATTTCGTTTTAATCAAGTTTTCTCGTTAACGGCTCCAAAGATTAAGAGTATCATCTTCGTATTTCATTTCTAGAACATTTTCAAGAATATTTTTTACCAAGTTTTGCCAATAAAAATTTGATAATAGAAATTAAGTTTTGATGTTAATCAGCAAATTGCCTTTTTTACTATAGGGCAAGTTTAGGATTTGTGCAAAAAATCGAACCCGAGATAATAATTTTCCTTAACATTACGATGATAGAGATTGGAAAACAGTGGTCCCGCAATTCTGTTTGTGTGTCTGTATGTACCTCTACTTGCAGTCTAAAGCCATTTTCTTCAAACTTTGGACTAAAAGTTAGTTGGAGATTCCCTAGAGGAAAAATTGACTGCATACAACTACTATGAAAAAAGTAATTTATATCAAAAATGGCTCTAACGACTTTGATATACTAAAATTCGAATAACTATTTAGGGTATATGGTCAATAGTTTGATAAAAAAATTAACAATAACGAATTTTAACGGTCACTGTCATAGAACCGATTTTTTGGTTTTCAAATTTCTTGATAATGACTGAACCGATTATAACCTTGTTGTTTAATCAAGAGAACCTTTATAATTTTAACAATTTTGCATATAAAAATTCTATTTTAATAAATACTAAAAGCTGTTGTACCAGATTTTATTTTTAAAAATGTCCAGCAATTTTTTTATATCAAAATTAATTTCTATGAAAACCGTTTTGATGATTTTTGTATTTTTTTTTTTCATTAATTCATATTTATCAAGAAAATCATATGGCACCCTTTATATTGAGCTCTAGCTTTTTTAGCCATTAAAATACAAAAATTAAAGTAATTAATAATAATAATTTAAACCTATCCCAACTAACAATTTAGCTTCTTTTAGCTTAAAAATATTGATGTGCCGCAGGTTTCACTTTATATAAAGCTTCGGTACGGCCTTCGGCGGAATTAAATTTCTTATACATGTAAAGAACTTGATAACTACTTCTCTAAAGCCGAATAGAAATAAGAAAAAGAAGACTTACCGAGTTTGCGAGCTGTCACTCGAATAGGCTTCTAAAATTGATGTTACAGAAGATGATTGAAGATGTCACTTTAAAAAGGCTGAATAAAATTTTTATATAAGTTTTCTTTAAAAGTTTTATATAAGTTTTCTTTAAATGTTTTCTGTAACCATTTTCAATAAGCTTTATTGAATATTTCGATACGGCTTGTTAAGTCTTACTAAAGAATCATAAAATAATGGCCACGTTCGGGTGGTAGGCAGACATATGGTATCTACTTTAGCATCTGATACGTTTTCAAACGACCAAAACCGTGTATGTAACCAAACCAAATAAAAACCAAGAAAATAAACAGGTGATATATCAGCTGCTAGTGTGAAGTATCTCTCCCAAACCAACGCGAAAGCAGCGCGGAACATTCACCGACAGCAGTTTTTTTTGTTGTTTAGCATTATTAATTTGTCATTTATTTTTATGATTGTGAATGATTCGACTTGCATAGCGAATGTTCTGCGTTGGTTTGCGAGAGCCTTATTCCAAATAGATCCGAACATTTTTGGGATAGCCTCAGATTTCTTTTTGATATCAGCTGTTTGGTTCGTCGGCTGGTTTTTTTTTTTAGGCATTACAACAACACGAACAAATCTAGATACCATTGACGACGTACCCGAACGCGGCCAATATGTCAATCTATAAAAAAGAAGCTCGAATTTATATAAGTCATTTTAAAGAAGCTTTTTAAAAAAACTCTATTCACATTTATAATTATTAATTATATATATGTATATATTGAATAAATTGAGCACGTGGAGAGAAAGATTCATTTTACTGGATTTGGCTTTTTGAGCATTCGAAAAGCTACTTTTCGATGGTTTTAGACATAAGCTTCAATGCAAGATAAACAGAAACGAGGTTTATGCTCATCAGATAAACATAACATTCGGCATTTTCGTTTATCTGGGTATTTATGTGACGTCACGGTCAGCTTTTATGTTTTTGTTCTATTTAAAATGAAGACCATAATTAATTTAAGTATTCAAATAAATGTTTTTAAAATCTTAATGAGCAGTTTAAAAGTAGATTATTATTTTTCTTTTCTCCGAACATAAGCAGATGATTGTAACGTCACACCCCTAATGAACATACCTTGTTCCTGTTAATCGTGCTTAAGTGGCCGTGTTTTTTCGGATTGAAATTATCAAAAATATGCATTATTACTCATTTTATTTTAAGACTATTGATATTAATTTAAGACTATTGAAATGAAAGTGGAGCAAGGGGACTGCTAAACAAATCATTTAGGTACATTTGTTTCCTCACGCGGAATGTATAAGAGAGTTAAAGAAATCTTGTTCATATGTGAACATTTTTATAGAAGCTCGGATTTATTTAAGGAAAATTTAAAGTTTTAAAAAAGGAAAAGACTGATTAAGTTTTTGCATCTTCCAAATTATATCTAAGATGGTTGAGTGGTTAGAGTGATGGACTGTCACGTAGGAGTTCCCGAGTTCGATCCCTAGTTAGGTAAAAATATAATTTATGTTTTATAATTGTTTCCAATACTATAATTAATAAATAATTGAATTTGATACTTGATTTCAGATAGAAAGCAGTAAAAATCACATTAAAAAATAAAAATTTCTTTCTTTTTTAATTTTTGTCCACCTTCTATAAGACTTGTATTTCACTTTTATACAACCATGTCCGAAGCTATCTGTCAAGTTGAAGTGTCATTCAAATTTCCAATATCGCTCGTTAAAACTTCGTATCGGCTTTTTAAGGCTTTTATACAATCTGCTACTTTTAATAGATCTGCGAATAAGTTTATAAGAAGATTTTCCGAAATCACGTATACAAGCTATATTAGCTTGTATAACATTCATCTTTTTATGCTTAAGTAAACTTTACAAATGTCTTATGGAAATTCTAAAGCCTATTCTATTAAGCCGAACCGAAGCTGAAATGTTAGTTGGGATGTGTATATAATTATAAATTATTTTTAAAACTTTGATTTAACGATAATATCTACGTTGAAACTGTTAGCTACGAGAGCAACTTTGTTCATGCGAGTCGTGTCCATTTTTTTGGATATTCTCGAATATCTAGTCATTGGCTTGGTCGATTTTGTTATTACTTCGCAGTTCGGTACTTTAAGTATATTGCTTAAAATTTGTATACTTTTGTTTAAGAAAAAGTAATTATTTTTTTTTTGGTATTTTAACTTTTTCTTTTTTTTTTTTTTTGTTTCAAGTGAACAAAATTCAAAATGGCTATTTTAAGTTATATTATTTTTTCTCGAATATTATCGAACAATTTTACTATACACCGTCAGTGTTGAGCTACATTTGAGTTGTAAGCTATAAGATCAAGTTTATGCGATCCATTCGTGGACTATATTTTCCATTTTGTGTGTTAATTTTTCTAAGAAGAAAGGTAGTATGTCTAGTTGTTGTAGTTTTAAATTCCCTCAAAAACTTATTTGAAAAACAAACAACCCAGGTATGGGAATGCTAAACACAGACAAAAAAATCCCCGGAAAAACGAATTATATTTCCAAGAAGTGTTTACTAAGACAAAAAAGAAACTGTGATAAATGTTTTTGTTTTATTTATTAATCAAACCCATATTGATCCATCCTCTTTGATATTCATAAATGTATATTACTGAATAGCTACATCATCTGGAAATGTTTTGCCAAGGACCACAGAGTTATTAGGTTAGGTTAGGTTAAAGTGGCTGTCAGGAAAACGGCTGACACACTTAGACCATAATTAGGTCCGTTGTGATACCACATGATAGGAATGAGGAGATTATCCTCATTACGAAAACCATTCGGAGCTTTTTATGAAGCGAGAGAGACAGTGTATGTCTGTATTAGCTAGATCGCTTGGATCATTGAAAAAGTAGTCCCCAAGAAGGAGTCTGCGCCTCTGTGAAAGAGCAGGACATGTGCAGAGGAGGTGAGGAATTGTTTCCTCCTCCTCTTCGTCCATGCAACTTCTACAGAAGTCATTTGAGAAAACGCCAAGTCTTGTGGCATGTTTTCCTATAAGGCAGTGTCCTGTTATGACACCTATTACGGAGCTAATTTGTGATCTGCTAAGTGATAGCAAACTTTTAGAGCGCCTAGGGTCTAGCGATGGCCAGAATTCTTTTGTGGCCAGACATGTAGTAAGGTTTGTCCATCTAGAGTTTGCTTTCCTTGCAGAGTTTTGTTTTAGCAAAAGTTTACACGTAGCGATCGGTATACCTATGTTCCACCTGTTAGGCAAAACGGGCATTAGAGTTCCATTTCTGGCAAGTTCATCGGCTTTACAATTTCCCGGAATATCTCTATGGCCCGGCACCCAAAGAAGGTGAATATTAAACTGTTCCGCCATCTCTTCAAGAGACGATCGACAGTTTTGGGCCGTAACGGAGTTGGTAGAGACAGAGTTGAGAGATTTAAGTGCTGCTTGACTATCTGAGAAGATGCGTATATCCGATGTTGATATCACGTTTTCTCTCAGCCAAGACAGAGCTTCTTTAATTGCCAGAATTTCCGCTTGGAATACGCTACAGTGGTTAGGAAGCCGGAAGGAGAGACTTAAATTAAGTCTGTCTGAGTACACTCCGCCACCCACACCTTCCTCAGTTTTCGACCCATCAGTATAAAAATGAACTGAATCACCTTTGAGAGGGTCCCCAACGTCCCAAGATTCTCTTGAGGGTATGGTGACCTGGAAACTTTTGTCGAAATTTAGTTTGGATGTGGTGTAGTCGGAATGACAAGGAATAGATTCATGTAAGTCTAGAATTTTAGTATGACCGATAGAGTTGTTGGTCCATTGAGAAATGGCTTTAAGGCGGACGGCTGTGTTCGCAGCCATTTGCTTGCCATATATATCGAGGGGTGTGAGGCTGAGGAGTATGTCTAGTGCAGCTGATGGTGTCGAGCGGAGGGCTCCACTTATGCACATACTTGCTGATCTCTGGACCTTGCTCAGCTGTTCACAGTACGTGACTTTATCTAGAGCAGTCCACCAAATTGTTACCCCATAAGTGAGAATCGGTCTTACGACCGCAGTGTAGAGCCAGTGAGTTATGGCAGGGGATAGACCCCATTTAGTACCTATAGCTTTTTTACAGGAGAATAAAGCAACAGTGGCTTTTTTAATTCTCTCTTGAATATTAGGTTTCCAACTTAGTTTTTTATCCAGTATGAGACCTAAATATTTGGCTTCATCTGAAAAGTAAAGTGGAACACCATTAATTGTTGGAGGATTTATCTGTGGAATTTTATATTTCCTTGTGAAGAGGACAAGTTCTGTTTTGCGGGGGTTTACACCTAGCTCACAGCGTTCTGCCCATTTTATTAGCTTGTTAAGAGCGGTTTGAAGAAGTTCTGTAAGAACCTGGGGGTGTTTCCCTGATATAGCTATTGCAACATCATCGGCATACGCAATCACTTTGAATCCTTCACCCTCCAGGACAGTCAGTAAGTCATTTATGACCAAGTTCCATAGAAGTGGTGAAAGGACCCCACCTTGTGGTGTGCCTCTAGTGACAGATCTTCTAGTGGAATAGCCTCCCAATGCAGAGTTGATGACCCTACTTCCCAACATATGGTCTATCAACTTAATCAGTAGGCCGTCCACCTTCAAATTTTCCAGTGCTCCTACTATTGCACGGCCGCTGACGTTGTTAAAGGCGCCTTCTATATCAAGGAAAGCCGCAAGCGTGTACTCTTTATGGTGCAGGGAGTATTCGATAGATCTTACTAAGGTGTGAAGAGCAGTTTCCACCGATTTTCCCTTACAGTAAGCGTGTTGTGCTTTAGAGATAAGGTTAAGCTCTATAGTGTCACGCAGGTGGATATCAATCAGACGTTCGAAAGTTTTAAGAATGAATGATGATAAGCTAATTGGTCTCAGGTCTTTTGGATTAATTTGGGAGTATTTTCCAGCTTTGGGTATGAAGACAACTTTCACCTCTCTCCATACTGAAGGAATATGAATGAAATTCAGACAACCGATCAGTATAGTTTCCAGTAAAGGAATTATGATATCTGAGGATCTCTGAAGTTCAGCAGGTATAATGCCGTCTGTTCCGCGGATTTATAAGGTTGGAAGCTGTCTATAGCCCATTGGAGCTTGTCCCTTGTAATCAGACCTTGGATTTGATTGACCAAGTCATGTGACTGAGCGAATTCAGTATTTGAGACAATTTGTGAGCTACCTGGGAAGTGAGTATCAAGTAGCAAATTTAGTGATTCCTCACAGGATTTGGTCCAGGAGCCATCTGCTGTTTTAAGAGAGCTTGGCATCCCTGGATTGGTAGAGAGGACTTTCCTAAGTCTGGATGCTTCTGAAGAATCTTCTATTTTGTCACAGAAGTTCCTCCAAGAAGTTCTTTTAGTTATCCTCATTTGTTTTTTATACACTTTCAGCGAGTTCTTATATATATCCCAATCTAAACTCTCTCTGGTGTATTTAGCTCTGTTGAAAAGTTTCCTACATTCTTTTCTGAGCGGTTCGAGCCCTGGCTTCCACCAATGAGGTTTCTTTTTGCCCCTAATTTTAGTTAGAGGACAGGAAGTGATCATTGATTTGTTGAGTGCATTTGTTAGATCTTTGACTTTATTATCGAGATCAGTTTTGTTCAGGGGAGGATTAAAAAGGTCAGGTTTGATTAACTTTTTAAGAGTTTCCCTATATAGGAGCCAATTTGTTTTCCGGTAGTTCCGGAAGGAAGGAGGCTTTTCAGTTTCATCATTTAGACTGAATTGAATGTATCTATGGTCTGAGAACGAGTGCTCAGAAGATACTTTCCAATCCAATATCGATTGATGAACCATATCTGAGACAAGAGTGATATCTAAGACTTCTTGTCTATTTCTAGTTACAAAAGTTGGTACGTTTCCAACATTACTTAGAAGTAGGTTAGTAGTAAGAATATAATCGAAAAGAGACTCACCTCTGTCGTTAATATCCGAACTCCCCCATACTGTATGGTGCGCGTTTGCGTCGCACCCGATAATTAGGCGTATATTCTGCCGTTCTGCATCAGCGATCAGTCTCCTTAGCTTTACACTGGGGAGAGGGCCAAGATCGTCATGGCCAAGATAGGCGGACACTATCCAGTACAACCCTTTTTCGGTTTGTAATCTGACGGCCGTTACATCTCGATCGCTATATTCAGGGAGTAAAAATACATTAGTATTACATTTAGCTACTATGCAAGATCTAGGTTCACCTTTATCTGGCGCATGCAGCGTGTAATAGCCCGGAGTCCTGAGTCCTTGAACACTGGAGTTAGCAATCCATGGTTCCTGGATCAGGACAATATCTTCTCCGCTTGTGTTCAGACGGAGAAGAAGGGAGGCCGAAGCCATAATACAGTGTTGGAGATTAATCTGAATCAGCTGCAGCATTGTTACCACAGTCGGTCAGATCAACCTCCAGCACCGTTTGGTCAGCGTCTTCGGCTTCAGAGGAAGATCTTAAAAGTTCTTCCTCGCTTAGAAGAACGTTGATAGGGGAGTCTACGCTCTCCATGTCGGAGAGGTCGACGGAAGGAGCCTTCCTTTCGGTTGGCAGATTGGGCAATACCATAGCCGGAGAAGTGTCAATGTCATCTATCTCCATCACTGGAGTTTCGATGCCGACGACAGGGTCTTCGTCTATGGTCATGTCCTGGGGGTTTTGTGGAGGGGCTTCTTGTGCAACTTCCTCATCTTTTTTGAAGAGTTATTAGGTTTATAATAAAAATTCTTTGTCCAGTAAAAAATTTAAAGCCTATGTACATTTTCATTAAACTTATAATAATTCAATTGTAGAACACTGTGGCGTATACGTAAATTTTTCATTGTATTTTATTTTCAACAATTTTGTAAAAGAAATTATAAAAGTGAAGCAAAAAATGAAAAAGAATACTCAAACTGTTTTTTTTTTTTGTCTTTAAAATGTTCGTTGTTGTATTCACCCACATTCTGAAACTCGTATTTATTACTCGTATTCGACTACAGTCGTATGTTGGTATTCCAAAAGTCGTATATCCGTCTTCAATTCTACAAATATTGAGAAACGGACAACATCGCATACGACTGTTAATATATTTTTACTATCCTGAGTCTAATATTTTTTCGAATTAAAGTCGTATTTGTGTTGTTTATTCGTCGTGTGAAATATTTTAAACGAGTTATATATTTTTCCGGATAAAAAAGGACGAAAACATAGTGCATGCAATATGCATATAATGTAGATATTTTTTTAAAATTCCTGCTATTTGTTTTACCAACCTGCGAGGGTCACCGCAGCTCTAAGACCATCGAAATGCACTTTTAAAATGCAAATAAAAAATTAAAAATCTAAAAGATCTCTTCCCTGTGGAAACTATATGCAATCAACCTGGCAGTGATAGCGCGACTCTAAGAACACTAAAATGCAATATTAAAATGCAACACAAAACTTATAGATGCAAAACAGCTTTATACCGCTCCAAATTTGATTTATTGGTACTTTTATGTATCCGTGTTAACTACAGGAGCTTTGGAGCTCTTTTACATCTATTATTTTTGGATTGCATTTTAGGTCCACGTTGTCGCTCTCAGATTAATAGTATGTGTTTTGTTCAGGTATGTGTTATATCTCATAATTACAATACAAATAAAATAAATACATACATATGTACAAAACAATAACATACATCAATTTTTTTTGCATTTTGACAGGGCATTTTAGTGGTCTTATACGACATGGTATTGCTTAAATTTGGAGTTGTATAAAACACTTATGTATGTATTTCTTTCCTCCTATTTTGCATTTCGAAAATGCATTTTGGTGGTCTTAGGTCCGCGGTATCGCGGACATCGTTGAACAAATTTCGTACTAAAATAATTTGTTTTATGACATTTCAATGATTTTGACAAACATTATACAGGCATCGATATACGTTGTTTTTTTAAGCTTCTCGTATACAACGTATACGACTTGAAGAATAACGATTTTCATACGATACGAGTTCAAGTTCGAATACGAGTACGAGACAATGATGATTAATGATGAGTTTGGAATATCAATGGTGTACAAAAGACATTGACGGATACTGGATTTGGTTATGAGTGTGGTGGGGATATATAAATAAAGCAAAAGAAACAATTTCACTAAAATTTTGCACAAAGGCGCTTTCAGCAATTACAAACAATTACTCCAAAATTATACAAAAATATTTTTTTTTTCTAATACAATGAAATCTGAGGATCATAAACTCGTACGTTTTTAGTAACTAAACTTAAGGTAGAACCATAAACTTGTCTCGTATGTTGTGTTTCTATGTTGTATAAAATATATGAACTGACAGCGACTCAGGCCTACACAACACAAGAGACAGATGTGGTTCCGACTTTATTTAATTAATTTTGACTTTTTCCTATTTAACCTGAAAAAATAACCTTATATTGCATTAATAAAATTTCGGATGTCTATATAAGGCTTAACCACATTATAACTTCGATCCCAAACCAAGTTCGTGCGACCTTTACTCGTGCATTTTATTTTTCTACCTAGTTAAAATTTATTAATTTACAAGAAAAAGGGTCTTTGATGATAAGGTAAGTTGAAACTTTTTAAACACAAAATTAACTAGCGGACATTACAAAATTGACCTCGTTTGAGGGCTCTCAGGTTATTTTATTAGAATACTTTGTGTCACGTTAAAAATCGAATTCTTTTACTTTAATTGAAGTTTAAATGTTTTGGTCCTTCAACAGAGACTTATAGAGTATTCAAAAATTACACACATTTCATAAATACGCCGTATGCGTTCTCCCCTGAAATCTATCGTTTATAAGAAGGTCAACACTCAATAAAAATTTGAAAACCAAAAAAACGGTTATATGACAGGTACAGGAAATAAAAATTTTAAACAAAATATTGGCCATATAGTCTTAGAGCCGACAGCAAATTTTGGGAGTGGATGTAGAACCAAAATCTGAGTATGAGGGTTTAAAGGGGTATATTTTGTGATATCGAAATCAAAAGTCTGGCAGGTTTTTTCTCAGCCTTTAGCGGGGGCGAGATGTTGAAAATAGAGATTTTACAATTTTTTTAAAAATACATTATGATGCTTTGTCATTTTCCCTAAGTCCAAAGACCATGATCTTTGTGATCCGACCAATAGAACTCAAGATATAAGATTTTTAATCGAACCTCATCCGTTTTTTCTTGAAGTTCGCTTGAAATGCTTATATCTTGAGTTCTATTAATCAGATCACCAAGATTAAGGTTTTTGCACTTAGGAAAAATGACAGAGCATCATGATTTGTTTAAAAAAAAATAATTGAAGTGATAAAACCCTTGAGAAGAAATTTAGAAAATCTCTATTTTCAATACCCCGCCCCCGCCAAAGGCTGAGACAAAAACCTACCAGACTTTTGATTTCGATATCACAAAATATGCTCCTTTAAGCCCTCAGACTTAGATTTTGGTTATACATCCACTCCCAAAATTTGCTGTCGGCTCTTGTTCTAGTACTCTTGATAGTAAACGCAAATTTTTTTTATCAACATTCTTGGAGCCGCTTTCGAAAAAAAAAGTTTTTTCTTAACGGGTTTTCAACATTTTTATGGAAGGTATACCCTTATTTTTGAATTTAGAAACATGATTTTTTCAAGTAGGTATCTTAGAAAATAAAAAAAAATATTTTACACATAGTCTTAAAAATGTTGTCGAAGTCGTTTTCAAAATATTTAGATTAAAAAATTTATTTTTTTTCAAAACTTTTTTTTTTAATTTTGGTTCACAGTAGTGTTTATACTTTTTAATAGATTTACCATAAACATAATGAAAAATTTAAACTTAACTGTTTCGATAAAATCAAAAACCAAAGGTTGTACTGGGGGTACCATCAAAAATAATCAATTTTGAGAAAAATATTATTTTCGTTTTCTGAAAAAAAAAAGTTGTATCCACTTTTTTCGCGTTCTCTAACATCGTAATGTTAGGGAAAGTTATTATTTACTCAAATCATAATTCAAATATTCGCTTCGAAACTACTTTTCTTCTTCTTACTTGGTTAGTTAGTTAGTTAAGCTGATTTTATTTAACATTTCGTTTAAAACATACAATATTTACAAAATCAAATATAGCATGGCTTTGCCGTCTGCCAGATTGACAAATTACATTTTTTTTCCATAAAATCAATTATAAAGTAATTTAAAATTCAACAACAATAAAAAAAAAGAGCATTGCACGATTATTTAAAAAATTTGATTGATGATTCTTTTAAAAGTGATATTGTTTCATCTTCGTTTAGAGTGTTGTATCCAAAGAAAGATCTCCTAGTTTCCTTCAAAATCGGACAGTTTGCTATTAAGTGCCAGACATCCTCTCTTTCTTCCTAAGTTGCATAAACTGCATAAATTAGGCAGATCATCACGATGCGGCATATAATTCAGGTGTACGAGCTCACCCCTAAGTTTTACCATCACAGATATTTGGTCCACGCTGATCTCGTCTCGGAAATAATTTGACTGCCCCAAATCGTAACTTAGTCGGCTGTATACTGCTCTATGCACTGCATTTCTAGATTTTATATCCACCATTGAAATTAAATTATATAGAGTAGGTATCCAATCACTTATGTTTTCAACATCCAGATTAAGTTGGATTCCACACCACTGCGCTAGCTCCATCCACTCTGCAAACCAACTACTTTCCGATGAATAACTTGGAGGGTCGCTTTCTTTGGTAATCTCTCGTTTGGAATGTTTAGAACTCTTATAATGTAATCCACATTTAGCTTCAGTGTGCGTATGAAGATCGGGGGAAGTCCTGTTTCTAACATAACCATGCAGTTTGTACTATTAGCAGGAAGACGAAATATTCTTTTTATATAAAACCTTAAAAGTTTTTCCACAGTATCATATTCCTTGTAGCCCCATACTTGAGCTGCGTAGAGCATAATTGACTCCGAAACAGCTTCAAAGACACGAAATTTGCTACTATGGGCTATACTTTTGTTGGCAAAACAGTTTTTCCAGGTAGCACTAATTCCATTCTTTGCCATCATAAGTTCATTATCATAGATTCTTAGTGAAATAGACACCTAGATATTTGTACTCCTTTACCACTTCAATGTTTTCACCATTATACATCAACTTTTCATTATTACAGTTCCGTCCACCACCCTTTCTAAAAATCATAACTCTTGATTTTCCCAAATTAACTGTTAGGTTCCACGTTTTACAGTACCTAGAAAGTTGGTTAATCATCAGTTGTAGAGATTCTGGTGAGTATGAGAACAAAACTATGTCGTCTGCAAATAAAAGTGCCTTGATTAGGTTTCCTGCATACTCTATACCACCAGATAAGCAGTCCGTGAGGTCTTCAATATAAAGTGCGAACAGCAGAGAGCTCAGCGCGCATCCCTGTCGTACTCCAGTTTTTGTTTGGAACCATTCAGACATCTCCCCATTCTACACAGCTGATTTGGGTTTTCCATAGAGGTTCTGAAGGACTGTACCTAATTTGAATGACATTCCAGTTCTATATAGCTTATACATTAGAGCATTTCTATCTATTCCATCAAACGCTGACTTAAAATCCACAAAAAAGCAGTATAGTTTCTTTTCATTCAATAAAAAAGACTCTGCAATACTCCTCAGCACAAAAATGTGATCCGTTGTAGAGTATCCTGGCCTAAAATCAGCTTGGAATTCCTTTATTAGGCTATTAGCTTCAATCCAAGTACTGATTCGACGTTGAAGGATGGAAGTGAAAATTTTGTTGTGTTCAAAAAACTTATTCCTCGATAGTTCTCCGGGTTTCTCGTACATCCTTTCTTGTGGATTGGAAATATCAGGGCTTTTTCAAAATGCTGTGGTATATCTCCGGTATCCATTACTTGGTTGTACAATACTTCCAGTTTGTTTTTCAACTCAATGGTACCGTATTTGAAAAATTCCACGGGAATTCCATCGGAACCTGCTGCTTTGCCGTCTTTTAAACCATCAAGAGCATAACCAATTTCTTCAGAAGTAACAGTAGCATCCAGTATCGTATTTTCGAAGTTTGGTGTCGCATATAATATAGTGTCAGTAATACAGTCAGTTGTTCCCTAAAATGTGTTTAAAGAACCGACGCGACGCTGTTAAGTCTTGGTTTATAGTTAACTTCTTGCCGTTCAACTTTTTCGCCAGTTTCCAGAAATCTGTAGCATTAGTGCATTGTACTAGTCGCCTAGATTCGGAGTTAAAAAAATCATTTTTTTTCCGTTTACAGAGGGATTTGAATTCCTTGTTTGCTCCCAAATACTGATTTTTATAAAAAACGTCGGCATTATTTCGAAATGCTCGTAGCCACGCAAATGACGTTTTTCTCGCCTTTACACATTCCTCGTCAAACCATGGTTCTTTCGGAATCAGTCGATTTTTATTTGTGCCACTACAAGTAGGGTATGATGATTTAATGATTTCAGAAATTATTGTAAAACTCACTTCATTAAGATTTCTAAGTGCACTGTTAAGGTTATTCCGATAACTGGGTCCATTGTTCAGGTTCCATTTCATTTGAGGTAATAGCTGTAAGTTTCTATTTCCCACTGTTTCAGTGCCATAAACCTGGAAGTGTGTGACAATTGGGAGATGGTCCGAATAAGGCAAAACTTCAATTTTGAAATCTTCTATGTGACTGTTCCAGTCACCTCCAACTAATCCATAATCAATAACCGAGGTCCCTTGCCTTCCTACAAAAGTATAATTACCATACTTATCAGACGCGCTTGTCCCATTTAAAATTCTGAGGCCAAAAGTGTTACACACATCCAACAATTTTTTCCCTCATGCATTGCAAATAATATCTTTGGATTGACGTTTAAGTCCCACAGCATCGTTCTCAATTCCTGCTTCACTTCCCAATCTCGCATTAAAATCACCCATTAAAAGTACATTTGAATCAGTATTGAGCATCATAATTTCGTAAAGTTTTCTAAAATCTTCTTCCCAATTGTTGCAATTTAAGTAAATTGGCAGTATCACAAATTGTGTGTTGGTGAATTGAACTCTGACGCACGTAAATTTGTTCTTGGATTCGAACTCGCATTCTAAATTTTCCAATCCTTTTTTATATCCAAAATAACACCCACCACTAGCTCGCCCCATATTACTTGTCCTTGTTTCTGAGATCCAATTATAATTTAAATCCTTTAATCTACTCTTATAATCATCAAAATTGTTTTCAGTTATAAAAGTTTCAAACAAAAACACAAAATCAAAACGATTAACATAATTAAAAAAATCAGTAAATAAATTCTTATTCCTAAGGCCTGATACATTATATGCAACTATGGAAAATTTCAAAGTTTTCGATTTTACGTTTATATTATTACTATTAAATTGGCTATCGGCTTGTTTTATTAAAAATGAATTATTTTATCGCTAGCGCCCGCTTGAGAGCGACTGCAACCAGCACCCCTTGTGTTTCCAGCACTTATAATACTTCCACCTGCTGTCATCGCTGTCAGATCTTCTGCAAGATGATGTTGAAGAAACGTCAATCAATCCTCGGCATCAGATTGTAACTTGTTGTTTTTGTCAAAATAAAAAGATTTATCATTTATAAGCTATGTTTCTCCCCTAATTTGTGTTTTTAAGTTCTTGTTTTTTTCATTAATTTGGGAACGTAGTTTTGTTTTTCTCCTCCTCCGCTCTCTTGCCACCGTCGGATAATCCTTGTGCATAGAAATTCCGGTGTTATGAAGTTTTGCTTTGGATTTCAGCACTGCTATGGCATCACTCTTATCCTGCAATTCAACAACAACGTTTGCCGTTTTTCCGCTCGAATACAGCTCACGAACATTCTGGACTTTCGTTGCGTTATCCGTTTGCAGTAGCTGGAGACATATCGATTTCGCTTTCTGGATAGCATTTAGTCCATCATGTCTGGGCAAATGTACAACAAATTTCCTCTCTATAGACTTCTTCTCAAGTTGCCCCATTTGGCTTTCTAGTGTTGTACAACGAGACTGTGTATGTTCAAGTTGGTCTTGTAGCGATTTGTTGTGTTGTTGGAGTAATTGCATATTAGAGTTGATGCTTTCAATGTCTGTCTTGGTGGCCATTTTGTCGAGTTTTTCATCTAAAATCGATGATTGTTTGACGGATTTTAAGTCATCCATTGACATATTTCCAACCGCTAGTACTGGCTCTGTCATTGGGAATACAGAGCGCGAAGTGCTAGGTGACTTTGATATTTCGATGTGTGGTCTTTTTGCAGATTTGATTTCCATGTTTTTGCCGTCGTTGACAGATGATTGAATCATTTTTAACGCCGCTTAGTTTTACTCAAAAAAATGCACACAGGAAACTCACCTATGATTTTGTTTTTTTTTCTATCGATTCGTTTCTGCTTTAAATGCACTCAAACTTGAAATTTATTGGAGTTGAACTTAAATTTTGCTTTTTACTGATCAAATACCAGAGTTGCTTTCGCATCAAGCTACTATATACTTCAGATGCTTTATGATCATTTGTTTCGAAAAAAAAACAAAAATAATTCTCTGACTTTTGAATCGCTTCAAGCTCAAATATCTTGAAATCTCTCACACCGATTTTAAAAATATTCAGCATTCTTATAGAACTCAATACCAGATTTCATTTGGTACCTATTTCATCTATGTACGGCCCAGGCTTCAGACAAAAATGGTTCATCTCCTTTCTTTACCCTAATTTCGTGCTTACATTCAAAAAATAAATAAAATTGACTGTGATAAACCTATAACATTTCACTAGACAACCTATTCGTAAAATATTTTTTCTAACACAATCCTTCTTTAAATTTAAGAAAAAATATTCAAACAAATTTTATTATTTTCAGCTGAAAATTGTTTCAGTACATTCGATCCAAAATTCTCTATAAAAATCTGAGTTGACCGTTTTCGATACGGAAATAACTTATATAAATACACCAACTAAATATTTCCATGAGCACATAGTATACCTTTATGTGTATGAAATGTATACATGTTTAAAACCAATAGATCCACATCAAAAGGATATCGGTCATCCGAGGACATTTGCCTTGAGTATATGTATTGTATCAAACTTTGTTTAAAAGCAAACAAAGTTTGCCTTGGAGTATTCCTACCTCCTCTCTAACATGAAATGAATTTGAATGGGCTATTGAACTCAACTTTGTTAATCAATTTTCACAGGATGGGTATAGATAGTTTTGTATAGATACAGACTTTTCCTATTCCAAAAAAAAGGAAAAACAAAAATCGATATCTAATTATCATAAGCTCACTGCTGCTGCTGCTGCTGCTTGGTAGATAGTTAATCGCCTTTTGTTTACAGGTTTCCGAAATATTGCTTAAAAAATTTATATTCATTGTAGTCTTAACTTAACTTTCCAGTTTCCATACCAAACAATGCACCCACTGTAAAATGATTTAAATACTTGCAGAGTTCCGAGAAAAAAGAACCCTCTGTCTAAGCTCCATCAGGGCATTCACACTTAAAGCCACGGTCCCACGGTCTTATACCCACCTATACAACCTACAACAGCCACCTGAGATAGTCGGTATAATTTGTTGAAGCCATATTGCTTTGCATAAAGGTATTTGAACAAATTAAGTCCTCAATCTAGTCTATGGGAAAACTGGTGGCTTCACTTAGGTAGCTTTACCTATATAGGTGTGGTATGTTAAACCCTATTTCGCCAACCACACTGGCCGTCACCCTCAAAAGGATCACAAGCCACACACATGTGAATGCTATCACGATAAGCAGAACCTCCCTTGCCATTGCCATTTGAGAACAAACATGCCCTAGCCCTTATATGACGAGCAATCTGGAGAGCCTAGGCTGCTGTGCTGCTGCATTTTTGAAAGGACTGTCGCAAAATCCACTTACACAACCCAACCCGCCTGGCAACCGAGAACACGGAATTTTAATCACGCCTCACCAAACAAAGAAATTCACTAATAGACGATCCATTTGGTTGGGTCTTCCGTGTCTCTCATGGCTCAGTGGATGTGGAGTGGAGGTTTATAGAAGAGGAAGGAATCTACCAGCAGAGTCCTGGGGCGCTTTTTGCTTCGGCACAGTAAAAGTAATGGTCGCTCTCGCTCCTCAGTCCTCTGTCCCTCTGGTTGCCTCCATGTGCGAGAGTAGTAGTTATCTTTTTTTTATTTTAATTTTTTTTTTCTATTTTCAATTTAAAAATAACAAAAAAAAAGAACAAAAAACAATTTTAAGCTAGAATCGCTCCTCATGCTCGAAATCCATTTCGCTGATTGTGTGACCGAATTGCAAGGACCGAATTGCTACTGCTATAAAACAGAAAACTGAAGTAGGCGTATTTTACTCTGTGTGTAATTGTGTACGATTGTACGTACAAATGAAGGTTGTAGGTGTGCTTCTCGAAGTAGATACATATTATAAAGATAACTTTTTTTCATTATCCATTGGATTCGGATGGACTTCAATTCTGTGTTTAGATGTTTAATTGTCCCACAGCGTTATCCTAGTGCTTCTTAGTTTTTATTATTTCTTTTATTTTGTTTTATCCCACAGAATCTAATCTGGGAAAAGATTAAACCACAATTTAGTTAAAAGCCTGATGACAATTTTATTCTTGTTCCAGTTTGTGTATGCGTCTTCCCTTCGCTGCGCTCTCGCTGTGGGGATTCTTTTGATAATTTTTTTCTCTAAAATGCAACTGAGCATGGATATTTGTCCTCCTTCGGATGTTTTGATACTCTGGGTGTGAAGTTATATTGCATAAGGAGTAGCAAGCTAGCAATGTTTTGTGTGGAGTATCTATCTGCTCTGAGCTCTGGATGCTGCTGAGGGAGCTTCTTGAAATATCAAAAGCAATTCGTATGATGAGATGAGATTTTTTTTTTCGAACAAGAAGTAGTGTACTCATAAAGAGAAAAGTAGGGAAAATTGTGTGTGAGCTGAGCTGAAAATGTTTTTGAAATTTTCTAAGGTTTTTTTTCTTAAACGTGGACCTAGAGTGTTTTTGATGATATATCTTTTGGAATAAGTGGTGCGTGAAGGAGTACAATTTAAGTCAGATTGCTTTGTATTGAAAGAAATTTGGAGCATCAGGAGCATATAATTTTATTTAATTGAGACATCTGTGATAATATTTTAAGAGCATGATATTCATATTTTAAGCAACAGGTAGGTAGTTAAAATTCTAATATTTTCCAAAGAGTGATTCTAGGACCAAAGCGATAGGTACTTTTAAGTTCCCTAGAGATTTCAGCATTTTCGATGCATTTTGTTCACGTAATACCGTGAAACATTTTGTCCGTTTAAAGAAGTTGTCCGTTTAAAGAAGTTGTCCGTTCAAGGGAAACAAAATCCGAAGTTTAATGCCTGCTTCTTTATTCCGAATTTCTGTGAATTTGTATGCATTTTATTTCAAAGTCCGGTACATTTTATTTGTGTAGGTTTATGAACTTGACGCTGGAGGTCTGGGTTCACTTCTCAGCTTCGTCCACCTAAAAATTAAAAAAAAAAAAGTAGAGTTTTTTTCAGGGCTACTGCCTCTTGCGAGGAATTGACAAATCCTCCAAGAGTAGTACTTGTCATGAACAACTGCTTCTCGTCAGCCGTTCGGATTCGGCATAAAACTGTAGGTCTATTCCATTCCTGTAACAAGCGCACACAGGAATGTTTGCGAGTTGCTAGTCACTAGGCCCTGGCACGAGCTGTTGCACCACCCAATTTACAATATAAACATGAAATGAAATACTTCAATAAGATGGACAGAAATTCAGAGAAAACAAACAGACCTAATATTTGAATTGATAACAAAAAAGTAAAAAAAAAAATGCCTCTGGGAGCGTGCGTGCATGTTTTAAATAAAAATAAAAATATTTCTTCTCTTATTAAGCTTTTTTATAAAAAATGTATTTTTGTAAAAAAATTGGTAAACGTACCTATACTTCTTAGAAGGACCTGTGTGCAAAATAATCCTTGACTTTTACTTTATAGCTGTGTGGGAATAAAAGACGTCAAAATCCTGTTTCCGTTCTGTTTAAGTCAATTTCAATGCAGTTTATTTAAAATTACTTTATCCATTTTAGACACGAAGTTTGTCTAAAATCTGTAAAGTTGTTTTCGAGAAAGTTCGTTGTATGGCAGCTACCCGCTGAGATAAAGGAAAATATCGAATATCTGATTTAGCATTAAATACCAATTTTAAATCAAATCAGTCCATGCCTCTAGCAATAACACCAGTATAAAATTTATTTTCGAATATTTTTGTCTGGTGTGCTTTAAATTTAAAAAAAATATAGCCCCATGAACTTGGTAACCGTCAATTGTATGGTGTACTTTAGGGTGGTCCTTATAGAGGTCATTGTCTTATTTTGAATGACGCTCCAAGCACCCCCCCCCCCATAATTTTTTCTAAATAAATATAAAAAAAATCCTTTAAAATGTTAGCTCATTATATTGACTTTAACCCGCCCCCAAGACGTCTGAAGTTTTAAATGGGAAATCCGATGTATTTTTGTAAATCCAAATTTGAAAAAATTTAACTTTGGTAATGATTGATACAAAAATTGAATTTTTGAACACATGTAGCACTTTTTCATATTTATAAAAATGTATCAGAAAAAAATGTATAACAGTTATTTTCCTACTTAAAGCCATTTTAACAAAAAAGCCATTTTAACAAAAGCCATTTTAACAAAAATATATTATCTATTTAATTTGAATTTTAATAGATGTTGTAAATTTTTTTTTACAATTTTTTGAACATGACAAAAGTAGCTACATGTGTGCAAAAATTCAATTTTCTTTATCAATCATTACTCAAGTTATGAATTTTTAAATTTGGATGTCGTCGCCTGAGAATTGTTTTGTTCCATATGCCACTTTTGTCGTTTTTGAGTTAGGGATGGATTCTATGGTAATTTTGTATGCTCTTTCTAAATCTGTTATCCGATTTGCACTATGTCTTTCCAGTCCCGAGATATCGAACATCGATTTTGTTCCATATCCACCAAAATCAAAAGTTTGTAGAATTGTTTTGTGCCATAAACCATTTTTCGGCGTTTGGGACAACTTTTCCATACAATTTTTGGCAGTTTTTTTGTGAGAATTGTTTTGTTCCACGTGCATATCACGGCGACAATAGATAGAGAAAATACTTAGAAAGTTGAGAATTGGTTTGTCCTACGTGCACTTTTGTTAAAGAAATGCTACGTATGTGGGACAATGATTGCAAACAAAATGTTAGTACTGGTTTGTGCCACCTCCATTACAGTTGTGTAGATATTCGGAGACGATTGTATGAAATCTGTTATCAGTGGCTTAAAGTTGACTGCCAAGGTGAAAGGACGTGCGCGGATATTTATGAGTTTTTTTGTAATGGACACTGTTTCATCTGAACCTGGCTCTGTGACCAGCGGCATCCTTAAGTACCTGCTTACTTTTCCAATTTATTTAAATAAATGCAGGATATAATATATATAAATATATTTTTTTTAAAAAGGTAAATCATGTTTGATGACGAATTATTGCCTAAGGATCTTAGTTCTTCCTCTTCGTCGTGGGGCTATTTCCAAGTTATTAAAAATTACTCAGTTATTTCAAGGTAGCACATTTTATGCTAATCTAAATTATTCAGCTAACAGTAGTTTTGACAGCAAAATCCTAAGAAGCTCAAAAACATGTAAACAAATCAGTCAACAAAGCAGTAAAACTGCTTTAATTTTTGTTGTTTTGTTTGTTTTTTTTAAGAAGAATATTAAATGTTAATTGTTTATTGGATTTATTAAATACAAATTTTATTGAAAAAAGGGATGAAATCGATTTTCTTTTCCAATTTTATCGTCCAACTCCATGCCTTCTTGCCTTGCCCATATATATTTGATGAGAATTGCTTTGTGCCATATCCATTTTTTCGTGTTCCACGTGTATAGAAAAAAAAATCATTTGTATAATGTAGGCCACAACTCAAAAAAGTGGACTTTTTCGATAATTAACGTATCTTGTTAACGACTTGGCAAAATACTTTGAAAATTGGTACGTGAAATCCTTATAAGACTAACTTCCAGTTAAAAAAAAATTAAAAAAAAATCCTATCACACAGTTTCGGAGTACCAAGTACGCAAACCTTTAAATGCGTTTTTTCTCGAAAAAGTGCCAATGGCGTATGGAACAAACCAATTCTCGCGCGACGATGTATACAAATACATGGGATTTCCCTTATAAAACTTCAGACATCTGTGGGGCCGGGTTAACGTTAATAGAATGAACTAAAATTTAACAGGATTTTTTTTATTTATTTAGAACAAATTAGGGGCAAGCGTCATTCAAAATAAGACAATGACGTTTATAAGGACTACCGTAGTGTACTTAGACCACTGCTATTCTCTGGACGCCTCATAAATCGTACTTTATAAAAAGTATATCTGAATACAATTGAATTTACAAACTAAAGATTTCTAACTAATTCATTTTTAAGAAAATTTGTATGTAACTTCATATTGGTTAAGTTGTTTTAAAATTTTTTTGCTTACATTTCGGGGGGGGGGGTGGTATACAACCTCCAAAAACCCAACTCCCCCTGCGTTCGTGCCTTAATCTGTTGGCTCTTTCATTAAGGACGAACAAATTGCCCTGAAACCCGATTAAAAGAACTGAATATAAAACTTTTTAGTAAACTTTATCGGATTTTTTTTTTTTTGAAGGGACCCTATTGCAATTTATTATCAATTGCTGATTGATAGTTGATAAATATTGAAATCTTGCACAATTTTTTAAAAATGGGACCCAACATTTTCGAATGAGAAGGAGTAAAGTGCTCTTATAGGCCTGGATACAGGATACAAGTTGAATTATGTCTTAGGGCCTTACCAATGATCAAATTCATCAGTTAAATATTTAAGTGGACTCTTAATAATACACCATACCAATAATCAATTTAATAGTCAGCTTAACGCTAAATGTCACTTTAAATTTAAGAGTAAAGAAACACATGTTTAAACTTGTGATTAGGTGTAAATGTCACGTTTGTGCTGTCATTCTGAAAAGCAAAGGAGAAAAATAATTACCCTTATCCTCTATGTTTGTCGCTTACAATTGAATTAAATTGCTTGTTCGTGAGTTGCAAAGCTATAAAACTTATAAGATAACCAAAATAAACAAATAGATTTATTCCTTCTTATTTATTATTATATTTTATTTCATTCATTGCTTATACAAAGTAAGATACAATATCTTATAAGTTATTTGTTTATTTCTCAATTTCAATTTGAGAGTGAATGGCGAAAAAATAACACTAAAAATCGCACGCAGCCTAAAATTTGTTTGATGACTTTTTTATGATAACTAATGTCGTTTTTCATTGGATGTCCAGAAGCGTCCGGAAGTCTTCTGAAACTATTCCATTGGCACAAAAAATACGCTTCTGACGATTCTGAGAAAAGAAATTAGATTCTGGATTTCAAATCAGCATCCACTCAAGAAGCACTAACACATTCAAACTCAAACGTCCCAACAAACTGCAATGTACTTCATGTTTTTTTTAGATTTCCATTTTAATTTAATTTGAATCAAAAATCAAAGTTTTTGTTAAATTTTAATAAACAAATTAAGAAAAAATCAAACTAAAAATAATATTTGGAAGTTCGGAGTTTTAAATTTCACTTTTTGTGTGTTAGCAAATAATTTTTATTTGACGACTCACCTATATAGATACCAAACCCTAGAATTGAGTAGAAGCATCTTTGACTGTTCAATTGGATTTCAGAATGACAGAAACTTTGAGTGAAACCAATGGAAAACGGCATAAGATGTCATTGGCCGCGATCAAAAACCTATGTAGAGCTATCCAGATAAGTTTTTGTTGTTGTTATCCCATGTAAAAAAAAAACTGCTGATTGCAAAACAGCTTTTGCTGTTGGATAGCTATCCATGCTAACCGAAAAATGTTTCCCAAGCGAAATTGTTAAAAAAGCCGACTACAAAATGAAAAGCCGAAATTTGTTTGCCGTCATCGAGGTGTATTTTGCTAAAAACACTTTCAATTAACCTATCCGGTTTTGCTTGATCAGAAACCTATATGGATAGGATAGGCAATCTCATCGATTCTTTAACGCGGCCATTTCCATTTACAGAAGCTGTGTGTTTGGCAACAAATGTAGTTTGTTGATGATAATGTTATAGGGCACTGATTAGTTAAGGACTTGTTTAATTTGGTTATTGGTAAACACACAAATTAACTCGTCTCTAAAGTTTAACGTGGCGTTTATCTAAACGCTTATTTAGTCATTAATTATTGGTAAGGCCCTTAGTCTTAAATGTGACTAGTACGCTGATGTTGTTATGAGTAAAAGTAAAAATATTGCTAAAACCTCAAAAAAATAATTTCAGAAGAATTTCACCCTCCACACCATATCCAAAGTTTCACGAAATTCACGCATTCTATTTTTTAGTAGTCGCTTTTAAAACGGGAGAAAGGAGGAGAGACGAGAGAGTTTGGAGTTTAGCATACTCAAATATTTATCATGGTTCAACCAAAGCATAATGCATTACAAACTAAATTCGATTAGACTACAAACAAAAAAGTTATAGTCCTTTTTATAAAAAAAAATGATTGTATTTTCATAAAACAAAAAAAATACTATGGAAATGTGTTATTTTTCTCGAAAATGGCTCCAAGACTTTTGATAAAAGGATGTACGTTTACTATTAAAGGTATGCTCAATATTGTGGTGAATATGCCCAGTTATGTAAACAACCACACATTAGTACAACTATCCGCGCCATCTTTGAGTGCAATAAATAATTAAATCCATCACGGTTGGTGTCCAGCCTCGTTCGTACTGGAATATTGAAGAAACCTTTTTGAAAAGCACCTTCTAGCAGACCCTAGAAAATTCTAGAACCCTTTATTTTCGGGTATAAATACAGGGGCACCAGTCCGAAAGCGGCAGTTTGATTTTGAAAGTGAATGAATAAATGTCAGTGTGAATAAAGAGTTGCATACTTGTGCTTGTTTATAATAAAAGTAACAGAAGAAAAAGTATTTGAAATAAAAAGCGTTTTGTTTTGTGAATTAATTGCAGTTTCTGTTTGAATAAAGGAAATACGTTTTATTTGCGAACCCTTAGTAAAATATTACAATATTTTGATAAAAACAAATTTATCTAATAACGGTTAATAACGGCAGCTGTCCTGTCATAGAACCGATTTTTTGTTTTCAAATTTCTCGTTGACGGCTGCAGGGCAATAGACGATTTTCGGCATCAATTAATAAACTACAATATTTTTAATTTGTTTGTATAACAATGCAAAGTAGATGGTTTGTATTAATTAAAAAAAATATATTACCTAATTTAAAGAAAACACTTTTGTTACGCCTTGCAACAGTGTCATACGAAGAGTCAGTATAAACTGCAACTATCATAGCTACTAACAAAAGCCCGAAAAAGACATTACCGATAGTTTGAGGTTATGTTTTACTTTGTTGACATGTTGTCAGAAATGTTAGTTAATCGCTAACATAAAAACATATACGTTTTTGTTATTATTTTTTAAACTATTATTGATAGCAAATAGCCATTGTAGGTTTGTTGCCGCGATATAAAATATATAAAAGTTTGATTTTCCCATAGGAATAAAGTGTTTACTTTAGTGAAACTTTGTAAAAGTAAGAAAAAATCAAAAACTAAATTTAACCAGTTATTATTAGGAGTAAATTGTAAGTTGAATTAAAAAAACACGTTGATTTAAATTGGTTGCACCCGCGATCGCTAAATTAAAATCGCGGGTGCAACTTATCGACAACTAACATTATTGAGTGATGTATCATATTTTATTAATAATATGCCTTAAATAATAATTCTTGTTGTTCAAGATTGTTTTTTTTTTTTCAACAATTTAATATAAAATGCTGGGAAGTAAGGAAAGAGACTGCGACACAAAAATAAAGGCGCAAGCTTGAAAATATGCTGGACTTCATGCAGAGTAGGGCTGACCACGAGACGATAAAAGTCTCGGACAAAACGAGACGAGACTGCATTTTAAGCATACGAGACGAGACTGAGACGGGCTGTATATTTGGACCGAAATTTTCAGCGAGTCTAATAAATTGAAAAATCCAATTTCAGTTAAATATTTATTTTCTTCTGCTCATATTCAAACTATATGGGTGATAAATAATAGTTTGACGTTCCAACAATCAACAGGTTGTCCGGATATCGTATTTTTCGGAGACGAGATCGACACGAGACCGAGACGAGAATAAAATTTTCGATTTTAACGAGACCGATGCGAGACTTCCAAAAGTCTCGCCGAGTCTCATCTCGTGGCCAACCCTAATGCAAAGCACTTACGTAGGGAATTGGTTAAAATGTAGCCCTTCAAGCAATAATTTCATTAAAATATTGTTTTATTTTATTAAAAATAAACTCAAAGGAGTCTTAATATTGCACACGCGATTGCTTTAAAAGTGAAAAAATCGTTGTTGATTTTGGTTTTTTATCTTAATTTTAATGGGGCATATTCATAGTCGCAGATAGACCCAGGTTTCACTAAACTACAGTTTAAGACAATTTTGGCTCAATGAATACAGACCGATTTTAATTGCAAATTGTTGGTTTTATATTTGTATAAGATAATTAACTTGGTATATTACACAAATAGCTTCAAATATTTTGAAATGATAACCTTAACAAAATAGAGTCGTCCGAAAATTCAACCAAAGCTATGTTTAACTTAGACCCAGGTCTAAAATGACTATGAATATGCCCCAATGTCTTTAGTTGATTGAATCACTGTCGTTCAATAAAATGAAAGAAGAACATAATAAATGTTTCACAATTAACAGACTTTTGTGTTTTTCGTACTATGATCAAGATACGTGAGCCAAAATCGTTGCACGCACTTTGCACGTTGATCGCACGTTGATCGCACTTTGCAACCTTTTTTCTGATGATTTATTTATTTAATTTAAGTTTTATAAACCAATCCCAAGCGAATAGTCGAAAATATAACCCTTCAAGTAATAATTTCATTAAAATATGCATTTATTTTATTATAAAAATACTTAAAGTCTGTCTAAGTGTTGCACCCGCGATAATGCAATCACCCTGCAGCCTGCACCGATTTCAACCAAAATGTTTCCTTCACAATTCAACAAATTTTGCATACACAAATTTTCAAAAAAAAATATTTTTTGGATTTAAAAAAAAATATTGACATTTTTTTTTGAAAATTCGGTATCTTGAAAACGGGCTAATGAATATTTTTTTTATATTGTGTAAAACTGTATTTTATTAAATACGAAAAGGTGGCATTCCAGATTTTATTTTTGCAAATGAGCAAAATATTTTATATTTAAAAAATTAATTTTTAAGAAAACCGGTCCAACGATGTTTGTTTTTTTTTTTTTTTCATAAATTCATATTTATCGAACAAATCAGATGACATACTTGATTTTGAGCTCTTACTTTTTAAGCCATTAAAATAACAAATTTATAGTAATTTATAGTACATAATAATCTACTTAATTTTTTTTGTTGGTAATGATATCATAATATTTTGGAACCAATACAAATGTACTTGTTACACCATCAATTCCTAGCTACGTTAAAGTTGTATAAGCTACGAGAGCAAGTTCGTGCGATCCAGTCGTGTCCATTTTTTTTTTTTTTAACTTTAAAATCTTTCCTATCGCATTATGATTGTGGTAATACAAATGAAATATTTTGTGGGCTTAGAATATGTATAGTAAATGTTTTAATTCTGATTCTGTTGAAGTACATTTTCCTATATACATAACTTTGAATATACAATTTAATCAATAATATTTCTATTTTTTTCAGGTAAGCAATATGATTTCAATTATAAAAACATGGTGGTAAATTTGGAAAACGTTTCTCTATTTTTTAATTTAAAATATTTTTTTTTTTAAATAAAAGGACGAGCGGGAAAACCCCCTAAATTGTATTTAAACAACAAACCCTTTGTTAGAAATATTTTTCATTTAATAACATAAGTTCATAGTTTTTTTGTTTGCTGAGGTACATAAACTTTATAATCCCTCACATAATTATCTAAATAATCACAGGAATCATTGATTCATATTTTTGTATGTGTAGGTACCTACTTACATCAGAATTTTCTAGTTTTATTAAATAAATAATTATCAATTCCCAATCTGTTTTATGGTTACCTCTTTGCCCTGACCAATGTGCTTTCAAAATATATTAAAATCAAAAAGGAAACCACACAAAATGCACTTTGTATAGCTTTGAACTTATGATTCCTTCCAGAAAGAGAATGCACACATGTATAAATCCTTTTTAACTTCCACAAATATTGAACTCTTTTTTTTTACAATAAGTAAGATTCAGCAGATCTGATGAGAGAAAATCTTGCAGATATTTGCACTTTCATCTTTTCAGCGTTGGTTGTTTTTTTTTTTTTTTTTGCACACATCAAAGTCATCATCAATTCAAATCGGTTTACCCTTACAGAACGCCCGCCCTCTCTCGCACACAACATAATATGCAAAATTTTTGCTTTAGCCATTGGAATTTCACATTTAGATTGAATACCCCAAGGCATCTGAAACTTTAACCTGAAGAACAACCCTATACCGACCGACCAACCAACCGACCCCCACCTCATCACTCTCTCATCCTCATACAACAGAAAATTATAAACTTCCCATATTGCCATGCATTTTATCTATAAAGGAATAAAAAAAGGAGTAAAGAGAAGAAAGGATATAAAAAAGGAAAGCTTACGTTATTCACGATTGGATGCTTTTATCTTGTTACCCACCCACAATCGACAAAATGAGGAAGGTGTACCCTGTATACCTACATATTCCCAACCAAATGGGAATTATGTACTGTGCATTCCCAAGTTGTTCCAATTTCAATGCGAACATGGCTCTGCTTTTCGTCAAGTAGTGAAAGAAATCGTCCTCCTATACTTTTCTGCATCACAAAAGAAAAATATAGGTATGAGAAAAAAAAAATAAGGAAAAGAATACAGAAAAAATAAAAATGTCAAAGTGTTCGGGCAATGCCAGGGGAGCGGAAGGCAGCAGCATAATATCTAACACTTTGCATCCCCACACCTTGGTTTTTTTTTATGCACACTTCAGGGCAACTGATTGAGGTTTAATGCGATTAATTCCTTGAATTAGCAAAAACGGAAATTTGTATTCGAAAATACGTGGAGTCTACAAAACTTTTAACAGATCCCTTAGTCCTAAGGAGCCATTGGTGTAATTGCTGCCTTTGGGGCAACAGAATTTTTAAGCAAAGTGAAACCAACAAATATTATTGTCTATAGTTCATGTTAAGGTGTTAATAGAAAAGATTAGCCCAAAATGGGCTTATGTTCCACCAAAGTGTGAAATCCATAATTTAAATATGAACTTGAGACCCGACCGAAAATGAGACATAAGTTCATTAACGTGTCCTAGGACATACGTCAATAAATTATGGAATAGCATTAGACCCTGTGGAGTTATGTCCCTGCCCCAGATGTAGGACTAAGTACCAACATGTTAAATTAATTGCTCTTTTTCACAACACAACCAAATTTGACAAGTCACTATTAAATTGTAAGGTCAATATGTTTCCAATTCAAAAATGCAAATCTATGTATATTTCGATAAAGAAATTTAAAAGGAAATACGTCCTCAATCCAGTGACCCTTGGTGTATTCGAATACACTGGAAAATTTTAGATTTTTTTATTGCTAGGGTTTTGTTGCCATATATATAGAATATACCGTGTCTGTCCGCAAATGCAATAAAACGACCCAGGCATGAAGTCAGTTCGGTGAATTTTCCAATTGAAATGGAAAATATGTTGCTAACAATTGCCACATTTTTGGGATGTGGTTAACATGGATGGGGCGCGTTTATTGGAATTTGTATAATACTTTGTGTATGGTATATTTTTCACAGAATTCCATTAAGTTGTATTTCAAATTGATATCCAAAAAATTCTAAAAAGCTTAATTTGTTTTCCTATTCAAATAAAAATTCTTCAGAAAATATATAGAATAGAGGGGGATATGTGTAAATTTATTGGGGGAATAGGTAATGAATATAATTATGAATTTTAAGTTTTAGGAATTGGTCAAGATTTTCAACGAGTGATTTCTATGAAATGTGTTCTAGGAGGATAAATTAGAACTTACTTGGCTTTATAGGAATACAAAAATCGAGTGGCACAACGGCTCATGAAACCAGGTGACTAACAACTCGCAACCATTCCTGTGTGCGCCTTTGGACAGGAATGGAATACGAAAATAGGTTGCGTTGTAACCATTTTGTAAAACACCCCGTTTAAATGTAATATCGCCTCTTAAATAGGCTCCTGAATGTACCGGAATATGAAAGAAACAATATTGCGTTCACGAGTTTTTGTATGAAATATGTTTTTTTTTCTGGCATGCTTGAAACAGATAATTCATCCATGCGTTTACGAGATAATGGTCACACTGGTCATGTTTAAATATTTTCGGTATTACTCAAAAACTAAGCTGAATTTGAGAATTTAACTTAAATGAAGTTTTGTTGAAAATTAGATTTTCTATTAAAATGAATGATTTAAAAAAAAAATCATTAAACAATTTAAGCAGGAAAAATGGAAAAAGTGGAAAAATTATTTATTTTAAATTTCTTTACTCAACTGATGCTCATAACTTCTTTTTGTGTACAGGTAGATAAAAGGCATGTGAAAATGAAAAGAAAAAGAAAAAGAGGCCCCAATTTATAAAATGAAAGAAAAAACTATGTAAAATACAAATTGCAGGACACACTCGACGCCGAACAAGCAGGTTTCCGCACTGGATCTTCCTGTGTGGATCACATCAACACCTTGCGGATCATCATCGAACAGTGCGTTGAATATCGATCTCCACTTCACCTGCTGTTCATCGATTTTGAAAAGGCGTTTGACAGTGTCAATAGAGAATTTATTTGGCTTGCTTTGCGCAGGAGGGGCATCCCAGATAAATTGATTGCTATTATCAAGGCTACATATGATAGATCCAAGTATCACGTTTTGCACAAAGGTAGGCTGTCGGAGGAGTTTGAAATCCAAAGTGGAGTTAGGCAAGGCTGTATACTGTCACCAATACTGTTCCTGTTGGTGATAAGTAACGTACTGCACGCAGCTTTGTCAAATGGAAATGGAGGAATTCAGTGGACTCTGCAATCTCACCTCAAACATCTGGACTACGCGGCCGACGTATGCTTACTCTCTCATAGGATCATGGATCTCCATCAAATGACAACAAGGGTGGAGAAAGAAGCAGAAATCGTAGGGCTTACGATCAACTCGGCAAAAACTAAAAGGATCAGCCTTGGAACTTCTTCATCAATCCAAGTATATATTTCTGGACAACCGGTAGAGATGGTAGAAGATTTCCAATATCTTGGGAGTATTGTCTCTACGGGTGGCGGAACTGAACTGGACATAAACAGCCGAATCAGAAAAGCAAAGGCTGCGTTCGGAATGCTGTCCAAAATATGGAGAAACAACTCTTTTAGCTTAAAGACCAAGCTACGACTGTTCCGCTCCAATGTTGAACCCGTTCTGCTTTACGGCTGCAGGCTGCAGCACTTGGAAAGTCACTGACACTGTCACTAGAAAGCTGCAAACCTTCGATAATAGATGTCTACGAAACATCTTGAGGATTTTCTGGCTCAACCGTATCTCCAATGCCGAACTTCATGCGAGAACTGGTCAGGAGCCCATAGACTCCATTATACGAAGAAGAAAGTGGCAGTGGATTGGCCATACGCTTCGAAATGGCGATCGGTGAATTGCATCTCAAGCAATGCAGTGGAACCCGCTCACACAGGAGGGAAGACAAGTGGGCCGGCCTAGAAGTACATGGCGAAGAACGGTCGAACAGGAATCGGCACGACTGGGGAAAAGTTGGAGAGAGCTGAAATATATTTCAAGAAATCGTAAACGATGGTGCGTAGGTGTAGTGAAGGCCCTATGCCCCGTAAGGAAACATCACGGACGTAATAGGTCCGAGGACCTAAGAAAGTAAGTAAGTAGGAAACAGCTTAAGGTACCAGGCCCATAGCGTCCATTGGGGCAGCCGGGGCAATGCCCCGGGGCACCCAGCCAGGGGGGCCCCCAACGCTGATCTCCTTTTGTATCGGTCGAATCGGTATTACTTTGTTAAGTTAGCTTCGTTCAGCTCAATCCCACTTTTTAAGTCATTGAAACTAAAATCTAGTTGATGAATAAAATCTAGCACTAATCAACTCAAACTGTAGATCCTACGTATAAGCTCACTATGTGGTGAATTCAATTAACCGGTGCATTACACAAATTCTATGTTTAGCCACTAATATTCAAGTATTTGTTTCTTCGTTTTGTGTATATGTGACCCTTGAAATATTCATTTGTAAAATTAAAATAAAAGAATTGGGAGAAAACTCTAAAACTATGTGTTCATGTTCATGGTTAGCGAAAGCTCATGCAACCCAGATAGTGGAATTAGTACGGTGCATTTAGATTTCATTCATTAAGTCCCACACAAAGTTTGACTTTCGGTATTAGTACACGAGCAAAAAACTACATTCTGCACAATTGTACCGAGTGTAGTTGTGCTGCCATTTTGTTTTTAACGGTTAATCCTTTTTCACACGTAACTCACGTAGTTTTTATCGAAGCTATATGGCATACGCCTATTTGTAGCAAATTTAATTTTCTACAAATTATGATTTGTAACTTTTTCGCTTATTGCTATGGCTTTAAAGTTAGTGCATTTTGTTAAAAAAAAAGTTACTATTGATTTTTATATGCGTCATATTCTCATATTTCTTTTGTTTATGTCATCTGATTTTTCTGCTCAGTAACTTTATATCAGGTATAAATTTATGAATGACATAAGTTCCATGATAAAATGTTAAAGAATTGGCAACTATTTTGATCATTAAGAATTCTTCACTGTCTTTGAGCTATCCAGATATGTATTTGCACCGCTCTCATAATGTTTTTAACTGTTCCTGTTACCATAGCAAAATCGGAAGAATATTTTTCAAATCTGAAATTAATACAAATTACTTGCAATGCACCTTGAAACAACAAAGGCTTATCATTGATATCGATCAAAAATCTACGAGCACGGCAAATAGATTTGAGAAAAGAAATCGCTTCTGCAAAATCCAGAATAAAAATTATTTTAGTACCTAACCTTTTATTTCTGTAAAACACATTTAGAATTTTTTGTTGAAATTAATTCAACCATTATTTAGGCAGTCATTGAGAAATAGGGCCCCATATTTAGTTTTCCCCGGGGCCCCACAAGCTGTAGCTACGGCCCTGATAGGTACCCACTTTATTTTATATTCAGCCTTATCGAAAACAAAATTTCTCTCGGATTTTCACCTCCGCATGTTTTCCCAGGTTTACTTTTTTACCAATCGTTTACCATTTTCGAAAAAATAAAAGGTAAATCTATTTGTCGGGGGAAAATTGATGACATTTTTCTTGAAAAAAATCGAGTTCTAGCCACGGTGGACTTTTGACGCTGCGTCCTCGTAGAATTGGATTGCCTCGTCGTCATTGATATCTATAAATAATTCCTTCGTCCAGTAGTGCTTTCACATCCAGGTATCGTGGCTCGGGGGGGTAGGTATCTCTCTTCACTGGTGATGGTTCTAACT
Source organism: Melangyna quadrimaculata (assembly GCA_949320155.1). NCBI lineage: Eukaryota > Metazoa > Arthropoda > Insecta > Diptera > Syrphidae > Melangyna > Melangyna quadrimaculata. The sequence goes on along the minus strand of OX439485.1, from coordinate 74,375,309 downwards.
AGCGGGTTCGGATGATTTCTAAGGTTGCTAGTCAATCTCTTAGCAGCACTGATCATGTATTTCGCCAGAGGTGTTATTCCGGATACTTCGTAGAGTCACTTGTTGGTGAAATGCTTTCGTCGCCGTTGATCAAAGTCAAGTCCCGTGCAGATCCGCAGGATTTTCCTTTCAAACAGTCCAAGCTTTCGTATGCTGGTTTTGGAAATAGTAAACCATGAAGGAAAGCCGCATATGATGATCGGCCTGAGAAGTTGCTTATAGAGAAGCAACTTTGTCCTCTGGCTCAGTCCATTCCTTTTCCGCATTAGAGGATGGACTCGGTGGAAAGCGAAATTAGCTTTTTTCAGAGTAGCTGTTACGTGTGGGTTGAAACGTAACCTCTCCCTCCTCGGAGTTTATGCCTAGATATTTCACCGATGGTTTAGTCGTGAGTTGCGATCAGTCCGGTAGATTGAGTTTAATGCTGTGGCAGCTTGTGGCTGAGGATGTGTTGCAATGTCCCGCGGGTCTTCTAAAGCAAACTAACTCGGGTTTGGCTGAGTTAACTTTGATACCACATCTTGTGTAGAATTCCCACAGTCGGCTCACGTGTACCTCTACTCTTCTTGCTGCAATGACTGGATACATAGATTTGGCGTAGGTTAGCGAATCAACCGCATAGAGCAAATTCATAGAATTTCTGGGTTGAGGTTGATCCGATGTAAAGAAGTTGTAAAGATATGGTCCTAGCTTTGATCCTTGGGCAACTCCCGCTCTGATTCTTTCTCTATATCCAAGAAGCACCTAAAAGCAACCTGATAGTTATTGAGGGAGCTAACAACGTCGTTCTGGAAACTCAGGAGTGGGTGTATAGTGCAATGTTTCTCCCTAAACCCAAACTGCATATCTGGGATGATGTTGTTAGTGGTGCAGAACACGAAGCGATATGGGAAGCGATATGGGTCGATATCCATAAACGGCGCTCCTGTCGACTTTCTTCGGTATCGGTACTATTTTTGCTGTCTTCCGTCTCTTCAGAAAATAGCAGTTGTTGACGCAGTTGTTGAATAAGATCGTAAGGAACAGCACCATGACTTGGGGAAATTTCCTCATGATGTAGTTGGAAATCATTTCTGGTCCAGATGATTTTTTAGGGAGTCTGCTGTGGATTAATTCAGCCACTTCTTTAGGGTTGGTGAAGCATCTAGTCAGATCCGGATCACTGGCAGGGTTATCATCGTTGAAAATGGCAATTTCAGTATCTGGCAGGCTCGTTTGGCGGGCTTGGTACGAAATTTTCTTCAAAATATTCAACAAATGCTTCCGCATTGTCCTGAGTCGTCGTGACTTCCCCTTGTCTGGTACTGATTTTGTATGGCATTTGTTTCCCTTTCCCGATAATTTTGTTTATATTTTTAAATGCATTAGGTATAAGTTTGATGGATTGTAGCCTTTTTTGGAACTGGTTGTTGTTGAAATGTTGAAGAGTGTTCCTCGACATGTTCACTCTTCAACATTTGGTAGTAGCTGTTAGCTGTATATTCCAATCCCTTTAATGGATTCTCTGCAATCGCTTTCGTACTTACTGTCGATGATCGTACAGTCGAACCATCCCTTCTGGCAAATGCTGGTACCTGTCCCACGAAGTCTTCCGCCTCTTTTGCTCATTCAAGGCGTTGTTTATGGTGAGCTCCATTTTTTCGAAAGCTTCTTCAATTTCGTTGTTCGAGAAATTCCTGTTAGCATCCGGCATTATTCTATGTATATTCTCCTCAATTTTTCTCGAGGAATCGATCAATGTACAGATGGTTGTAGTTTATATACTCCTCGTTTTGTGGATCTGTTGCTATAATCGGCTGGCCCAGTTTGATGTGCAGTGCCACTGGTTCGTGGTCTGCATCTCCAGTAAGGGTCTAGCATGAGTAACTCTGCAACTCCGGGACGATGTTGATGAAGTAAGATGAAACCAGGAAGAAGACCAGGAAGAAGACCAGCCAGGATGTTGATCTTGGGAATGTTGGCTTTGGTTGAGAGAATGAGTGGTGCTCAAAATGTTTATCCAACCAGTTCACCAGGAAGTTTCCAGCATCAGACGTCTGGCACTGAAATCACCTGCAATCAGTCCATAGGTGTGCTGGGCGGCTAAAGTGCTGAAAATAAAAAGATCGTGATGACTTTGATTTCACTGATGAGGGCTATGTCCGGTGAATGCTTCTTTAGAAGGTAGTCGAATGATGTCCTTTTCAAAACGCTGTACAATGAATTTATATTGTATGCGATTATTTTTAGCCGGTTGATGCGCACTATGCGCTGCATCGAAGATAAAGGTGGACAATGCTACCGACTTCTCATCCTTGCTTATAGCGGTGAGTAATTTTTGGGCACTGCAGAGCGAGCTCTCGTGGTTGTTGAGATCGGTCCCGAAGTGTTTCTTAACTTTTTCATCTTGGTTAAGCTTCCGATCTGTTGTTGATGCGTCTGTTGTTTGATCTGATTATAATTTTGTAAGCTATATTTTTGCATCATGAATTCACTTTTGGAAGGTTTCAAAATAAAAAATTCAAATTTTCAATCATCAATCATTCAATGACAGCTATTACTGGACACATTGGGAGCTAATGGTTCAGTCATCAGAACAGACATGCTTTCTTGTGCCCATACTTGGTTTTTGATTATTTTTTTGAAAGACATCAGCAACACATTCTCCCCATGTGTGAAGAGTTTTGCTGGCACATCATCTTAACCAGCCACCTAGTTCATCTCAATCTTTACTTTTTCATAGCTTAAATCTAAATAGCTATTCTATATGTGTGAGATGGTTCCACAGGGTCTTTAGTGACGTCTGGGAAGTTGGCAGGGCAACTTTTACCTAGAGTAATGGAGCCAACGCAGTAATTTGCAGTTTTTTTTTGCATTTATTTTGCATTTCTATTCCCGATTTTGAAGGTAACCAAAAAGTGGATGTAATCGAGTGACCTGCTAACTTCACAGTGAAGTTAGCAGGTCAGAGGGTATCTCGAGAACTAAGCATGCTAGAGACTTGAAGTAAGGCTCCAAATTTGCAGTTTATTTTGCATTTCAAGAAACTCAATTACCAAATTTTTAAATCCCTTATTTGATAAAAAAAATTGATACTGTCCTGCTAACTTCACAGTGAAGTTAGTAGGGCTGTATGGAATTTTTCTCAAATAAAGGACTTACAAATTTGGAACTAGAATTTCTTAAAATGCAAAATTAATTACAAATAAGGAGCCTTACTTCAAGATTCTAGCATGCTTGGTTTTAACTTCTTAAAAACAAATACTAACTTCACTGTGAAGTTAGCAGGTCACTTGATTACACCCACTATATTTCTCTTTTGGTGAACTGCAAAATCGGGCATAGAAATGCAAAATAAATGCAAACAAATAAATGCAAATTACTGCGTAAGTCCCGTTACACTAGTTGAAAGTTGCCCTGCCAACTTCATAGACGTTCTTTAGTGACTGATGACATTTAATCAGCCTTATCGCCAATTTAATGGGAGATTTCTCCCTCAGATATTGTCATTTTCACAGGAGTCAAAAACCTCTACCGGCTAAATTAAAACGATTTTTTTCCAGAAAAATATCATCAATATCCCCCCGAGAAATAGATTTACCTTTTACTTTTTTCTAAAATTGTTAACGTTTGCTAAATATCACGCCTGGGAACAAAATCCGGAGAACAATATCCGAGGGAAATTTTGTTCTCGATAAGGCTTAATATGTCTAGTAAACTTTCACTGAAAATGAGCCTTGGATGCATGTATCTACTACCTGTTCTATTTCAAAGAACCCATTGAGTCTTGATAGACTATTATAAATATTTTAAACAAACTTTACAAAAACTTTATTTGTTTTTTAGAGGAACTATTGAATGATATTAAATTTCAGAATTGTTAAGTGACCTTTATACATGCATCAAATATATTCCGCTCAGACACGAGAGTGGGCTCGTTGATAAACATCGTCTAAACTATGCGTCTTAGAAAGGTATGCGACAGCATACAACTTATGAGCCCACTGACGTACATATCTACTTACCGAAATACATTTGCAGTAAAGGTTACTACTTAAATTCTCAAGTATTTGTTTTTATGTTTCAAGAGAACTTCATGCTACAAAAGTCTAGTTTTCATGATGTGAAATTTTCCATTTATTAGGAACATTTTTAATTCAGTTAAGAATTTTTACTGAAATATTTCGCTTTGGGGATCCTTACCTATGCCTTGGTTATATTGAGAACTATTTTGTTTCACAAATGTTATCATGAAAATAAGAAAGAGTACAAAACAATTTGCAAAAGAACTACCATTACACTCGAAAAAAGAATTTGATAGATTTAAACATTTTCACAAAACAAATCGCTTTAAATTTAATATGCCTCAGTTCTAGGGGAAACACATATCAAGTTTAAACTTTGAAAGGAACTGAACTGATGATATTAAAACACTAAATTTTCTTCTCCACACCACCCCCCTCCCCGTTGAATATTTATATCTTTTTCTAAAATTCTGTGATCCTTATTCATTTTTTTAAAGATTTTTGTTATGCTCGCTAAAACAATCTTTTATATGTTGGTATAAATTAACTGTTTGAAAAAAAGCCTTTGCCCTGTGTTATCCTCGGTCGTTTAATTTGTCTTGAAATCCCTTTCAATATTCTAAGGAATTTATCATGGTATTATCTTGTGATTCACTTTATTTTTCTTCAGGCTCACAGAAAACACACAAAAGTCAGTCATTTCCTTTTGGGCACATTTTTATACGCATAAAAATGCCAAAAGCTCTCTCCGCCGCCACCCCTACCCCACCATCAACGAAGATAAATCGAGGCATTAAGGCTTTTACTTTCAAAGGCATTCAACGGAGACCTCATCGGAGATTAATCAATCATATTGGCCTGGATCAGGGTTTGGGTTCAGGTTTTGTGGTCCGTGTCGGTCGTCTCCGTGTGCCCGGGGTCCGGGTATGGGTATAGTCAGAGTAACTAACCCACGCAAGCTGGTATGAATTTGTAGTAGATTTGAGATTTGAGTGTAGGACGTTATAGGTTAGGTGGGTGTTGTGTTGCCTTTGCCACAGTGGTAATTGCCGAACGAATGGCAATTCGTGACGCGAACCTTTTTGACCATGACGTTTATTTTTAGATGATTTTTTTTTTTTTTTTTTTTTTTTTTGCCACCCACCCATGTCATCTAACAAGAACTCTGGTGATTTATCTTAAGACAGCTCTATACTATTGGAATTTCTACACACCGAGCGGATAAACTTATACATTAAAGAGATTTTCTTTAAGAAAAATCGCCGCATCAAAATTGGAAGCAGACACACAAACAATCACAAAAATTGACATTGATCATCTCAATCAATTAAGTGCTGTCAATTGTATTGTGAAAGGAGAAAAATTCGATTTGACTTTTGTTCAAGGATTATATGCTTAAGCTTAAGAACACAAGATTGATTTTTCACATTGTCATCTTGAACTGGTTATACTGTGTATACCCGCGCAGAAGGGACAGAAGGATATAAATCTACTTCAGATTGACTTTTATATCCATATTCAATAAATTGTTTAAAATTGTATTTTATGAATGTGAGAAATTTATTTCATTTGCGGACGAGTTTTTGTGTTAATTGAGATTTTTTCTGAAAATAAGTAACAAGAATCATCCCAGACGTGTAATATATTCTTACCAAATTCTTGATAAAGTTTGTTCTGTGTATTCTTATTCTGTTTATTTTAAAATGTGTGATAACAAGAAGATTGAGCATGTAGGTTACTTACTTTATTGACTTTAGGTAGCGCTCACAGCCCAGGATGGGCTTCGGCCTCAACTAACAAGCCCAATTACGCACACCGAGTGCTTTGATGTCGTTATCCACTTGTTTCCGCCACCTGTTACGGGTTCTTCCTCTGCTGCGTACCCCATCCGGGTTGGATTCGAAGACTCGTCGGGCAGGTGCGTTGCTGTCCATACGCTCCACGTGCCCCAGCCATCTCAGCCGCTGTGTTTTCAGTTTTTTGACCAGGTCAACGTGGTTGTATAGCCCGTATAACTTGGCGTTGAATCTTCTCCTCCATACTCCTTCCATACACACCGGACCGAAAATCACACGAAGAATCTTCTGCTCAAAGCACCCTAGCAGATTTTTATCCGAATCTTTCCGTGTCCACGCTTCTGACCCATAGAGCAGGAGCGGGATGATTAGGCTCTTGTATAAAGTCTCCTTGGTTCTCTGAGAGAGGGCCTTACTACTTAAATGCCTTCTTAGTGCGAAGAAACAGCGGTTGGCAAGAGTAATTCTTCGCTTGATCTCTGCACTGATGTCATTTTGCGAGGTAATAGTGGAGCCCAGGTAGACAAAGTCCTTGACAACTTCGAAGTTATATCTGTCCATCGTGACATTTTGCCCGAGTCGAAGATGTTGGGATTCTTGTCCTCGTTAACCGCCAATCCCATTTTAGCCGCCTCCGATTCAATGCTCGCAAATGCGCCTGCCCCAGTTCGCTTCGTTCTGCCGACAATGTCTATGTCATCTGCACACGCAAGCAATTGAACGGACTTTTGAAAAATTGTACCGCTGGTGTTGACATGTGCGTTGCGTACAATTGATTCAAGAACGATGTTGAAAAGATTGCATGATAACGCGTCGCCTTGCCTCAATCCTTTCTCAACATCAAAGGAATCGGTGGTGTAGGTGTTCTTAACAATTTTGACGGAGCAGCGAGATTTCTCCATCGTTATCCTGCACAAGCAAACGAGTTTGGCAGGGATGCCGAGACATGACATGGCATTGTATAATTGTCCCTTTTCATACTCGATTTTAAAATCGATAAAGAGGTGTTGTGTATCAATCTGGCATTCCCGGGTTTTTCTAAAATCTGTCGGAGTGTGAACATTTGATCGACGGTTGACTTGCCTGGCTTAAAACCACACTGCTAGGGGCCGATCAGACCGTTGACTAAAGGTTTTAGGCGGTCACACAGAATAGCCGACAAGATTTTGTAAGTGACGTTTAGGAGACCAATTCCTCTGTAGTTGGTGCATTTCAGAACATCTCCCTTGTAGGTTAAGTTGAGACAAAAAAAAAGTCGTATGGTAAGAGGGCCGTTCTCCCTCGTTTAGACAGGGGGGCCATTATATACAAAATTGACTTAATACAGAAAACAAATTATTTGAAAACAACGGCAACATTTACAATACCTACCCTGACATACTTTTTTGTAAATCCAGATATCTCTTATCTTATTTTATATTTAAGTAAATTTATTTAAATGAACAATTTTTGAAAAACTAATTTTCAAATAAAAATTTTGAAAAAAAAATGAAGAAAAAAAAATTCAAACTATTTTTCATCAAAATTGTACGTTATTAAGTACTATTTTTGTTTCACAAATGCAATGCTCTTATTAATTTTTAGTCAAACACTGAAAACCGGATGATGGTTCTAGGATTTTTACTTTTCAAGATATTAAAAAATAAATGAACAGGAAAAAAAAAAATTTATTGGAAGGATATATCAAAATATTGTTCGAGACAAAAACTGTAGAGAACCTTCTAACGTACAACATTAAATAAAAATAACTAGTCTACTACTAAAAGTGGTCAAGAAAATATTCTAAACGCTTTTAATAATAGACTAATATGAAAAAAAAACGTAAAAATTATGGGATTTGAAAAATTTAAACACCAATCGATTAGTCGTCTCAAAATTTCGGTACGTCGTGTTTTTTATTTACCGTTACAAACAAGCTATGATGAAAAAGTAAAAAGTAAGGCATATGGACTGTCCCCAGAGCGCCATGCCACTGCCGCGCCGCCGGCCGCCGCCACCCCGTGAAATAAATCCATCCAGCTTTTTAGGTTTTAGCCGTGAGGAAAGATAGACATAATTGCGGGACTATCTTTTGTCGTCTTCCTTATAATCGTAAGTTTGATCAAAATCTACTATAGGTACTATTTATGTCACAAAAAAAAAGGAATTAATCCTTTTGAAAATGTCTGCCCTATATGAGTGCAATAGTGACCTAACTGCATTTTTCATTATTTTCAGTAGAACAAAAATAAAAAACAGCTTATTTTCAATCACTTGTAGTTTTAAAACAAAGAAACATAGCTTTGATTTTCTCACAAAATAGCAGGGTTTTGACTTCGTATTCATAATCCTTCACAATACCGTTATAACTGGTTTTAAAGTCAGATAGGCCACTATTGCACCGAGGAAAAATGTAAAAAAACTAAAAATCTAAAGATTTGTAAAAGATTTGTAAATAAAACAAGATTTTTTTAATTTATTTTATAGCAAATCCTTATTCTTCTTAATGCTTTATAGGTCTTCCATCGCGAGGTGTATAGTTTTTAGGTCAAGGCTTGCTGAGTTTACACTTATTCTTTTCGAAATACAAACAATTAGAAATGGAAACATTTCTTCAAGAGAAAATTTAATCAAAATATTAAGAAGATTCAGTCTTTAAATATTAAAGCTCAAGAACCTTAGTACGGAGTTCGCGCTAAAATTTATTTTCCAAACAAATTTCCTTGGAAAATAAATTTTAGAGAGGATTTTTACCTTGGCATCAGTACGCAGTTCACGAGCGAAGAGCGAAACTAAAATTGTAATCTAGTACTTTTTCAAAATTCTCCACTTTTATTTTTAAACAAAACTACTTCAACATTTACATGTATTGCAGAACGCTCTTTGTTTTTTTTTTTTTTTTCTTTCTTTCAGGTAGGTATGGTTTTTTGCTCTTTTTTCTTGGCAACAATAGCCTTTATAGCTACCGAATTACAAACAATAATTTATCTTAAATAATTTTCGTATACACTAACATTAAGTTCATTGCATTAATGTCACTTGTGGAGTAAATAGTAAAATAATTGGCCTTACTTAAAGTTTCAAACAATAAAATCAAATATGCGAGCGCATAAGTGGTAGATAGGCCACTCTTGTACTCAAGATTTTAATTTTTTTGTATTTGGCCGTAAGCCTAGTACCTACGCTGCTCATGCGAAACGAAACTTTTCCTTGGTCTCCAACAGAAAGCGAAAACAATCACAGAAAGCCATGCTGTAATGAAAGAAAAAAACAAATACAAACATGAATGACACTCAAATGTCCTTTTTACGTCTGGTTATTTAATTCTGTGCGAAAAAGGGGTGTAGCCTTCTACAAATAAACTGCTGCAATTATCGATTTCGATCAATGAACAGCGTACTGCAAAACGAAAAGCAGACGAAATTTTTCGTTTATGATTTCGTTGTGTCGTTTTTGTATAAGATTTTTCGTTTCGCATCAGCAGCGTACTAGGCTTAGGTAGAAAAGGCCTGTAACTCTGGCATCAAATCGAAAATGAAACAAATTTTAATGCAAAAATGTTGGTTAGTAGGTACCTACAGATAAAATTTTCGTGATAAACTTAATTTCAATAAAATTGCAGTAAGGCCACAATTGCACTCACGGCCTGATTACTCGTACGCACAATTTTGAAAACTCTAAGCCACCTGAGTAAATATTGCGTCTTGTTTTTTTTTTCACAAATCTGGTTTTCAGTTTTAAAAATTATCCCTTCCTTACTTCATCAACGAAAATATACAAAACATTAATCAAGATTCTAGGGCAAAGGGAATGTTATTTATTTTTTGTTCCAGCTTCTAAAAATAATCAAGCTGATTTGTTAAAAGTTTCTTCTTTAGTCACTCCTTAAAGTTCGGTATACTTTACCTTCGCTTCTGCTTTTCTCTTGCACTTTGTTAAATTCATTTGTGATAGATTTTCCATTTCTTAAATTTAAGCGATCTTAAAGATGCACTAACAATATTTCAAAAGTTTCACAAAATTAAAAGATGTTAAACTGTCACTGGCAGTCATTCTTCGTTGTTGTTTTTCAAAGCCCAATACTTTATTTTCATAAAATCTTTAAACTGAAAAAGGAAATAATGTTTTCTGTTCAAAATAACCTCCCAAATACCAAAAGTTCTGTATTCTATATGCAAGGATTAACTTTAAAGTCACCAAGATAAAGATTCCTTATAATCAGTTTAAATGAGTTGTGCAAAATTCTTGATGTCGTTAAAACATTTTCCAGCCATATTATCTATGTACCATCATTATCTTTTGTTTGTCATGTTTCATGTACATTAGGGTGGTCCTTATAAAGGTCATTGTCTTATTTTGAATGACGCACCCCCCTAGGTTAGGTTAGGTTGAAGTGGCTGCCAGCATGGGACTGACACACTTAGACCATAAGTTGGTCCGTTGTGATACCACGTGAATCTAGAGAGATTTTCTCCCCGCTCGTTTAAACCATTTGGAGCTTCTAATGAAGCGTGCGAGACTACTTATGTCTATGTTTGTCAGATCACTAGGATCATTGAAGAAGAAGTCTCCGAGATGGAGCCTACGTCTTTTAGATAGGGCAGGGCATGTGCAGAGAAGATGAGAAACAGATTCTTCCTCCTCTTCATCCATACAGCTCCTACAAAAATCGTTTGCGAAAACTCCAAGCCGCTTTGCGTGATTGCCTATAAGACAGTGCCCGGTTATGACACCAATTACGGAGCTGATATGCAATCTGTTCAAAGATATCAAACACTTAGAGCGCCTCACATCTAGCGAAGGCCAGATCTGTTTTGTCGCCAGGCAAGTGGTTAAGTTGTTCCACCTAAGGTTTGTTCTCCTTAAAGCATCTTGCCTCAACAAAAATTTGCATGTAGCTATAGGCATACCGGTGTCTACCTTTTCAGGTAAAATAGGTAGTCTTGTTCCAACTTTGACGAGTTCATCAGCTTTACAATTACCCGGAATGTCCCTATGGCCCGGCACCCAACAAAGGAGAATTTGGAACTGCTGCGCCATCTCTATAAGAGATGATCGACAGTTAAGGGCTGTTTTAGAGTTTGTAGAGACACAGTCGAGAGATTTTATGGCAGCTTGGCTGTCTGAGAAGATGCGGATATCAGAAGTCAATATCACGTTTTCTTTAAGCCAAGATAAAACTTCTTTTATCGCCAAAAGTTCCGCCTGAAACATGCTACAATGGTCTGGAAGACGAAATGCGAGACTTAAATTTAATCTTTCTGAGTACACGCCTCCACCAACCCCATCCTCGGTTTTTGAACCGTCCGTATAAAAGTGAATCGAGTCGTCTTCCAAGAATGTCACGTCCTCCCATGTGGATCGGGAGGGTATGGCAACTTGAAAATTTTTATCGAAACGGAATTGTGGGATGGTGTAGTCACTTATACTTGGAAGTGATCTGTATGAGTTCAGAATAGCTGAGTGGCCTATTTCATTATTGGTCCACTGTGAAGAGGCTTTAAGACGGATTGCCGAACTCGCTGCCGTTTGTTTACTAAATATATCGAGGGGTGTCAGATGAAGAAGAGTGTCCAGTGCCGCGGAGGGAGTAGAACGAAGTGCTCCACTTATACACATGCAAGCTGATCTTTGGACTTTACTAAGTTTATCGCGGTTAACCGCTATATCTAGAGCTGTCCACCATACTGCCACCCCATATGTTAGAATCGGTCTAATTACCGAGATGTATAGCCAGTGAGTAATACGGGGTTGGAGTCCCCATTTACTTCCAATGGCTTTCTTACAAGAGAAGAGTGCTACTGTGGCCTTCCGAACTCTTTCTTCTATATTAGGTTTCCAACTTAACTTCTTATCTAAAATAAGACCCAGATATTTAGCTTTGTCGGAGAATGTTAGTGGAATTCCTTTAATGGTGGGAGGATCTATGTGTGAAATTTTATATTTCCTGGAGAAGAGGACAAGATCAGTTTTGTGGGGGTTGACACCCAGTCCACACCGTTCTGCACAGTCTATTAGCTTGTTTAAGGCATTTTGTAAGAGATCCTTTAAGACAATAGGATACTTACCTGATACGGCGATAGCAACATCGTCCGCATAGGCAATCACTCTGTAGCCCGTTCGTTTACTACAAGGTTCCAGAGAAGGGGAGATAGAACACCGCCTTGTGGAGTACCTCTACTGACTGATCTTTTTGCAGAGAAATCTCACAGTTTTGACCCCCTAATAAAATAAAAAAAAAAAAAAAATCCTGTAAAATTTTAGCTCATTTTATTCACGTGAAATATCTGAAGTTTTATTTGGGAAATCCCATATTTTTTGTAAAGCCAACTTTAAAAATTCATAACTTTAGTAATGATTGATAAACAAAATTGAATTTTTGCACACGTGTATTAACTTTTGTCATGTTTACAAAAATGTATTAAAAAAATTTACAACATTTATTAAAATTACAAATTAAATAAGAAAGGATATTTTTGTTTAAATGACTGTAAGTAGGGAAATAAGTGTGGTAAATTTTTGTCTGATACAATTTTATAAATATGACAGAAGTGACTACATGTGTTCCAAAATTCAATTTTTTTTATCAATCATTACCAAAGTTAAGATTTTTCGAATTTGAATTTACAAAAATACATGGGATTTCCCATATAAAACTTCAGACGTCTTGGGGGCCGGGTTAACGTTAATATAATGAGCTAAAATTTTACTGGATTTTTTTTTTAATTATTTTGAACAAATTAGGGGGAGGGGTGCGTCATTCAAAATAAGACAATGACCTTTATAAGGACCACCCTAATGTTCATATATAGGATTAGAAATTGAGATTATTACACTTTTGCTTAAAAATGACAACACAAAGGATTTAATAAAGTTTCGTTGTTGAATGGGCATCAAATCATAAAGTTTTATACGTCCCTTAAGAGTTGATATCTCCTTTTGATGAACGATTTTATACAAAAGTAGGTATACGAAATCTGGTTGATCCAGTTAAATATTTTAAGCAGTTCATCTCCATGCTTGGGGAAAGAAAACTTTCCAGGATGTCATCTTTTTGTATTTAAAAAATAAAAATGATAAAATACAACGAATAATGAGGTGAATATAAACTCATTAAGACATCCTCTTAAGTCAAGAAGAGGAAACGAAGGCATAATTTCCATTCAGCTGTCGTACTACGTGTACGTACACTCTTTATATTGCTACAAAAAACACGGCACCGCGACTGTGTGCGCTGTGCGGTGCAAAAGATAAAACGTGTCACCATCAACAATATTCTTATTAAAAGTTATATAAACCGTCTATGGCCTTAAAGACGTTTAAAAAACAAAAAAAAAAAACATCTGGTTGAAAATTAAAATAACAAAAAAAGATACGACAACTTAGCTTCAAGCTGTGGAGGTATTAATCCGAGACAACACGACACTGACAAGCTACAAAGCAAACAACATGAATCTGCTGCGGATTTTATATCCGCAGAAGTTTATTGGATGATGACATTTATTTTGCCATAAAGCGATAAAATCCTAGTTTGGTATTAGTGTATAGAATAATAAGACAAAAATGGGTCAAAAACAAAGCGCACCCCAAGACGCGAACAAAGTACATATTTACGTATATTCTTGGAGGACAATATAATAATTTCAAGAAAATGCAAAAAAAAAAACTAGATAGATGAAAAAATACACTCTATGGTGACTAACAATAGCAGAACAGCAGCTTGGGGGGTGGAACAAAATTTCACCCCAGGTTAACTCGACATGGGATATAAATTTGCAAAAATATCTATCTAACATTGCATCCAAGGGATAAGAAAAATAAAATAAAAATAAAAATAAAAATAAAAATAAAAATAAAAATAAAAATAAAAATAAAAATAAAATCATAAGAAAAGAATTCCCTTCTGTGCAGAAATTCTGAAGAAAATTTCCGCGTGACGTTCGCATTAAAGGTGTCCTCGAGGCAAGTTTCCTTTTCAAACGGTTAAGTGGAATTTAGTTAAGAAGAAAAGCTAGCCAAGCCAGCGCCAGAACCAGAGCCATCAGCCAAAATTGTTTCTATTTCAAGCACACGCAGGCACATTGCTTTCCTTTGCTTGGTTGTCGTATTATAGATATAGGTTAGGTATATGGAAGTTCTTTTGAAGTCCTGACCTCAATAGGAAATAACATTAAAAACCATTGCTGGATGTATGTTATAAGAGGCCTCGAAACAAACGGTATGGTAAATAAAACAGCAGAACATAGCCGGTATCATAGATAAATATTACGTATGTATGTATGTACAAGTACATATGGTTCGTTGAAACTTAACGAAGTTGCTTTGATTTTACTGAACAAATCATTAACAAATGGGACCATAATTTTAACGTTTAGATCAGGGCTGTCAATAGCAATAGCAGTATTTGTAGGTACTGCAATTTAGTTCTTCGTACTGCCGTACTGCTCACATGTCAAAAGTACTGCTTTTTTTAATTCAATAAATTGATTTGATTGCTGAACGCATCTATCTTAAATTCCCAATATATCTGTCAACAAAATCTTTCGTTTTAAGTGAACAAGGAGAAGTCCGATTAATATTAATACCTATCACTCTATCAGCTATCGTCATTCCGTTTTCTCTCGGTAAAATTAAAAAAAATAAACTGCATTTTTCAATTTCAAGACCATTGTAAATTCCTCAATGTTTCCACCGTATGTAAAATTCTTTCTGCAAAGACTTTGTAAGTCTCCTTTCACACAAGGAAACTGAGGTGCCAGCAATTTTTAGTTTGTAGGCGAGAAGGGCGTAAGGCTTAGCGCCGACATGCAACTTTTAGGCTAATCGTGCACATGCAACTTTCAGTCACGAAACAGTTTGGTTGCTAAAATGAATCCCATGCTCTTATATGAGAGTCCGCGCACATGCAGAAACTATTCAGTCACCGATTGAAGTAACTAAACAGTTTGTGTTTTGACACAAAGTAAACGCGATCACCCCAAATAAGTTGCATTGGGCGCGTAGGCTAAGGGGAAGGAAACAAATCTCCCCTCGCACATTTCTCGCCTACAAACTAGCTAGTTTCTGGCAGCTCAGTTATCAGTTTCCTTGTGTGCGAAAGCGGTCCAAGGTTCAGATAAAATTGTCGAAAAAAACGACATCCGAACTTAGCCAAAGCCATCCAAGCAAAAATGACCAGCACTATCACGAAACTCATAAATCGCCATAATAGAATATAGGTAGAATATAGGAAATTATTCCGATCGTTAATGAAACAAATTTGAATCACAAATCAGAAATAAAAAAAAAATTTACAAAACAATGGTCGTCCATTTTTTTGTTTATAAAAAATATTTTAATGCGTTGGCTCAGATATTTACGTTTTCATACAAACTATCGAAAACAAAATAGTAATTTGAGCTGGCAGTACTTTTTCTATCTGACCTTAATTAAAGAACCGATAATTATTTGGACTTAGCTAGGCTCATACGAACTTTAGTTGTTTTTGTATTTTACATGTAAATTCCTCAGCTCAGATGTTGTTTTTTTCAGCAAATTCTATCTGAACCTGCAAAAAAGCACGACTTATAGCACTCATCGATGGCAACGTTCATCAAGTTTAATAAAAAAAAATTTCAAAAACTTAATAAATTAAAGAAATATATGTAATAGGGGTACTCACGCAACGGCGCGGCGTAAGCCCCAGATAAACCTGGTTGTGCATATAATTTTATCTCGGTAAAAATGAACGGTCAAAATTTGTATATGGGAACATTATTCTGAAAAACAGATAATTTTATTACATGAATTTGATGCGGAAATTATATAAAAGAACCTGATACACTGGGATAAGTCATTTGTGACGTTTAATTTGATTATTTCCCATGTATACGCAAGATTTTTGAAAGGGGTATTCGTAGAAACACCTTGAGGAAAATAATATTATTCTGCAAAGCGGACAATTATCTCGTTGCATGAATACCTTTAATAATTTACTGAATTTCGTAGTACAATTTTATTTATCTGCCCATTAAATACAAAAATCAAAGGAAAGCGTGAAGTACTTACTATATATAACTATTTATTTTAGGAATAAGGAGCAGGCTAAACTTAAAAAAATGTAAAGCACTTAAAAAACCTTGTCGAAACTTACACCTCTATTGCGATTTGCGATTGATGATTGATAGTTGATAAATATTGAAATTCGATATTTAACCACCCAACCGAAAAAAATATTGGTCATTGGGAATAATGCAGACCGTTGTGAATTATAAAAAAAATGACAAATATCAATGAATATTTGATCACATTTTCAGTAAATTGAGTTTAAAAATCCAAAATATCAATATTTATCAACTATCAATCAACAATCGCAATTCGCAATAGGGGTGATAGTTCTTTTTATTTAATTTTAAATTCTAAGCTTTTTTCATTAACAGTTTTAAAATTATAACATCTATACATATTTATGTACTCAAATGAACTCATTGAATCAAAAAACTGTATTCTTGGTAATTTTGTTTTAATTTTTTACTCCCATATTGATAAACGTGGATTAGGAGTTACATTTCTGCCACTTACGAAATAGCTAAACAACAAGGTGATTTAGCGAAGGGTTAACTAAAAAAAGTAAATTTACGTTTTAATTCACGAGTTATCTCTTTGTTAATCCATGCCTACACGAGATCTCGAAAGTTACAGATGAGTTAAGTGCTGTTTTATTAATATGGCTGTTATTGTTTGATACAAAAAAGTCCTGGATTAGATGCCCATATCATCGCCACTTTTTTTTTCAATAAATTAGCAAGGGAAAAAAGTTTGTAAATCCTTGAAAGCTTATAAGTTCCCAGCCGTTGAACATAATGAGAATTTGGTTGAAATATTTGAACAGAAAATTTAGTTTGCTGAGAAAAATATCTTAAACTTTTATTTGATTAAAGAAACCGCTTGGAAGATAAGCAGTATGTTAGGTACTAAGTATAAATTAAACAGATATCACTGAAAAATGTTTTGTTAAAAAGGCAGTGGGATTATCATAAAAAAAACCTTATAAGTAAGGGTGTGTATTTTGGTCCAATACAAGGAACAATCGTATTGGAGTTGGAGGAGACCTAATCTTTTTTAAAAAGATTAAAACTAAAATTTAAGAACAAATATTTTTAGTAGGGCTGGCCACGAGACGAGAAAAGTCGCATGACGAGACAAGACCGTCTTTTAGGCTAGGCGCATATTGAGACGCGTCCAACGCGTGCGACGTGACCTGACGAGTGTCGCACGACACGATTATAGAAACGTTTCATGCAGGGCTCCGCAAATTGATTCGCGTGTCTCGTTTCAAAATATTTTTTATTGAAGCTAAAATCGTCTGACATATTGTAAATTCAAATAAACTTAAAAAAAAAAAAAAACAATTGATTTCTAAAAAGCAAAGGATTTTTTATTTTCAAACCCAATGACATTTTATTATTTTATTTTTTGACAGAAAAAAAGACACGTGCCGGTCTCGCAAGAAAACTGTGTATCGATTACTGTGCCATCCGATTATCTGAAAACGCGCGTCAGGTCATGTCGTGTCGCTCTATAAAAATGCGCTGTTCGATTGATTAATATTGTTTACAAAAACTTGTGCTGTGCTGTGTAGCGTCTCAATATGCGCCTAGACTTAAGCATCCGAGACGAGAACGAAACCAAAATTTACAGGGAGTCTAATAAATTGAGAAATCCAATTTCAGTTAAGTATTTATGTTTTTCTACACATATGCAAGCTATGTGGGCGACAAATTATAGTTTGACGTATCGAAAATATTTCGTTCCAATAAATGAAATGTATTTCGTTCCGGAAATGAAATCGTATTTTTCGGAGACGAAACAGGGACGAGACTGCAAATTTAATTTTTCTTGCGAAAAAAGCGAGACTGAGACCGAGACGAGACTTAATTATACGAGACCGACACGAGACCGAGACGAGACTGAAAATTTTCGATTTTATAACGAGACCGACAACAAATTTGTATTATTTTTTTTATATTCAAAATTTAAAGTAATTAAGAACGGTCTTAGTTTTTTTTTTGCTTTTTGATGATCATTCAAATTTTGTTTCGAACAGATGCTACCCATCTACGTTTGCTAGGTCTTAAAAATCTTAAAACTTTTTCTTAGAAAAAATCATTCAATTTGGTCAAAACTAGAGAAACACAACAGTGTCTGGTTTAATATAAAGAAGCTGACATTTTAGAAAAAAAAGAGGCTGGGTGTACTAACATACTTTGTACATAATAGTAATTTTTTTTTGAATAGCTTATAAAATTCTAAGAATCTTAATTATTTAACTTGTTTCCTAACTCCTCTGGGTATGGAGGTCGTAATCCCTTAAGCCAATTATTTCAAAATAGACTATTGGCAAAAATATACCATAAATCAAGGGTGTTTTTTGTTTGCCTTTTTTTTTGCTATAAGCTAAGTATACAGTTCCTCAACAAAAAAAAAAAAAAATACATGCATTTCTTTTGGGAAAGATTTTTGCGGAAAAAAAATGTTTGACGTTTAATTTTTTTTATCGTGATGTGAACCCACTCTGATAAAAAATTTTGTACTCACCACTGTTCACCACGAATATTTTTCGCGAAAAACAATGTCAATGACATTGTTTTGTGGAAACCCTTCAAACAAGCGAGTCCGTTTTGGATCCAAAACCAGTTCATAAACGGACCCAAAACCGGATCCAAAACGATTCCAAATCGGATCAAATTAGTATGGAATTTAGAATCACCACGGAGCTATTATGTGAATGTATTGTGAGAGAGAGAGAGTATTCCAATTCACCATACTCCGAGAAAACGGAGCCTAAATGGAATCCAAAACGGACCAACAAAAATGAATGAATCGAGGCATACACAAATGTATTGCATTAAAAAGAATCTTCCCCATCTAGTCGAGTTTCTACATCGCATACAAGAAAAAAAACAAACAGAATTTTCTTCATTTCAAGACTTTATTTTTATTCATCAATTATAAAAGGTACATTATATATTTCCACAACTAAACATAAACATATAATAAACAGTAAACATGTATTTTTGATTGGAAATTTCTTAAAGTTTTCACAAGAAAAAAAGATAAAAAAGCAATGGTCTTCGCCGCGCTACCTACAAAACTTAACTAAAAAAAAGTGGTGGAAATTAAAACAAAATGACTGTACTCTCTCTATTTCTCCGTGCATACAAAAATTCACTCGATTCTTGTTCTTCTTTTTACATGCGTACACAGAAAATTTGTTAATATGTGCGAGACACTCAGTTTTTTTTGGATTAAGTGATTCCAAAGTGAACCGAATAATTCGGGTCCGTGATTTAGCTTGAAGGGAAAGAAAGAAGATATATTTCATTTCACCCCAGGTGTAAAAAAAATTCTCACCACATATTTTTTTTCGTTCATAAGAACTATAACAGCCATATTATTCAAATTTTGTAAAACTCGAAACAAACTAGTTTCAGTCAAAACTAGTTTTGTTTCGAGTTTTATTAAAATGTATTAGAACTAGTTTTGAAAAAAAATCCGTATTTCTAGTTTTGATCATAAAACTAGTTTTGTCAATGAAGTTTGTTTTTATTTGACAAAAATTAATATTTAAAAGTCAAACTGATTATTTTCTCTATTTTTGTCCAACTTTTTATATGACGAAGTAGGTGTTTTAATAGTTTTTGATGAGAGGAATTTGGTATGTTTCCTGTACGCACTGCGTAGCTGTGCTGAAAAATTGAAAGTTGGACTCTGTACGAGAACAAAGAACACTTTTCAGCGTAGAGTTGTAGATTTGGTGAAAATTTACATGGAATAACTGCAGTGACTGCGCATTTAGTAGTCTTTTAAAATCCACTTTTCCCAAAGTCCAAATTATTGGTAAATACCTAATATTACATGTATTCATTACATTTGCACATTTGGGCGTTATACCTGTGCATTTTCCAAGTGTCCTTCCGCAAGACGATGCGACATCATATATGTTGCCAAAGTGCTAAATATTAATTTAATAAATATTTCCTTAGATTGTTTTACCAATTACTATGGCTTTGGGAACAGTGCATTTTTAGGATGCATCACACCGATGCACTTTCCCCAAGGTCCGTCTAATTGATTTGGATGGATGCATTAAGCTACGGATGTCCAACACATTTTGGAAGTGTCATTCCGCCTGCAAGTTGCTATAATGTCTTATTTGCTACAAAGGAGTTTAGCATTAAACTATGGAACAATTTTTTAAGTTGTCATACCAATTATAAGGGCCTTGGAAAAAGTGCATTTTTGTGATGCATCTTTAAAATGCACTTTTTTCCAAAGTAATGCTAAGCTCCTTTGTAGCAAATATGCCACTGCAGTGTATTGCAAGTATGTAGAATGTTACTTGGAAAATTTGTTGAATGAATACATATATAGGTAAAACTATGTACATATATCTTCATCTATACATTTAAATCCATTATTTGAGCTTTGGAAAAAAGTGAAGTTTTGTGATGCATTCTAAAATTGCACTTGCTTGAAAGTATCCTTTTGCAAAACAATCTTAAAGAACAATTCTTGATGATGTTACAGCCTTTTCTTCTTTTTCTTCTTCTTCCCAAAAGCTCCTCACGACTGGACTGTATACCATATTGCATTTCCCCATCAACATAATTAAATATGTGTGACACATATTTCATAAGTTTCCAACATCGATTTCTTTATTTTATTTTCTGATGAATTTTACGAAAAAGTGTCAAAACTTGTTTTCAAGTTCTTAAAACTAGAAATTTCCAGTTTTATGAATTTCTAGTTCTATGCAAAACTAGTTTTAAGATTTCGAGTTTCAGATGTCAAATTTTTGTTCAATAATACTGATTTGTTCAAAACTTGAAACTCGAAACCTCTACAAAACTAGTTTTGCTGTAAATCTAGTTTTTAAATGTTTCAATAATATGGCTGTGAGGAAAAACTCTAGGTATTGATTTTTTTTTTTTTGAAAAAAAAAAAAAAAAATATATACCAGTTGTAGACGGGGTTCGGAAGCCTTACTTGATCTTGAAATATTCAAAACGAAAATTATTTCCCATCTGTTTTTCTTAGTTTAAAAAAGGTACCTTTTCGTTGAATTTCTTTTTTTATTTTTACCAATTCCTTATAAAGTAATTATGTGCAGAATAAAACTAATCTTAAGTCGATATCTCTTTCCGTAATCGAGATATTTGAGACGAATGAAATTTCTAAGCTCGTTTTTAAATTGCTTTAGGGCCAATTTGTTCACAGTGGGTTAAATTTAGTATGTGACGTTCATAGGCTTTAATTAACTAACGCTAATCAACCAAAATTGGCTGCTTAGTGAAATCCATGATTAGCAACTCAGACTTTGAATTTTTTAAACAAAATTTGATCAACAAAAACATTTTATGATTTCCCAGCTCCACTAATCATGGATTAAAGATAATCAGCTGTGAACAAACTGGCCTTTATTAAAAAAAAAGAGCGCGTGTAACTCAGTACTCGTGGCAGAAGTGAAACTTCTTTGGCTATCTACAAATCTCGATATGTATAGGGATATTAAGCTTATATGCGTAAGACGCAGCTATGTGTTTATTATAATAACCGATGGGTTCGGGTTGCAAACATGAAAATTAAATAATAATGTTAAAAATTTAAAGTAAAAAAAGGTGAACATTTAAAAGATATAAAAAAGATTAAAGCTTAGCACCACAAAAAGGAGACTGATGAGTGCAAAAGTGGCAAAGCACGAAATAGCTATATCTGCAGCCAAACAATTGGTGGTAGCGCCTTTAAGTTTTTGTTGTTGTTCAAAAATTCAAAGAAATTGACGGAATAAAGAATGGTCAAGCCTAATAAGCTGACATTCTAGTACGAATAGTACAATTGTAACAATAATAACTTAAAAGATATAAATTTATTTGAGTAGGTTTTCCGACTATTTCCAAAAATTCCTACACTCCAAATCTCAGCAAAATCAAAAATTTGTATACGACAACTTTAATTTGGTTTTATGTATTTTGCAAACATATATAATTCAAGTTTGTAGCGGACTCTCCTGATTTAATTCAATTTTTCGAAATTAGCCTATTTTGAGAAAAAAAGATTCTTATAATTTCATTATCTATCCACAACAAAAAATTTCAAGGTTCTAGCATATTAATTAACGAAATTAGAAAAAAGATATAAAAGGACATTTTCCCTTTTATCTGCTACAATAATATAGATTATCAAAAAATCCAAACTTATTGCACTATAAAATATATTAGCCTATCAATAAAAATTTTTACTCTGACTCTACCTCCCACTACTCAATGATTTTAGCGTTGCACATGTGGCTTTACATTTTTTCGTTTCACAAAAATTCAACCTTGAAATTTGACTCTCGACGCGCCCAAAGAAGTTTCACTTCAAAAAAAAAACGATTGACTGAATTTGTTAGAAATTTCAGCACGTCATGGCATTATTATCTGTAAAATAAAATTCATTCAAAGTCGATATCAACATAATTTGTATATTCGTTTTCGAGATATGGCGGGCTAAAAAAGTACCCTGAACGTACGTATTTTCAACAAATTCCCCTAGAAAAACAAAATTCACAGTATCTTATTGCTATGATTTTTATAAGAGTCGATAACCATCGACCGTAATTTGCGTCTTTAAAGGGTAATGACAGCATCTAACTGAAGAGCATACTGTCATCTAGGCGAAACGCATGGAGTTACGGTCACGTGAACTTTTAATCGAATTTTATCTGGATTTTTTTCATCTGGAAACAAAAATTTGTTAAATCATCGAATAAAAAAGGGTAAATCAGTACATTTTTCTTTTTTTTTCATAACATGCGTTTTAAGTTATTTAAAAAATCGTCTTTTAATTAGTAAATAAAAACACTTTAAAAATCTTCAATAGGTATCAAATTAATTTGTAATAAATTGTGAGTTAAAAAAATATTCTCTATAATAATTTTATTTAAAAACTCTGCTGCAAAACAAGACACGTGTATTTTCTCCCATGCCCTCCTGTACCTAACGTTGCTACGTCAAATTCCAAAAAAAAAAATATACAGGGTGTCCCAACGTCATTCACCGGCCCAGAGCGAAATTGAGCAAAATTTAAACATAATGTAGTCCTATTATTAACAATTTTTTTTTGCAGGCATAATTTGTATTATATCATTATTTCAAGAAATCACAAAAAATGGAAAATACCGGTTTTTAGCCCTTTACTTTTACATAAATGACGAATTTGAAGAAAAATTTTTTGAACCTATTTTGTAGATATTAATATTATCTAGAAGAAATATTTTAACAATTTTATACGTGCAACACATCAGTTGCAAGACATGCGACTCCAAAAATGGTCAAATTTCGAAAACAGCAAAATCTACAAGTATGAAATACTTTTCGATAGCATTTACCGTTTCGGAGTTATATGCGAAAAACTAATATTTTCGACATTTCGGCGTCGGCGTTAGCGGTAATAAATTCGCCCCTGTTCATAAAACAACAACTCTTATAATATAAATTATAAGATATACATAGAATTTCTGAATTGCCTCGAGTGCTTTGACAAATGCTGAAAAAAAAGCAATTTGGATTATAAGTCCTCGTATACCTACACTACATACCTATAAAAGTGTTTGGCTCTGTGTGGGTGTCAATAAAATGAATTGCCCCGCATTGATTTTCTTTCAACACTGCGAATTGGTACACTTTCCTTGCCGTTTATACATTAGTTTGTCTTAACTTTAGCTAAACTACGTGTCTTGAGCGTTAAATGTTATGGAATATTCTTGGTCATTTTCATAAATCAAGACTTACATAGTGAGAACATAATTTGGTTTTTATTTTTAAGTACCACTCAAGCAGCCATTTATTTGAAATGTTTGCCAAAGAGAGGTGTAATAATTTTCTTCGCTGAAAATATAATAAGGAAGGTTAATTAAACGAAATGGGCTGAAAGAAAATAGCAAGCGAGGTGCTTTTGCAGTTGTTTCCATAGAAAAACCTAAATTTTCTAAGAGTCAAAAAAAAAAAAAAAACAACACCCTTGCACTCGATATTAAATAAAATAAAATCCTTCATAAAATCTTTTTTTTTTTTAAACATTTAACCTAGAATGAAACTAATTTAATATTATCGCTGATGTGCACACTTCTTTTTAACTATTTCAACATTCTAACGACGACACGACAGTAGTGTCAGGACAGGAAGACGGTTTTAATTTAAAAAAATTAATTGATATTGAATATCGAAGGGGAAAATGGTGCAAGTTAAAGGTTGACGTTATAGCTTTCTGCAATTTCGTTTAGTTTTTTTTTTTAATCAATAAAACTTTAGTTAAGCTGGCGCTTTCAATGAGATTGATGTTGTTGATTATAAAACTTATTTTAAAGTAGACGTCTCATTTGAGATTTTCAAGATAACTTTTAATGCTTTCTCGTAATTATGTATTTTTAACAGGAAAAATAATGAATTGTTCTTCGTTATTTTCTGTATAACTTTTTTGTGGAATTTAATATCAATAAAAGGTTTAGCTTTTTCGATCTCAACCGAGCTAAGGTACAGATATAGGGCTTAGACCTTTTTGGAAACTGCAAAATGGTTTATATATTTTTTTGGGTGAAGTTTTCTCAAGTAAGTAAGAATTTGATCATTGGATTGTGTTTCAGGATTAATAATTTTTAATTAATTTTTAACGTTTGTTTTTTCGTAATGGTAGGTGAATTTAGGGTCGATATTAGCAACATTCGGGGGCTGAGAAAGAATTTCTGTGCTGTGTACGTACATACTGTAAAAAACAGGCCAGCAGTCTTGGCACTAAGTGAAACCCAGGTAGGTGAAAATTCTGATTACTCCGAATTTAGCCTACCTGGTTATAGCTTAGTGCCTTTATTTTTCCTACACCACGGTCTCGCAATATATGTACGTAATGATGTGGCTTATCAGCTTCAACCACAATATGGCCCTTGTTTAAATACAAACTTTAACTTCATGTGGTTAAAATTCACCGTCAATAAGCACATCATACATACATGTTTCATTTATCGTAGCCCAAGTTTGGATAGTAATTCGACTTCTAACGAATTCGATGCGCTGTCCGATTCAATCCTGAGAATTGTTTCCCATTATCCGCACAGTGAAATCGTTGTTACGGGCGATTTCAATGTACACAATTCTTCGTGGCTACGCTATTCTGGTCAGACAACACCCGAAGGAAGGTATGTCGAGATTTTTGCTGAGTAAAACCACCTGACTCAGCTTGTTGACGAGCCTACTCGGATTCCTGACGTTGCAGGTCAAATCGCCAACACTCTAGACTTGTTCCTTACCTCTGACCCGAATAAATACACTATTAGTGTATTATCTCCTCTAGGCTCATCAGACCATTGTGTCATATCTGCAAATTTATCGTGCCACCAAATCACAGTTAAAGAAAAAATCCCAAAGAGAACCGTTTGGCAATACGAGAAAGCCAACTGGGACGGTCTCAATAATTTCTTCAAGAGCTTTAACTGGTCACTATGCTTCCTCGATAGTGATGTTGACGCCAGTGCAGATATGATTACAAACTTGATTCTTTGTGGAATGAGAAATTTTATCCCGAATAGGGTGAAATCTATCAAACCCAAAGAAAACTCATGGTTTGATTCGAGCTGTAAAGAGGTTATTAAGGTTAGAGAAGTAAGCTTCCGATGTTATAAAGCCAAGCCTACAGAGGAAAACCGGAAAAAGTTTCAACAAGCTAGAAAGACCTGTAACGTTCATATTCGAAGAACCAAATTTTTACATGATCAAAAATTACGACAAAAAATACTACAATGTCCCAAAGGTAGTAAAAATTTTTGGTCATTTGTAAAAAACATACGAAATACCACCTCGTCCTCGGTTCCAACGCTCGTCTTCAATGATACTCCTTTTGTCAGCTCGCAAGATAAAGCCAATTTGCTTGCAGCACAGTTTGCTGTTAATTCGATGCTGCCAGAAAGTGTTATGACTCCTCCTGTACTTGAGAGCGTAAATGATTTTATGGGACAAATCTTCTTTCGCACTCGTGCAGTTGCTAGAGTTCTAAAGGATCTCGATGTACACAAATCCGCTGGCCCGGATGGTATCCCTCCCATTGTTCTGAAGAGGTGTTCTTCAACGCTGGCAAAACCACTGCGTAAGCTTTTCCATCTGTCCTACTCTACTGGTCTCTATCCGAGTGGATGGAAAACAGCATTTGTCCAGCCTGTCCCTAAAAAAGGCGTATCTTCTTCACCCTCTAACTATCGGCCAATTGCACTTACGTCCCTTCTTTCCAAGGTCATGGAAACGCTGATTAATTTCCAGCTCAAGAAATATCTCGAGGAACGAAAGCTTCTTAATGACCGGCAGTACGGCTTTCGTAGCAATAGGTCCACTGGTGATCTGATGGTATATCTCACCGAACAGTGGAACAAATCTTTACATCGTTTTGGAGAAAGTAAGATTATTGCACTTGATATTTCAAAAGCGTTTGATAGAGTTTTGCACCAAGCTCTCTTATCGAAAATGCGCGCATTTGGTTTCGATGAACCTCTTCTTCGTTGGATTAGAAATTACCTTTCGGACCGTTCAATACAAGTCGTATTGGACGGTTTCAAGTCTGAAATCCACAAAATAAATGCTGGTGTGCCCCAGGGCTCCGTTTTGTCTCCGACTCTCTTCCTTATTTTTATAAATGATCTTTTGTCTGAAACTTCTAATCCATTAAACTGTTTCGCTGACGACAGTACCCTCAGCTTCTCATATTCGTTTACAGATTCTCATCCATGTCCTTCGGATGTGGAACTTGAACGGCAGCGTATGATAAGCTCATTAAATTCTGATCTCGACAGCATTGTCCAATGGGGAATCAAAAACCGCGTAGAATTTAATGCTTCTAAAACTCAATGTTGTCTCCTGTCGTTAAAGCGAAACCCACCCCCAATGCCGCTATCCATGAGCGGCACTTGCATCGAGGAAACCGAACAGCTCTCAGTTCTCGGTATGTGTGTCACAGACCACCTTTTGTGGAATGACCACATATTTGATGTCGCCAAAAACGCTGCTAAGTGTTTAGGTTTTCTCCGTAGATGCAAGAAGTTTTTTTCCCCTTCTGATCTGGCTGTGATCTACAAAGCCTTTATTCGTCCAAAACTTGAGTACAATTCTCATGTTTGGGCAGGAGCTCCAAGAACTCACTTGAGTTTGTTGGACAGAATTCAAAAGAGAGCTTTAAAAATGATAGGCGAAAGATCTATAACAGAAACAATTACATCTCTCGAACACCGCCGTAATGTTTCGTGTCTTTCTCTTTTTTATCGCTATTATTATAATCAGTGTTCTAGTGAAATAGCCAGTTGCATTCCCCCCCTTAAAAAATTCAACCGTAATACTCGCGCTTCTAGGAATGCCCATCAGTTCACCCTCGAGCCCAACTTCGGACGTACTGTAATGTACAGAGATTCTTTCTTCAGTCGCACCACACGAATGTGGAATGCTTTACCTGACTCGACTTTCCCCTCCCATTTCGATGTGCAAACGTTCAAAACCAATGTGCATCGGTATCTCCTTCTAAATCCTCTCCTACTTACCTAATCGCTCGTGCTGTGTTAAAAACATTTTAAGGGTAGCCATAACCCCTTTTCCGCGCGTGGAATATAAAAAAAAAAAAAAAAAAAAAAAATAATAATTTAAAATTAAAATTTTTCCTCATATTTTTGTGTTATACTGACTCTAGGTCAATATTAAGTAATTAACAGGGCACAAATGGGCTACATAAAATTAAGCCCCAATGAAAAATGACCCCAAGCTTATGAAAAATGGCCTCAAACAAAAAAATTAAAATTTGTCCCAAGAATGTACATAATGTATATATTAAAAGCAACCAAAATAGAAAAATGAGAATCGTTGTGGCTTTTGTGATTTTTTATTTTAAACATAAAGAAAAAAATACCAGATACGAAGCAAAATAATAATTGTTTGAGTCGTTTTTGATATATGTTTTTACGTTGAAGCTTGCCGGTTTAACTGGTTGGGCTTTAGCTCGATGTACAGTGAATAGAGGCATAGACGCAGATACTGACTAGACTAGTGTTATACAAATACCACTTTTCGTAATTTTGGATTAGATTTAATATTTTATGAGAACCTTGATTTTGTTTCGTTTGAAATTAAACAATCATATAACCTACATATATCCGTATATGTATGAAGTATTTTGTTTTAAATAAAACATGTAGTATTGTATGGTTAAGTAATTTAATTTACTGAATCTAAAGAAAATTGTAATTTCACTAGGTGTAAAATAAATTTGTATCTATCGATATTGAATTTAGGTATAGGATAATAAGGTATATTTAAAATAATTTGCAGTAGGTACTGTAGCATATGGTAAAAGTTTAAGCCATCAATTATACCTATCATTAGAAGTCATCATTACAAATTTTCCTGGTTAATTCACGTTTAGAAAGCGAAATAATTTCGTGCCAAAGTGAAGCTATTCTTTTTGGCGCAACCTTCAACATACCTAGCAAATTTAAGCGTTTCAATGATTAAACCACCTTACCACTTTGTGTTATAGATGTGTTATAGATCAAAAGTTTTGTAAATTGTTTGAAAGAAACATGAATGAAATCATGAGTTTTACTTTTGCATCAAAAACTAAAATTAAATTTTGTGTATTTAGTACAGTAACTATATGTAATGGGTGATTTTTTAAGAGGTTTAGAACTTTTTTTAAAAAAAAACACAAAAAGTTCGAAAAAATCAATGAAATATTTATTTGAATCGATAGTTTTAACCTTGCAATTTAATGTTTAAAGATAATTTCATGCAAATGTTGACCGTGGCTGCGTCTCAGGTAGCCCATCCGCTGAGTCCAATTTTGGCATACTCTTTCACACATATCGGCCGGTATCTCACGAATGAATGCATGGATGTTGGCTTCCAGTGCGTCAATCGAAGCGGGCTTGTCCCTATAGACATTAGCCTTGACATACCCCCACAAAAAATAGTCTAATGGTGTCAAATCGCACGATCTAGGCGGCCAATTGACCGGCCCGAAACGTGAAATTAACTGTTCACCAAACTCGCCTCGCAATTGCGCCATTGTTTCGCGTGCTGTGTGGCATGTGGCACCGTCTTGTTGAAACCACATATCATGCAAGTCAAGAACTTCCATTTCGGGCAAAAAAAAAGTTTGTTATCATCGCTCGGTAGCGTTCACCATTGACAGTAACGCTGCGATTCGCATCATCTTTGAAGAAATATGGCCCAATAATGCCGCCGGCCCATAAACCGCACCAAACAGTGGCTTTTTCGGGATGCATTGGTAGCTGTTGCAATGCTTCTGGCTGATCTTTACTCCAAATGCGGCAATTTTGCTTATTTACGTACCCATTCAACCAAAAATGAGCCTCATCGCTGAACACAATTTTTCGATAAAAAAGCGGATCCTCGGCCAGCTTTCCAAGATCCCATTCACCAAAAATTCGGCGTTGTGGTAGGTCGGCTGGCTTTAGTTCTTGCACCAGCTGTATCTTAAAAGGCTTTACGCCCAAATCCTTCCGCAAAATTTTCCACGTAGTGCTGTAACAAAGGCCTAACTGCTGGGAACGGCGCCGAATCGACATTTAGCGGTCTTCTGTCACACTAGCTGATACGGCCGCAATATTTTCTTCACTACGCACAGTACGTAAACGTGTTGGTGGTTTAATGTCCAACAAAGTAAATTTGGTGCGAAATTTGGTCACAATCTTCCGAATAGACTGCTCAGAAGGTCGAGAATGCCGACCATAAAATGGAAGCAGCGCGCGATGAACATTTCGAACCGAGCACGAATTTTGATAGTAAAATTCAATAATTTGCAAGCGTTGTTCATTTGTAAGACGATCCATGGTTAAATTGCAAACCAAACTGAAGCTGTTTGACAGTGACACAAGGTACTAAACACACGTCAGCTGTCAAAACCAGTGTTGCCAAAACAAACCAGCTAAAAAATCACCCGTTATATACATTCACGTATGCGTCAAATCTGGTATTTCTGATTTTTTGCCGAGTTGTTAAGGATATTGGCCTAGTAAATAACCTTAGTTTGCGACTTCGAGCGGCGACCGCTTCATGATTCAAAATAAAAAAAATCGCGATTTTTTCGCGCTTTTTTCAGTTATTGGCGATTCTAGTCCTAAAGAAGTGATTTTAGATAAAAACATTGTTCTATGATTTCAAACTAACCTACTTTGCTATACCACCGTTAAGATTGGAGGGGCAATCTTCTAAAAAAATGGCTAAAGGTAGAAACAACACTATTGAAAAACAATGATAACACCCTAAATATTCTCCTATAGCTAATCTTAAGCCTAGAAACCCATTCTTGAGTTTTCTTTTTTTAAATAAATTTATTTTAGTCGATAGTTTTAGAGAAGTTAATTTCCAAATTCAAAATATTGAAAAAGAGATTTCCTGCCAGGATCCTGTTTCTACTAAGTAAATAGTAGAAAATTCTTTTTCAGAATGTTGAGTTTGGAAATTAATTTCTCAAAAACTATCGACTAAAAGAACTTTATTTAAAAAGAAAATTCAAGAATGGGTTTTTGGTCTTAAGATAAGCTATAGGAGAATATTAAGGGTGTTACCATTGTTTTTCAATAGTGTTGTTTCTACCTTTAGCCATTTTTTTAGATGATTGCCCCTCCAACGGTGGTATATAGACCCCCCTTCTGGTATGATTTACCTATTATCTTGGCTCAACCTACACGCTGCGCAGTGCTTTGATGCATTTATGTCAACCATTCTTTATTTTCCATTATACTGTTTGATACTACTCATTATATTTTTTTTTATCGCTAAAATTTGAAATGCTGTATTTTGGAAACCATTCGGTATACAGAGATGGTTTTGGGCTAAGATTGGAGCAAAGTAGCTTAGTTTGAAATCATAGAACAATTTTGTTATTTAAAATTACTTCTTTAGGACTAAAATCGCCAATAACTGAAAAAAAGCGCGAAAAAATCGTGTTTTTGTTATTTTTGACCATGAAGCGATCGCCGCTCGAGGTCGAAAACTAAGGTTATTCACTATGCCAATATCCTTCACAACTCAACAAAAAAATCCCAGATTTGACGCAAATGGTGCCTTCCATACAAACGACAAGGGTACTGGACTAATTCTCCATCTCAAAATTGCATGCTAAAATATTCAATGATGGTTTTTCAATGAAAGCTAAAACTACGACTTTTCCAAAAATGATTTACATAATGTTAATTCTCGTTTATCGCCATATTTTTAACAAAGGCAGTCTCTTCGAGTATGTGTATTAGTATCACTTATGGTTTTTCTACGATTTACATTCAAATCATATTATTTAAAGCTCATCTCTTTGAATTTAAAATTCTAAAAAACTAAAAGGAGTGTTTAAGTACTCTTCAAAAGAAGTCCAAACCAAAAAAAAAATTAAATTTAAAAAAAGTTTATTTAAAAAATGCTCTTAGAATACAAAAATGCTTTTAGAATATTCTCCACAATCTAGACAACTATGAAACTCATTATGTTCCGTACTTGCATTCAATAAAATCAAAGGTCCACGGTAGTGCTCAGCCAAGTTCTGGCAATACACCCTTTTTACAGTATCAAACTCAGGCGATTTTCGACCCCCTCTAACTTCAGTACCAATAAAGTCTCAGAAACTTCGAACTCGCAGCATTTGCTAGGCTCACCAGGTTTCAATTCTTTAGCATTTAGTGGTTCCCGAGATATAAGACTGGCAAAAATTGCCTGACTCACTCACTGACTCATCACTGACAGATCATCAAAATTATGGACATCGTAGAATCTTTTTATTTCACAAAACGGTAGGCCTTGTGGTGAATACACAGGAAAAATCGAAAATTTAAGATTTTCCATTCAGGGGGCGTGGTACCCAACCATATTCATAGAATTGATATAAATTATTTAGAGCACTTCTGATTATTGCAGAATGATGAAATGTCGTTGAGTGCTAGGACTTGAAATAAAACAAAGACAAAATTTAAAGATTTGAGATTTTTCATTCAGAGGGCGTTGCATCCGCCCCTTTTTGCAGAATTGAAACCAATTATATGGAGCACTTCTGATTGTCGTAGAATGATGAAATTTGGTAGAGCGGTAGTGCTTGAAGTGAAAACAAAGTCAGATTTTTAAAATTTTACATGCGGAGGGCGTGGCATCCGCTCATTTGCTCAGAATTGATATTAATTATATGGGCCACTTCATATTGATGCAGAATGATGCAATTTGGAAAAACGGTTGGTATACATACACAAAAATGGAAAATTTAAGTGTTTTCCAATAAGGTCCGTGGCACCCGCCCATTTTCATAGAATTGATGTAATTTATTTGGACCTCTTCTTAAAGTCGTGGAACTATGAAATTTGGTAAAGCAATACAGCTTGAAGTCTGAAGAAGGCTGCTGTTGCAGAAATTTTTAAGAAATGAATGCTAAATTAAAAAATCTCATAAGTTGCTTTAGCTCTTTCCAATTATTGTGGGAGGTACGTACACGGTTTTTCTGTTAAGCATCCTTACAACCCTCGTTGAGAAAGAATTATTGCAAGGTATTCTTTTTTTCCTTAACTTTAACTACAATTTAACTGTTTTATTTATTTCACCATAAATCGAGGAGATATTATAAAACTATTCTCCATTGCATATAATAGTAAGTACCCCTGAAAAAAATAAATAAATAAACAGACAAAGGATAATTCATGTTATACACAACACACATGACATAAACTAAGTTCAAAATGTCATTGTTAAAATATACATCAAAAAGGTAGCAGCATTTTTAAACATAGTTTTCTGACAACTCTCAATAATATGACCATGTGCTGAGGATGTTAATAAATTCAACTAAAAAACATTATAGAGACCACTCATCAAAATTCAGAGAGCAACAGCTGGATAAAAACTCTATAGCATTCCACTATGAGTATAGGTAAGGTACCTATTTTATTTTAGTGAACAAAAAACTTTTTGTTCAGTCGCAAATGTATCCTTTGTGCCATCGGCCATAAACTTTTTTTAAATAAAAACCTGCACTTAGGTAGGTACATCCGGAAAAGCAATGAATTCATGTTAGCTATAATTGGGTCCTTTATGTGGTAGGTAGGTAGGTACTTTTTTCTCTATTAATTATATAATATACATAAACCCTTGTGTGTACTTCAAGTCTTCTCGCACACACATTTTTTTCGGTTAATAATTTAATTTGCACCACAAACTCACCCCATAACTTCTCCAACTCAAAGCAATCCTTTCAAACCAAATATTTTATTTTATGTATAGTTTTAGAAAAAAAATTGTGAAAAGGGATTTTTCCACGTCCCAACATTATTGCGTACGTAAGCGTACATGACTATTAAAAATAGAGATGCAAAAAAATAGAAAATGAATATCGCTTTGAAATTATGCAAACTCCATTACGGTCTTATGAGTATTGAGTAAGCGAGTACCCTCGCAAAATACTTCTCCTCGTGTTCCTTGAAATACACCGACGACGACGACTCACGACTCGTCGACGCTCCTTGCAAATATTGTTGCAAAAAGCAATAGAGAAGCCAGGGCAGATGGTATCTGTAAATATCACTTGACAGTGATTAATGAATTTTTTGGAGCGAAAAGAGGAATCCTTGATCTTTTGTAATGTAAGCTTTAGGTAGTTTATCTATAGAGGAGTTTAGATACATCATATGGATGTATGTACTACAAGTACCTACATGTAGATACCTCATCATCCATATATTTCTAAAACCTACATATGTATATATAAATAGGTAGGAGGTATACAGAATTCAGGATGCGAGATTCTTCCTTGGGAATCATGTTCATGAATACGAATGCTTCCCCAGGAAGAAGGTCGTCGCGCGGAGCTATCGTTAAGTGCTGATGGATTATTTCTACATATTAGAGGAATGAGGATATATCTTCTGTGGGATCTTCTACCTTTGTGTATGGATGAGAGGCGGGGGTGTACCACCCCCATCAAAACCCAAACCATCATCATCATGCTCTCTCCTCCTCCACACTTT
Source organism: Melangyna quadrimaculata (assembly GCA_949320155.1). Lineage (NCBI taxonomy): Eukaryota > Metazoa > Arthropoda > Insecta > Diptera > Syrphidae > Melangyna > Melangyna quadrimaculata. The sequence continues at coordinate 74,341,428 of OX439485.1, read as the reverse complement.
ATGGAGGACGACATTGAAGAAATTGATGTAATTGCCTAGATAATTTTATTCCACACCATCACCTCTGATATTATGGAAGCAGAGATGTAAGTATAAAGTACATGCTTGTTGTTGTTGTTTTCGAAGAAGTAGAAGCATAGCTGTTGCATGGTTCTTGGAAGGACTTAAGATGAAATTGACTGGAATGATTTGTTATTTTGCGTCTTTACACGCACGTACATAAAAATGTTAATATATAACGAAAGGTGCATTAACAAAAGGTGAAGAGTATGCTTAAACTCAATTGAATGCAATGGCATGTGATATAAATAATACAACATGTTAAATGTTTCTGATGATTAAACAAATAGTCCGGTTAAGTATTGTTACAGTTTTAGGAATGACTACTAAAAATGGGGTATTTATTTTAGTATCTAGGTAGATTCAATTTGCGAAATTGCGACAGCTACCGTTCGATCAAGCTGATGTCACACACCATGAAGATCGTTAAGCGGATATTAGATGGCCGCCTACGAAAAATAATACCTCTGTCTAACTACACGGTTGCCAAAGTCGATACAATTGTACTTTTTTCGATACACTCGACATTGCTAAAGTTCACAAATACACTTTTAGAAAATTCAGTACACTTTTTCCCTGCCACTTACATAATAGCTATTTACTTCAACAATATACATTTGATTTTATTCAATTCCAAAAGTACCCTTATTGTGTCGATTCAATACAATGCAGCTTAAATTAATAAAACGTATTCATTTGTCACCTCTACCTACCTAGTTAATACATTTTTAGTATAATACATTTTCACTACACCTAGCTTCTTTAAAAAGTTTGTTTAATGTAAATGTTTCTTACACAATATGATTTATCTTCCATTTAGGGTAAAAAGCAGCTAGTTTCTTTTTTACACGAAACACTAGCATTATGGTTTAATTGTTCAAGGGGTGGAATTATAGATTACAATCCCCGGATAGTTTTTCAATCCCGGGATTCAAAAATTCAACTGTTGCCTCTAGAGCCTTGTCGTTTTACTGTCGTTTTATTGCGACGACAACCGTTATAGGGGTGATTTTTTGATTTCTACGTTCAATTTGTTTGTTGGTTGGTTATTGAAGGTAAGAAAGTTTTAAAAAATGCAAGCAGGACAAAATTGTATGCGAATATTCAAGATTGAAGCATTTCAATCCCGGGATTTTCGGGATCCAAAATTGACCAGGATCCCGGGATTGCGGGATACGGGATCCCGGGTTTGAAATCTCTAGGTGGAATGCACTTGGCTATTTCGAGAACACTGTTTATAAAATAAGCGGTACTACTAAACAAAGAAAGCTTAGCTGTTTCCCACTCCAAACAAGCGATATGTTTTATTTAAAAAAATGCTCCTGTTTATTAATTGTTCTTCATAAACATTGATTTGTTGAAAAAATATCAAAAAGTACAATTCGATACACTTTTTTTTAACATTCGATACATTGCTGAAAGACGATTTTTCATCCCTGTCTGACGGCCATCAGTGCTAGTTTGTTTCGGGTAAATCAACCACAGATGCTATTCAGAGTATAAGAATCAGAATGGAAAAATATCGGGATTCCTCAAGAGATTTGAATATTGTATTGGTTGATTTTGAAAAAGCATTCCACAGACAACTACAAAATCTGATGAGTTGCACTTAGGCAATGAGGAGTTCCGGAAACCTATGTGCGGATGGTCATGGACATGTATGAAAAAAAAACAAAACGCATGTATGAGCAAGTTAAAACAAAGGTATGATGCCCCGCAGCACCGAATAATTCCTAATTAGAGTAGGTGTGCACCAGGGAAGCGTCTTGAGTCCTTTGCTCTTTATTACTGTCCTTGACTTTCTGGTTGAGAATAATGTGACGGACCCCAAAGTGAATCAGTTATTCTTTACTGACGATGGAGCCATCATAAGTGAAAATGCTGTGTCCTTGCAACGAGCACTTGATGTATGGGTGGATATTCTGGGGGAAGATGGAAGGAAATGGATACCACATAAGCGCGAAAAAGACCGAATATCTATGCTGTCCATTTTCTGATCCACACATGCCTATTCTGGACATCTATTTGAATCCAACAGTGCTTCCCAAGTGAGAAAAGTTTAAATATCTTGGATCAATGATCAATAGCAAAGGATCTTGTGATGACGACATCAAACATCGCGTAAGCGTGGGGTGGATGAAGTGGCGGGAAATCTCTGTCATCTTCTGTGATAGAAAAATGCCCCTAAGCTGAAAGGAAAGCTCTAGACGGCAGTTGTTCATCCAGTGCTTACATATGGTTCACAGTGTTGATGGACAATGAGTAAATTTACGGTAGCTGATATGAAGATGCTACGCATGACAGTAGGATCGACAAAGCGCGATCGAATAAGAAGCAAGAGAATCCGAGGAAGCCTACACGTTAAAAATACCATATTGGACAAGATACAGCACGAACAACTTAGCTGGTAGTGTAATGTATAAAGAAGATGCCATGAGAACGCAGTTCAAAAGGCAATAGCACAAGACGTTCCAACACTATCGCGACAAAAAGGAAGGTTCAAAAACTCCTGGATGAAACGAATGCAACGACACCTGCATTTAGTCGGCCTCAAACATGGAACAATCCAAAACCAGGAGGCTTGTCGACGTTTTCTGAGGTCAACCCGGCGAACCCCCCAAGTGGAAACTTCGGTGAAGCAGTTGAGTGCGAGAGTTGTGGTCCCATTCGAGATCAAGACAATCGCCGGTAAAATAAGAAAGAAGAAGAAGATCTAGGTAGATTCAATTTTGATTTTATTTCACTAAGTTTTTCAAACTGTACATTTAAGTCAATTAAAATCAAATGCAAAATAAAGTCGATTGAAACGAAATATTTAACACATTTTTATTAAATTCGCATATGCTCTCAGTTTTTCAGAAGACTAAAATATGAATTTAAAAATAATATTCCAACAGTTTTTTTTTTTCAAAGAAAATACAGTTTTCGCTATCTATCGCTAAAAAATTATGAAAAGTTCAGTAAAGTCGTTTGAAAAAATCATAAAACTTGGTAGATAATAGGAACTTCAAACTTGATTTAAATTTATTCTTAATGTTCAAAATATTAGAAAACAATGACCACCCTATTGCTAACAAAACAAAATAAAGAAAACGTAACTATAAGCTACACTTCAGTTTTTGAAATTACTACGTATACATCATCATCATCATCAATTCTTGTAACATATAGGCATAGGCGCCAACAAATCGTCGCCATCCTTCACGGTCTGCAGCTAGATATTTTAACTAGGGCCACGTCTCTGGGTATTTGCTTCTGCTAAGACTGTTGATTTCCATGTTGTTCTTGGTCTTCCAACCCGCCGTGATTCTTGAGGATTCTATTCAAAGGACTGCTCGCAAATATCGTCGTTTGGTTTCCTCAGTGTGTGACCAATCCATTGCCATTTCCGCTTTCTTATGTCGACGTCGAGCCGATCTTGGCTTGTCCTGCGCCACAACTCCTGGTTCGAAATAATTTGTGGCCAGCGAATCTTCAGGATGTGACGTAGACAGCGATTTACAAAAGCCTGCAATTTCCTCGAGATGGTGTCGAGACTTTTCAGGTTTCGCAAGCAAAATGGAGCACGGATTTGACATTGGATTCGAAGAACCTCAACTTAGTGCATAAGGAGATTTGACTAGACTTCCAAATTTGAGACAGGGCACCGAAGGCAGCACGAACTTTACTAATTCTACCTTGAACGTCCAGATCTGTACCACCGTTTGCTGATACAGTACTTCCAAGGTAATTAAACTATTCGACCTCTTCAACTGGCGTCTCCTGCAGAAATATACGCTGATGTGTGGATCGGCCTGTGAGCATTATTTTTGTCTTTTTGCTATTTATTCTTAGACCAATAGACTCTCCTTTCACCTGCAGTGTTTGACACATCCCGTTCAGTCCACTGATGTTGTTTGCAATGAGACATATATCATCTGCATAGTCTAAATGACTAAGCTTTTCAAACGGTGTCCATTGAATGCCCTGTCTCTCTGCTGTACCAACACTGGCCGTCAATACGTCATCTATCGCGAGCAGAAAAAGAATTGGCGATAGAACATCACCTTGCCTCACACCCTGCCGCACTTTGAAAGAGTCGGATAGCTGACCATTGTGCAAAACAAAACACCTAGCATTGTTGTAGGACTCTCTTATAATGACAACAAGTTTTGGAGGAATTCCTCTACCAAGAAGTGATCTCCGTATACAATCGCGGTCAACTCGGTCAAATACCTTCTCAAAACCAACGAACATGAGATGAAGCGGTGATTGAAATTCCGCAGACTGCTGGAGGACAATACGAAGGGTGTTAATATGGTCAACACACGATCGATCGCTCTGGAAGCCAGCTTGGTGCCTCTAGAGTGTAGACTTGATTCTAGCCTTTATCCGCTCAAGAACAATGGTTGCCATTAGTTTTGGGAAAACGGACAAAACGGTAATACCACGCCACAATTTTTAAGGTCACCTTTCTTTGGCAGCTTAACAATCACTCCATCCTTCCAGTCCCTGGGATAGGTTTCATTTTCCCAACTAGTTTATATTAACGGCTGTAGAATTCTAGCCGTTGTGACGGGATCGGCCTTCAGGAATTCAGCTGGTACTCCATCAAGTCCAGCTGCTTTGTTATTTTTGAGGAGATTTATCGAAGATTGGATTTCTGCTACTGATGGAGGTTCGATGTCAATACCTCAACAGGACCTGCGCATCTCGTTTAGCTGGGGCACTTCAGCACTCTGCGCCTGCCCGGCAGAGTCATCATTCAGCAGGGCACAGAAATGATCCTTCCATCTGCGTAGCTGATCCTCAATTGACACCAAAAGTGTCCCATCCCCATCCATTATAGGATGACTGGTGTTGCTTTTTTCCCTTCCTTGGATATTTGGTACAACTGTCTGATATCTCCTCTTATTGCAGCGTTTTCCGCGTTACTTGTGAGACCGTCCAACCTCACCCTCCTATCACGTCTCACACAACGATATAGACCAACTTATGTGCAATCCGATAAGCGCTACGCAATTCCGCCTTGCGTTGAACATCTGCCTCGGCATTTATTTGCAACTTTAACGATTTACGACGCTCAATTTTATCCCAGGTGTCTCGAGATATCCAAGAGTCACTAGCTCTCGTCCGCCTAGGTACATTTGCGGCTCCAGCCTCCATAAAAACACTTTCTATTTCATCCCACATCTCGTCAATCCCTGAATGTTGAGTTTCATTTAATGACGAAGCTCTGTCATTAAGGTTGGTGATATAGTTTCGACAAATTTTAGGATCACTTAAAGCATTCGTATTGAATTTTCTTGCTGCATCCTGTGATATTCCTTGTACAGCTGTGGTTCGGAGCTTGAGACTTAAGAGAACCAAAGGGTAGTCGCTTCCCACATCGGCATTTCTAACACTTCGGACATCACACATTGACTTTCTCCATCGCTGCTGTATCATGATATGGTCAATTTGGTTTTCAGTTTGACCAACCGGATGTAACCATGTCACTTTATTGAACTTCTTATGTTTAAATACAGTCCCACCGAGTACAAGACGATTTGCGTTACAAAAGTCGAAAAACAAGTCGCCATTTTCATTTCGTGACCCAATGCCATTTTTTCCCATCACCCGTTCCAGCCCGTAATTGTCTGTTCCGACTTGGGCATTGAGGTCTCCCATGACGATTATAATATCAGCCTTCGAAACACTTCTGTAAACCGAGCTAAGATGATTGTAGAACGCGGTTTTGTCTTCTTCGGTCGCTTCTTTTGTGGGGGCGTAGCACTGAATAAGTGTGATGTTGCGAATTTTTGAACGAAACCTTGCTGTCATTATTCTTGCAGATATGGGCACCCAAGAAATAAGACAACGTCTCGCTTCTTCGTTCAACATAATTCCAATCCCATTCAGTCTTTGCCCACCCTCCCTTTCATCCTCCCCAGAGTACAGCATTCTCGTTTACCCAGTGTCAGATCTGTATTCAGCTCTTCCTCTCCACTTAGTTTCACTTATACACAGGATACTGATCTTAAGGTGAAACATTTCACGCTCCAACTGCTCGTACCTTCCGTCGCCGTACAAGGATCGAACGTTTCATATTCCGATTTTCGTACGTATGCGGTAGCCAAAAGTATCGTTTGCATTCCTTCTACTATTTGTTGATGATTCATTTATAATTATGGCGTCTTAATAGACGCTGGTACATCAAAGATGCCGCAACCCCAAATCCGATGTACGGTTTACTGCAGCCGAAGCTGTAGAAAGATTCTCCATAAAATGGTTACCTATTGGGGACTCATTACCATTTCGCTGGCTCAATACTTTAATGTTCTATGTCATATAAAATTCAAAAACAGGTTTTTTTATATCAAAATGTTCGTCTTTTTGTTGTCTTTAAAAAAATGTATCTTTCATTTTTTTTCTTCAACAATTATAGCCCTAACAAACATAAACTTGCCAAAGATTCTTAGTTATGCTCAGTACTTAAACGTTCATTTACACCATAAATACAGTATTGGCAAATGAGACAATCTGTGTTGAGATACTTTAATCTAGAATTTTGTAGCTTAACTGTAATTTTTGAGCATAAAAAATAGTTTGTTACGGTCTAACAATCGCAGTTACCAGTTTTTGTTATTTTACTGCATATTTTATTTCATTTTTCTCCAATTATCCATTGAATTCCATATATCTCCCTCAGTGCTATAATGTTCTAGGTCTAACATAGAACAAAAAACTAACAAAAAACTCAAAAAAGTTAGAAAAATGTTCTATGTTAAAATTGAAAAGTGTAAATTAAATCGATATTGTATACAGAAAAAAGAAAGGTTGTTCTTGATTTAATGAAGTAACTAAGTCGTTTTAAAATTTTAATATTTTTTTTAACAAATCATGATATTTTGACAGAAAATCAGCTACGTTAAACTTTACAAGCTATTATCTCAGAATAATGAAAAACTAACATAGAACATTAAAGTATTGAGCCAGCGATTTGTTGTCATAATTCATGTAATAGCTTTTATCCTTTCACCCTTTGTATGGTTGAACACGTAACTCGTTGAGGCCGCCCACAATGGGAAACAGACGCCTTTTGTAGCCGCCCACTATGGGTTACAGACGCTACTTGCTGCTGCCGTTGGCCTATCAAGATAGTCTCCTTCGCCACCAGACTGTCATGCCGTTGACCGCAACCTGCAGTTCCTCTGCCTTTTAGGGACTTTTAAACAACCCAAGGACAAGTTTGTGCCCTGCCCAGCAATGCTGTTTTGTCCGCTAAATCGGGCTCCATTCGGTCCCCCTGCACGTTAGCGTTACCCACTCTCTACCACGAGGAGGTGTGCATAAGGATTTTCCTTTCATTGAGTTTAGGGCCAAGGTGGCGTCCTAGCACTCTCCAGTACTTTAGAGAGCAACTACGTATACACAAGGGACTGTTCTAAGTGGTAGTTGTTATGTTTTCTGGTAGTTTCTTTTTGAAATTGGTAGCTCTAAATCACGTTTCTGGTAGTTGTTATTAACCACTCAGCCCTTTATTTCACCAGTTCAACACAAAGTACTTCTACGAACGTTAATTTTCGATCAAAGTGTAGGTTCGAATATTTGCTGCCTATTTTGATTTCAAATAATCTTTTACTTTTCATATTTTTTTAGGATAATCTAAGTACAGAAAACATTAAAAACTTGTATCTGATCCCAAAGTTTTGAACGGATATAACCTATTACTGACACAAAATAAGCGCACTTGATTCTTTTGCCTCAGCGACTTCACATGCAATTTCAATTGAAAGTCAAACAGAAACCTACATTTTTGATCCGCCGCCGTATTTATGTTTTGTAATTACTCAACTGCGACAAGAAATTGGTAAGCAAGCAAATCAAACAAATGCATTTGGCGTCACTTTTAGCTACAATTATAATTATTGCTGTGAGAATAAACTCATATTGAACCGCTTTTTCAAAAATTAATTATTATTGAATTCATATTTGGGGCATTTTTATAGGAAAGTAAAGGGTTTTTCAACAGGGACGCTACAAAAGTAGAGCAACAGGGACAGCAAACGGCGCCATATTTCTTGCCGCTCTTTTGACATGTCTCTTCAATAAGGTTTGACATTTCATGATAAAAAGATATACGAGCCAACAACGAGTCAAAATTACTAATTTACTACCGAAATTCGGATTCAGTGGCCTCAACGTTAAGAGCGCTACGTCCAATTTATGGTCGTCATAATCGTCCTAGCAGATCAACAATTGAGCGTCTAGTAAAAAAAATTAGAATCCACAGGTACAGTACAAAATGTTCCCGTGCCAGTGATACAAAGAAGTGCCCGTAGTGTCGAGAATATTGCTGCCGCTGAGGCTTCAGTTGCAGAAAGCCCAAATGTGTGTCTCACACGTCGTTCTCAAGCGTTGGGCATCTCTGTGACGTCGTTGTGGCGAATTTTGCGAAAAGATCTTTGCCTACATCCTTACAAGATTAAATTGACGCAAGAACTGAAGCCGCTTGACCACCAGAAGCGTCGTATGTTCGTGAATTGGGCTGAGCAACAACTTGAAAATGATTCGGGTTTTCATCGAAAAATCATCTTCATCGTTGAGGCTCATTTCTGGCTGAATGGCTTCGTCAATAAACAAAATATGCGTAATTGGTCAGGCAGCAATCCACACGTACTCCATGAGTTTGGTGTGGTTTATGGGCCGGCGGCGTCATTCGGCCTTACTTCTTCCGTGATGATCAAGACCGGCACGCTACTGTGAATGGGGATTGCTACCGTTCAATGATAACCGAATATTTTTGGCCCCAATTGGATGATATGGACTTGAAGGACATGTGGTTCCAACAGGACGACGCCACAAGCCACACAGCGAATGTCACAATCAATTTACTGGAAACCAAGTTTGGAGAACGTGTTATCTCACGAAATGGTCCAGTCGCTTGGCCGCCTCTGTCGTGCGATTTGACGCCGTTAGACTATTTCCTGTGGGGCCACGTCAAGTCTATGGTCTATGCCAACGAGCCAGCGACGATTGATGAACTTCGTACGAATATCGAACGTGAAATTGCAGACGTATCGGCCGATTTATGCTTGAAAACCGTCGAAAATTGGGTTCAGCGTCTGGACTTCTGCAAGCGTGCCCGTGGTGGCCATGCAAAAGAAATCGAGTTCCATATATAATGGCATCGAACCGACTTTCACAGGAATATAAAATTTTATTGATATCTAAAACCGATTTTGTTTTATTTACTTTTGTAGACCTCTTATTGAAAAACCCGCTATTTCTTTATAATTTTGTTCAATAATGAGTTCTGATTTTTTCTTAAAACAGTCCCTGGTATACACGTTATTATAATAATAATTAATCTGCTCAAAGTAAACATGAAAACACTCCATCAAAACGGAAGTTACAATATTTTTCCTTAGAACGAATATCGAGGATCTATTCTGAATATTTCACTATGGGTCGAGTAAAAATAATTTTGCAACGTGTTTTTCTCCGGAATTGTATATTTTTTATGGGATTTTTGTTTCTTGAAGATACACGCACGATTATCTTTACTTTTTTTTGCTCATTCACTGAAGTATTAATCAATTTAAAACACTTTACCATTTGATTTCTTTTTTAACATCGTTACAAAATTGTAATGAGAACATTTAATTCCATCTTGATGCATGAGAAATGTCAATTCTTGATAATGTGGGTGCGATTTAATGCGAAATCTTGCTAAAAACGCTAAATTTGTTTTGACAGCAAAAAATCGATTTTGTTTAGAAAAAAATCGATTTGTTCAAACAAAATTCGAATTTTTTGGTTGTAAGGAATTCGACATTTGAAAAAAATGGGCACGACTGGATTGCACAAACTTGCTCTCGTAGCTAACAACTTTAATGTTGCTGGAAATTGATGATGTACAAGTACATAGCTATTAGCTCCAAAATATTATGATGGCATTAAAAAAGAATAAGATAAATTATTACTTTAAATTTATTATTTTAATGGCTTCGAGAGTAAGATCTCAAAATCAAGTATGCTATCTGATCTGTTTGATAAATATGAATTTATGAAAAAAAAAATCGTTGGACCGGTTTTCTTAAAAATTTGTTTTTTATATATAAAATTTGTCACTCATTTTCAAAAATAAAATCTAGTATGTCAACATTTAGTATTTAATAAAATACAATTTTACATAAAATTTCATTAGCCCGTTTTCAAGACACTGAGTTTTCAAAAAAAAAAAAAACAATTTTTTTTTTTTAAATTCAAAAATTATTTTTTTTTTTATTTGTATATGCAAAATTATTTGAGTTGTAAGGGACCTCTTGAATAAAAATTTTGGTTGAAATCGGAGCAGCCGTCAACGAGATATTTGAAAAGAAAAAATCGGTTCTATTACAGGTACCGTTATTAACCGGTATTGGGAAAATTTATCAAAATATTGACCATACAGTAGATAGGTCATCTTTAGTTTTCAAAAAAAAAAAATATTTTTTTTTAATTTTCAAAAAAAAAATTTAGCTTGTAAAGTTATTTGTTGTCGAGCAAATCAAAAACAAAAAAATGGTTGTACTGGAGGTACCCAAAATATTCAATTTATGAAAATAAAAAAATAATTAAAAAGTAGCATTTCCTTACTTAATTTATTCGACTTTTTTTGAACAAAATCCTCGGACCCGTTTTTGAGAAAAATATTATTTTCCTTTTCGGCGAAAAAAATTGTATGGCAGGTACCATTATTTTTGGTCCTAAAACAAATTAAAAAACGTCTGTCTAGTCAAAAACTATATAGACCAAGTTTGAAGAAAATCCCTCCAGCCGTTTGGGATGTACGGGCGAGGACAGACAGACAGAATTGCGGGACCCATTTTTTTCGCCTTCTCTATCATCGTATAATGTTAGGGAAAATTATTATATCGACTTCGATTTTTTTTACGAATCCATAACCTCCCATATATTACCCTTATCGCAAGTAAAAATAAATTGTGTATATGAAATATGATTCATGAGACGTGTAATTGATGTCTTGAAAAATAATGACGTTAATTCAGTTTGTGTGGGACAGTAAAAGTGTTAATATCTTTTGTCTGTACATTTTGATGTTAAATGTGTTAAAATTCACTTGAGTGATGATTAACTTTAAAAACACCTTATCTTAATTAAAATTATTTTACGTGCACTATACTTTAACCTAGGTGATAAATTTCTTTAAGCTTTTTCTTTTGCAAATTATTGAAAATTATGTGTTCATAAATTTCATACTCTTACATAGCATATTACAAAACAATCTTTTACATCGGAATTGCCTTTTATATCGACAATACAATATAAGTCTTCTTTAAGTTTTTGCTCCTTAGTACCCAAAGGCACTTTAATATAATAACCAAGTAATTCAAGCCAAACCCTTAAAATTTACTCGATAAAAATTTCGTAAGTTGATCTCTAGAAATACTTCAATTATGAACTGAATTGCAATAAGTGCAACCCTCGATAACAAAGAAAAGTAGTCTTCTGCCCTCACACAAGAACATCAGTGTGATGAGGTTTGTCGTATGTGACAGAGTGTAATAGAGCAAAAGCAATTTTTTGTTACTTTTTTGCTTTAATAATAAATTTATCAAGAAATTGTGTCTCAGTGTCAGGATTCATTAACACACTATATTCTCAAGACATGATTTACCTACATACGAAAAAAAAATAGAAAAAAAGAGAAGTCCTTTAGTGGATGTACTTAACCAATGCACCAGCACCAGTGTTACCATTAAAATCCACTTTTTATATGTTTTTGTCCTTTAAAGAAACAATATCAACCCACATAGTACATTAAGCACTAAGAGGGTTCTTATACGTTTTTATAGTGATGTACCTATATTAGTGAATGTACAATCTCGCATAGTCTCTTTATAACTTAACGGTCTAGGTCCTGGGATGCTGCTTTGCAAAGCCCGGTGCCATCACTAATGCAATATCCCGGACTGCAAGCTTCGCATGTAAGTGGGCAAAAAGCATACTTTTTTTCTAGTAATTTATGAACAAAATGGGTTAAGCACTCAATATACCAAAAGTGAAGATGAATTTTGTGTTCTGTTCTATTCTGTACTCCCAGTTATACCATCAGGTACACCACCCCCCCCCCTATGTACGATAACCGCCATTATTTCAACATTATTACTATGGAAATGGTGGCGCGCGGAGAGGAAGTCAGTCGGTTGGTTGATGGTTGGTGGCATAAGATGGGATTTCATGAATATCCAGCGCAACAAGAATGGCCTCATTCCAATGGGGTTTCCTTTTAACTTTTTATAGAAGGTATGAGGTATGGATGCAACAAAAAGGTCAGAGAGTTGCATTAAAACCATCAAGCGCTTTTCTTTCGACTTTTCAACTTAGGTGTACTACACCTTGAGGGTGGACAATCTATAGTTTCCGCTATAAACCATAAAACAACAGGTTTTGTTTTAACTGTCGTGTTAAACAAAAGAATAAAAGAGGGGGACTAATGGACTAAGAAAGGGACTAGGTTAAAGAAATAGAGAGGTATTATGTGAAGATTTGTGTTGGTTTCGTGTATTTTTTTTAAATATATTATTTATTACAATAGTAATTATAGGGAAGCATTACATGTTTTTAACAATTCATAAATAAATATAACGCTCTTTTAAAAAGCAAAACAATTATGATAATTGGTTTTAATTACATACAATTATTACAACACGAAGATGGGCGTGACGCTTGTCCGTATGTGTGGCCTTGCGTACACTTCTAATGATTTTGATTAAATTTAACTCATGCAATGTTTAGTGTGTCTCAATTTCTAGAATGCGAAGGGCTTTATTTCTCAAAACAGTAAAGGTGTCATCACTCACTAAAAGGAAAGTACTTTCAGAAAGCAAAACGCTTCCTGATAGCTAAACTTTCAAAGTGTGACAACCCGGGAAGGACATTATAGAAATTGTTTTCTAAAAATGATTTGCTGTCTTGAAAACACTTTCACAAAAAAAAACTTTCACTGTGTCACTAGTTCCTGAAAGCGTTTTCAAGAAAGGAAGTCAATATTAGAAAACGCTTTCTACTTTCACAAACTGTTCGTGAAATTTTTTCGCTTTCTTGAAAGATAACGTATGTTTTTGATCCGAATTGCACTTCTATCAGCTGCATTTTGTGGGATCGTAACTTTTTCCCGGAACTTAGTTTTCGACTGTGTAGGGTTGTCCCTCCAATTTTTTTAGTACATTTACTACCTCTATCACGCGAAACGTTATCTAGGGAGTGCCACCTTTGAATCGATGTATCGAACGATACGAATAACTAACTTTTAACTTTAAACTCGATTTGCGGCCAAACTATGAGCGAATTCGTAATCGTCTGATCTGCAAAGCGTCTGTTCGTTAAAAAAAATTTAAATCTGACTTAAGCAGGCCTATAAAACTAATTACGTTTATAAACATCAAAAGTTTGTAGAAATTAAGTCGGCGCGTTGTCGGACAAAAAAACTTTCTGCTGTAAAAAAAATTAAAATTAAAACAGGAAAACATTGTAGGTATGTACATTAGTGTTGTCCTTATAAAGGTCATTGTCTCATTTTGAATGACGCACCCCCTCTAATTTGTTCTAGATAAATTTTAAATAAATCCAGTCGAATTTTAGCTCATTATATTAACGTTAACCCGGTCCCCAAGACGTCTGAAGTTTTATATGGAAAATCCCATGTATTCTTGTAAGTTCAAATTTGAAAAATCTTACCTTTGGTAATGATTGATAAAAAAAATAGAATTTTGGAACACATGTAGTCACTTTTGTCATATTTATAAAAATGTATCAGAAAAAAATATACAACAGTTATTTACCTACTTACAGCCATTTCAAAAAAATATCCTTTTTTATTTAATTTGTAATTTTAATAAATGTTGTAAATTTTGTTTTAATACATTTTTTTAAACATGACAAAAGTTACAACATGTGTGCAAAAATTCAATTTTTTGTATCAATATTTACTAAAGTTATGAATTTTTAAAATTGGATGTACAAAAATACGTGGGATTTTCCATATAAAACTTCAGGCATCTTGGGGGCCGGGTTAACGTTACCAAAATGAGCTAAAATTGTACAGGATTTTTTTTAAATTATTTAGAACAAATTAGGGGGGGAGGGTGCGTCATTCAAAATAAGACAATTACCTATATAAGGACCACCCTAATGTATATACATATTGATTGATGCCACACACATCCAGCAATAATTGTCCTTGCGACTTATTAATTCTCATAGCCAACGCGAAACTAAAAACGCTTAAATACGATAGGGCAAATCATCATGGGAATAAGCTGAAGTTTTGATCCAAAATGACAAGTTCCGTGAGATAGTTAGTGACTTCGTTTTCATCCATCAAAAGGGTCGATGGATTTGTATGAAGAATAAAAAAACTCAAGTGATCGACACCCTTGTTTTTCACAGCCAAAATCACTCGTGCACCCAGGCCGGTGAATAAGCCGACTGAAATCTTTCCCATCGCCAACAATTACCTAGAGCCTAGAGAACTCTGCAGCGGACTAGTCATTTCGAAGCATCTCGTTTGTTTGTTTTCAATTGCAATTATTTTTAATACCTCCATAAAGCTGACGACTTCAGGCAAGTTTTCAATACATCTGATGGAGTTTATCTTGGAATCACAGGCAGCGTATTAAGCATAATAATTGCGTCACCGAAACGTCTTTTATGATTTTGCACATCTTTCAATGTGCAATTCAGGACTTTCTATGCGTGTTTGTGAGCCACTGTGCACCCGTCCTAGTTTGTCATGTAACATATCTGCAATACTTTCGACATCGCAGACTTCTTTGAAATGTTATATGTCACATTTCAAAGAAGTCTGCAAGTATGGCAAGTTTAATGCAGAATGGTTCGACTGCCTTCTAACAACGTAGTCTCAATCCCCTAAGAATGAAGCGAGTTTCAAAGCAATCGCAGATATCGTACGAATCGTAGCCAAAATCAGTAAAAACAGGAATATTTTTTTTTCAATCCAAGTGGACGCATCAAGGAAGTCCATTGTCGACTGCTTGTATTAATTCATCGAACATCTTGACTCAATGCGATTCGATTTAAATCCATTTCCAGCTCCACTTCTCGATTTAATACGAAGAAATGAACTAAAAACCGTATCTTCCAGTATTTTCAATTTTCCTGTAAATTTTCGGGATAGCTCCATAGTATCCTTCAAAACCAAATTCGCGAAAATTGATAATACTGCTGAAAAATGAAATGTGGGCCTTCAGCGCCACCTTTTTGACTTTTACTTTTTCCTAAACCTTCTCGTAAAAAGTAAGAAACCCTCAGAAAGAAAGTATTCAATTTGGTCCAGTTGTTTTCAAGTTTAAAGCATCCGCACAAACCACGATCGATTTTTATATAAACAGATGTCAAGTCATTGATATATAATAGTTTTTGTATTTCGACCCAAACGCAAAATAGTTGGCCTACTCATCAATTAAGACATTAATCCTCTTTATATACCTTCATTTTCTGTCCCAAGCAGTTGTTGATTAATTTTTTTTTTTGTCAATGTAATAAATTACATTTAATGAGTAAATAAGACCAAACAGAACTTAATTTGGGAAAACACACATGGCTTCAGGTTGCATTCTCTTAAACGAAGATAAGGGCATAATAGTTGGACGACTCTCTATGGGATGCAAATAAGTTGGCCTATGACGATTTAAATAGATGTTCAGTTAACCGTTATTAAAAAAATGACATGCACTTGTTTAGTTGTTTATTGATCTCTTGTTTTAAGTAAGCCAGCAACAGTTTAGTGTCAATCATGGTGCGTGGTGTTGCATTATCATGAGACCTTTGGGAATCCATAGTTAAAGCCTTCGAAACGGGACTGTCGAGCTACAAAATAGCAAACTAATTTAATTTACCTCGTTCATCAATTCGAAACATTATCACAAAGTTCCAAAATAGTGGAAATGTGCGGAGGTTGGTAAAAAAACGGGACGCCCACCAATTGCGAAACCTCGAGATTGCCGAGTCTTAAAATAAATAATAAAGGAAAATCGACGTCAAACTGCCGCTGCAATAACTGTTCAATGGAGAGAAAGAATCCAAAAAAGTGTTTCAGTCGACACTTGTAAGCGGGCAATGAAAAAAACTGGATATAAATTTTATAAGGTTTGTTTTAGATTTATTTAAAATTAGAGCTATTTTAATTCGTTAAAACATAGGCCAAAGAAAAACCACTTTTAACACCTAAACAAAAGAAAAGGGGCCTAGAGTGGGCCAAGCAACGTAAGAACTGGACTTTAAGTCAATGGCGGTTCGTTATTTGGAGTGATGAGTCGAGGTTTGAAGTTTGCGTGGGCGACGAACGAAAACATTTCCTAAGAAACTCCAAAGAGTCCTTTCACAAAATGATTGCCTTAAAAAAACAGTCAAGTTTTGCACGTCTGGGCGAGGTTTAGGCTATTTACATTTTGTAAATGGAACTGTCAATGCTACTTAGTACCGGGATATTCTGGAAAATGAGCTACTCCCATCAATACCACGACTTCAAACTAGTGATGGAGATTTCATTTTCCAACAGGATGCTGCTTCCTGCCATACAGCAAGGTTGGCGTGGTTATCTGCTGAAGCAATTCCTTTACTGGAATGGCCTTCCAGCAGCCCTGACCTTTCGCCAATCTTAAAGGCCTAAAAGCTAAAATCATAAATATTTGGGAATCTTTTGGTACCGAAGAATGTCAAAAATTAGTTGACACAATGCCACGACGCATAGAAGCAGTTATCAAAGCCAGAGGCGACGTAACACCATGGTAAAATAAAAATTAATACGCGTGTAGGCCAACTATTTGGCGTTTAAAAAAAATGTATCAACCGTTATTTTATTTTTTATGACTGCTGTATATGGTTATTTAATTGAAGTCATTTTGTTTTTATTACTTATTTCTATCTAAAACAAATATATCTAAAGAAAAATACCAAAATATTGAGTTTATTGCCGATGGAATTTAAGAACCAGCAGATTTTTGTTTTTTTATCATAGGTAGTCCAACTATTTTGCGTTTGGGCTCGTATAATAATCTTTTCTCATACTCTTTTTTTTACATTTTAAGTTATGGGGTAATATTCCTTGTGTCCCTAATGCCCAAATTAATTTTTAGTGAAACAGTGAAATTCGGATGGTTCCAGGACTTTGTTTTTCAATATATTAAGAAAATAAAGGAACCAACTTTTGCATACAAAATAATACTCGGCTAAATAAATGATCATTCCAGCATCCCGAGGATTATCATCAGCTTATTTGTTTCTTGCTTTTAAAAGTTGGTTGCATTGTTTTTACAGATTTTGAAAAGTAAGGGTTCATAAATGTTTTACCTCGGCTTCAGCATTTAACATAATTTCAATGTTCACTATTTTTTTTTTTTTTAAAGTCATTGTCCTTTTATTTTTTAATTAAAGTAAGAAACAAATCCTTTTACATAGGTACCTACCCTTGTTTATATAAAAATTCATGTGCACATTGTTTGCTTTAGGTATTTTCTAAAAAAGCAAACAAAAGAAAAAAAAGAGAAAGAACAAATATTGTAGAGAGAAAAGGAAATAAAGAAACCCACAGCCCAACATCTAACGCAGTGATTGTCTGGAACATTGCTTCAGGACAAACAAAACAAAAATAATACCTCCTCATTATCCTTTTATCCGGCACATTCAATGATTAATTAAAACGCTTAATGTTGTGAATAATGATTGAAAAATTGAGGTTGGATTCGATTCGATTTCATTGATTTTGTTCGAGTAAGGTTTGGTTAACATTGCCCATTGTGAGTGAATTCAACTATGAAATGAAAACTACTAACTAGCTCTGCATTTGTTCAAAAATTCTAATTAAAGAAAACGAAAGAAAAAAGAACATATATACCTGCTACACCATCACTAAATCTGGTATATGCAGGTATTTTGTAAGGACGAAAGACTGCACGCATTTTTCTAAAATGTCCTTTGATGCTCACAGCACATCAGACAAAGTTAAGATTAAATATTGAAATTAAGAAAAAAACTTAGATAAAGTTTACATGGATTTATTTTTAGATTTTACTAGAATAAATGAGAAAGTTCTTCTTCTGAAATACTTATGACCTATGGTATTTTTCTTTCAACTTCATGTTCAGTTGTTCATGCCCTAAGGAGACAAGTTGGTGTGAAGTATTTCTTTTATATTTTGTTAGAATTTCTTACCATTTACGGGGGAGAAAGCCAGCAGCAACTTTGGTAGGTAGGTACCTTCTGAAAATAATGATAGTTGCTGACGACGCAAATCCTATATAATTTGCTCCTGAACCTGAACCGAACAGACATAGCAAACGCCACGCTGTTCAATCGGTCATATATATACTTAACGTGTACTTTGTATTATAAGGATGCGAATGGAAGGACACCGATATGGAGAGTGGTTGGCTTGCCATTATATTAAATTTAATTGGCGAGTAGACACAAAGTTCAGTTGTAATTTGTTAGACGTATAGTAGGTGTGGCGAAAGCTGGGAGCGAATTCTAAAAATAAATATAATGATTTTCCGTTTCTATAATATCTATTTTCTAGTTCTGGTCCATGGAGTGGTCTTTAAATTACT
The DNA here is from genome assembly GCA_949320155.1 of Melangyna quadrimaculata. Classification (NCBI taxonomy): domain Eukaryota; kingdom Metazoa; phylum Arthropoda; class Insecta; order Diptera; family Syrphidae; genus Melangyna; species Melangyna quadrimaculata. Next base: position 74,322,772 of record OX439485.1, on the reverse strand, counting down.
AGACCTGTATGGTAGTTACTATAGTTCTATGAATTAAGGATATCTAACCACTAAAGTAACACACTTTGCAGAAATTTAAATATTTACATACGAAGGCATATACAAGCCAATTGAAAGAGTTGTTAAACGTTTGTGGGTAAAGCTGGATTTAAATTTCCGTGTTCTGTTTAATTCGGTGAACGCTGTTCCTTGTTCTGCGTTTATCATGTAGATACACCAGCAGAATATCAGCTTTAAATTTATTGGTTGTTCGTGCTCGGTTTTATCATTTAGAGTTTAGACTTTCGTTGTTCCTAATACAAATTTCTGGCTTGGAGAGATAAAAACTGGAGCGAAGGTGATGCATCAGAGGAAGAAAAATTTATTTAGTTTAGACTTTCGTTGTTCCGAATACAAATTTCTGGCTTAGAGAGATAAAAACTGGAGCGAAGGTGATGCATCAGAGGAAGACAAATTTATCCCTCGAAAGGCGGCAATATAAAATTCTTCCCCGTTTTGGAATTGTTAAATGGGACTGCCATGATTTCATTTATCGGTTTCGCCTCTCAAAAGCAACGACAGTTAGCTATGTTTATTTGTTTAAATAAAGGATTCATTGTCTTGTGGGAAGAATGGCCCAGCGGGCAACCGGGATTTTGCCCGGTGGGCCCCTGGGTGAGCAAAAAGTACAGCACAAAAAGCCTCTGCACAATTGTTTATTCTAGGGAAAAAATTGTTCATTAAATTAGTCTTTCGAGGGTTCCCATAGTTAACATAGAGCTTTCTTGGCCCCAACAGGATCTTGGAGGATCTGTGCAGCTCTGTTGGAGGCCTCTTATCATCTCTTCAAAGACCCTAGTTCTCTGTTGCGGGCCTTACTCCTTTCTAAGGCTGCGCGTATAGTAGTGCGACAAAGCGATGCGCTGCGAGAAATGTTTCCGTGCGAGAAAAATATTCACATTTATTCTTATAAACGTGGGCACAGTGAAGCTATTTTTGCTACGAGTGTTTCGATTTTATCACATACTTATCGCAAGCATCACGTTCCCAAACTCTTTTGACCACTTTTGCTCGAATCTCGAATACCTTCTCGCATCGCTTCTCGCACCGCATGGCTTTTGTCGCACTACTGTACGTGCAGCCTTAGAGGAACCTAGAGCTCTATTAGAGGCCTCTATAGCTCTTTTGGAGGCCTCTACACTTCTACAGCTCTGTTGGAGGCTCTACAGCTCTGTTGGAGGCCTCTACAGCTCTGTTATAAGTCCTAGACCTCTGTTGGAGGCCTATAAAGTTATGTTGGAGGCCGTACAGTGCTGTTGGAGGCCCCTACAGCTCTGGTGGAATATTGAGTTATTAGGGCCCAAGGGTGGCCACAACAAATATCTTGAATAATTTTACCAAAAACCATAGTTAAGAGTCTGGCCCCACTCTCTTCACAAAAGGCTTGTAACCTATCCAGATTTATTGGGTAGGGGTTATGGGCAGATTTGGTTTGGCTGTTTTATATTTCGCAAAGGTCATTTCGCAATTCATTTAAACAAAAAATAATAATAATAATAATAATAATAATAAGAAACTATGCTTACATTCAAAAGCCACGTTTGCAAATAAATTCAATACCTGTCAGCATTGTTCCTGGGAAAAAAAAGTTGGGGCCATTTTTGAGGCCAATATAACTTTTTTGGGGCCACTTTACTTTATCCGTATTTAATAAAATGATCAAATTTTTGCACTTGTACTTATTATTTTTGTAATTTAATCCATTTTTTTTTTTATAAAAGGCAATATTACATAGTTTTACATAAGTATAACATTAATAAGGCATTTTTAAATTTTGCCAATTACATAATCCGCAAAAAAATGAAACAGCTAAACTGCAGCAAAGCAACGAAACGGGGAAACAACGAAATTTCGCCATAACGAAATGCCGCGGCGACGTGACAACAAAATGGCGAGACAACGAAACGGCGAGGCAATGAAATGAAATGGCGAAACAACGAAACGGCCAGATGATGAAACCGGCAAATAACGAAACGCGAGACAAAAAACTGCAAAATAAAAATAATCTGAATGAAATCTAGAAAAACAAGAAATTTTCACCTAATCATTTGCGATATAAAAAACCGCAAAAGAACTTTTGCGAAATGATTTTGCGGTTTTGCTCAAAGGCCAAAAGAAAATTTCTTAGTTCAAAGTAAATCCATTATATAAGTTTTTTTTGAGTTTTGAAAGTTTGGATGACTTTGGATGCGTACAGTTCCACAAATAAGGCTGGATAGACCTTGCGGTTTTTAAAACTCTTAATCAGTTTCTAAAGAGCTATCCATAGCTGAAAACAAGAACATTCTATGAGGTCTGGTTGCAAAGATATTTTGATTCAAAGTAAAACTTTTTTTTTCAACCCAAAAAATTAAAGTTTTTATATGGCGATAACTTTTCAAATAAGGCTCGTAATAAGTTGCGGTTGATGTTGTTGAATAGAGAAAGGACAGGCATTGCATCGATTTCCAAAAAGCATGAACTTGCCCCTTATCACTAAAAAAAACATTTTTTCACGAAAGTCTCTGGAACCCATTGAAACGTACATATATAGAAAGGATTTTTCAAATGCAATCAGCACATCCAAAGCAAACCCTTCTATTAGCTCTAGTTTTCGGTATATTTGCATTCAAAGTATTTTTTTTTTTTTGAGTTTTAAAGGCTAGTATGACCTTGTATGCCTACAGTTCCGCAAATAAGGTTCAGAGGTCATTCCAGTTTTAAAACGCTTAATTAGTTATCAAGAGCAACACATAGCTGAAAATTAGAACATTGTAACCATTTTGAATCATTTTTTTCTATATGTATAGGTATTGTGGTTCGAGTAAAAAGCGTATAACTTGACTTCTAATGGTCGGATCTTTAAGATTGAGGTCTGCAAATAACGGGAAAAATAGGCTCCAGTCAAGTGTTTTAAATCCTTTTAGTTTTTTATAACTAAAAGTCAATAAAGCGAGATGTAATCAAGCAGTAAGCAGATAATACTGTTAAACATCACCCAAACATTTGGCTTTGTTTCACTTTGTGAAACTGGAATCACCCAATATTTTATTTATAGAGGGCCTAAAATATGTCAACTTTGAAATATTCCTCATATTTGTTTGATTTTGCATATATCCAAAATTGACACATATTGTACAATAATAAATATAGGCAGAGAGCTCTCAAACAAAATTGTTTTGAGAAGTTTAACATGAAGAAATATTTACTTGTTGTAAATACTCTTGTGTTAATAATCTGAAACTTTAAAAGATATGATGAATCAACTATGTATAATTAAAATTTAATATTTAAGTCTGTAAACTGTAAATTGTGTACATGGCCTAGTTTGCATTACTTAACTAACACAGGCACATACATATATAGTTTATTAAGGCTCTGTTGGCTGTATGTTGCAGTTTTCTCTAAGCTCACTACGGCAAAGAAACCAAAATGTTAAACAAAATGTCTGTTTAAAATGTTATGAAATATTATAGTCTCTCTTTATATTTTAAGGATTTTATACATTGTTTTAAGGACATGCTCTGCTTACTGATTTTCTTTATCAGTCTAAAACTGTTGCCAGAAATTTTACGGATGCTATGATGTTTTGTATCATCATCATCAGAATAAAAAGATTATGTATTCCGCAACGCCAATCATAGTTTTAACATTTTTAGATACATAAGCTCTCTTTCGTGTCCCAACCCAAGTCAAACTGTGTCATTTTCATGGCAGGATAATAGAGGATTATCCAAAAATATCATTTCCTTTATGATTGGAAAAGGCAACGATGATTGTGCTAGTATAGTTGAAGTTTGAGTGCGTTTCTTAGCCTGAGGTTCAATTGAATACATTTTATGGTTGAAGACAACAGTTATTGTGATGGGGTTTTTGTTGTAAGATAAGAGAATATTTTTTTTTCTTTTTAGGGAAGCAGTCTGAATGAATTGCATAGCCTTACAAGCTTAGGGCTCCTCGCCTTTGGTGGGATAATCTGGGGGAATAAACAGTTTTTTTTTTGTATAAGATGGCAAGTCAATTCCGTAAGTATACCGTTTTATTCGGTGTCGGGCCAGCAAAATTGCATGAACAGAGCGAATACTCTAAAACCATGTGCCACATCTTGATAAGCTTCCAATTCCCCAGTTGCTTTCAAATAGGGTAAAAGGGCGTACCTGACATTTTATTTGAAAGCGACTATTTAAAAGGGGAATGCGTAGGTTTTGCAAAAATTTGGATATGCTGGAAAGGGTAACATTTTGCGTCGATACCGATTCCAGGTTTAATGTTTTAATTGGTTTTGTTTTTGTTGTATAATATGTCGGCTACGCACACATTTTAAATTATGTACCTTTAGGCTAGGCGCATATTAAAGCGCGTTCGACTCGTGTGATGCGACACACGAGTCAGCACGAGTTTTCGTAAACAATATAAACCAAGAGAACGACGCATATTGATTGAGCGGCACGCAATGACCTGACGCGCGTTTTCCGAAAATCGCGTGACATAGTGATCGAAACACAGTTTTCCTTGCGAGACCGGCGCGTGTTTGTTTTTTTTCCGTCAAAAAATAAAATAATAAATTGTCGTTCATTTTGAAAATAAAATATTGTTTGTTTTTTTAGAAATTACTTGTTTTTTTTTTAAGTTTATTTCAATTATCAATATATCAGACGATTTTTACTTCAATTAATATGTAGTTTGAGACGAGACACGCGAATAAATATGCGGAGAACGCGGCATGACACGTTTCTTAAATCGTGTTGTGCGACACTTGTCTGGTCACGTCACACGCGTTGGACGCGTCTCAATATGCGCCTAGCTTTAAAATGATAAACACAGTGCGAGTGTTAGGAAAACAGGGAAGGATTTAAGAGGAGATAACAATGAACATTCGTTATGAACCTTTGAATATCAAAATGGGAGGGAAACGAAGAGCCGGGTAAAGCATTCGGGTAGTGCGACTAAAAAAAGAACCTCTTAACTTGACAGGAGATTCGAAATTGGGCTTGACTGACACTGATGACATTCCTAGAAGAACCAATATTATGGTAGAATTATTTAAGGGGAGAAGCGCAACTGGAAATTTCACTAGAACACTGTTTATAGAAACAAAAACTAAAATAATGAAAGGCGTGAAACCTTGCGGTGTGGCGGTGTTCAAGAGATGCAAGCATCTGTTAAAGTTCTATCGCCTATCATTTTTTCAAATTCTGTTTTGTATTATATGCAACAGATTTAAGTAAGTTTTTGGAGCATCTGCCCAAACGTGGCAGTTGTACACAAGTTTTGGATGAATAAAGACCTTGCAAATATTTTATATTACATATTTACATAAGGATTATCTAATAACAACCCGAAATTAAACACATATTAACAAAGTAAATCAAATAAAAGAAATTTAAAATAACCCTTTCGAGAACCAAGCATTATAAATAATTGTTTGTTTTAATTATTCATTTGGGAAATTTGTAACAATATGTAATTAAAGTACTAGTCACATTCTCAATGAAGACATTGACGCCAACGGAATTAATACCCGCGGGTGTTAGTTCCCAAAAAAAAAGGAATTAATACCCGCGGGTGTTAATTTTTTCTAAAATTAGGAACGAACAACCGCGAGGTGTAATTTCTTTTTCTGGTAGGTTTTAATTCCAATTTAAAATGGAAATAAACCCCATCTGGAAGGCACCTATGGTATCAGTCTGCTTTCAAAGGTTTTGTACTAAGTACTTTGGGTGGCCAGATTCGCGGGTTCAAGGATTTTAACTACCTTTTTCAAAGTGCTTTCAAAGTGTTTCTAATAAAGAGTGATTTGGTTAAAAGTATTTAAGAATCATATATTATTGAAGTGTGGGTCTTCATGCATGCCAATTCCAAAAAGCAAAAACCACCCGCGGGTCTTAGTTCTTTTTTGTGGTTGGCCTTATTACCACTTTAAAAAGGAATTAACCCCCGCGGGTGTTATTTCCTTTTTTTTGGGGAAATAACACCCGCGGGGCTTAATTCCGTGGACGTTAATGCACTGCACCGTAAAATATATGTATTTTTACAAGGCAAACTGAATTTCTCGTCAACCAATATTAGCTTTTAAGAAGTTGCTCCCTTTTTTTCGAACAAACCTTACAAGAAGAAATTGGAAGATACGTTACTTTTTAAAAAATATAATATGGTATTCTGGCAGTTTGTTTAGACTGAAATCAATAACGGTTGAATTATACAACTATTGGCATTCATAAAAGTACAATTATTGGCAGTGCCAATCATTAATGTCATGTAATCATGCCAATAATTGAACCGTAGTTTTTTTTTGGTTCTAATTATTGGCCCCCTTTTTATTAATAAAACAATAACTTTTTTAACAAGTTATATTTAAAAGGGGCTTACTTAATGTATTATTAAAACATTAAAAAAAGAAATTATTAAAAAAAATAAAAGGAAGCAGGTAAAAACAACTTAAAAAATTATAGGTCCTTAACCAAAACAATGGAAATTTCGAAGTTTTTAATTTTTCTAAGGGTATTTTTACTTTCACTTGTTTAACCGAGTTTAAACAGAATGTCTTAAAACTAAAAACGCAGATATATGAGAAAAATGTTAGAATTCAAAATAAAAAATAAATGGACTTATTCGGACACCGGGTTACTGAGAAAATGACTGTTGAATGATAGGGTGCCAATAGTTGGGTCAAACATTTCGGGTGCCAATAATTGCTATCTGTTTAAGCTATTAAAAAAACTAATTTATAATAATATATAGTAATAACTTATATTTTAAATTCTTTTTAAAACTTTTTTTAATGATATAATAATGTTATAGAACTACTACATATGCACATTGTCAATTTTAAGCTACGTTCAAGTTGTTAGCTACGAGAGCAAGTTTGTGCGATCCAGTCATGCCCATTGTCTTTGTACGACTAAGATGAATGAGATATTAAGTTAAAAGTAAAATACAAGATGGCGGCAAAACAGTAAATGTTGCGAATGCGAAAACTCAGATTTGTCATCAATTGGGGTTGGTACAAACTGCTTGGCCCCCACATACAATTTTATAACTACGTTGGACTAATATTTTTCGAGTAATTTAGAAAAAAGTGCATTTTACCCTATTTACACCCCCCCACAAAAATTTTAGTCCACCCTAAATTTAGGGTACGTTTTAGGAAATGATTAGGACAAACTAAATGAAGCTCTCCACCAAAATTCAGCTTTGTCGAAATTTTTGGGAGTAAGGACATTTCTTTATCCAATTTTCCTGGGCTGTTTTTTTATAATTTTGCTAAATATTGAATTTCCGAAAACAGTGTAGTAGCTAAGTGTACCTACCTGATTTTTAAAGTATATTTTGGGCATATTCCACCACAGTAACTCTTAGTAATTTCTGACTATAGTTCTCTTATATGAAATATTTCTTCATAGACAGTGTTATACAGAGTTGTCCTTTAGCTGTCAGTTCACTCTAAGAAATGGAGGTGAGTCGAAGGCCTATATAAAGCAATATTAAATATATGGACCATAATTTCAATATTTACCACGACTGTCCAATGTAAGGAAGGGTCTAATTGCCACTGCGAGTATTATTTCCTTATGTCTTGGGAAAGATTTTATCACAACGGGAATTTACAGCACAGCACCAAATTAATTGGTCCAAATATAAAGAAATTTAAAAAAAACACTTTTGTTGCTAATAGGATCTTAAGGATAATAGAATCCTCTGTTCAATTAAATTCTCATTATGTAAAATTTAAAATTCTCTTTCAAAGAAAAATAACCATCAGTTGTTGTTATTTTTGTTATTCATTTAATTTTAATCCCTATCAAATCAAAGATAAAATCCCTATTTTATACATCCTTTCGAAAGCATCATCAGGCGATAGCGATAAAGCATCTTGACTTAGCTCATTTTGTCATCAGCGTCGTAGTACTGTTTGTGTTTTTAACATCCAGTAGAAGTAATCCTTCATCAATATAGTATAGTAGAAGATATATAGATAAATCACATGCCAGGCACGGCACAACAAGCGTCAAAGCTGTTTCCCCTTCAATTAGGAAATGAAATTACGTCCTCCGTTCGAAATCTCCTTATAACATCATCAGATTTACTTAAATCATCTTTATTCAATTAAACTAAATGCCATCAACAAAGCTCTAACCTGATTGTCAGTATTTTAATGCACAAAAATGTAAAGCAGCTTCAATCTCTTTTTGATAGAAGGGTGGGATAGGGTGGTAGGTGGGACTGTGATTTAAATCAATCCAGAAAGGATAATAAAATCGTTTTTCAGCTTTTCATGTCTCGCTTGCTCTTTGTTGAGGCATTAAAGCTTTTGGGTATTGTGTTTTGTGTTGCGTGTTGTTGTGGAAAAGACAAAACTTATTTATCTATAAATGTATGGAAGCTACTGTAGGATAACTATTTATGTACAATTTACATCTGCATCTAGGACATACACACCTGATGATGTCTGCATTGGAATATGTTCTGTGGAGAACAATCCATACGTTGGAAAGATATCACTGTCAGACTATGGTGCCATTGCCATAGCAAACAATTCTAGATTGTAGTACGTGGACGTAGAAACGTGTGTATTATTTTAAGAGTGCTAGGGGATTTGCAGAGTGAACTGAACACACCATTTAGACTGACATCTACGCCTCTACGGTAGAATATAACTTTTGCCAAAAGGTTTAATTACTAAGCTGCAACCACTTCTTGCAATGAATGTTTTGGAATATTTGTATTAGAATTTTGGACTGGAAAACGTGCAAACTGATTTGCAAATATAAGATCTATGCTAAGCATGCAATATGCATCATCATAGGTTATCAGTTATTACCACTTAAACCGAAAATAGGAAACTATATAGCAAATGTTGTGCAGATCAGGTACATAGGTAGTGTAAATAAGATATAAATATTATATTTGAAGAACAATGTCACTGACACAATATACGATACTCAGAAGTGTGTTTATGGTAAATTGTTATGTTACAATTTTCTAAAAGATCTCTGTCTCTACAAACACTTACACCTTAAACAAAATTCGTAACTTCAGACATACATTTTGAATTCTTTATATGGTTTCTAAAAATTACTGTTTAAATGGTTATTTGGCCTTATTAAAATAGGACAAAATGCCAAAAATAATTTAAGAGCATAAGGTACCTACACGGAAATTACCAACGCGTTTACTTACTTCTAACTTAAGGACAAGTAGTATTGGTTTGGTTATAAACAAAATTTCTAGTTTGTAATCAAAATTCAAAGCTTGCATGTGACGATGGTGTACCCAGAAGAGAAGTCCATAAAATTGATTTTTGAATAGACGTCTAGAAACTGTAACTACACTACTTTTCGAAAGCATCGACGGTTTAGCAGTTATACTAAAAAAAAAACAATAATTTCTTCAATTTTTCGATTTCCTAACTGCTATATTTTCTAAATTAAAGGTCGCAGCAAAAAAAGTGTATTTATATTTTTTATAAAATATTTTGTGGTCTACAAAGTGTTCCTAAGCTTTTTACTTGCGATATATGTAGGTACTATAGGTACTATATGGTAATTTATGGATTCGTAAAGAAATCGAACTCGAGATAATGATTTTCCCTAACTTTACGGTGATAGAGAACGTTAAAAAAGTGAGTCACGCAATTCTGTCTATCTGTCCTCGCCCGTACAGACTTAACGGCTGGAGGGATTTTCTTCAAACTTGGTATATAGTGTTTTTTGACTAATAATGCCCAGACGTTTTTTTTAATCTTTTTAGGACCAAATTTTTTTTAGGACAATTTTTTTTCGCCAGAAAGGAAAATAATATTTTTCTCAAAAAATGTTAGAGGATTTTGTTAAAAAAAATTCAAATAAATTAAGTAACCCGGGGTTTAGACAAGCGAGTAGAACTAGTAGCATTTGTATCATAGTGTTAGTTTTATGGATGTATGTGTGACTAGTAGCTCTCTGCTGCGCGTTTTGTCAACTAGTATGTTTTTTTTTTAAATATTTCATACAAAAAAATATACAAATTAAGGAAACTATGGAAACAAAACAAAAAAAAGAAAACAATACACTACACTAGCAGGATTACTGGCAGGCTACTCGCAGGCAAAAATATTATACTATTTGGGCTACTAGTTGACTCTCTCGTGTTCAAATACACTAACACACATAAACGCTACTAGTTCTACTCGCTCGTCTAAGCCCCGGGTAAGGAAATGCTACTTTTAAATAATTTTTTATTTTCATAAATTGAATTTTTTGGGTACCTGCAGTACAACCAATTTTTTGGTTTTTGATATTCTCGAAAGCAGTTAAGTTGAAAGTTTTCATTTTTTTATGGTAAGACTTCTAAAATGTATAAACATTACAGTGAACCAAAATTTAAAAAAAATTTTTTTTGAAAATTAAAAAAAATAAAAAATTTTTTTTGAAAACCAAATATTTTTAAAACGACTTGGTCAATATTTTCAAAACTATGTTTAAGATAGTTTTTTTATTATTTTGTTGAATACTTGAAAAAATCATCTTTCTAAATTCCAAAATAACGGTACCTACCTTCGATATAAATGTTGAAAAACGATTAAGAAAAAAATTATTTTTCTCGAAAACGGCTCCAAGAATTTTGATAAAAAGATGTGCGTTTACTATTTAAGGTATGCCGAATATTTTGATGAAAACAAATTTTACCAATAACGGCTAATAACGTTACCTGTCAAAGAACCGATTTTTTTGTTTTTAAATTTCTCGTTGACGGCTGCTCTGATTTCAACCAAAATTTTTATACAACAGCTCCTTCACAATTCCAATAATTTTGTGTAAACAAATTTTCAAAACAAAAAATGTTGCTTTTTTTTAAATATTGAATTTTTTTTTTGAAAATTCAGTTATCTTAAAAACGTGCCAATGATATTTTTGTTTATTTTGTGTAAAATTGTATTTCATTAAATACTAAATGTTGGCATACGAGATTTTATTTTTGAAAATGAGCGAAAAATTGTATATATAAAAAAATAATTTAAAAAAAACCGCTCTAACGGTTTTTTTTTTCATAAATCCATATTTATCAAACAAATCAGATAGCATACTTGGTTTTGAGCTCTTACTCTCAAAGCCATTAAAATAATAAATTTATAGTAATAATGCTATATCATAATATTTTAGAACCTATAGCTACATATATACTTGTACATCATCAATTTCTAGCTACGTTAAAGTTGTTAGGTACGAGAGCAAGTTTGTGCGATCCAGTCGTGTCCATTTTCCATTTCCAAACCATGCCTTGATTATATTTTAGCAACTGGCGAATTATCATTAACTAAGTGTTTTCTCGTTTTTATGAGAAAATGTGTATTTTTTTTTTTTTTTGTTTAATATTTTTTAAAAGAAATCCTATAATTATTTGGTTTTCAGTCTCACTTCTCCTTAGATATTTAAAAAAAAAATTAGTTAACGTAAAATTTTATGAAAATCAATTTTTTAGAGTTTTTAAATTATTTTTTCATAAACTATTCTTGAAAACATGGATTTCTAGCGTAAAGAAGTTTTAGAATGACAAAAAGTTGCTTTATTTAATATCGTTTTACACTTCGAGACAATTTTTTGATGCGTAGACATCTAAGCTCTCGGTATGGGTGAAATTTAATGTAGGATAGCCACGGATACAGCATTCCATATCCGGTCCGCACCATTTTGTTTACGGAACATTTTTGACTCGTGGAAGCCTATGGTTGGTGCATTAAATAGAGAAAATATAGGTAATGTGGTACAGGTATAGGTAATGTCTAATGTGCATTGATTAGAGTTAATGTGCATTGAGTAGAGTATACTGCAGTGGCGGATCCAGGGGGTGTGGCCAAAGGGGCTAAAGCCCCCCCACATGCGGTTCTTAAAATTGATTGAAATATAGAAATCAGAATCAGGAGTCAGAAAAAAATAACGAGGCGCAATTTATATGCTACGTATTTATTTTCTAAGCCCCAAATTAATTAAGTTTGTGGCTGAAGCCTGAAGGGAATTGTACAAAAAAACAAGTTCGGGGCTACGAATAATTGACAGAAAATTGGGACGAAAAAAAAAACAGCTCATAAGTAGGGCTTGACAAGAAGTGGTCAAAAAATCGTGATGGGGGCTTAGCAAATAATTCCTTTAAAACTTACATTATTCCAGAAACGTTTTGGGCTGGCTCAAGGGACTGTCAAGTCCAAGTTGGGGCTAAAGCTTGAAGAGATATTTAAAAAACGGGGTCTGGGCTTACAAATTAACATGCCAAATGAAAAAAATTCACCCAAAATTGCAAAAAAACGCAGTTGGGGCTAAAACCCGAGGAGAATTTGGGAACAACAAATAAAAATCTGAGTTTTCTCTAGGCACTCAGAAAATCATGCGTGTGAATATTTCCGATCCCTTTAGGCTGACGTGCAAATTTTTTGACAGATTTTTTCTTCTGGTGGTGCAAAGTTTGACGTGGCTGAAAATTGAAGGTATAGAACTTTTTTTTTTTCTATATCCACTTAAAAATATTTTAAATGTTAAATACTACAGATGTTATTGTACTTAATATTGAAAACTTTTTAAACCGGGGATAGAAGCTGATATAAATGCACAAATAACACGGCTATATTCTAAAAGGAAAAGTTCAAAGGAAAATTCAATTATTTATATAACTTTGTATATTTTCACAAAAACCCTTTAAACTAAACTAAAACTTATTTATATTAGTTATAAATTATAAAATTAAGTTGTGGACAATCAATTTGTATTACTTATGGCCAGTTTCACAGTGAAAGTTTAAACTTAAGTTTAACTGATCCTGAACTTCAGTTCAAATTTAAAGGTCAAATCGTTGGTTTTCACAGTTTAAAATGAACCTCAGTTCAATAGAGCGAAGATTAATATGACTGTATGATGGCAATGGCAACTTTCAAACAAATCAACATCGTTACAATAGTTAAAATAATTTGTTCTTCAAGGGAAGCGTTTTTCTCTTTTCACTCTCACAACGAATGTTACACTTTCTCGTCATTTGAAAACATTTAAAAAAAATAATTTCAAATAGTGCTGGGATACACGAGCGCAAAAAAAAACAAATTCACAAAAGAAAACGAATGATTTTTAGAAAGAAAGAAAAGGATTAAAAAAAATGGCATCGCTTTCTTCCCAAAAATAATCCCTTTTCTTTCGTGAACTAATTCGTTTTTGTGCTCGTGTATCCCAGCACATAGAAAGGAGTATAATAATTCATGCTGAACTTAAGTTTAAACTTAAGTTGTAGTTTAACTTGTGAAACTGGCCATTAATGTCTCAAACTGGATCTACCAAGCCCCCCACAGCCAAGTCCTAGATCTGCTACTGAAATTGAGGTAATGTGGCATAGGCAGTTTGTGGTATAGGCAGTTTTTTTCCAAAACCAAGCAACCAACTAGAAGTTTGGTATGCATTGTTAACACATCGTTCCCTTGAGTCCCGGCACTCACACATTTTTTTTTTTACTGTCCCTCTTTTAAATTGAAGAATCTATGTCTTGTTTCCCAACCTATACGTTCTGGGCTTTTGACACACTTTAATTATGTAAAATACCCGGCATTCATGAATAAACATCAAATATGTATTAATGTACGGGTTCCAAGAAAAAATTTTTGATTGCTGGTTAAAAGTTAAGCCCGAGTTAAGGAGAAATTTTGTTCAAGAAATAAAGCAGTTTTCATAATTTGGAATTTTCTCAAAAACTAAATCAGTTTTTTTTTAATTTGACAATAGAAGTTATTTGTTTTCTTTTTGAATAATAATAACTCGAAAACGAACCCTAATCACTTATTTAATTTATCTACATAAGCTCATTCTTATCCCTTGCCAGTAATATATTTCAAAATAAAGTCTCCCCATTGACACTTTGACGCTGATTGTTCGGTTCAATTAATTCGAGTGTACCTACATTTGTTGTTATTATACATTGCATTTATGGTCAAAGCCACTACCACTACCCCATCACTCATGGCGGTACTCATAAGCTAATGTTAACGAGGTGGTTTCTGTTATTTTACCTCAAACTCATTGAGTCGGCAATGGGCATGTGCACAGGCACACAGATAGAATTTAAATAAATAATTAGAAACGGGACAACACTGCTGTCGCAAACCACATTGTGTTCAATGGAACTAGCAACAATTCCAGGAATGCAAACAAAAAAACCAAAGCGCCCGATCTTATAATGGTCATTTCATAATGCAAAGGGCTGACTGTTTTTCTATCCCTTGATAGTTCAATTAATATCTGACGGACGGACGGCCATTTCAGTTAAAAGGCGGATAACACTTACAAAAGGATTCAATCGATGGCCCAGAGCCAACCCCAACACCAACCCCAGCCCCAATTCAACCAACACACACAGTTTCAGGATATTAACCGAAACGCTTTGCATTTCAAGCATTTTGCCATTTTATACAATAATTATTACTGTTATAACCTTATCACTGGTCAGTACGGTCTGACATGATGGAGATGGTAGATGCGAGGCGTGCTGGTTTAACGTTTTGTTTGATTGAATACCGATAGTATTCAGTAAGTGAATAAGGATATCGGAAACACGATGGATGCTGGGATGCTAGGCTGTTGGGATGCTCGGGATGCATGTTGTACCCGAACGACGGAGGATGTGGTATTTATGGGAATATCGGTACGTGTTAATTTGGACGTCCATTGTTATTATTTCCATCAAAATGTGGTTGAATATATCAAAGCGAAGGGAAATTATAAATCTATCTGATGAGCAGAGCCGGTTGCATTTGACAGGAAAATGGGAGTGATGCATGGGCGATAGTGTATGTTATTGTAGTTCTGGGTTAAATGATGGATATGTTTTTGGTAAAATATTGAATTCTATGAACCTGATAGTTGATGGGCGGTTTTGGGAAATAATATCAAAAACTTTCCATTATTCATTGTTCAATCATATTCTAAACGTATTCCAATGATTTGTTTTCTGTTTTATTTTCATAGACATTATACAAATTCATTTGAAATTTATTTCGTAATCACATTTTCAAAATTATTTCAATCTTTTTCAAATAAAATGATTTAATAATTTTTTTTTATTAAGACGATAAGGACGTTTATCTTCTTATTCGATTTAAAATCAGCAGAAGCATTGGATATTAAAAACAATAAAAGTGTTGGTATACCTACGGTTATAAAAAAAATATTAATTTAAACACTGTTTAAAATTTCTTGTTGCTCCGATAGTGATGACAACTCCGCACAGACACCAAACACCAATTAGAATTCATGATTATTTATATACAAATGATTGAGAGGACATAACAAAATGTTTTTCAAAAAATAATTATTTTTTTTGAACGAAAATAATTTTAACGACTTTGTTTTGTGGATTTTTTGTGATTTATAATTCTTCAAGAAAAAGACGATAAGGTCCTCTTAAAAAGCTTATATCTCGGATCGGATTGCCAAGATTATTACGTTTGGACTCAAAGAAAACGACAGAGCATCACGTTATATATTTTTTAAATTTATTGAAGTGGTAATACCTCTGACAAAAAATTGGAAAATCGCTATTTTCAAACCCCCACCCCCGCTAAAGGCTGAAAAAGAAACCTGCCAGACTTTTGTTTTCGATACCACGACACCTGCACCCACAAACCCTCATACTCATATTTTGGTTATCAATCCACTCCTCACTCAGAATTTGCTGTCGGCTCTTAGACTATCATGTTTCTTGCCAAAACTGTTTGACGATTTGGATGGCATTTTCAAATTTCGTCTTGTAAAATTCTAGACTATTTGATTCCAAATTTTTAGCAGGATTGGACAATTTTTTACCTATTTCTTTAGTGCTTCAAAATTACTTAGTTTTTCATATTTTTTTTATTTAATTCATGGTTCGATAGCATTACAATATAATATGCATAAATTTAAAACTAATTTCGTCTTGTCAAAAATTTTATACCAAACAAGTTTATACTGGACGTCTTTTTCCAAAGATGCATATTTCCGAAGTTATAAAGGAAAATGTGTTTTTTCACTGTTGCATTTTTCCTGTAGCGTGTACAGTAGGTTTTTCAAAGTTGCAAACTTAGCTACAGACAACTCTTATATGCCTCAACAACATATCAAAAATGCAGAACTATATCGCACTTTGCGATTTTATTGTCTAATTTGACTGAGCTACGAGATATGAGGGAATAAATATAAAAACTTTTTTTTCTTGTCTTGATCCATTTCATGCTTTTTGTCAAACCAATTTTTAGTTCAAGCTCATTAAGAACGATTTATCGTATCGACTTGTCAATATTATTTTCCAAGAACATTTAGAATAACGGTTTGCGAACACTGAAACCGATTAACCGGCAGATTTCGGATTGGAGCTAATCGGACGAATATATCGGACGTTGGTCTCCATACACCTCTGCCATTCTCGTCCGACGCCTATTTTTAACGATGCCGATTTTAAACGATTCCAGCCGGAGTGTGAAACGTAAGAAGTGAACGTGGCTCTTTTTTAAACACAATAAATTAGTTTTCGAATATTAATTTAATTTAATTTTAATTTTTAATTTTATTCTGGCAAGAAACAATCGACAAACTGACATAAAATCCAAACAAGTTCGGATATATCCGTTGATCGGTTATTATCGGGTGACACCGGACAATGCCGGTTGTAGTGGTGAGTGTTGCCAGGAACAAACAAATATTTAGGGCCTTTTCGCGGGCCATTTGCAAACACTTCGGGCCAAATTCCTTGAAACAATCACATCGTTACAATAGCCGTTTTTGTTTGTGCCTTCAAATCCCGCTTTAAAGTAATTTCCATATATGTACAAAAATATTAACGTTGGTCATACCACAAACGAAAAACACGGCAATAAAATAAATATTGTTCGTTTTCCAAACACACCCCCAACACCAACTAAAAATCTGCAACATCGCAAACACAAGTTTAGTTTACATTTTAAGAGTTATTTCCGAGAAATTTTGAAAACAAGAATCAAAGATTCCATAGCTTGGGTGGGTTCTTTATTATAGAAATCGCTAATTAGCCAATTTTGGATGATTAGCGTAATTTATTTAGATCCTATGAAGATCGAATTAAAAATCTAACCCACTGTATATAGATTACCCTTAAACTGTTTGGGAGTTTTTTGCAATCAATTCTTTTGACAAACTAAAAAAAGGAACTTAAAATTGTTTTTAACTTTTAAGTTAGTAATTTGATTATATTGTCCTAAAATAATTAGGTATGACATGAATTCTTGATTTTTTCACTTTCTGGATTTAGCGTCTGTTGCAGTTAGTGGACTCTAATTTTTATTATTTCTGTGCAAGGAATACTTCACTAACTTATTATAAATTTAAATTTTTTCGTAAATTTAGTTTTTGCAAAAAATATGTGAACCAACGGCTCCATTGGCAATATTTGATGCCATTAAAAGCCTCGCTAATTCGCCAAAAAAAATTATTGACTACCACTATAGAGATTAAAAATTGCCTTTCATCTATCGGGCAATATTGCCTTTCCCAAAGCATCTCCATTGGCTGAATTTGAATTTATTGCCTCAAACATTGCTAATGGAGCCGCCGGGTGAAGAAAAAAACGAAAAATATTCAATAAGATATAAGATATAGATATTATGACATATACAAATTTGAATTTGGGGGCCATTTCTAGTTGGCCCTGGGCAATGGCCCAAATCTCAAAGGAGGGGACCAAATGGCCCGATCGGGCACATTTTGGCAACGCTGATTGTGGTGTACGCGCTATCTTCCATTTACATACGTTTATTATTTCGGCCGATGACGGGTTATGTGTACCAAAGCTGTAAGTTACGATGTATCAACTTTTAAAATATAGACTCGTCGACTTTCCTTGATGGATAAAACAAAAATTTCGACTGGTTAACAATCACATAACAGGCAGAGCTGATGGAAGATAATGAAATATTAAATATAATATAGTATCCCTCTAATATCCCAGTTATTTGACTAATCTTTGCAAATGCAATTAAATAAAGGGTCCGCCAAATAACTTTTTTTTTTGAAAATGCATCATCAACATCGAGTGTAGCTTCGGCTGTGTGGCACGTAGCGCCGTCCTGTTGTAACCAAATGTTGCCAATATCCTCCTCTTCAATTTTTGTGAACAAAAATTCGTTCAACATGGCCCGATAACGATCGCCATTGACTGTAACGGCCACTCCTTGCTCAGTTGAAGAAAAAATGACCCAATTATGTCTCTGGACCAAAATCCGCACCAAACAGTGACTCGTTTTGGGTGTATCGGCTTTTCAATGTATGCGTGCGGGTTTTCTGTGCTTCAAATGCAATTTTGCTTGTTTACATACCCGCCAAGATCAAAATGAGCTTCATCTGAAAAGATGATTTTTTGGCAAAATCGGCAAAGGAATGTCGCTATATTTCCCAGCGTTGTTCAAGCGTATACACAAGCATGTTCGTTCAGCGGAAGGATAAAACTAATTATCTGTCAAATCAGACATCATGAGCTAAGTGTTACCATTCACGAAATAGGCACTAGTTGAAAAAAAAAACGTAAGATGGCGGACCCTTTCCTTTAGATATTTTTACTTCAAAGCTATATTTATTCGGAATCAATTTTGAATACTTTCATATTGCAATATCATTTTGAGCAGTTAAAAGACTACAAGTTAATCGAATTGCATTCTAAAGACTTCTTGAATTCTTGTAAGTATCTTAAAAGTTTTCTACATTGATTCTCCATTTATTGCATGCTTGAAGTCTTTTTATTGCAATAAAAGTACCGCATTCTTTTGACGGATTTAAATTCCATTATTAGATCAAGCTGTCTTTTGATACCAAAGTCTTTAAACTCCTCAGATTATTTTTATTTTGTTGAGTTTTTTTTTTTTTTTTTTCTTATTTAAAGTTGCAACTTAAAAGAAAAATCAAAACATATATAGACAGATAGAAACCATTTTCATTCTTTGGATATATTATTTTAAAATAATGGTATTTTTGAGTTTTATAATACCTCATTTTATAAAAACGATGATAATGCTACGTTATCATTAGAGCCGAAATGAGGTTATTTCGGAATTTGGCAAAAAAGTGTTTTCATTATCAAATTTTCTAATTTCGTTTGATATCTCATTTCATTTTGAATTTGGTATGGCAGTTAAACGTTTGTTTTTGTTCTTTTGTCTTTGTGTTTTGACATTGTCATGCAAAAGCTTTTTAAAACTTTTGGAATCGACTGCTGATAGATGGATTTACCTCATTTCGAACCTCATATCGTGCAAATTTGGTTGAAATTAGCTCATTTGAGAACGAGAATTTCGGATGTGATTTGGAAATTTTGAAACGAAATGACCTCATTTGGCCCAGTGAAAATGTAGTATAAGACTAAGTGAGAATATATTTTTTAAGCCAAAAGTTTGGCATGGTAACTCTTGCTAAACCAATTTTAAAAACCAAGACATAAAGAACCAAAGACTCCCGAAATCCGGAAATCATTTTTTGGTCTTCGTTTTTGGCGTTTTGGTCTTAACATTATAACAAACACTGTTATATTCCAAACACTGCTAAATTCCAGGTCACAGCATGTTTGATACAGCATGATGGGTCTTGGAAGTGGCCAAATATTAGTGGTTTCGTGCCATTATAAATGTTTCTGTGGTTTTCTTTGGCCTTTTTAAGAGCCTTTAAACTCTTTGGCATGAAATTGGCGCGCTTCTTGTTGATCTCTGGGTTGCTTTTCAGCTGTTCTTCGGAAAATGCATTTTTCGGGTCATGTTTGTGTTTTTGAACACTGTTGTCCGACAAAGCCGACCGGTTTTCGATCACACTCATTCCGGGTGGCTGTCCTGGAGGTTCCATCAAGTAGGGCCAATTCTGGATGAGCCGGGTATGCGTGGTTCCTGACTTCTTCTTTTAGTCATTGTCCTGGTAGAGGCGGAAATTTTGATAAATAGCCAACTTTTCGGCACTTTTCACCGGGTTTTTTTTGATGTCGGCTGTAGAGTTACAGGCCTATACCATAGCGCCTTGCAAATAAGGGCGCCACCTCGATTGGTCATATCTTAACTCTGACGTGGTTCCTCTATGTGTATAAACTCAATGGTATTATCTAGCAGAACACTAATTTAAAAGATTTTTTTCTTACTGTGTATGCATTCAATAAATAAATGAAACTTAAACTTAATGTTCTATGTCATAGTTTTTTTTAATAATCAGGTATTTAAAAAATAAGTCTCTATTTGAAGATATTTTTTTTTTGTATTCCTTACTCAACTCATTCGCAACACTGTCATATATTACATTTCTAGCTATAGAAAAAAGAAAACGACATGGAATGCAATCAATCTAAGTTCAATTAAAAAAAACCTACATACCTACCGAAAAATGCTCAAATTAAATATTCGATTTATTTGCCAGCATTAATTTCACAAAAGTCAGTCAACCACTTCGAGGACGAAAATTAATTTCCTTGAAAACCAATAAAACTGTCATCCAACCCACAAAAACCAAACCATTTCAACATGATGCACAACTTCCACAGCCACCCTCCTGCTGCCCCCCGACAACATAGTCCTCCCTATACCTATACCATTCCAATACCATTAGCACTTCCAATTGACTTGAAACTTAATCCTTTTGGATTCAAGAACTTAAGCTCAAAACGACATCGGTTGAACACAATTTTCGATGTTGAAAAGTTTTCCAGGCGTTAATCGCTTTCTATAATTAGTGTCGCATAACCTTTACACACATGCATAAGTTCACATACATATTTTATTTGGATGTTTAATTTGTGTTTCCTTACTATACATACATATCAAGATAGCACACATACATTTATTCATAAAATAATGGAAGTTAAATAAATTTTTTTTATTTTAATTTTCAGAAAGATTTATTCCTGAGCAAACTAGATCCGGGTTCACCACGAGGGGAGCGTAAACTTTCTGCTGCAAGTGCGTCTTCGATGAAAACAAAGTGGCTGAAAGCATTTAGAAGCCTAAAGCCGGCTTCTGGTTCCGCAGCACAGCCAGATAGGTAAGTAATAAATAAATTAAGTTTATGTAACTTATTGACAGTAAATCTACATAAATAGTTTTATCGGTCATACCTATCGTGTAAAGTTTTAGTATAAGAATAGGTACCTTATTTTTAGTATATATAAAATGTATTTTAATTTTTTGTCTATTCCCAATGGATTATCGATTTAATTTTAATTGTATTCTTTTTTAATCGCCTTAAAAGTGTGCATAGAGTGCACTTTGTCATCTTTCACTAACTATATATTTGT
Organism: Melangyna quadrimaculata; assembly: GCA_949320155.1. Lineage (NCBI taxonomy): Eukaryota > Metazoa > Arthropoda > Insecta > Diptera > Syrphidae > Melangyna > Melangyna quadrimaculata. Next base: position 74,301,481 of record OX439485.1, on the reverse strand, counting down.
ATATGAAATCTTTCTCTAGGTATACATTAGAAATATAAGGATAAGAGTTTTAACGAAATTAGAACTCATTTTAATCTATCAAATTGGATTAAATATTAAGAAACGTATAACGACAGAGTTCTAAAGAGGAAAAAATGATACCAAGGATAGCAAATAGCAAACAGAAACAAAAGATAAGAATGTAGTAAAAATAACTTTGTTCAACAAATTATATTGATTTCTTTATTTTTTTATTTTTGTGCATTTACTTCAGATATGTAGAGTTATATTTATGCATAGATAAATGTATGTAGTTTTGTCAGCCTAAATCTGTGAGAAGGTATGAGCAATACTACGGTTAATTATTTAAACACATAAACTTAGTTCATTTGCCAAATAAACAGGACTATCGATTTTAACCCCGTTAAAATCGATATATATAAAATAACTTATTTATTTTATATATATCGATTTTAACGGGTTGTGTACGTTTTTCCGGATTTCAATACTTAGTCGTAATTATGAAAATCTTACAAAATAAAATCTAGGACTACCAATAGGCGTTTTTTTCAGGCCTACTATCACTTGCGAGGAATTGACAAATCCTCCAAGAGTATCACTTGTCATGAATAAGTGCCTTTAGTCTAGCCGTTCGGTTTCGGCATAAAATTATAGGTCCCTTCCATTCCTGTCGACACGTGCACACAGGAATGGTTGCGAGTTGTTAGTCACCAGGCCCTGTTTCTTCACGAGCCGTTGCGCCGGTTCCTAACCTTTAGCACCTCATATATGTGATATTCGCCATAGGTTTTTTTTAATGAGTTTTTAAAGATTGTTTCAAGGTAACAGTATAAGAGTCTTCATTAAAAAAAAAACCTATGGCTGACCAATTAGTGAAACTAGCTGACCTTTTATCACAAATCGGTGGCCTTCCGAATGGTACACTTTTTTGCGAATATCCCATAAATGAGATGCTAAAAATAGTTGGTGACCTTGAAACACTTTAACGATTGATTAAAAATTTCCTATGGCCGACCAATTTCTGAAACTAGTTGACCTTTTTTTACCAATTACTGACCTTTTAGATGGCATACTTTTTTTTGCGAATATCCCATATATGAGGTACTTAAGGTAAGGAGCCCGTTAGGCCACCCAATTTATTTGTTTATATTATTTTAATTTAATTTTATCTTATTTTAAACCTCAAAAGTTATACTATAACTTTTGAATGCGAGATTACAAATTTATGGGTCACCATTTTTTTCAGAATGTATCGCATTTAATTGTTTTGCTTTATTAGTCGTTAATTGGCAATTTAATTTTTTTTTTGTATTCAATATTTTTTTCAGTCAAAAGGAACTTAATTAACTTAATTTTTATTAACGATTTGATCAATCGATTTTTTTTTAAATATTTTTAATAGTCGCAAAATTCACTTGTCAATTTTTTGTTTAGTCAAATCGTCAAAATCCCGAAATATGTTTTTTTTTTAAGTATATTTTCAATAGGTACCTTTGTCATAAACTCATAAATCAAGAAATCATGTAAAATAAAATTTTTTCTTGAATATTATTGAATTTTCGGAAATTTTTTAAGTAAAGGTCTCGTGTGTACTGAAAGGTAAATGCTTCCAGAAAATGTTTCAAAAATTTCGGTTTTGAAATTTTCCTGAAAGTGTTTTCAATACTTTTTACTTTCAAGAAATCAAATTCCCTGAAAGCAAACGAATGGCGCGGTAATTTTTTTTTTCATGTTTATTAACGGCAATTATTCGGCAATTCTTGGCATACTCAGAAGTTATTTTTGGCCAAAAATAAAAAAGTGTCATGCTAACTTTACACCCAAATTAGCCTTAAAATGTTTTTTTTCCTTTTATGGGCAAATGAAGGGCGCGACAATTTTTTTTTTTCAAGGTTTATTTACGGCAATTACCGGCATCCTTAAATTTTGTTTTGGACTACGAATAAAAAAGTGTCATGCTATAACTTTACGCATAAAGTTAAAGTTGGCCTTTTTGGGCTTACCATGGGCATGACATTTTTTTTCTTTTCACGACTTATTTACGGAAATTATTCGGCAATTAATGGAATCCTTTAATTTTTTATTGGGCTAATAATAAAAAGAGTGTCATGCTAACTTCACGTGTAAAGTTAGCAGGATTGCCCTTTGTGGGCAAACCCGTAGCGCAGCAATTTTTTTGATTGCACGGCATATTTACGGCAATTACTCGGCAATTAATGGCATACTCAGATTTCACTTTTTCGAAAGTTGTCATCCTAACTTTACGCGGCTAGGAAATATTCACTTAAGGACTATTGCATATTTACATTTTCTTAGGGACTAGATTGTGAGGAAGAATTAAATAAAAAAAAAATAATTCAAGAAATTATTTACATTCAACACAAAAACAAAAAAAAGTCCACTTAATAAAAATGTTGGTTTTGTTTTAAATCCGAAGGGCAAAGGCCCGAATGGAATAGCACTTTCTTTGGTATGGTACTTAAAAACACGTGCGCGATTTTTAATATCCAATAAAATCATAAGCCATTATCCTCGCAAAATACCGTTTTGTCGTTGTATCTCCTGTGGATATGCAAACATTAGCTCTGCAGGGAGAATCATTCACAATGATAACAAAAATGACAATTAAATAATGGTAAATAACAACAAAAACTGCCGTCGGCGAATGTTTCGCTCCGCTTTCGAGTTGGTTTGGAAGAGAATTTAATGTTTTGCAAAATTTTGGCTAAGCCGATTTATTATCTCGTTTGTAGATCGGTTGGGCGTTTATTGAATTAAAAAAAAATACTGACTTAAGAAATATACAAAATAATTATCTCCTACACACAATTTCAAATAAATATTTAACACTTCACTATCTTAATATTTGTTTATATCTTTATGCAATAATAAAAATAGTAAAAATCATACAGCATTCATTAAATATTGCAGAAAAATAAGATATTCACTTCGAAAAAATTCCGATTAAGCTGAATTTTATTCTATTTATTATTTATTATTTTAGTCGATTAAATACGATTTTAAATCATTTTCAGTATGATAGTAAAGGATACAAAATTGCATTTATGCTAATTTTAAACGAGTTTAGCATCGTTCTATCTTCTTACATTTTACTAAAGTGAAAGTTAAACTCGTACTAAATCTATATGACACTTTGACGTTTATAAATGTCAAAATGAGGGATGTGTGTGATTTTTTGCACGAGCTGTCACTTTTTTTAACGTGTTCAGCTGAAATTTGTGAAGGAATTTAGTTAAGTATGATACTAGTTAAAAAGTATTTAGAATTTATTAAATTTTAGTAACTGTCTTAAAATTAGTAAAATGTTAAGTAGTGTCATACTAAATTAATTGCCACATATTTCTTTGCACGTAAACTTGAACATAAATTTCCTTGGGTTGAACATAACTTAGGTGGCAGAAATAGTACTCCTTAAGAGATTTATGTTGGACATAAGCTTACTTTTATGTCTGTTTTTTGTATTATTTGCCTTATAGATCCCAGAAGCTTGACTATGTTTACATTTAATAAAATAAATAAGAAATAGACAATGGTTGCCTCACCAATATTCAAGGAAATGAAATACAATTCACGAGCTGTGGACTAGGAGTTAACCAAAGCAAAACTGATCTGATGCGATTTACTACCAAGACTAAGATACAACCCTTCACTCTACCCCGACTCAACGGCCAAACACTCTCACTCTCCTCTAAAGCTAAATATTTAGGTGTTATTCTCGACCCCAAATTAAATTGGAAGTTGAACATTGAAGAAAGGGTCAAGAAGGCCTGTATAGCATTCTATGCCTGTAGTAAAACTTTTGGTAAAAAGTGGGGGCTTCAGTCGAAGATGATCCTGTGGATGTACACAGCCGTGGTACGACCGATCCTCACATACGGTTCGATTGTTCGGTGGCCTGCACTTAACAAAAAATATAACATCGATAGACTTAGGAAGGTTCAAAGAACTACTAGCATTGGCACGACAGGGGCTATAAGATCCTGCCCGACTGACAATGAGTACCAGTAAGGATTTCAAAGTTAAATTTTCATCCAGGAAGGACTGGAATGATAACGTCGTGACGAAAGATTTCGACACAACTATCTTTACTGATGGTTCAAAGATGGAGTGTGGCGTTGGTGCAGGAATCTTCTCTGAGTCTCTAAATGTATCTAGGTCCTTTCGGCTACCTGACCTTGCTAACGTCTTTCAAGCTGAATTGCTGGCAATCAAGGAAGCTTGCAAGTTACTAAAAGCAGATCCAAACCAAAACCGTAATGCAGCTATTATTACAGACAGTCAAGCGGCTGTTAAAGCCATTAATTCAGCTACAGCATCCTCCAAACTAGTCCAGCAATGCCGGAATGAGCTTGCGGGTCTGAACACTGACCTCAATGTCACTCTTATCTGGGTCCCGGGTCACAGTGGCATTGAGGGCAATGAACGGGCTGACGAGCTGACCCGGCAAGGTTCAGCCCTTCATGGCTCACTTGCGGAAAGAGTCAACATTCCGCTTGAAGTTATGAAGGCCAACATTCTCTCAATTTATCTTACTAAAGCAAACCGTAGGTGGAGCAGTTTATCAAACTATATTATATCTAGGAAGATTTGGCCCACCTATGACAAGAACCGAACAATTGATCTAATACGCAGACCCAGGCAAGACATAGCCAGGGTAGTTGCAACTTGTAGCGGACACTGGCCAATAGGAGAGCATGCAGCGAAGCTGGGCATACCTCACAATACTCACTGGCGGAGCTGTGAGGAAACAGTAGTTCATTTCCTCTGCAAATGCCCTGCTCTGGCCAAAGCTAGAAAACAGTCACTCGGAAGTGCATTCTTTGACGACATTAACGACCTTTCTGAAATGAAGATCAAAGACTTGATTTCTTATCTCAACGCGACGAAATGGCTCTAGGACAAATTTCGGCTACTTCTACATTATACCTTCCGTCGATTCCCTATGATCACAACATAGTGGACTAGGGTTCTGGTGGGGGTTTGTGGTGCACAGCGGCCGGATGATCATCCAATCAGGTCAGTGGACTTTCCAGTGCCAGCCAATGAACTGCCTAGTGGGCTAACTGTGGATGGTGCGGGTGCGGGTGCGGGTTCGGGTGCGGGTGCTGATCTGGTTGAGTGAGTGATCCACTTTCTGATGATTGTGCTAAAAGCTACAACAAAAAAGGGACGATATCCTGAGGATATGCCCTTATTTTCTCTCTTCAATTCCATCCACAGGTTCAAACGAGTTATGGTATCAAAACGGCACACTTCAGCACTAATTGGGCTATAAGCTAGACCGTTTCCGCCATTTCTACCTACCTACCTAAGGCAGAAGATTCACACCAACAAGACTTCACAATATCACTTTTTATAGAATCACAAAAAATAACGCCGGACTGTTTAATTTATCCAAGTTTCATTGAAAACCATTACTTAAATCAAATATTTAGTTTAACTGTTAAACGTAGGTTCGTCCAAAAATGGCCACAAGTTTCAAAATACTAGAATTATATTTGACTTTTCACACAAAATTGAAGTTTTGACAGCGATTTCTTTTATGAGAGTTATGCTTAGCTAAGCAAATCATAAATATTTTCTAGCGACAGAGAATAAAATAAGTTGAACATACAAACTATGTATGTTGAACTTAGTTATGATGTAGATTCGTGTTTCATATCAGCAAACGGGCTTCTTTGTTGGGATATTGCTTATAGACTTTTTTATTTTCTATTTCCAATAATATACATTTTTTCACAATGAAAGATCTTTCGGATTTAATGCAATTTCTAGTTCCCATTTTTGGCATATAAACGTTCATATTTTGGTTGTTAGAATTTTTCGAATTTAAATTTAAAAAAAAAAAGTACGTATACGCCACAGTGAACACAAATAGTTTCTTCTCTTTTAAACAATTGACATAGTTTCTTATATTGAAAACAAGTATAAGTTTGGCTATGTGTTCCAACAATAGAAAAACATCTTAATGACGTACCTACAGCAAATTCAATTCCGAATTTTTATTTTCCAGTGAGGGGAGAGTATTTGTTTTTCCATAAAAAGATTTAAAATTAATTTTTTATTTCGGCCACAGAACCAAAGCCCCACTTCTTTTAAATTATTTCATTTGATTGCTTTAGAACAAGATATTGCTAAACCATACTTCCTTTTAAATCATTTTCCAAATATATTTGTTTCATAGAAAACTTCACTTTTTATTTAAAAAATACTTAATTTTTCCTAAAAAACATTATATCCATATAAATGTTTTTGTTTCTGAAGGTCTGCCCTATTTTTCTTAAATAAAATCATATCACATGAAATTGTATTCAGTTGAAAATGAAATAATAACCACTAAACCATCATCATCTTCCAGTTCCCAGTTTCTCTCTTTTTTTCGCGGTAAATGTAATTTATTTAAGAGCTTTCACTGTCAGGTCAGCAAAAAGAACCCTATATATAAATTGTACATCATGTTGATGCTGAATGTTGATGATGAGGATGACCCTCTTATTTTGCGGTTTAAACTATTTTCTATGTCAAAAAAAAAAGACTTTTTCTATTGGATTTCTTACACAATCTCCATGATATATAATTACATAAAATCATTGAAATCATCTACCTACGTAAGTACTCAAAAAGATGAAATTATTCCAAGGGAAAACTTGTTTCAAATGTTGTTGTTTTTATTCCCTTAAAAGAAACACAGCTTTATATAAAATTATCTACGTAAATTTTTCAAAAATTGTTTTGCAAACTTATTCGCAACCACTAAAACTCTTTCCCGCATCTATTATGCTAGATTAAAAGTTGAATCCTTTATAAATATTATTTAATATGATTTGAAAGTATTTAGCAATTAAATTAAGTCGTTTTCAACTATAAAAAAAAAGAAACAGGAATAAAACGCAAATTATAATAACCCCGTAAATATAGCAGGAGAATCATTATTGTCTTATAAATTCTTAAGGCAAAAGTTATTTTTCCTAGAAAATTTGGCAGACAAAGACAGCAACCACTTAACTTGATAACTTTTCCTTGGATTATAATAATAGCTAACATGAGACATTCATCATGCTAATGTGCGTTTCTCCTTTTGTGTACCTTTTTTATTGGCACTTTTGTTAACTTTTCAACCTTTTTCTCCTTTCTACATCTTAAATGGAAATGAGTTTTTCATAATCGTGGGTAAAACTTTAAGTTTTATTTCTCGAAATTGTATGGTATTTAGGAGATGTGAGATAGAATTGAATGACAATTTAATTAAAGTTAAAAGAATTTAAGCGAAAGTATCTATTTCGTATGAACTCAATTGTTGTATTTATGGTATACGCATGGAAATAGTGATAACAATCAGGCGTATCATCGAAACATGTTAGGAGAATTAAATTAAAGATAATTCAATTTTCTTTGAAAATGAAACTTTAATCACTATTTTTCTAGGAGTGAAGGAATTAATTTCTAAATAAAATATTAATGGCACTTTATTTTTGTAGAAAATTTAATTAAGATACTTTTGTTTCGTGCTTTTGACCGTTTTTGTAATACGCTTTTAAATTAAAATAGTATTTTTGGAAAAACAGGTAGGTAATGTAAAAGAAATTTATCACAATCCCAAATTATGTATGTACATATATGGCTCCTACTTTAATAAATTGGGTTTTTCCCCACTCTACCCTACTCTAGATTCACCGGTCTGTGCACCCCTATGTCCCAATGCATTGAGCTCAAGCCAAAACTCTTTGAGTTATTTGCTAAAAATTTGGTTCAAAATATTTTTAAAATTTATTTAAAAACATGAATATCAACAAATAATTAAAAAAACATGAAATTAATATTTTTAAATGCTTAAGTTCCTAATAGTCAAGTCATGTTAACTCATGGTTCCTACACGAATTCAATATACTTTTTAGAAAACCAAATAAAAGACCTTAGTTCTAGTTTTGGACCATCACACCCTTGCAGGGTTTCCACCATCTTGATTTATTGACTTTACTCTATTTTCAATATTTTTTAGACGGGTAGAGATAGAAAAATAATTTATTTTGCGATCAATAGATTATCTAAATATGATCAGGCTATAGACAATCTTATAACGAAATATTCGGAAGCATCTTAAAAGCGAGATATGACAGTTTGAAACTCAAAAACTAGAAAGGAGACGTTTAAGAGACAAATTGCAGTAAATCACAATGACCTTTAGGGCCAGTTTGTTCACAGTGGGCTAAATCTGCAATTTGATTATCACAGATTCTTCCTAATCCATGATTACAGATCCGTGATAATCAAAGACTGTTTGTTCACTTTTTTTTCAGCTTGATTAACAAATCATGGCTTTTCCACAAATCGTTCCATTTTCCAGTCTTTCTGTCAGTTCGGTTGTCAAAACTTTTGTGTTAGTGGATTCTTATTTGAAAACAGCGTTTACAATAATTAGAAGGTAAATAAATCCTTATTTGCAACCATTAAACTTTTTTCATAAAAAATACATTTAGCGATGGCAGCCAGAGAAAGTGTATTGTTTTTTTTTTTGTTTAATTGTTTCACTTTACGTCAAAAGTGGCCACATACAGTAATAAAAAGAAACAAGGTTTGCTGGTTTCTTGTGTGACGTCACAATAGTCATAATAAATTTAAAAAAAAAAATTAAATTTCAACAAATTTGATTGTTCTTATTGCTTTTAATATTTTTACTGTTCTTATCACTTAAAAACAATAAATGCTAAATTTAATAAGTCTTCGCTGAAAAATTAAAATAATAATGAAAGATGATTGAGACGTCACATAAGACCCAAGATGGTATATCTAATGAGCATACGTATTTCTGTTTATCATGCAAGTGCGTAAATCAAGCATGAACAAACTGAATTCCTGTAAATCATTGATTAAATGGTGCTAGTCAAGCAAAATCGGCTGATTAGTGATATCTTCAATTAACTGCTCAAATCATGGATTCCTTGATTAAAATTTAAGTGAACAAACGCATTCCATGATTATCAACTGGAATAATCCATGATTAAAGAAGATCAAGTGTGAACAAACTGGCTCTTAGTTGTAAACAAATCATATTTTTGGGAAAGACAAAATACAAGTATATTACCTTTATTTACGGAATTTCTAATTTATGGCCATATTTTTTTTTAAGAAATTTTGGATTTTTGGAAAACACAGGTTTTGGCGATTAATTAATAAATTGGCTTTAGAATTTTATCTTTTTATGAAATTATTTTAAAAATCTAGAATTTTTAGAGATGACACGTTGCTGTGAGTGCAGAAAATCCATATTAAACTACTTTCCAGGAAAAGTGCTTATAAGCCTATAAGTTATATGCATTAATTAACTTATAATTTCAATAAAAAATGGTAGTTTGACTAAGCAACAACTATAACACTGTACTGTAACAGTATACAAGCTTCACACACTTAGGCCGTGTGTCAATTGCATTAAAAGTGCGTTAAATTTGATACCATGGCTAAATTTTGACATTACTGAGGTGAATACAGTCGTCAAAATTTAACCTGGTCAGGAGCTCGTTTAAATTTTACATAGTGGATAAATTTTGACGTTTGCTTCTTGCAATTACTTACAACATCGACCTATTGTACCTGGATTGCTAGGAGTCACCATCACGATGGTCGCCTTTGTAAACAAAAAATCGATACAGTAGCGGCAATTTGAAAACGACGTAGGTTTAATTTATTCACTCAAAGTTGAACATAACTTTGGGATTTTTACAGTCAACTTGAGAAATATTTTATATAATATTTATTTATTTAACGGATCACGGGTCAACTGATGGCTTATGGGTGGTACGTGGTAATTGCGTCTTCTTTTGTTTTTACATTAATTTGAATAATTTTATTCGTACGCGCTAAGTCCGTTAAATAAATAAATATTAAATAAAATGTATAACAATCGCGAATATAATAGTTTAAAATGTAAAACTTGAGAAAAGTTTTTATTCACTTGAAGTTGACGTTTTCAACTTTTGATTTATGTATGAAAAAGTAGAAGTTAGCGAGTAAACTTGGGAATTAATGATATTCGGTTGTGTAAACTTTTCACTTTTGACTTCGAAAGGAAACAAATCTTAAAATAAATAATAATTAAATAAAAATATAGCTTTGTTTTAATTGAAATCATAAAATAAAAAATGTTTCGGGCAAATTACCTACTTCTGAGAGAATTGGGCGTCATCTTTTTGGAGCAGCGAAGATAATGCAGAGGAAGAAAATGTATCCCTTGAAAAACGGCAATTATGTAAAATGCTTCACGGTGTTGGCATCGATAAATAGGATGACCATGATTTCCTTCTCGCCTCTCAAAAGCAACGACAATAATGGTTTTTTTGATAATAAAGGATTCATTGCCTTTTGACGAAAGACGTTACAGAAAATATCGGTTTAAAAAAACTAAAAAACAGGTTATCGTCCGATCACTGAAATCAATCATCTTCGGGCGATTTTAGTACTTAGATGGTGGACCGCATGAGCATTGAGTGTTTTTTCTTGGTATTCTTTTGACTCCGCGCTTCAGATGGAATGAAAAATCCATTCCAATTATTCGGAATAAATACAAATTCGACAATAATGGTTTATACCGAGTATTTTATTGAATAAGGAAACATAAAAGTCTTATTCCAAATATTTTGAATATCTAAAATGAATAAAGAAACATATTCACACTCAAATGCAAAATTAGTCTAAAGCAAACCAAAAGTTGAAAATGACGTCTTGTGTGTCTTGCTTAACAAATGAGAATGACGATCGACTGCCAGTCCAGGTATACTAGGTTCATGACTGCCACTATCAAAATGCAATTTCCCCGTTCAAGATCGTATCCAAAGCGATACGGACAGGTCTGTGTTGTAATTCCTATGAAGAAAGCTATTGCAAGAACAAATCGAGGTATCTGGACATTTTTGGATAGGTTGACACCGTCTCGGATAGGTTTCTTAACGCAAGGAACGTCAGTGGGAAATTTATGTTTTAAATAATTCCATTTGATGCAATTTACACAGCAAAACCCTTAAATTTTATTCACCCCTATAAAAACGGATCAAATTTAACCAAAATTTTAACGCAATTGACACACGGCCTTAGTTCAATTAATAATTCAGGATAATATTTTAGTAACAGACTTCTTTTTTCTTCAGTTTTTAAGAAAAAATTAATATAATGAAATTTAAATATTAAAATTACTTCTGTTTTAAGTAAAGTGAATGAATATAATTCAATAAAAAAACACTGATGACCTCAACTCCATAAATGAACATGTTTCGATATGACAATATCTTTTTGTTGTGATTTTTCGGTAAACATCGACCAAAATTTGTGTCTTAGAAGGATATGACGGACTAACTGAAGAGACTATCTGGGCGAAACATATTAATTTCTGGAGTTGAGGTCACTTGCCCTAGTTATTAAGTGGTAAGAGGAAGTCTTTAGGTACACATAAAAAATGTGTACCTATTAAGAAAACAGCTTAAGTTAAAATTTTCGAGCATCAAACCTTTGTAGGGTCGCAGCTAGTTTTAATTAAAAACTGAATTCCTTTTACGCGAATATCAACCGTAATTTGATTTTTGACTTAAATATTAGGTTTCACACAACTACTAGTGAAAAATGTTTTTTTTTTTTATTTGGAATATTAAAAAAAATCCGAAGAATTGACATTTTGTTGCACGTCATAACTATCGTCGATCGATTTTGTCAGAAAAAAATCAGTTTATTTTATTTTATTTTATTTTTAGGCACATAAAACTGTTATTATTTGCTCTTAATAACCTTTCTTTGTAGGTACCTTAGAATTGTTCACCATGATTTCTAATATTATTAAATCCCAGCATGGGAAATTGTTGACACACGACTTTTTTCAGTATTGACGACGATATGCCGTTTCGTAGATTTAATTTTTGTTGTCAAAAATGCTTAAAGCTGTCTTTTCGATAAAACCAAAAATATCCAAAAATAATTTTTGTCTCCAATTTATTTTTGTTCAGTTATAGACATCATTAAAAAAACTTTATTGATATTTTTATTTTTTTTAATTAATATCCTGGTTTTAATAGTTCAAAAAAACAACATAAACAATGTGCTTCCAGTTCTAATTTTTCGTTGAATGTCAAATAATGTCGGTACATTAAATGCAAGAACCTCTATAAATTATTTTGTCAAAACCTATTTTGCCCATACGGGTTTATTAGTATGCAGTATGCGGGTTTATTTCCATGCAAATTATTTATTGGTGGTTATTTTAATTTCCTATTTTGGTTTCAATTAAAAATATTCTCAAACTGCATAAATCAGAGTGCATATAAATTTGAAAACTATGACGCAAAATTTTAGACGATTTAGTACGATGTTAAATCATTTTTAGTATGATACTAGGTTAAAAATTGTGTTTTGTTAATTTTAAACGAGTTTATCATCGTAAGTTAAAATCACCAACTGGCTATTTTATATTTTTAGTATCGTTCTAAAGCCATATGAGAAGACCCAAATGTTCCAGGTTCGAGTCCTGCTGGTGCCCAACTTTTTTTTCTTTTTTTCATTTTTTTTTTTTGTAAATAATGAAGTTAAAATAATAAAATATAAATATCGAATACTTATTTCAAGCACATATAATTAATTTACAACGCATAAAAACAAAAATTATGTTCATCAAATTCAAATCCTACAAATGCAATTTACTAGTTAGCAAAATGTTTAAAATTTTCGAATAGATAGTAAATTGCTAAATACTTAGGAAATAGTTAACTAGTAAAATGTTAGGCCCTTAACAATAGGTTGTTTAAAATTTTGCGCCTATGTCTTTGCCGTTTCACCCATTTAAACAATGTTGTTTAATTACTTTTGTGTTATTTGTGAATTCCAATTGATTCCAGTAATTTATATTTCCTATAGTCTTTAATGATGCAAATAGTGATTTGTATAAGATACGACAAAAAGCTAGAGTGTGTTGGATGGCCTTAGACAAGAAGAAAATTGTATGGTAGAGGGGGTCTTTTCACTCCTGCTTAGGCAGGATGTGAAATTTTCTATAAGACTTTATATTAAAATTTAAAAAAAACTATGAGCAATGGAAACTCTAACATTGTCATGTTATAGCAATTTTAAACTCAAACAAAAATTGTCTTTTTAATGGAACGTATCTGACCCGCTTTTTAAAATCCCGTTTTTTCAAAATTTACGACAAAAAAGTTTTCATAACGCCTTCTAAAATCCCGCTTTTTTAAAATACTGTTTTTTTGTAAATCCCGTTTATTCAAAATCCCGTTCTACTCGGATTATAATCCCGCTAGTTAAAATCCCTCCTTATACCGCTAAGACCGTTTTTTTAGAATATATGACTAAAACTTATCGATATCATATGTTGGTTATTTTCCACGTTTTATACTTTTCAAATGTTATCCGAGATCTAGGAATGACTCGACTAAAGAAAATAGGAACATGGCTGTTGTTTTTGATCATCGCTGTACACTTTATTTTTTCCTCACAAAAACAAAATTATACTTACCTACTCTTCAAAAATTATTGTAATGCAGGTAGCGGCTGATGGTTTAACCGCTATCGTTTATTGCAGTAACAAGTGTGTTAGGCGAAACATACTGTTTAGTATTTAGATTGACTGAGCAGCAGAACAACTGACCGCGATGAGTTATTGCATAAGTGAAGTAAAATCAAACTTCACTTATTTTAAAGTTTATTACAATGCCACTTTTGAAATTAAAACTATTTATTTGTTTTATTTAAAAAAAATTGCGTAGTTTTTTTTTAAAACAAAACAACTAGTTTTGATTGCAAAAGCGGGATAGTAAGAAACGGGATTATAAGAAACGGGATTATAAAAAGCGGGATAATAAAAAACAGGATTATAAAAATGCAGGATTAAGAAAACGGGATTATAAAAAGCGGTATATCGTACAAAGCGGGGGAGGGAGGGGGATTTGAAAAAGACCTAATCCTTTTTAGTTTTGTTCTTGTCTGAACCCGACCCAAATGGTCTTCATTTTTGTTGCATCTTATACAAATCACTCTGTAAATAGGGTAAAATTGTTATTTTATGCTTGAAATGGGATATTCAACTAATTCATCTAAAATTGAACATATCTTATATCTGAAGTCAATGCACAAATATTTTAAAAATAATTATTTCATAATTAGCTCAGTTAAATAATTATTATAAAATTTTCCTTTTCCTTATTTATTAAATGAGTAATAAAATTTAGTTGTTTGTTTGAGAAAAGATTTGAAGATTTTATGATGTACAAGATCCCGATCTTAAATAAAAGCAGGATTTTTATTAAATTAAATAACAAATATGTTAACAAAAATAATTTGAAAAAATAAAAATAAAAATTGAGTTCACCCTTAAACCGTTATTAGGTCCCCAGCTTCCCCAAAATACCTACATATAAATTGCACTGATAGACAGAAATTAATTTTAGCTTTTAGATTTTTATACAAATTACAAAAAAAAATGAAAAAATATTAATTATATATTAACATATATTTATATTCCTTTACGCTTTATTAATTAAATTTAAGTCACTCTCAAAAAAATATTCGATATTGCAAATATTTAAATTAAATTAATTTTATTCAATCTCACCCCACATCATTTTGCCACAAAATCAAAATCAAATCAAATTCGTTACCAAAACTATCAAAAATAAAAATAAAATAACTAAAGTCATCCCCGATCAAACCAAATGTATCACGCCGTTTCAACCGTTTTAACCCTAAGGTAACAACAATCGAATTAATTTCTCTTCTTTTCATATTAAAAAATAATAAAAATAAAATTAAAAAAAAAAAATTACATAATATTGATACATTGATATTTTTCATTCATATTGCTATATTTGTTCATTGCATTTGTTTTGTCATTTAAAATAAACATGAAATCGAAAAGATTACATTAAAAAAAAAACATGTTTTGATTAAAAGTTCATTTTATGCAATTGTTATAATAATATTATTAAAGCTATATAAATTCGCATAATGATTTTATCACAAAACGCTTCCACGCATAGATATATACCCAGTAGTTGCATTTTATAATATAATTTTCATATTGGCTCCTTATGTTGCGTTAAATTCTGTTCAGTTCAGTTCAGTGCAATGTGCTGTCGATTTTCGCCCACTTAATTTGCCTCTCATATATTCCCAGTAGATTTGACACTTTTGAATCCGTGTGTTAAATTTTGACTGCATTTCATAAATTTTAATACAAAAAAAGATAACCCAAATATTGATTATAGATAGATAGTTGTCTGTGCGGACGGCATTTTTGTTAATATAAAACATTTAACCAATTTATAAATAAAATGCTTAAACCCATGTCATGATAGTGTAGCTCATGTGTATGTGCATGTAAAAAAAAATAATCATTTCCGTTCCAACTCCCCAAACAATTATTGGCACATTTAAATTGGAAAGCAACGTTTTTGAAAAAAAAAAAATTAAATAAGATAAAGTGCACTTTTATTTCAAGAGCACGCTTAATTTAAGAAAGTTAAAAGTATTGTATAAGTTACAACATTATTGTGTAGGTAGGTGACTAAAAATCAATATTTTTTACATATACGCTTTAGACATAGTTTTGTTTAACGACAGTTCTGGACAAAATTAAAGGCACCAATTTGTTTAAAAGTGTATGTATGTGTATGGGATTGTTTTTTTTCGTGATATTTGAGGAGCCACATATCTGTTAAAATATGGTCTTATCAGGCGCGGATCCAGGATTTCGTTCAGCAATTTTCGTGTAATTTTCCTAATTTTGAAAAAAAATCGTCTATCGAATACTTGGCTTTTTAATGATTATCTGTAAGTCTGGGCGAGTTCGTATTTGCAAAAATATGCGGCAGATCTGCCGTATGCCTGCTTAGCTTCTGCGTATCGATTTTATTTTTCTTCTGCCCGCAGAAAGCAAGCAGGCGGCAATTTTTTAATAAATTTGTGTTCGTAAACATCGCAGCGCAGAAAATTATTTATAAAAATCCGATTATTAAAAAAGGCGATTCTAGGGCTTTTGGGTGACATTTGGAAAGAAATATTCGTTGATAGACAAATATCCTTATGTTTTATGTACTTCGAAGCCATTTTATTTACAGGGTGGGTCAATCACAAGTTTCTTTTTAAAAATGCAATAAAGTGAACAAAATTTAATTTTGTCCATGTATAATGGCTTTATTACTTACACCAAAAATTCCCATTAATTATGGAAAACAACGTCGTTCAAGTGGCTGCCTCGGCTGGCTTCGCAGCAGCGAATTCGGTCACTCAAATTTTCCAAAATCTTGTTGATGGTTTCGGGCTGAAGCTCACGGATTGCTTGGATGATATTGGTCTTAAGTGCTTGAATCAATTCCGGATTGCTGGCATAACTTCGGTCCTTTACGGTTCCCAACAAAAAATAAGTTCAAAGGGGTCAAATCGCAGCTCCGATGCGGCCAATTGACATCGCAAAGACTGCTAATAACACGGTTTTGGAATTTGGTGCGCAAAAGATCGATTGAGGTATGGGCTGTTAGGCATGGGGCACCATCCTGCATGAACCAAAGATTGTCCAAATCCATGTCTTTAATGTTAGTAAAAAAAAGTCGGTGAACATGGCTCGACCATTGTTGACCGAAACGCTGTTCCTAGCCTCGTTTTCGAAGAAAAATGGTCCACTCGACAATCCGCACCAAACTGTCACTCTCTATTTGGATGCTTTGGGTTCTCGACAGTAACGGGTGCGAGTTTTCCGAGCCCCAGATGCGGCAATTTCGTTTGTTAACGAAGCCGCCGAGATGAAAATATGCCTCGTCAGAAAAGACGATTTTCACATGGCCACTCACCGTGGAAATAAGTTTTCAATATTTCCCAATGTTGACAAGCGTGAAGCGACTTGGACGTATACCTTATACTGACTTCCCGTCAAGATTTCGATTGGCAAACAGCTGTCAGTGTAAACATAACATATGATTGAAAAATAAATCCCTAGATGGCCCACTTTTTACATGTTTTCCTGTTTTAATTAAATTTTTTTTTTTAGAAGAAATTACTTTTTTTCAGCAGAATGTTTTTTTTTTCTGCACAAACTGCCCGACACCGATTTGATTTCTGCGTACTTTTGATGTTTACGAACGTTATTCGTTTTGCAGGCCTGCTGAAGTCAGACTCCAATTTTTGTTTATGGACACAAACTTTGCAGATCTAAGTTAATCAGACGATTACGAATTCGCTCTCTGTCTTAAAAATATTAAATATAAGCTCAAAATCAAATATAAAAAAACAAATGAAAAGCCTCTTTAATTATTGCGCTGTATGCTTAGCTTAAAGCTATAAATAGGAAATAGTATAGTTCGTATTAAAACAAAAAAACAACAAATAAATTAATAAATTTAAATGAAGTAAGGTATGTACATTGTACATGATAGGTATACAGTTCATAAATAATTAATTCTAATCTTTTGGTGGGGCCGGTTTTTGAAAACCTAGTAATTACTTTTTCGACATCGATAGGGATTTGTCTGTGAATATGCATAAGTGCCAACCGCAGACACGGTTTCGGGTTCAAATCTTTCACGCAAATTGGTTGGAACAAAGTCAACTAGAGGTGCATATAAGAATATTCTATAGTACTCTTCAAAATTGGGTCGGTAAATTTGGCGTCCACCACGAATAGCACAGGCAAATTGTAATTTTTTTGCCAAAAAAATCCAAGTGAAAGTTTTTAAACGCAATTGTCTTTATTTTGCCATAAGAAATACTGTCGCGAAAGTCCATTACCATATCGTCTGCGTGTCAATAGTTGTTCCAGGTTAAATGTCGAAAATATCAGTTTTTCGCATAAAACTCGGAAACGGTAAATGCTATCGAAAAGTGTTTCATACAAAACTTGTAGATTAGGTATGTCATTTTCAAAAAAAAAAAGTTATGACAATTTTTTTCTTACGACCCACCGTTAAGAAGATATCGACATTTCAGAAATCGAAAAATGTCGAAAATGATCCTTTTTCACGTATAAATTCTAAACGGTTCAAATTTTTGAAATCATCTGAATACAAAGTTTGTGCATTATGTCAATCCCTACAAGAAAAAATTATTATTTTTTTCTTAAAAACAACGGTTTTAAAGATATAATTTTTTTAAAAGTTTAACAAAAAGTTGAAATTTCTGTTTTTTTAGTTTTTTTGCTCTTAAAAACACAAGTTGTCAAAAAAAATCTTGCGCTCAGTTTAAACATCATAATATTATCTTCAAAAAAATATAAAAATTTTTTCCATATAGTCATAAGTCGCAAGATATTGTGACTTCAATAGTTTCAACTGTGTTTTTTACCAGCATTGCGCTGCTTTTAAGGTCAAGAGCTGTTCTTTGTAGCAATTTTCTCAAAGACTGTGTTAAGGACAACATATCTGGTGCTGGTAGGATATATTGTGTAGTACATAAAGTCGTAACAAGGTAAGAAGCCTTGCTAGCTGAACTTGGGTCACGCCACTGCGAAATCATTTCCAGTGTTTCCACAATTCTGACGAGGTCTAAGGAAAATTGGAGTACACTTTCATGCCGGTCTACCCCACCTTGTCTCACAAATTGATGTGAGTTCACACCCTAAGGTGCTCATGAAGACAGTTTTTGTTTTGGATGCGACTTTCGAACTTCGAGAAATGGAGTTGTTTAATTTGAGTAATTTGGAATCTGATAATCTTGTTTTTTGGCTGAGTTGTTCAGGATGTAAAAAATCGCGAACAAATAGCGGTTTTTCGGATTTTTGACCATGAAGCGTTTGCCAGTCGAAGTTGAAAGCTAAGCTAAGGAAGTACCAGATTTGGCGCATACGTGGGTGTATATAGTACTGTACTAAATGCCACTACTTAGCAATAGATTTTTAATCTTAGCTCGATACATTCAATACAAAATAAATCGCAACCTAATTGAGATAAACGATAGTTCCGATACAATTTATGAATACCTGCTGAATATCACTTCTATAAACCAATCAAATCAATTTCAAACGAACAGAATTTGCGTGTACAGAAATTGAACTTTAATCTGGCTGTGATTCTGCATATTAAGGTACTTTTACGGGGAGTATCAGCTGTACGAGTATGGTGACCAATACCAAGACGCTATTAAAAATATTCGATTTTAACAAAACACCGAAACGAGACTTAATAATAACTTATCTTTTAATTCGTACTGTTCTACAAACAGGACGTGTTAAATAAATCAACACAATAAATCTAGCTTAACAATCTAATCTCGACGCATAGTAATTTTAGATTATGTTAGGATAAAAGCAATTGTTCCTCAGAATAGTAAATGAGTATAAGCCTTATATTGCATTATCCTGATATATCTTTTAAAATAAAATAAAAATACACAGAAGCCACTTATACCATACTTTTGAATATGTATGTTCATTAGGGTGGTCCTTATAAATGTCATTTTCTTATTTTGAATGACGCACCCCCTTTTTGTGTTCTTAATAAATACAAAATAAATCCTGTAAAATTTAAGCTCAATTTAGTAACGTTAACCTGGCCCCCAAGATGTCTGTTTTAAGTTTTATATGCGAAATCCCATGTATTTTTGTACATTCACAACTTTAAAAATTCATAAAATTGGTAATGATTGATAAGGAAAATTGAATTTTTGCACACATATAGTTACTTTTGTCATGTTTAAAAAAATGTATTGAAAAAAAATTATACAACATTTATAAAAATTAAAATTAAATAAAAAAAAAAAATATTTTAGTTTAAATGGCTATAAGTAATGAAATAACTGTTGTACATTTTTTTCTGATACATTTTTATAAATATGTCAAAAGTGACTACATGTGCTCCAAAAATGCATTTTTTTATCAATCATTACCAAAGTTAAGATTTTTATGGATTTACAAAAATACATACGATTTCCCATATAATACTTCAGACGTCTTGGGGGCCAAGTAAACGTTACCTACTAAAATAAGCTAAAATGTACAGGATTTTTTTTTAATAAATTTAAATTTTACAGTATTTTTTGTTTTATTTATTTAAAACAAATTAACCCCGTAATTTCATTCAAAATAAGACAATAACCTTTATAAGGACCACCCTAATGTATATGTAAGAAAACTTAATAAAAAAAAATACAAAAAGGATCTATTTATAAAATGAAACTGCTTAGAGACAGTTTTATTTTAATCAAAATTAAACCTCCTTTCATCTTCTATAATATATTATCATCATCAGCACTCATATCTGTCCAGTCCATCCTTCCCCATAAGCTCTCAACTGATATAATTAAAAGATTAAAGTTTATGTATGTATGTATATGTATGTTATTAGACACAACCATTAGCTTATTCATTATATTTTATGTGGTAGAATTAATTAAACAAGTAGTGTTATACGTACGACCTACATTAATTTTAATTTATTATATCCTAAGTACAACAATAATACAACAATTTAAAAAAACTCCCTTAACTTGCCATACCAACAACATTGTTAACACAATAATATAGTTAAAACAATCGTATCCCTATTTCATTTGTGTAGTTCGTTCTCATTTTGCATTCATTCATATTATTATCCGTGTATTTTTGTTATATAAAATATTAGCAGGTTATTTCCGGTGTAAATTTCGTTTTGTATATGTCGCCCTAGTTAAAGCGAGTAATTGTTTAAACACAATAACTTAGTGTTTGCAATTGTAATTTAATTTTTCTTAAAAAAAAATAAATGCCTGTGTGATGTCTTTCTATAGAAATAATAAAAAAAAATTACACACATAATAAACTTTTTTGTATCCCTTTCGGAACAATTAACACAACATAAAAAAAAATATAATTTAAAATAAAACAGCACAACACACAACATCACTTCACATTAAACCAACCAAACTTGAAGTATGCAACACTTATTAGACAACACCTGCCACCGTTAACTTGAAAGAAACCATTGGTTTTTGTTTTTAGGTTTTCCGTTTCCTTCCTTCTTTTTGTTCCTTGTTCTCCTCCTGTCCTGAGTCCTTATAATCCTGTACCTGTGTACTGTGTACCTGTTCCTGGCGAGGCGATGGATGGCGATGGCGACTCTCTGCAAACCTACGACACAACACGACAACACGAAGACGGACTGGCTGGCACTACTTGGTACTGTTGTAGCTGTTGCTGTGTGTAATCCTGATGGGGGTTTAAAGTGGGTGCGACTCATTATTTGCGTGTGCAAAATTATACACAAAATGAAAGAACACTTCTTCCGGTGGTTGTGTTGAGTGAGTGATTTCGCTTCAAGGATTTCATCCGCGTTAAGTGTTAATTTTTTTTTTTATTCTTCTGTTTTTTTTTAAATTTTAATTTCATGTTTTGTAGCTAAAAGCGACTACAACAAGGACGTGTTGTGTTGAGTTAAACACAACTGTGTTGTTAACTTGCTTTTCAATTTGTTCTTCCATGACAAATTGAGATGGGTGTAGGTATGCAACTTTTAACAGGAATATGTTTATACTTAGCAGATCCCATCCGCTTACCTCTACTAAAATATAGAACAGCACACTCCTTGATTCTATTATTGTACCTATAATATCAAAAGTGTTAGCACAGTTAACTCCTAGGCTGATGATGATGCGATGAATAATTCAGTACAAAAAAAACTGGAATAATGCATTAAACATGAATGAAAGAGGAAAAGAGATTTGTTAAGGAATTGGAACATCCAGAAAGTCCTTAATGCTATTCAAACATATAACAAGGAATTGAAGATTTGAAGTGAAACTTTTTTGTTTGTATAAAAAAAGGATTATTCTTTTTGGTTTGTATTTTTGTAATTTATCTTTTTTTTAAAAAAGACCTACTCAATTTCAATAGTTAAGGCAAATAGAAAAGATATAGGAGGGTATAGACATTTATCTTAAGCAAAGAAATACATTTGAAAGGATTTAAGTCCTTAAGTGAATG